>CM053771.1:152800648-152944291 GCA_028658325.1 Potorous gilbertii | reverse complement strand
GGTCTCAGGCCATGGAAGAGCTCAAAAAGAATTTTGAAAATCAAGTAAGAGAGGTGAAGGAAAAATTGGGAAAAGAAATGAGAGCAATGCAAGAAAATTATGAAAAGCAAGTCAAAAGCTTGCTAAAGGAGAACCAAAAAAATGCTGAAGAAATTAACACCTTAAAAAATAGATTAACTCAAATGGCAAAAGAGGTCCAAAAAGTCAATGAGGAGAAGAATGCTTTAAAGAGCAGAATTAGTCAAATGGAAAAGGAGGTTCAAAAGCTCACTGAAGAAAATAGTTCTTTAAAAATTAGAATGGAGCAGATGGAAGCTAATGACTTTGTGAGAAATCAAGAAATTACAAAACAAAACCAAAAGAATGAAAAAATAGAAGATAATGTGAAATACCTCACTGGAAAAACAACTGACCTGGAAAACAGATCCAGGACAGAAAATTTAAAAATTATGGGACTATCTGAAAGCCATGATGAAAAAAGAGCCTAGACATCATCTTTCATGAAATTATCAAGGAAAACAGCCCTGATATTCTAGAACCAGAGGGCAAAATAAATATTGAAAGAATCCACCAATCACCTCCTGAAAGAGATCCAAAAAGAGAAATTCCTAGGAATATTGTAGCCAAATTTCAGAGTTCCTAGGTCAAGGAGAAAATACTGCAAGCAGCTAGAAACAAACAATTTGAGTATTATGAAAATACCATCAGGATAACACAGGATCTGGCAGCTTCTACATTAAGGGATACTGTGTGTATGTGTTATGTATGTTTTTATATACATATACATACACATATACACACACACACAGCACAGGGTGAGTTGAATAAGAAGGGATGATATCTACAAAAAATAAAATTAAGGAGAGAGGAATATATTGGGAGGAGAAAGGGAGAAATGGAATGGGGTAAATTATCATTCATAAAAGAGGCAAGAATAAGCTTATTCAATGAAGGAGAAAAGGGAGGAGGTGAGAGGGAAAAAGTGAAGCTTACTTTCTTCACATTTGACTTAATGAAGGAATAACATACTCACTCAATTTGGTATGAAAATCTATATTACACTACAGGAAAGTAGGGGAGAAGAGAACAAGTAGGGTGAGGTGGATGAAAGAAGGAAGGGAAAATGGGAAAAGGGAGTAAGTAGAAGTAAAAACTTATGGGGAGGGACAAGGTCAAAAGAGAGAACAGAGTAAATGGGAAGCAGGACAGGATGGAGGGAAACATAGTATAACAGTATAATATATAATAATATAATAATTAGTATAATATAGTTACACAACATGACTATTATGGAAGTCTTTTGCACAACTACACATGTATAGCCTATATTGAATTGCTTGTCTTCTCAGTGGGGATGGATGGGTGGGGAGGGAGGAAGAGAGAGATGTTGGAACTCAAAGTATCAGAGATGAATGCTGAGAAACGTTTTTGCATACAACTTGGAAATAAATACAGGTAATGGGGTATAGAAATCTATTTTGCCCTACAAGAAAAGAGAGAAGATGGAGATAAGGGAAGGGAGGGGTGTGAGAAAAGGGAGGGCACATTGAGGGAAGGGGTAATCAGAATGCCAGGCATTACAGGGTTGAGGAGGGGAGAGATGGGGAGAAAATTCGGAACTCAAAATTTTTAGAAATGAATGTTGAAAACTAAAAGTTAATAAATATTTAAAATTTTGAAAAAAAAGAATTTCTTTGTAAGAAAGACACAGAACAGAGCCAAAGTTAGAGGTGAATTCTACATGATTTTTAAAGAACAAGTTATCATAAGGCTGTAATAGAATCCTACAATGTCCAAAAAAACCAGAACTTGATCATCACACAAAGTGCAATGGAGAGAACTACAGAGGGTAGGAGGAGGCTATAACAAATACCAAAAAAAAAGAATTACAAAGGAGAAATGTAAAAGATGCCCTCCAGAAAATACATAGCAAAAAGACAGGCTAGTCACAGAAAAGAGCCAGTGATAGTCTACCTTCTCCACTGGTAACTTTGCAACATCATGAGAAAGCAAGGAAAGACCCCAGCTGACCTTCAAGGTCAATTTATGGGAGGATATGAACAAGAACATCACAGGATGGGCAGGCATGGAGGGGTTGTAATCTGAAAAGAACACCTACAACAAGTGATCACAGATCCATTTGAGTATTCTGAGTATGTGTTTACACGTACATGTATTGTTTAATATATATGTTTATATAGATATACACATATATACATATGCACCACAGAGGAATATATATATATATATATATATATACAAGCAATATGAAAACTAGAGAAAATTAATTAGGAGAGATGATATAACAAACCTCTTAAAGCTGCTTTTGTGAATCCAGCTGCCCTCACTGCTGTCATAGGACGAGCAACTCTATCCTTAAATTAATAAAAAGCATTATAAGATGATTTTACAAACAAAAAATTGATCTTATGTTAAACTATTTAAAAGTTAAGATAGATCAAATGCTGACTATTTGAATTTTAGTAATTATCAATCTAATTCTTTCCTTCTTGTGCTTCACTAGCTACCTCTGCAGCCAAAGAGAAAAGCCTGCCCTTACTTTCAAGTTCTTATTCACTCTCTATTTAACTAGAAAATTCACTTTACCTATTATTTGGTAGTTAGTGTTTATTATGGCTTCCTACAAGGCTCTTAAATTTACACAGAAAACTTGACAGAGGCAGCAAAGGAACAGTGTGTCCTGGAGATTACCATGCCAGCATACTGCTAGTCCTGTGCCCAACCCTCAAATTGGGTTTTATTTCTGCATTAAATTGTCTAGCAATTTGAAAGAAAATATAAGGGAAAGTATCCTCCTCATATAAATTCAAGGATTTACGTGAGGATCCCTCCCTCACAAATTTATACCAGTGAAATCTCTAACCCACAGATTAGAAAATTAAACTTACTATATAAATAATATTTTGTTCAAAAACTAATAATTTAAAATTACAATGAAAAGAAAAACTTTACTGGCATTATTCTAGGTACTTTAAAAGAAAGCAACAGAATAAACAAATCTCAAGTTACCTGAATGGCCCCTGTCATTGACCTCCCCAAAGATGATGTCAGTGATGTTTTAGACTGGCAAACAGAAAAATTCAGTTAGTTTAAATGATTCTGAAAACATTTACCTCTAACCTTGTTTACTTACAGTAGTGAGGACTATAATGATAATTTAAAAAGTACCAAATTCCACTTCCTTCATCATTCTGGCTCAGGGTAACTTCAAATCACTCTCAACCATGATAAAAAACATGGTACAGTGGAAACTTCGATAAGCTTGCAGTGAGAAGATGTGGGTTCAGACCATGGTTCTGATACTTGCTAAGTATGTATCCTAACATAATTCACTTCACTTTTTAAAATCTGTTTCCTGTTCTGTAAAATGAGGATGATAATATTTATAGTACCCAAAGGAAGAGATTCTTACAAGAAAACTTTATATAGCATTATATCAATGTAAGTTGTTATTCCATGTGTACCATCAAAAAAAGCACCAAAACTCAAGCCAGTTCTAGAATCCTGTGCATGACGCCTAATCAATTTGACTAATAATAAGATACCATATATTACAAGATCCATGATTCTGTATCATGGTTACTCATTTACCAAAAGAAAAAGCTAACATAGGAGTTATAGTGATCTTCATGGGCAAACAATTTCTCTGACCCTTCATTTCCTCACTCGTAGAATTGAGAAAATACCTCTAGGGCCCACATCAGTGTTGTCATGAGGATGAAATGAGATAAAGTATGAAAGAAGCTTTGAAAACTTTAAAGTACCGTACAAATACCAGCTATTCTCATTATCCTATACTGTGTCTACAGATCTCTTTAATTTTACAACCAAGAAAGGGACTCAAAGGAGTCCAGAATGCCATTAGGCCAGTCTAACATTTTTTCTCAAATCTTGGACAATTTTACATACTCTATACATCACATGTAGGACAGGAACATACAGATAACTAATAATTTGGGTCATATTGCCAAGGTGTATCAGTGTATAATTTATATCTGTTTTCTGGTCTCATATAGCACTTCTAATGCTCTTGCACATAAACAAGACACAAATACGCAGTTCTGGGACACCTCTGTATTTTGCTTTCACATTTAGTACTTCTTAGGTGCTTCACATTCAAAATGTTCTAACATTCATAAGGCAAAAATCAAACATCCATATAAGACAAAAGAATGAAATCTATTCTGGATTTGGGCATAATAGTCTAGGAAAATCAAAGGGTAAATTCTGTGACCACAGGAAGTGAAGGAAAACTAATAATAAATATACACTCAACATAAGGAATTGATCATACTTGACGCTTTGACAACCTGCTAAATTAGCTGAAGGGCACATAATACAAAAAACTGTGGAAGGAGTACAACTGTACATTGAGTTTTTGAGTGCTCATGATGCTTTTAAGGACAGAAGAATAATCTCCATTGGTAAAGTCTGTGCTTAAACCTGCAAGGGGTTAAAGAGGAAAAAGTCCACTTAATAGCTTCATTGAAATAAAACTGACCCCATATCCAGTGGCTATCGGTCGAGTTGCTGCTGTGTTGGGTATTTTGGCAGTTATCTTGAGGAAAAAAGAAAAAATAAAGTAATTTATTGAATTAATGTGTTTTTATAAGCTAGGAAAACAGAATCTGTCAAGAAAATGGAAAAGAGAGGATCATGAATAAGGACTTTTTTATATTGTGTACAGGACTTCATACATGGGTAATTTCTTAAAAATTATACTTCTTAGGTGCTCAGGCACAATCATAAAACAAGAATAGAGGCAGATCACTCTTTCATTTGGGACTCAAAGAATCACAAAATCTCGGAGTTTGAAGTTTCCTCAGAGGACTAGATTAATCCATTCCTAGTTAGGAATACATTTCTACTGTATCCCTGCTATATAATCATCAGGCCTCCATTTGAGGACTTCTAGTAGAGGGAGAAGTGCAGTTAGGTGTCTCAGTGGATAGAGCACTGAGCCTAGAGTCAGTTAGATCTGAGTTCAAATGTGACCTCAGACACTTAAAAGCTGTGTGACCTAAACTTAACTCTTAACTCTATTTGCCTTATATCTGTAAAATAAGCTGGAAACTCTATTTGCCTTATATTTGTAAAATAAGCTGGAAAAGGAAATGACAAACCACTCCAAAAAAAAATCCCAAAACTCAAATGGGGTCATGAAAAGTTAGACAAAAATGAACAAGTAAAAGGGAACCTTTACATTACATTCTGTGGTGAATCTGTTCCACTTTTGGACAGTTCTATGCCCTTCTCTATCAACTGCTTCTGGTTCTGATTTATGAAAATGTGCTGTTGATTGTGAATGAGGAATTGATGTGAGTTATGTTCTGGTGAAAATACATATATGGGATCATTTAGTTTAGTACAATGGAATTATGCTTTGGTATGTAATCTCTCACTAACTTCAGGAATTAAACCATCACAACAGCTCAAACGATTAGCAAAATTAGAAAAATAAAGCATATTTCAAACAATTAGTGGTTTAAACTAATCTCTGTTTGTTTTGTAAAAGTGTCTGTATTTGCAAGCACGTAAACAATCCTTCAATTTCCTGTATAATAAAATTTACTTACTGGAGGTCTTCTGCCATGACTAGTTCTCACAGCCTGCTGAAATGCTGTATCATTCTCCAATTCCTAAAATTAAAATGTATATGTTTAGCATTTAACATGAATTAGGAATTGAGAAGGGGTAAAATTTAATTGCCGGTGTAAAACTCTCTGTCTTTCAAAACCTTCCATAATCTCGCTTACCCTACCCATCTAACCATTTCCTATTACTGACACATACAAACATCCTTAATCCTATTATTACATTCAGGTTTTCTTACTATCATTTTTATAGCTTCAGCTTCTGCTAGTCCTCTCAATAAACATTTCCTGATTGCTTAAAGAGAAGTAAAAAATAAAAATGCATCTTTCCATACTGTCTAATGTGGTATTTTGGGGAAAGACTGCTCAGCTTGGAGTCATTAGACCTAGATTCAACTGTGACATTTACATTATGACATTGGGCAGGTCACTTAAGTTCTCAGATCCTTATCTGTAAAATAGGGATAAAGTGCTTGCATTATCTACGTAGCCAAATTGTTGTGATAATTTAATGAGAACATTTGTGTAAAGTGCTTTGTAAACCGTAAAAGTTTAATGTCAATTATATGTCAATAAATACCAATTATTACCAAATTTTCAAAATCTGAAGATAAAGAGAAGATCAATGTGCATTTGCTAAAATACTAGGTTAGTACGTTTTAAGAGATGATTTCATTACTTGCATGCATTTTCCTTCATTAAAAAAAAACACATCAGAAAATATAATGTAACTTTTCTAACACTGGAATATTAATGAATGCCTGCCTGATTCTCTTTTCTCCTTGAATACCCTCATGGGTATTCCTTTCTCCATCCTATCCTTTTTTTGATCTTGGTGGATCACAGACATACAGATACAGAGTGCCCCCGAAGTCTTAGTTTCACATAGCTTTTAAGCTCCTCAAGCTTAAAAGTGCAGGAAGAGTTTTGGGGTCTCCTATACCTAGATGCAGCCAGGAAGCTCCAGACCACCTCTCCAACTCTGCCCCACAGGCCTTCTTCTCAAGCAGGAAACACCTTCAGTCCTAGAGGGTTCTTCCACCTCTTGTGGAGTTCTTCTCAGAACCTCTTGTCCCTAAGGGAAAAGCACCCAGCTAGCCTTTCTTCTCTCTTCAAACCCAGCCTCGGCTATGAAGCCCAGGATCCCTCTTCTACATTGCCTGTACCCAGGTAAATTCCTGTCCCTTCCCCATTTCAACTCCCTTTTATATGTTTTTCTCTTACTTGAATGTAAGTTCCTTGGGGGCAGGGAATATCTTTCTGCTTGTATTTTTATCTCCAGTGCTTAGCACAGGGCCTAGCACACAGTAAGTTTACTGAATGAACTATTTATCAACCTAAAGATCTCTCTATCATCTATCTATTCATTTATCTTTTATTCTTTCTTTACAAATGGCCAGGTAAAGGATATAAAAAAAGATATTAACATAAAAATTCCAATAATTGGCCTGATGTTTATCACAGAAAAAATTTAGATAATTCTGTTCATTCTTTTAATTAAATTTTATTAAGGATACATTGCTTTGTTTTAAAAGAGTTACCGTATGTTCTACAGAATTTAAAGTATTTAGATTTGTAAACCAGCTTATATATAGGTTATAAAAAGTTATTAAGCTCTGCACATAAAGTTTAAGATGAAGCAAATAGTCACTATTTGAATTTTAGTATCTATCTTCTTGCTTCTCTTTTTGTATAATTGCCACCAGTATTCCTGCTTCCAGTCAATACTGTCTACAAATTGTGTTATAAATTATGTAGATATTTACAAATGGTTAGGAAAAAACATAAAATAACAAAAATCACAGAAATTCCTATAGCCTGATGTTTCTATCACAAGAAAAATTTTCTTTGATTAATTAATTAAATTTTACTAAGTAAGATATATGAAATTATATTAGGAAAGTAACTTTATTTTCTATGGAATGTAAGGCATTTAGATTTTAAATAGCAGAGTGTGAGACAACTTTCTAATATTCCAATATTCACTAATGGAGAAAGTACAGATGTGGATAATCCATAAATTCCTATTTGGCTTTCAAATGGATGACTCTTGTGCTTATATTTATACTTATATTTAAATATAGTTACCTGATGTCCTAATAGTTCACTTTATTCTTATGTCTGGGGACTTTATACCACATTGCAAAGATATGACAACTCAGGAAGAATTACAAAACACATTTTCCCATCTTGTTATCCCACTTAATTTCTTGTGCTAGCAATCAACCTATGTAAAACACTAATCAGAGAACAGCTTCACCAATCTTCCTCAGGGTTGAGGCAGAAAAACACGTATCAATAAACCAATTAAACAGAATAAACCAATCAATAACAACTTAAGAGTACACTATTTTAATAGTCTTTAGAGTTTATTTTCTTTCACATATACCACGCTTATTGTTTTTTTTTTAGTGTAACTTCCCTCCCAATTTTTATATTTATAAACAACATTTTATTTCAGGGAGAAACCATTTTTCAGAAATCTCTAAAAGCTGTGGATCTGCAGAATAAATAGATTTAAGAATTCCTAAATTATGTTGATGTTTACTACAAACATTAACTTTTGGCTCTAATAATCTAAAGAGCAAATTAACTTTGCTATCCCCTTCAGAAGCTCCATAAGGAGAAAGACTATGCCATTCTTTGATGTTTGTCAGACCAGAACAATTCCTTGCTTGATACAAGTTTGCTGAACCTAATTAAATTTTGCTCCATTATTCACCGCTCAGTGGTTCAAGATATCAGTATCTAAGAAGATTTTGCAGGCTTAGACTTACAAATCACTCAGAAATTGTATAGCATTCAAAAAGAGTACTCTCACACAATTGTATAGCATTCAAAAGAGTACTCTCACACAATTCTTTGAAGGCAGGCACCATTTCATTTTGTTTTTGTATTCTCAGTGCTTTTCATAGTTTGTGTCACATAGTAAAGCACCTATAAATGCTCCCTGACTTCATCTTTTCTCACCTAGATTAACTTAATAGCCTCTCTTAAGAGTACTCCTACTCTATTCTCCTCTCCAATCTAATCTTCATACAACTTCTTAATTTTTTGTTCTAATATATTGCTGTTATAATATCACTCGCCTACTCAGTAATCTTCAGTGGCTCTCCACTGACTACTAAATAAAATAAAACTTTCTATACTTGAAATTCAAGGCCCTCCATAACTTACCTTCCAGCTGAATTTCAATGTGCTCCTTAACTTTTACTCCACAGTTACAGTCAAATTCAATGACCTCTCATTCTGTCTCTATACCTTAGCTCACATCATCCTCAATGCCTGAAATGGACCACTTAAAAGGCCCTCACTCCAAATAAAGGTGACATCATACTTTAAAAACTTTTCACAGCATGTTTCTTTTGTGTGATTATCACACTCTGCTGTACCAGTCATCTGAGTATGTTTTTCCTCTCTCCACTATCAGACCCCCTTGAGGGGAGGGTCTATGCCACTTTAACCACAGTAACCAGAATAGTTTGTACATAGCAGGCATTTGCTGAATTGATGGACAGTTTATTTTCTTTATTTTTCAGTCAGTTAACTAGTATTTTTTATGTGCCTATACTATCCTGAGGCCTGAAGATACAAAGAAAAGCAATCAAAAAAGCAACAACAAAAACCCTTCTACTGTCAAGGAACTCACAGGTTAACAAGGGACACAACATACAAACAACTATGTACAAGCAGGTAATGAACAGAAAGAAGACGCCACTGTTATTAAGAGGGTTCTAGAGAGACTCCTTGCAGAAGGTGGGATTTTAACTGAGACTTGAAGGAAGTCAAGGAAGCTGAGATGTGGAGATGAGAAGGGAGACTTAGTCCAGGCATGGGTATAGTCAGTGAAAAAGCATGAAGTTGGAAAACAGATTGTGTGTCCAAGGAGGCCAGTGTCACTGGATTGTAGAGTAAGAAATAAAAAGCCTGGAAAGGTAGGAAGGAGTCAGTTTATAAAGGACTTTAAAAGTCAACTACAAGACTTTGTATTTGATCCTGGAGGTAACTGGGAGCCACTGGAGTTTAATGAATGAGGGTAGGTAGGGGAGGGGAAGATTGTATTTTAGGAAGATCAATTTGACAGCTGAGTAGGGAGAGACTTGAGGTTGGATGACCAATCAAAAGAGTCCATTGTAATAGTGCAGGTGTGTGGTGGTGAGAGCCTATATCACGGTAAGTACAATGTCAGAGGAGATAGTTATATGTGAAATATATTATGAATATAGAATCAACTGGACTTGACAACTCATTGGGTGTATGGAAATTGAATTTTAGTGTAAGGTGGATTTTAGTGTGTGTAAAGTGAATTTTTGTCATTATTTCTCAGAGTTCAGTTTCCCAGGATCCATAGCCATAACAATCTCCGGTTCCCAGGTACTAGATATGAATTCCCACAGGTATGGTTCAAAACATTTCCATCACCCTTGTGCACAGTTATATAATGGTAAATAATATAAACATCCACTGTGGCTGTGCAGTGAGATACAGGGATGGGGTAATGTAAATTTGTGAGGTTATTCCTGGCAATACACCTTCTTTGTCTGTTGATCTATAAAACAGGTGGTCACTAGATAGTGAATGGGGAACCCTTAGGGTTGAATGCACAAACGTGGTGTGTGCCTCCACTAGGCCCCATTGAGGCGTCGGGGGGGGGAACCTTAGGATTGAATGTACAAGGTGGAATGCTGTGCGTGCCGTGATCAGTCCCCATCAATGCTTGGGAGGATTTAGAGAAAGCACAAGTTGTGCCTGTCTCGACTGACCCCATGGAGACAAAGGGGTAATTGCCCCTCCTTCTCACCGGTCCCTGAGAGAATTAAGGAATGCTGTAGGAGTTTGTGCTCCCTTTATCAGCAATCTTCTTCTGAGAAACTCGACTAGAATAAAGTAAGATTATTAACCCCTTCTTAGAGTCTTCCCTGTCTGACCAAATCAAGAGTGAACCTGTGCTAGCAGTCATCCTGTGTGCTGTGTTTATCTGTCTTACATTGGGTATAGGAAGGTAAGAGAGATTGAAGAGTCTAGGATGACACCTAGGTTGTGAGCCTGTGAAATTGGAAGAATGATGGCACCCTCCACAGTGATAGGGAATTTAGGAAGAGGGAGGGGCTTAGGGGAAAAGATAATGAGTTTACTTTTGGATATATTGAGTTTCATATGTCTATGTAATATCCAGTTTGAGATGTCTAACAGGCACCTGGATATTGGAAGAGATTGGTAGTTGGAAGAGAATTTTTCCTTTATACAATTATCCTCACCTTCTAACAGACCTTCCTATCAAAAATAAAGTTGTCATACATGGAGGTTAATAAAATTAATGAATTTACCACACATTCAACAAACATTTGCTAAGCACTACTAAGAACAAGAGACTATATTCTCCACTGTGGGGGAAGTAGGAAAAGGGGACAAAGAAAAATAAAAAAAGTTCACTATACAAATTACTGTAATTCAAGGTAGAATGTAGTATGTGCCCTAAGTAAAGATGAATTACTAACAGAGTTCTGCAGAAGGGAACATCTGCCATGACCTCTGCACCAGTACATTTGAACTAAGCTCAGAAAGTGCAGAATGCTGAAAATAACAAATGTCTACCAGAACCAGCATGCCAATATTAGACTGAAAATTTGCAGCAGTAAATGTTTTACCTCAGTGTCGTAAGTTGGATTATAATCATTGTAACCGGAGTAGAGATCATCTTCATCTGTCTCTGGAGCCAGGTGTACATTTTGCATCATTTGTACCTATGAAGAATTTGATATGCTAAATATGTTCTCAAGTATAAACAACAAATGTTTCAAAACAATTCCAAAGCCAAAAGGTTTCCATGATTTGGTTAGTCTGCTAATATTTAAAATGAATGTTATTCTTGATAGTCCTACATTTTTATATTATCAAAAAAAAAAGCACTTCCAATTTTGTCCTTTGAATAAGCAAGGGTTTTGAATTGGCTTTGCTTAACTTTTTCTTTAACCAATTGAGTGGAGGTGTGGGATGGAGAGACAGGATCTAGGGAGGCAGGTGGAAATAACTGCTGTCATGATAGGGAGGTACAGGACAAAGTCCACTACCTCTGGAGACCAAGAAACTGGGTTCAAAACCTGTTTTTGATTCTTACTACCAGAGTGAGATTGTCTAAGTCAATTACCATCCCTGGGCCTGTTTCCTCATCTGTAAAATGAGAGAGTTGGACCAGACAGCTCCTATGGTCCTTTTTAGATGTAGAGCTTTGATCCTATGTGGAATCAGGGTATCAATAGAACTTTTAAAAAACATTTAAGATTGAATATTTTTGGGTCTGTATCCCCATTATGTTCTGTGACTGCGAAAGTAAACTCCCAGGAGGTAGAGATTTGTTAGGAACACACTTTCTAACTCTTCCATTAAGAGTTTTGCTTACATTTAAACTCCCGGACTTATAGAACTTGAGAGTTTGATCAGCTTCAGAAAACCTTTCAGTTGGGTTGTAACCATTTTAGTCACATGCCCAAGACCAGGTTTGGAAATACTTTAGTGAGAAAATACAAAATAAATACCAAGAAAAGAAAAAAACCATGGAATTTCAGAGCTGGAAGAGATTATTTCACATCCATAAGTATGGATATTAAGCTCCATCTGTGCAGGTCACAATCCATCCATGCATCTAGATAAGTGATTTAAAATTTTTTTTTCATTCATACCTTTTAGATATACACCAGTCATTTCTCAACTCCCTTCCCAAATGAACTCTCCCTTATGACAAACAACAAAAACCAAATCAAAATCAGGCATGGAAAAAAAAACACACTAGAGTGACCATATCTGACAATATATACACAATTTTATTCTAGTAGTACTTCACTTTTCTGATGTAAGGAAGAAGTTATGTTTCATTATCTGTTACCTAGGACCTTCATCTTCATAGAGTTCAGTTCCTTTTTGTAATATTTTCATTTATACTCTTCAAGTAATTGCATCTGTAGTTCTTGATTCTGCTTATTTCATTCTGCATGAGTTCATACAAATTTTCTCTTGTTTATTTTAATTTCTCAGTCATTTCTTTAATGCGCAATAATATTCAATTGTGATAATTTATTCAGTCATTCACCAAATGATAATGGACACCCACTTTGCATTCAGTTTTTTCTTACTGCAAAGAATGTTGCTTTGATAAATGACCAGTAGCCACATCACTGAGTCAGAGGACACAGTTTAATTCCTTTCCTTGAATAATTCGAAACTGAAGTCCAGAATGATGGACCAGTTCACAATTCTACCAACAGTTATTAATGTACCTGTCTTCTTAGAGTGCTTTCAAATTTGACTTATTCTCAGCTTTTGTCTTTGACATTTTGTTAAGTGTTGGGTGAAATCTTAGAGATGTTTTAGTTTGCGTGTCTTTTGCTATTAGTGATTTGCAACTTGTTTTCATGGTCATTTATAGTTTGTAATTCTTATGAAAAGTATTTTCCCCATATGTCTTGATCACTTATCTTAGTTTCACATTGGCTGTACATTAGACTTTTATCAGTGATATTTAATGCAAATATTTTGCTTACTCCACGATTTTTGTTTTTCCCAAAAGTTTTTTTTTTACGCATCCTGATTTTTGTTTATGTTCTGTACATCCTTTAGAGAGGAATAATCCACCATGGATGGCTTGCTTATAATATAGAACTTTAGAACTCCCCCTACACATACACACACACACACACACACATACACACACACACACACACACACTCTCTCTCTCTCTCTCTCTCTGATGATTATGTACTTAATACAGACATTATTTAATAGTTCACCTCTGTCCATCCCTTTAATCGGGTAGCTGATTTTCAGGACTCAATAAAACTTACATCCAAACTGAAGATAAACATAACTATGAACTGTGCAAATTTTCCTGCAAAATCTGAATGGATGAAATGTGTTTTATCTGGTTTCCAATTTTCTGGAACCTCTAATCAAGGTTGGCTAATCCTGGCAGAACTATCCTTGATCTTAGCTTTTAATAGGCCATGAAGCAGAAGCGACCAATTAAGGTTAAGAGGTGCAGGAAACCAGTCATTTAAATTTTGCCATTGAGTCTGAGGGACCCACAAATCCGGGCACCGAAGTCACAAAAGAAGCGTGGGTGTCAGGGGAGGGGAAGGCATAAAATCCTGTAGGAAAGGGGTGGAACCCAGATCCTGAAGTGGGGGCATTAGGTGCATGAGGCTTGAGATCCATCTACCTCAGGCTCAGAAGCCAGATGGCCCAAGGGACGCAGCGCCGGACCTGAATCACTGAGCCCTCGTTTCAAATACTACCTCAGGCACCTAGCCGCCGGGCCGTGGCCAGGTCGCTGAGACTCAGTCTTTCCATCAGTAAAATGGGAATAACAGAGTATCTACATCACAAAATTGTGAGGCTCCAAAAAGAGCACAAGTACCGTTTTTCAGAATATTCGCTGTGATTGCGCCTAGGACAAGGGAGAGGTGTGTGTGGTAGGAACCCTAGCCGGTCCAGCCCTGCAGCAGCCTCAGAGGGGGGATGGAAACCCACGGGCGCCCGCCGCTCTCCCGAGGCCTAGAGCATCCCTGGCACCGATGGGTGCCGCCCCTCCCGGGTCCCCAGATGTACCCCTCCTACCTCCCGGGAAAAGGGGCGGAAGTCCCCGCGGAAAAGCGGGAGGAAGCAGCGGCTTTCCTGGAAAACGGCGGGGACTTGGGAAAAGGGAAAGCGAGGACCACAGCCCAGCTTCGTGTGGTTGGCAACGGAGGAATCCAAGGAAGCCGCTCCCAAAGTGCTCTGCGCGGGAAGAGGGGGCGGGGCCGAACGCCTGGAGAGTGAGGGGGATGGGCTTGGGGTGTGAAGGAGGGGACCTGTTGGAGAGGGTTCGAGCTCCAGCAGGGAAGGAGGGGCGGGGATCTGGTTGAAAGGGATGGGGCTCTAAGAAGGACGGGCAGAGCTTTAGGAAGAAGGCGTGGCGGACTCCAGGAAGGGAGGGGATTGGCAGAGGCTTTAGGGGAAGGGGCGGGGTCCTGAGGGAGGGGGCGGAGCTCAAAGAAGTGGGTCTGTTCGTTTTTATAACTAATCTGTTTTTAAAGAAGCCCTTTGGGTGTGTCCAGAAAGTATTATGGAAAACAAACGTGTTTGGTAGAGTGTTTGTTACTTCGCAAAGGTGTTTTTAAAGGAATCCTTAAGGTGGATCCTGAAACTATTAAGAAAAACAAGCAAACAACAACGAAAAAACTCCAAACTCCCGAAAACCCCACTGGTCCAAAGGTTTTCACGGCTCACAGCGCAATAATACGGAATTGCAAAAACAAAATCTCAAACCCCAAACCTGAAGCAAAATAAATGTCCAAAAAGAGGGCAATGATTATTAAATAACTTGGGATACGTTAGTGAAAGATAATATTGGTGCAATTAAGACGGACAGTGTTATTAGGAATACAAAAGAAATCTTGAAAGAGATTGATGAAATAATACGAGGTGGAAAGAAACCTGAAAACACTTAAGATTAAAAAAGGAAAAGTAGATCAGAAGGAAAAGGCAACGACTACGACTTGAGATTTGAAATAACTGAAAAATTATGAACTATTTATTTGTAAGTTCTGAGTGACCAACTAGGTGTTTTCAGCCAAGTAGAAAGATATAAAGACAAAAGGACCTTACATTCTATTGAAACCATTTATAATACAGGGGAGGTGCCTGGGGAAATTCTGAATCAAACTGAAGAGATTACTTGGTGTGAATTGCCCTTAGGCAATTAGTGGATTGTCAGGAATTCCTAGTGTTCATTTAAATAAGCAGAACTTAACTGGAAGGAGAAGGATGAAGAGGAGCTACAACCACTACTTCCCCTCCCATTCCCGCACAACTCACCCTTCCAAACTATTTTTGTCAAAGACATCATCCTTCCACCCTCACCCCCCCCAACCCCGACCCCCCTGGATTTTTTGTCTGTTTTCGTCTGCTGCTGGAAAGGGTAGTGGATAGATCGCTGGATCTGGAATCAGAGTTCAAATCCAATCTCAGATACTAGCTTTGTGAGCCTGGGTTAATCACTTAACCCCTCGACCTCTCAGTTTCCTCATCCGTAAGACGAGAAAAATAATAGCACTACCCTTCCAGAGTTGTTTGCAAAGTGCTTACCACAATGCCTGGATGTATAATGTATAAATGTTAGCTATTATTATTGTTTCCCCAGCAAAAATAAGTTAATTTAAGCAGCACGTGCTGTTGGCTTACTAAAAAAAAAAAAGCTAGCATTCAAGACTTGCGAAGCTCTTTACAAATATTACCTTATATAATTGGGGGTGCTATTCCCATTTTATAGATGAGGAAACTGTGGCGACAGATTAAGTGAGCTGCCCGGGATCACACAGCTCACTTAGTGTCTGAGTTCGAATTTAAACTTAGGTCTTTCTGACTCTAGGTCCAAAGATCTATTTATTCACTGCTCTGTCAGCAGACAAAAGCAAGACACTTAGTTTCCACCTACCTATTCTGAATATATTATCTTCTTTGGTCCTCACAATAACCTGGTTAGGAAAGCAGGAGTGAAACCTCCTTTTTATCCCTACTTCTTATTGCCTCTTATTCTTTTTGTCCCTATTTTGCAGGTAAGAAAACTGAGGTGGAGAGGTTGGGTGACTTGCAAGTACTAAACGTCAAAGGCAGGATTCCCAATCAGGTCTCCCAATCTCCAAGTCTCGGGCGGCAGCGTACACAGGCGGAACTCCCGGAAGGGGGGAACTTGAAGCGTGAGAGAGCCGGCATCCGGGGTAGCGGCGAGAAGGAACAGCTTGAGGGGCGGGGCTTCGCTCTCTCTCCCCCTGTCTCGAGTTTCGGCCCCAGTCGGGCAGTCTCGCCTCGCCTCGGCGGGACTCGGCTCTTCTAACTCCTCCCCCGCGCTGTCCCCTGGCCGGAACTTCGCCATGGCTCAGAAGCCGCAGCTCCGCGGGATGACCAGCCTGCGCTTCAACCAGGACCAGAGTTGTTTCTGTTGTGCCATGGAGACGGGCGTCCGGATCTACAACGTGGAGCCCCTGATGGAGAAGGGCCACCTGGACCACGAGCAGGTGGGCAGCGTGGCGCTGGTGGAGATGCTCCACCGCTCCAACCTGCTGGCCATCGTGGGCGGCGGCGGCAGCCCCAAGTTCTCGGAGATCTCGGTGCTGGTGTGGGACGACGCCCGCGAGGGCCGCGACAGCCAGGACAAGCTGGTGCTCGAGTTCACCTTCACCAAGCCCGCCCTGGCCGTGCGCATGCGACACGACAAGATCGTCATCGTCCTGCGGAACCGCATCTACGTCTACTCCTTCCCCAACGACCCGCAGAAGCTGTTCGAGTTTGACACCCGCGACAACCCCAAGGGCCTGTGCGACCTGTGCCCCAGCCTGGAGAAGCAGCTCCTGGTGTTCCCGGGCCACAAATGCGGCAGCCTCCAGCTGGTGGACCTGGCGAGCACCAAGCCCGGCACGTCGTCGGCGCCCTTCACCATCAACGCGCACCAGAGCGAGGTGGCCTGCGTGTCCCTCAACCAGCCCGGCACCGTGGTGGCGTCCGCGTCGCAGAAGGGCACCCTCATCCGCCTCTTCGACACGCAGACCAAGGAGAAGCTGGTGGAGCTGAGGCGCGGCACCGACCCTGCCACCCTCTACTGCATTAACTTCAGCCACGACTCCTCCTTCCTCTGCGCCTCCAGCGACAAGGGCACCGTCCACGTCTTCGCCCTCAAAGACACCAGGCTCAACCGAAGGTCCGCCCTGGCGCGAGTGGGCAAGGTGGGCCCCATGATCGGCCAGTACGTGGACTCGCAATGGAGCCTGGCCAGCTTCACCGTCCCTGCTGAGTCCGCTTGCATCTGTGCTTTTGGCCGGAACACCTCCAAGAATGTCAACTCCGTCATTGCCATCTGTGTGGACGGCACTTTCCACAAGTACGTCTTCACCCCGGACGGGAACTGTAACCGGGAGGCCTTCGATGTGTACCTGGACATCTGCGACGACGATGACTTCTGAGAGACCTGTCCTCCCGCTCCTCCCCACCCCCCACCTCGCTGGGGGCCTTCTCTCTTCTTCAGGTGAGGCGCAGGGTCTTTAATTTCTGAGAGCCCCCTCTCCCTTCCACTCCATAGGCTCATTCAACTTTAGGACTTCAACTTCAAGTAACAGTCTGACTCCCTCACATTTCACTACAGAGAGAAGTCCACAATGCCTGGCACAAAGTGTTTAATAATATAATATATAATAATATAATAAAACTATAACTCTCTCATTCAATATATCTGTTCATATATCTCTAACGCTTTATAGCTATATTTCTATTATCTTTATATCTCTCTCATATCTCTACCTCTATATATCTATTTCTATCTCTATATAATCGCATTCTGTGTCTATTTCTGTTTCTTCCTCCGTAATTCTGTTTCTTTTTCGTCTCTCTGTCTTCCTGTTACTATTTATCTATAGTTATGTCTATCTATCTCTGCCTGTCTTTCCATCTATCACCAAACTAGACCCAGAGATTCTGGAAGATTTGGGGGAAGGGAGAGTGTAAGAGGTAGGATAGTAGAGAAATTTGTTAAGTTGGAGAAACAGACTTCACTTCCTCCCTAGGGAAAGAAGGAAATAAATCCATCAGTTAAAAAAGAAAACGGATAAGGGAGAGGGTGAAGATGATTTTTCATGTCTTAATTTCAGTTGGAAGTGTTTTCTTTCTCCCTCGTGGGAAAGATATGGGAGGAGACTTAATTAAAAAACATTGAGTAATTTCTTACTTGGGTCCAGTCAGAATACCAGATGCTGAGAATGCAAATGAAAAACTACAGTCTCAACTCTCATGGTATTTATAATGGGAGGGAACGGGTGAGGTAACAAAGTATAAAAATAGTCTACAAGCTAGAATGTAATAAAATTAAAGGAGATGTGAAGATGTTCTATGCTTTTTCAAATCTCTCGAAACATTTCGTTTGTATCTCGTTATTGTACAAATTTGTACTTTCTAATTTGCCTTATAGTTATTTATGTGGCTTATTTTCCTTATAGATTGTAAGCTTCTTGAGGGCAAGACTATTAAACTGTTGTTTAATAAATATTTGCTTTATTTGCCTCCTTCAGTGTAAACTTGTTTACCCCACAGTTGTTAAGTTAATAACATGCAGGCAATTGGCAACAAAATATCTAGTTCTCTGAAAGGAAAGTCATCAGTGTGTTTATTTCCTTTACCAGATACAACTCTTCCATACCTTCTGATCCTCTGTAATAATTACTGTTTCCTTTATAATTCTACATACTCTATTTTTTTTTTGTATTTAAAAACATTATTCTAAGAAGGGGTCTCTAGGCTTCACCATACTATCAAAGGGGTCTACAACTAAAAAAAAAAGATAAGAATCCAGTCATAAAATTTTATAGGTATCGGTGCAATTCATCACATTTCATAGGTATCAGTTTAGTGCCCAAGGGTGTTCATCTTTTTATCTCTCTTGCTGCATGACTGACCCACTTCCTTTTTTGATCAGGTATTTCCTGGATGATATCCTTTCATCACTTCCTACATGCAGGTAGGTCATTGTTGGAAATGTGCTTTGGCCTACTTGTGTCCACAGCGCACCTCTCCATTGCCTTTTAGATAACCTGCAATTTTGATTTGCCGGAAATTGTGGTATTCCAGCATTTACAACCATACCAAAACAGCATCACCATGAAAACATTAGTTTTTGAAAGCTGGAATTTTATGTCAAGGAGCAGCTGAGTATCATTATAAGGACCGGAACTTTTCAAGTGCAATGCAGCTTGCTCTCTTGGAACTATTCAATTCTGAGCCCAACTCATTGACCACCTACAGACTGGCCAGTGAACTGCATATCATAATCTAGACAATAGGACTTTTTGATGTCTTTGTTTTTTCTTGAACTCCTCTTTGAGTAATCGTGGATCTCATTGAGAAGGCGGGACTTGATATAATCAGCATGATATTATCCTAAAAGAGGAGCATCTGGAGTACCTAATCCTAAGGCGTCCTAGCAGCTTCCACATGGACCCTACTCTGAACATCTTCCATGACAGTGGCAAACACCTTTAGCAAGCATACAGTTTTATACTTCACTTGACATTAATAATCAGAGGTTGTTGAACAGTTATCTGTGTTCGCATTTAACAAATCAGATCTTGTATGATCTTAACACATACATGAGAAACTCCTTCTTAGAGGAGGCCTTTAAAGGTTGTGTTTTGCCTTTTTTTTTTTTTTGTAATCAGCAACTAATAAATACAGTGAGATCTTATATTCTTTGTACCTTTCAGTTAATCGTGTGACTAAAAATGTGAGATTTTCTAAACATGAGAAAGTAGTTATTTAAGTTGGTACTTACTATTCTCTTATTTACTTTATGGGAAATAGTTTTACTGTCAGTGATTTCTTCCTGGCTTTTAATATCTTTGCTCTTTCCTGAAATAACTTGTAAAATTATCTCTCAACGCTTTTAAGATTGTATCACCTTCATCAAAGACTAAATCTGGGCGTCTTTGATCCAGCTAGTCTTCTTGACTTAATCTTCTCACATTCCAGTACTGCTTCCTCAAATAGTATTGAGAACTCAGGTATTTTCCAAATATAGTAGTGGTTCCACTGTCGTTGATGGTAAAAGGAGATCATTACAAAAATACTGACATGTTATCTTCTTGCCAGTTTCATCTGTCAATATTCTAAGGATGATATTACTTATTTAGATCTGTTGCCAAACTTTTTGCAGGCTTGAGCTTGTCTCCAATGCTTTTTTTTTTTTTGCCATTTTATAAGGCTATAATTTTTTGCCATTTTAAATGTTTCTTTTCCATTTTATTAAAAAAACTTTATTGAGACTTTGTTTTAAAAATCACCCTCATTTCTAAATATATCCCCCCTCTCTTCTATCCCAGCAAGTAATCCCTTCTGACAAAAATTTTTAAAAGGAGCAATTCAGCAAAATAAATCAACACTTCAGTCAGGTCTAAAGTATATATAATATTCTCTACCTCCACAAATAGAAGAGGGTTCTTTTCTCAGTTTTTCTCATTCATTGTAATTATACAACCACTCAGATTTTAGAAAAAATCTTTCCCTCTGTTGGAAAAAAAAATCGGTTGTATACTCTGCATTGAATCACTAATCTTCCAGAAATAATTTTATTTAAGGTTAATCTAATTCCAAGATATGGAGAGGTGTCCAAAATGACAGTCTTCCCATGCCCTCTAATAAGTCTGTCCAAGACTAGTTTAGGTAACATTTAAAGTAATGGTTCTCAAATCATTTGGTCTCTGGACTTTTTTATATTTCCTTTTATACTCAAAATTATTGAGGACCACAAAGAACTCGGTTATATCTATCATTATTTGTCATATTAGAATTTAAAGCCAATATTCATTAAAAAATATTATATCAACATTTTATGAGAAATAACTTTTCCTTAAAAAAGCAAGAAGTGGCATTCTTTTACATATTTTTCCTTGGTATTAACTTATTTTTTTTCTAAATACATGTAAAGATAGTTTTCAACATTCATTTTCGTAAAATTTTGAGTTCCAAAATTTTCTCCCTCCTTTCCTCTCAGTCCTTTGCTCTCCCCAAGACAGCAAGCTGATATATGGTTATATATGTTTCTATATGGTTATATATACATACATATATATATATATATATATACACACATATATATACAGGTTATACATGTACAGTCATGTTAAATATATTTCCACATTAGTCATGTTGTGAAAGAAAAATCAACAAAAGGGAAAAACCAGGAGAAAGAAAAACAACAAAAAAAGTGAAAGTGGTATACTCGGATCTGCCTTCAGACTCCATAGTTCTTTCTCTAGATTTGGTTAGCATTTTTCATCATGAGTCTTTTGAAATTGTCTTGGATTACTATATTGCTGAGAAGAGCTAATTCTATCATAGTTAATCATTCTATAATGTTGCTTTTGATGTGTACAATATTCTCCTGGTTCTGCTCACTTCACTCAGCATCTGTTCATATAAGTCTTTCCAGGTTTTTCTGAAATCCTCCTGCTCATCATTTCTCATAGCACAATAGTTTTCCATTACCTTCCTATACCACAACTTGTTCAGCCATTTCCCAATTGATAGGGAATTTCTAATTCTTTCCACCACAAAAAGGGCTGTTATAAATATTTTTGTACTTTTTCTTTTGGTCTTTCTTATGATCTCTTTGCAATATAAAGTTAGTAGTGGTATTACTGGATCAAATGGTATGCATGATTTGGTTGCCTTTTGGGTATAATTCCAAATTGTTCTTCAGAATGATTGGATCAGTTCACAACTCCACCAACAATGCAGTATGTTCCAAGTTTTCCACATCTTCCCCAACATTTATCATTTTCCTTTTTTGTCATACTAACCAATCTGATAGGTGTGAGGTAGTATCTCAGAGTTGTTTTAATTTGCATTTCTCTGATTTAGAGCATTCTTTTCATGTGATTATAGATAGCTTTAATTTCTTCCTCTGAAAACATAACCTTTGACCATTTATCAACTGGGATGTTTTATATATTTTTGCAAATCTCTTTTAATTTCTAGTTTAATAGAAGATAGCTTGATTATCATATCTGCTTCTGCATTCCATCAATTGTGATTTTTTTTAAGTTGAAGTATATGAAGAATCATACTTCATACATGTAGTTAGAAAAGGGAGGAATATTTTAATAGGCAAATAACATCTTAGCTTTATTATGAAAAGTAGTTTTGACCTCATGTATCTCCTGAAAGGATCTCTAGGGACCTGTCCCACACTGAGAACCTTTGATTTAGTGGAATCCAGGAAAGAAAATCAAGATAGGTAACAATACGATTCTGGGTTAACATTTTGAATAGTTGAACAACTATAACTCTACCTCCTCCAAGAAGACTCTCCCAGAGAAATCAATATATATATATACATATGGAAAATCTTGACTAAATTGAATGCTTTCCACTGAGTGGAAGAGTGTTCTCCTCGTGGAGTAGATCCTAGTTTAATCCCTTTAAGGGATTCCAAATTACTCTGGTTAGACTAATTCACTGCTTTACCAAAAATGTATTAGTGTGCTTATCTTGACATGACCCCAATGACTATTTCTATCATTTGTCATCTTTGCCAATTTTCTAGATCTATGGGAAAACTTTAGAGTTGTTTTGATTTATATTTTTCTCATTACTAGTAATCTGGCTATTAACAGTTTGCAGTTATTTTGAGAAATGTTTATGTATTAAGGAATGACTTTTGGTCCTCCATCCCACTTTAAAAAATGCATTAGTATTTAGTAATCTCCTTGATTGCCATGTTCTCTGCTCAGCAAAGTGATCAAGTAACTGGTTAAGGTGGTTTCTGAGCCCCCTTGGCCTCTACATTCTGACCACTGTTTTATGTTGAAACTTCCATAGGAAAAAAGTGTTAATGTTAATATTTCTGCCTTTCCCATTTCCCATTTTGGAGACATTGATGGAGATATTGAAGCTGTTATAATCGTGAGCAGTGTCCTATTATTTTTTTCCTTTCCTTAGTAGGCAGGGCCTTCTTTCATACATGGATCCCCCAACATCTACCCCAGGTTCAAAGCACTTTGTGGGTCAGTATCCACTTAAAGCTCATGAAACCCAGTGTTTCCTTTACAAGCCAGTTTGGAAGTAATATTACTTCAAAGCAAAATAACACTTAATTAGAATCATGTGATAGGTAAGGTGAAAGAAATGTTTTCCAAATATTTTTTAGGCCCCCAAACCTGAAAAAAGAAATTATACATCAGATTCAGGATACCTAACATTAAATTCACAAGACAAATAAGACAGAAACAACACACAAGATAAAAAAACCTCATGAAATAAGATCAAAGAACTCAAATACTTAAGAGTTCTCATTCAATAAACTACACCCCAAATCACTTTGGGCAGTATCACAGGCTTAGGGTCTCTGCTACTAACTCCCCCCACTATAGTGATTCAGTTGAACCTCTGTTTATCCCTCAAGATGAGGCAGACACAGATTCAGCCTAGCTACACATACCACACAAAGGAAAGAAAAAAATGGAGGTAAGAAGAGGAGCAAAGGTGACAAGGAAAATGACCAATGTTAGAGGGGCTGCTGGAAAATAAATACATTAGTGCACTATTAGAGCTGTGAATTAGCATGGCCATTTGGAAAGCAGTCTAGAATTATGTATGCCCCAAATTCATGAAACTGTACCTTTGACCTAGTGATACCACTACTATGCTTATACCCTAAAGAGACCAAAGAAAAAGGAAAAGAACTTTAGGAAAAAGGAAAATGCGAAAATATTTATACCAGCTCTATTTTTTTTTTTAGCGGTAAAGAACTAGAAACTAAGGGGGTACCCATCAATTGGGTAATGGTTGAACAAAATATGTCATATAAATGTAATAGAATATTATTACACTATGAGAAATAACCAAAAGGATGGTTTCCGAGAAACATGGGAAAATTTGTATGAAGACATGTAGAGTGAAGTGAACAGAAATCAACAAAATGATCTGTGAAAAGATATTTATTGCTATCAGCCAGGAACTGTGTAAGGAACTAAGGATACCAAGAAAAGCCAAACCAGTTTGCCTTCAAGAAGCTGCCAATTTAATAGAAAAGACAACAAATAACTATGTACAAACTAGATAGACATGGGATAAATTGGACATACTCTCAGGGAAGATGCTAGCCTTAAAGAGGACCAGGAAAGGCTTCTAGCAGAAGGGATTTTAGCTGCGGCTCAAAGGAAGCCAGGGAAGCTAGGAGGCAGAGCTGAGTAGGAAGAGTGTTTCAGCCTTGGGGGATAGCCACTGAAAATGTCCGGTATTAGAAGGAGTGTCTTATTTAAGCAATAGCAAGGATGCCAGTGTCACTTGACCATAGAGTATGTGGAGGAGTAAGGTGTAAGAAAACTGGAAAAATAGGAAGGTGTTGGGTTATAAAAGACTTTAAAAACTAAATAGGGGATTTACATTTGATCCTGAAATTGAGGAAATCCAGGAAACCACTGGAATTTATTGGAGGCCAAGGGTCAGACCTGTGCTTCAGGAAGATCATTGTGATGCTGAGTGAGAAGAACTTATTTGGAGCAACAACATTGTGTAAACAAACAACTTTCAAAAAACTTAACTAATCCACAAAATGACCAATCAGGATTACAGAGTCCCAGTGAACTCTTAGGAAGTACCACTTCCTTAATAGAGAGGGGTCAGTATTCCCAATGAGGAGAAAGATGAGAACAAGTATTTATAAGATGCCTGCTCTGTGCCAAGTACAGTGCTAAGTGCTTTAAAAAATCTCATTTGATCCTGATAACAATCTTGTGAGGTTGGAGCCTTTATTGTTCCATTTTACAGTTGAGGGAACTGAGGCAGACAGGTTAAATTAACACAGCTAGTAAGTGTCTGAAGTGGGATTTGAACTCAGGTCTTCTTGACTTCAAGCCCAGCACTCTAACCAAAGTGTCACCAAGGAGCCTTTTAAATAGGACAAGCACCTGGATTTGCCTCCAAAATACAGAGGGGACTGAAGATTCCCAAACTCAGAAAGCTGTGCAGCAGTGGCAACAGGAATCAAGGAGTCCATGGAGGGAAACTAGAGGTGAGTGACTGAATAAAAGAGAAAGTCTTAATTAAAGACCAGATGACTAAGGGAGAAAGCCTAAATGAAAACCCAGCTTACAGACAAGCCAACCCAGAGACTCATATAGAAAGCAAAATGAGCAAAATTCAAAATAGAAGCCAAAGCACTACGAGCAAATGTTATATGCTGTGATGGAAAGTGAACCAAATTTCCTGATTGAAAAGAGATCATGGAATAATAGCTTGAAACTCCAGGATGATTCAAAAAGAAAACGTAGAAGAAAATATTGGGAAGGAAATTAGGTTAGAAATCAGTGCTCAGAACTTTGAAGGTAATGATGAAAGATGTAGAACATTGCACTATTAGACTCAATTACTTTGTTGCTTAATTTTGCAGAACTGCTTTTATCCCCTCTTTGTTACAAGTAATAGCATTCTGGGTAGGGGAAAGGGAAGAAAAGTACTTGAAGAGAAAAGTGATGTTTAAAACAAAAGTTCAATTTTTTAAAAAGAAAAAAAGAGAAGATATGATGGAGATTTTCACCGAAGAAGTAGAGGCTCTGGATGGAGATTTTCATTGAAGAAGTAGAGGCTCTGAAAGGAAAAAATGAAAAGTTTAAAATGCAAAATGTAGAAACAGAAGAGAATCAAGACCATAAAAACATTAAAAGAACACCTGAATGAACTCTCTGTGAGCTAAAATAATTGTTCTTGGAAGTCTGGATGCACGGAGATAATTTAAGGTTCACAGGTTTTCCAGAAGAACATAATAAGTAAAATCTTTAATGTCATACAATGGTAAATAATTCAAGAAAATTATCTGAAACAATAGAATATATTGACAATACTATTATAATTCTGTGCCATACCAGTCAAACTACTAATGAATTATTTATAGAGGTAGAAAACTTTATAAAAATGAAATTTATGGGGAAGAACCAAAGGTCAAAAATCTCAAGGGTAATAATGAAAAAAAATGGGAAGGGGCTCTGTCAGTACCAGAACTCAAGCTATACTACAAAGTAGTCAATATTAAAAATGGTTAAAAAATAGAGAGGCCTAATCAGTGGAACAGGTTACATTCATAGCATAGAAAAGCAAACAAACAGTAGTATAATGTTTGATAAAATCCCAAAACTTCAGTTACAGGAGTAAGAACACAATAATTGACAAAATGGATGGGAAAACTGGAAAGCAGTTTGACAGAAATTAGGCAGGTCAACTTTTTATACTATATATAAAGATAAACTCCAAATTGGTACATATATAAAAGATGACATCATTAGAAAAAATTAGAGGATCAAGAAATCACCTTCCAGATCTATGAATAATGGAAAAATTCATGACCAAACAACATTAAGAGAATCATGGAAGATAAAATAAAAAATTTTGATTATATAAACTTTAAAAGTTTTTGTACAAACAAACCTAATGTACTTAAAATGAAGAGGCATGAGAAAAAAAAATCTTTGCTGCAAGTTTCTCTAATAAAGATCTCATATCCAAGATTTAAAAGGAATTCATGAAAATTTAAAAGACTAAGAACCATTCTCCAAGAGATCATAGGTCAAAGGATGTAAGAAATTTTCAAAGAAAGAAATCCAAGCTATCCATAACCATATTAAAAAAATATTCCAAATCAATAATAATGTAAATTAAAATAACTCTGAGGTTCTACTTTACACTCATCAAATTGTCAAAGAAGACTCAGGAAAATGGCAAATGTTGGAGGGGGCTATGGGAAAACATGCCACACTAATGCACTGTTGGTAGAACTGTGAGTTCACTAACCCAGCCAATTTGGAAAATGATTTGGAACAATGCCCAAATGTTGTGCTCCTATCCTTTGACTCAGCATTACCACTACTTGACCTGTACTTCAGAGTTAGATCAAAGAAAGACCTATATGTAAAAAAAAACACCCCAAAACCCTAGAAGCTAAGAGTTTCTTTTGGGGAGTTGCTAAACACGTTATTGTACATGTATATAATGAGATATTTATTGAAATTATGAAATGAACAATCTCAGAGGAAACTGGTTAGATCTTTACGAACCAAAGCAGAATAAAGTGATTGAGACTAGAACAGCTTGTATGATGGCAACAACATTATGGATTTTAAAAAACTTTGAAAGGCTGCAGAACTCCGATCAATGTAGTGGTAAACCATGAATCCAGAGGACTGAAGATAAAATATGCCTTCCCTCCCCACTAGAGGGCTTATAGACTTAAAATGCAGATTGAGACACTTACATGTGGCCAATGTGGGAATTTGTTTTGTTGAGCTATGAATATTTGTTATGAAGATTTTATTTATTTTTGAATTGTTCAGTTGGTGGGGAGGAGTGGGAAGGAGAAATAATATGTATGTGCACAAATATATTTTAAAATGTTTAAAGAAAACTATGTATCTTTTGAATAAAGATGATGAAACACTGATTGAATGAATACACATTGAATTACCTGCCCCCAAAAGCATCAGCCCACTCTTCAATAAACTTGAAATTTCTAATATGAATAAATTTTGCAAGGAACCAAGAGAATATCAGTTATTAAGTCTTTGTGCAGAATTCAAATAAACCAGAATTACTCCACAGTCATGAAAAATCAAAGAACAGAATGGAATGTGTTCCAAAAAGTAAAGGAACTTAAGCTCCAACCCAAAAATAATGTATTTTGAAAAACTTAACCTAAGCATAAATGAAGAAAGGTGGACCTTCAATAAAACATAGATATTTGAGACATTATCTACTAACTCCCACCCCATAAAAAACCCCACCAAAAACAAAAACCAGGAACTGAATATTGGACTTAACAAACATTCCAAATAAAAGAAAAACAAGAAATCTAAATAAGTACAATTACCAAGAAAATATTAAATAAGAAAATTAATTCTCTCATCTTTATAGACTTGTTTAAAAAACAAACTGAGAAGTAAAAGAACAAAAAGGAATCATCAAGGAACAAAAATAATAATAGGGACTAATGATTTTAGGGACATTTAAAGAACCAGGAGAAGGGCAAGAAGAATAGTTAAATTAATATTCCATGCATTAAATTCCATGAACCCCTTATAAAGAAATCAATATATTTTGTGAGCAAGAAAGCAGCAGGAATTCATGCTAACAGAGAGAGGGGAGATGAGAGAGTTAGAGAAGCTGGAAATGGTTTCCAAACAAATCCAGATATCAACCATAAAGAGATAATTTGTGGCAGCTAGATGGTTCAGTGGAGAGAACACCACCCTGGGGTCAGGAGAACCTGAGTTCAAATGGAACCTCAGATGCTTGCCGCTTACTAACTGTGTGACCCTGGGCCCAATCATAAAAAATGAAATTGAGTATGCCATAAAATAACCATCAAAGAGAGACTGCAGAAAGGGGTCTAACTGTGGTCCAGAAAAGGGTCTAACTATGGTTCAGAAATAATTTATCTCTGTGCTATACAAATTATTTTCAAAAATGGAGAAAGGAAACACTCTATAAAACTACTTTTATGAGACAAAATTTTAATACCTGACTCAGGAAAGGATAAAGCAAAGAATGATAACTATAGATGAATATTAGTAATGAATATTTATAAAAAAATTATTGAAATTGTGATGTTTTATTCTGGAAAAACAATTTTTTAAAATAAGTAATTGAAATGTTCATACCCTTTGATTCAGATTTCACCATGACACATATACCTCCAAGTAGGCCAAAGATAGAAAGAAAAGTCCCACATGCACTAAAATGTTTAAAGCAGCATTTTTTGTGATTTCTACTAAACCCTAGTACACCTATAAATTAGAGAATGGCTCAACAAATTATGGTTCATGAATGTAAATAGCATATTATAACGCTGTAAGACATTATGAATTTAAAGAATTCAGAGAAGCATGGGAAAACATTAACTGATGCAAAAGAAGTAGACAATCAGGAAAACAACCCAAACAATGACTACAAAGGTAAAAAGAATCCGAACCAGAATTGTTTTGTAATTATAATGACCATCATTGACCTGAAGAAGAACTGAGAAAGTGAACCTCCTTTTCTTCTAAGATGGAGGACTTCGTGTCAGATATTGTATGTACTGTCAGATTTGGTTGGTATATTGGTTCATTTTGGTGAACTTCTTTTTTCCCCTGCTTCTAAAACCTTGGTTACAAGGGACAACTTGCTGAATAGTGGAGACAGACAAATATATTTAAAAATGAATGTGATGTAAAAAGCAAAAGATCAGTAAAAATAAAGATTAAAAAAAATTTAAATGGTATCATGAGGAACAAGAAAGATCCTCTCCTCCATCTGGGACAGGAGTTTTCAACCTTTTTTGCTTCTCTGCCTCCCTTGGAATCCCTTACCATGCCCCCTATTTAATATGAAAGGAAAATAAACTGGAGAGTTTACTGTTCATGTGCACGTAATAAAACACTAATTTTTCATAAAGACAACTATGTTTGGTAAATAAGAACTTTTTGTGTTGTTGTTTGTTTCTCTGGAGAGCTGTTGATGCCCTTTAGTGATGCCATTAGGCTGTGGACTTCTTTCTCCAATGAACTGGGGTCTTGCGCTGGGCTGCTCTTTTTGCATCATGGCCTCTGATACTCCTTCCTGGCATCTCCACTAAGTTGCTCTATGCTGTCATCTGCTGGTTTCTACATTGAACTGTAGCTACTTGGATCTCAACTTTTATCTCCTTGCCCTTGGACCATGGCAGCTTTTTAAAAAAATTCTGGTTACTAGCCAGCCGGTTAATTAGAAATATTCATAAGCATTTAAGTGTTTCTTCTTAGCTGAGTTTCTCTACTGTTATCATCTTAATTTGGGTAATAATTAGAAATGTTCTTTTAACTTTTATCATACCCCTGGTTGCCAGCCCGGGTTGCTAAAAATCTCTTCATAGTAAACTATAAAGGGTCTCTTTGGTGAGAACTGTGTTGAGAAGATTCATTTTAAAACCCACCATAACCTTAGTTGAACCTCAGTGTATCAAGAATAAGACTAAAAAGGGCTGGGTGGAGCTCGTCCCACTTTGCCCTACTTGTCCAAACAAATTGCTTCACTCCTACATTTTAAATTGATGTTGATTTTGCCTTGTGTTCTAATTAGTTGTTGGTATGATTGCATTAAGACAACTAACATGACTCCCATATCAATACTGAGTCATTTCCTGCCACCTAAGAAAATAATAATTATAACACATTTATATAAAGGTGTGCAAAGTGCTTTCCTCACAACAATCCCGGGGGTATTGTACCCATTTTAGAAGTGAGAAAATGAAATTTCTAAGATTTTGCGACTTGCCTATGGTCATTCAGTTAGTAAATCTGTACTGGGCTTTGAAACAATTTAGAATTTTAATCTAATTAGAATTATATATATATATATATATATATATATATACACATATATAATTAATTTAGAATTTTAATCTAATTAGAATCTTATAATTTAGAATCTAGAACTAAAAACACAGTATTGTGTGTGTGTGTGTGTGTGTGTGAAATTGAAGGGAGTTCAGAGTTCATCTAGTCTATCTTTTTCCAAACAATAAATCCTGTTTATAAGATATTTGAAAAGTGATTTTTTTTTTTAGCCTTTGAATACCTCCAGTGAGGGAGAATTCACTACCTCATATTCATAATAATAATTCATGCATATTTAGAGTTTAAGAGTTTACAAACCTCTCCCCTCACAACAACCCTAGTAGGTAAGCAGATAGTACTAATGTAATTGTCCCCATTTTACAGATGTGGAAACTGAAGCTCTGTGAAATTAAATGATTCATTGGCATTGGCAAAACTAGGGCTTGAGTATTTGGATAATTAAAATTGGATGATAAAACCAGGACCCAAAATGGTAGTAAAATGATATCAGAAGGCATCAACTAATAGAGATAAAGGTAAAGGACAATATCTGGGTTCAACAAATCAACTTCACAAGTTCAGGATAGAGTGATGTGTCTTGATAGTACTTCTTTTGAAAAGTGTGTAACACATAGAAAATATACTGAAGAGGAAAACCTATGAATTTGATTACATAAATGTAAAGAGACTTTGGACAATTGAAAAGTCCTGTCTTTAGAAAAATTGGAGAAAACATTTACAATAAATACATCAGATAGCACTCATAATCCCAAGTATATAAGGTAGCAATGCATATTAATTTTTTTAAAAACACATTTTCCCCAATGAAGCTATAGTCAAAGGACAGGAACAGACAATTTAGGAATGATTACAGTATCACAGATTTAGAACTGGAAAAAGCCTTAGAGTCCACCTAGTCCAATCCTGTAATTTTAACTATCAACGCCACATAAAAAGATGCTCAGATTTCCTAATAAACGGAGAAATGAAAATCAAGACAACTTTAAGATACCACCCTATTAGAGTGACAAAAGTATGAGAAAAAAATATTAGATCCAGTATTGATAAGACTGAGGGCAAATAGGAACTCTCTTGCATTGGTGGTGGTACTACTGAGTGGTGCAAACACTTCTAGAAATCAATATAGCAACATGCAATAAGAGCGGCATCATTGAACATACTTTGTACCTCAAAATTTACCTGGCTAAGACTATTCTATGAGTATCAAAAAGGAATCAAGAACCTACTTGTACAACAATACACATAGCCACTTGATTTGTAATATATAAAAATTGGAAACCACTCATTTACCCAATAATTGTAAAGCATCTTAATAAAATGATATATTGATTAATTATAATATTACAATACTATGTAATGTTAACTATGAAGCATCCAAAAAAAGATTAAGATATCTATGTAATGTGATTCAAAGCAAAATCAACAGAACCACAACTCTCTCTGTATATATACATTGACTTTAAGGCTATCTTTACTTAGCTCCTGAAGCACCATCCCTTCCTTTTGTCTGTGGAGCTTCTAGAAAAACTACCCCAGGTTCAAGGTACTCTGCTGACCCACATCCACTCAAAATCAGACCTTACTAGTCCCCAACAAAGTGTTTACTTCTAGTACCTCATTCATTGAAAGTAATAGCAATAGAAGAATTCCAGTCATAAACCTGAGGCAACTATTACCACAATTATACACACATATATACAGGAATTACCCATGAGAAGCACTACACATAGGAAACCTGTGTGACTAGGACAGAAGGGCAGACACATAGAATTCAAAGGATCATAAATTTAAAGCTGGAAGGGATTTCTGAGGTCACGCAGCTTGATTGCACAGTGGACAAAGTGCCAGGCCTAGAATTAGTAAGACTCATCTTTCCTGAATTCAGATCTGGCTTTGAATACTTGCTAATTATATGACCCTGGGCAAATCACCTATCCCTGTTTGTCTCAGTTTCCTCATCTGTAAAATGAGCTGGAGAAGGAAATAGCAAACCACTCACTGTGAAAACCCCAAATGAGATCAGGAAGAGTCATTCATGACTGAAGAGCAATAAATAAAAGACAGTGGAAGCATGATAGCTTCCCCCTACCTCCAAGTACAGTCAGTGCAATGTGATTAATATATTAGGGAACATTTTGAGCATAATGCAAATTTTTATGTACAATTCCTTTTGTGAAAAGCAGCAAACTGTACCACTTCACAATAATCCACAAGCTTCAGCCCATCCAATGCTCACTTCTGTAAGCTCTCAGTGCCTGTGTCTTTGAGTTGTCTAAGGTCTTGAGCTACTTACTGCTCAGCCTGAGCTGTGGCTCCCATAGGTGTACAGTTAGGTAAAGTCTCTTGAAAGTTGGGCAGTCTGCAACTCTGGGTCTTAGGACCAGAGGCATTGATGAATGGTGAATGTGTTGGAGGGGATTGCAGACCAGGACTACTCTACCTATAGCTTTTCTGTGTTGATATGTAGTAAATACGACATTTTGCCATACCACTTTAAAAAATAAAATGTAGGCTAACTCATAGACATAATAAAGGCAGAATATGAGAATGTGGGCCAAGAGGAAGACAATAACCTTCCCCTCCCACCTTATTTTGTATTCGTTTAGATTTCGTTTGCAAGTTAAGACTCAAAGGATTTTCAGGTGGAAACAGGTTGTTAATTTGGGAGTTGACTGAAGTAAAAGCAGATTTTTCTAATCCTAAATCAGCTATTCTGCTTGTTGATTCTGCTATATCAGATAATATGGGAAACTAGTAGGAACTAATGTCTCAGGCTGAAATTTGTGAACAGAGCAAAAACTAACGAGTTAACACAGGGACTATAGTTGATCTCTCAGCTTGATTTTGTAGACTTTAAATAGTTAAGTGGTGTGCTCATCTTAAGTAAGTGGCAATAATAAAGTTGAATCAGAAATTCTCTTATCACAACCACACAACTCTCATCTTAAATTACAAGGAAGATTTGAGTTTTAAGAGACCCATACAGCCTGCAAGAAAGCAGATGGAGAGGAAGAAGCAGAGAGATAATGTCCCCAGCCCTGAGGCGCACTTAAAAAGCTGAGTTGGAAAGCATCAGTGGCACAGCCAGGAAAAGAAGAAACCGAAAGGATAGATCTGGAACAACGAAGGGAAAGAACAAAATGATACACTGGGTGCCTACAGATGACCTTGATAGTATTCACCTTTCCAAGGACTAAAAGAAATTTTTTTAAAAAGTGTATCCTCTTTCCCCAGCTTCCCTTCCCTATATCTGTTCAGTAACAGACATTATAACATAGTATAATATGTATAATATAATGATGTAATATACTATACTATGTAACATAATGTAACACATAATGTAATATAATATATTTTATTCTCTTCCTTAAAGTCATCCTGATGTTGCTGCAAATAAAGAGAAGCCAGAGCGGTAGATGTAGAGATACCCAAACATTTAGATTAGGGCAGAAGGCTAAATCTCTGTCTGGATTTTAGGAATGGGCTCTGAGCTATTGTGGTTGAACTAATAAATGTTTTGTCTGGTATTAATTCCATTGTAGAGAAAGAGACCCACGACTATCAGGGGGCTATTAGGTTGCCCTGAGGCTAAAAAGCTAGTTATTATCAGTTTGTGACTCACTAATCTCCTGTGTGAAGAGCTGACTGGGAGAAGAGGACCGTCACTAAAAAGGTCATCCTCTAAACCACCCGTCAGGGAGAAGATGGTTCAGTACTGGGAAGGATTTAGTTCCATCCCTATTCATTATGTAGGAGGGAGTAAAAAGTTTCCATTAATAGCCAGCCAACTACTACAGCAATCTTGGACCCTGTTAAGTCTTTTTTTCATTTGTATCTGATTCCCTGACTCCATTTGGGGTTTCTTGGCAAATACTTTCGTGATTTACCATTTTACAGATGAAGAAACTGAGAAAATTGGGTTATGTGACTTGACTGGGGCCACACAGGTAGTAAGTGTAGAGATCAGATTTGAACTCAGGTTTTCTAGATTCCAGCATAGCTAGGTAGCACAATGGATTAGAACACTGAACTTGGAATCAGGAAGACTCAAACAATTATGATTATTTCCAACTTATCTTGGCTTCCCCTAAAATCTTACCTTCTATAAGAAGCTTTTCCTGATCCCTCTTTTTTTAAAAATAAGTTTTTATTGTGGGTTTTTTTTACATCACGGTTCTTCCCAGTATCCCTTCCTCTTCTAGAGAATCATCTTTATGTAACAAATAAAATTTTTTAAGACAAAAATATAGAGAAAAAAACCAGTTCAACCAATCCTAATTGGATGTTAGTAGCTTCCCTCACTTTGACAGGATTACTAAATTGGTAGGTTTAGTAATAGGTATAGATATAGTTTACTTAGCTTTTTAGCAAAGTATTTCTTAAAATATTTTATCATATTCTTCTGAGAAAAAATCGATGCAAACTAAACAAATACACACTTAGAGGATTTGAGGCTGAACTAAAGCATTTAGATTGTAGTTGTTGGTGGTTCAATGTCTCATTGGCAAGAGATCTTCAGGGGAATGCCCTCAAGATCCAGGCTTGGTAAGGTGTGGTCTAATATTTTTATCATTGACTTTAATAAAGGTCACTCTTATAGGATTTACAGCTGGCCCAAAGCCAGTAAATTTACAGCACTAAATGATGCAGCAAAAGATCTTGGCTGCATTCAACTAAATCAGATTTGAAATTATCATAGGATCTTAGGGAATAATGAAGCTAGAGGAGAAGGGACATCTAGTCCAACCCCTTTGAAATCTTTTGGATTCAAAAAATCAGCTTCACAGGTGCCAAATGAAAGAGACATGATAAGATAGCAGTTTGTCTGAAAATAATTTGATTCAGCTTTTAGTGGACTGCAAACTTAATGTGAGTCAATAATGTGGTATGGCAGTCAAAAAAAAAAAGCCAGATTCACAAGGAGATGATGGACTCTATTCTCTGCCTTGGTTAGAACACACCTCGAATATTAGCTTTAATTCTGAGAACCATAAATTATAAAGGACATTGATAAACCAGAGAGTAGGCTGAGGAGTGCAACCAGGAGTGAAATGTTTGTGAGGATAAGTTGGAAGAACTGAGGATGTGTAGTCCTAAGAAGAAAGACTTAGGAGAGGATGTGATAGTTGTTTCCAAACATGTGGAGGGTCAACATGAGGCTGCTACAAGGTGTACTATATGGAAGGCTGGACTTGGAGTCAGAAAGATCTAAGTTCAAATACTGACTTGGGCATGTGAACCTGAGCAAGGTACTTACCTCCATCTTTTCCAACTTTGAGCTAAGATGAATTTAGGCAGATTTAGGTTTGATGTCAAAAACAACAACTTCTAACAATTAAAGATATCAGAAAAGTACAATGGGAGGTATTGGGTCCCCCATCGTTGGAGGTCTTCAAGAAGCAAAGAGATAACCATAGTATCATAGTATATCAAGTATACCTGAGAAGCTTTCATTTTGGTGAACATGCCTGCTGAGGTCCCTTCCAAATTCTCAGAGCAAGGGCAGCTAGCACAATGTACAGGTCCTTGGCCTGGAGTCAGAAAAACCTGAATTCAAATCCAACCTTAGATATTTACTAGTGGTATGATCCTGGGTTAGTCATTTAATCACTGTCTGCTTCAGTTTTCTCAACTATAAAATGGGGATAACGATGGCATCTACCTCCCATTTGTGAGGAGCAAATAAGACATTTGTAAAGTATTTAACACAGTGCCTGGCATGTAGTCTCTTAATAAATACTTCCTTTCTTCCTTTCTTAACATTCTGTGGTCATCATCATCATCAACAACATGGTGAAGCCCTGTGAATTACGATTTTGAGTGGGTACCTTTAGCATTCCATAACTCTGAGGCAACTTTTCTGGGGTCTCCCATTTGCAAGAGGGATGTTGCACAAATTACCGAGTAACCCAAAAGGCTTGATTGACTTTGGCACCTTTTCATAGGGTTACTTATCATGTGATTTAACTTTAAACTATAAAGGCTTGTTGTTATTATTAAGATGAATTATAGGTAGGGTGGGGATTAAACCTGTGATTTCATTGATATAAGGAACTCCCTCTACCAAGATAGGTCTGCATTAGCTCAACAATTTAGAGCCTTAGAGAGTTGCCTAAGGTGCTGGGATGCTGAGTGATTAGCAGAGGGTCACATAGTCAATTTATGTCATGGGCAGGAAAAGAACTTGTCTTCCTACCTCTGAGACTAGACTTTTTTTTTCACTACTCCACACTGCTTCTCTATGAACTCCCATCCCTATCATATCCCCCTGCCTCCTCCCAAGAAACCATTAAAAAAAAAACCACCTTTAACCCCACATCTAATTGGGTTATAAAGCAAAATTTCTCATTACATAAGTTTCTTATTTCCCAGTTTCGGTAGTAATAGAATCTCCAGTTCAGTTTACTAATGTTACATAATGAGGCTTTTGTGCATGCTCAGATCACTTTAAGAGGAAGGCACCCATGTGGGAGATGGAAGAGGTCTATTTCTGGGAGTTGATATCCTGCTTTTCCCTACATGAAGGGAACAGTCTCTTTTCCACTGATTTCATAAGTGGAACATGTTTCATCTTTAACAATATCTTGACATTCTTGTTCTCTCCTGAAAGAAAGGTAAAGGTCCTGTTTATCCGTAGTATGAGTGACATGAACTAAGCTGAGAGGGAGAAAGAGCTACTACTTCTCCTCCTCTCACCCCCCTCCATCATCCTTAGATCTTGAGGCCTCCAAAACAAATGGGTTTCTGGTTTTGGTCCATATCACATGTCCTTTTCAGTTATAAGTGCACATGGTACGGTATCTGGACCTGGAAGCTTGAGCCATAGTGACCTTGGAGAAAGGATTGAAGAATGGATGTTTCTGCCTACCCAGCAGGAAGCCCTCAGAAAGCAGGGTGCCAGGATTGGGAAGGGAGAGGGGAAAGGGGTTGGATTTGGGACTTGGTAGGATTATGCTATAGAGGAATTTAGTTAAACTGTGAACCTAATCCCCCCTCTTCTCCCCAAAACCGAGGTGGTGTAAAGGGAGAGTATGTCCTTAAGGTGTTGGGGGAGAAATGTTTTTATGTTTATTCTTGCTATGCCTTTGAAGTAAATGTTCCTCTATAAAAGCTAATCTAACTTTTAAGTGGTTAAATAGAACTGGGGCATAAAGGATCCCTAGAATTGGGAGGACACAATCAGTAGATACTTGAGCTAGTGGCAGAGAAACTAGACCTCCAAATTCCTTGAAAGGAACTGGAGAACCCTGGGGGAAGGGTAAAATGTTGTATATCTGGCTCTCAGGCAGTGGGATCAAAGTAGTCGCTGTTTCACATTAAATATTAAAAGAAATCTTTGCTTAGAGGCAAACTATAACTAGAGAAGAGTGGACAGAGAGAAGAAATGTGGAAAAGTATTTTAATAAATAGCCAAACACTTTTTGTAGAAGGTTAAAAGAGTGAAAGGTGAATTATAGAACATTTAATGACTTTCTTTTAATCATGTTTGGCTTTGCTCTAAAGTTCAAAATCCATGAAAAGGGCTCTTCAAAAAGCACCAGACTGAAACTCTTTCATGAACTTCACACACTGTTCTCTTGTTAAAATTAAGCCTTTCATCCTGCACCAAAAACTTATTTTTAAACAACATAGTATGTAGTATGCATCCAAAGTAAATTTCCATTATTTTTGCTTACCTTCTTCTGCTTTTATATAATGTTTGGATAAAACATCATTTCTTTAACATAACATTAATTTTTCAGTTTATTTGATCCAGCAATTGAACCAATTTCGAAGTGCATCTACAACTATAAATTTAGCTCTCAACTCTTTTGAAGGGGCAGGAATATGTGGCCTGAAAAGAAAAATAAAAACCAAACAAAAAAATCTTCTATAATAAAATCTCATTTGTCCAAAATCCAAAAATGCTAAGCTCACATAACATGAAATGTTCAACGTACTCTACAACAACAATAGTACCAAGCATTTCCATAGCACTTAAAACTTTGAGCTTTTATAAATGTTATATCATTTTATCCTCATAACAATCCTGAGAGGTTGTCCCCAGTTTACAGATTTGGAAGCTGAGGTACAGAGGCATCAAGTAACTTTCCCAGTCACACAGCTAGAAAGGCTGGATATGGCTTTGAAAGCAGATCTTAAAGAAGTTCAGGAGAAGCAACCTCTCTGCATGTCTGTCACCTTGCTTCTTAGGGGAACAAGTAGCTTAACAGGAAAAAAACCAAAACATCTTCTGTAGTAAGATTTCATTGGTTCAAAATCGAAAACTCCTATCAAGATAGTGTTTGTAAGGAGAATTTTGCTATCCTTCTTAGAGTTAGTTTCTCAGGATCCATGGCCATGGGAATATCTAGTTTCCAGGTGTTAGATAATAGCTCGCAGAATTGTCTCAAGGACCCTAGATAGTAATTCCCAGAATCATAGCTACTCTGCTAGCACAGAATGATGATATTGCTAAAGGTAACCTGTGAGTTAATTGTTGACAATGCATCTTCTTTATCTGATGCCCTATGAAACTGGTGGGCATTGGTCAGGGTGATGGAATCCTAATAAAGCTGCTTCCAAACCCAATATTCTAACTTCATTATAGGCCCCACTCATCCAGGACCCACTGTACCTACCAACCTCCCCCACCCCCAATCCTAACTTCTTCATGTATACCCCACTGCTCTCTAGAACAACAGGTCTGTCCATGAACTCACAGTTCTCACAGAAATAACAGGCATGGAAATCCAGTCATTGTCTCTACCTAGATACTGCCCCAGATCCATTTCTCATATTTCCCACAGGAACAGCAGGTGTGTCCTGCTCAACCACAGCCACATCCATCTAGTCCTAGACAGGACCAACATAGTTATCCATGGGAGGGCAGCATGACCAGAATATTTAACTGCCTAAACATAGATGGCACCTCTCCTCCATTATCTAATCTCTTAACAAACTCCTCCTGCCTTTTTAAAATTAATCATATTCCTATATTCTATGTAAATTTTTGTTATGTAATTGCATCTTTACCCTATAAAAATCTATCTTGCTTTCTCTGAAGTTGATGGTTCCTCTTGGAATTTAGCCCACTTCATGAGAGGCATCAATCTCAATGAATGCCTATACTTGGCTTAGAGGTGGTCTGACTGAATTTTTTGAGATGATTACACCACAACACATCAGGAAATCTCAACAGATTTTGGTGTCCCTGGGTCTAAACCTCAACAAGTGAATGGAGGATATCTATGGGGAAAGTACAGGAAACTTTGGGGGGAAAGCATGTGATTCTGTGTGTGCCTCAGCTGGCCCCCATTGAGGCTTGAGGGGGTTTAAAGGAGTGCATTAACTGTGCCTTTCTCAATAGATCCCATCAAGACACAGGAGTAGTTGCCCCCCTTTCTTGCCAGTCCCTGTGTGAAGCATGATCAGGGAACGCTGTAGGAGCTGGTCCTCCTAACAACCGTTTGAGAAGACTAGACTAGAATAAAACTGATTATTAACCAAACTGAAGATGTCTGCCTGTCTGACCAGATCAAGAACCATTTAGAGGCTGGAGACCAAAACCTCCAGTGCCTCCTGTGTGCTATCTGTGAAACAGTTCAAATAACCTGATTTTTTCCAAGTATTTTGCAATGATAATTGATCTTCAAAGTGAAGCTCCTCTCTTTATGTTCAAGGAGAGGAGAGCTTTAGTATATGTAGACTCATGGTTGAGTCTGGAACTCTTTGTCCAGAGGTTCTATTTTATTCTTTATCCATGTCAGGGCACTCATTTTTGGACTTTGAGTGCAATGAAAATAATCTTTATTTGGAGATAAAACCCATCATAAAAGTACAAGTAACAAACAAGATTTAAAGGTAAACAATGCCAGCTGCCCAGGCAGCCATGAGGCAAGGAAGAGAGAGTAAATACAGGAAGATAAATTCATCCAGTGTGGCAGCAAGTTCTGTCTAGTCCCAGTAAGCATGAGAATGTTAAATTCAGGGTAGCAACACCTCTCCTTTGCAATAAATGGCCTGGAGCATGGATAGACCCCCAAATTCCAGGGTTTCCCCAGTCCCCTCTCCCTACACATCAACCCCCATTCTGATAAGAGACAGCAAAATAATGTATTGTAGTATGAATGCAGATCTTTTTATCTTCCTGATAAGGTCAGTGGAGCATTTAGTTTTCTTCCATTGCAACTATGCTCTCTGTTCAATGCCTACTTTATATTCCATGTCCCACCTGCATGCCTAGAAGCTTCATATAATTCCTAGTTTCCTTCAACAGTCAGCTCAGGAGCTCTCTCCTACAGGCTGCCTTTTGTGACTCTCTCACTGCTACCACCATGAGATTATTTTGTATTTATACCATATTTCATTAACTATGGACTTGTTCACTATGATCCATCAACACAATCCTTATGTAGAACGTAAGTTTCTTGAGAGTAGAGGCTCCTATTTTGTTATCTTTGTGCTCCAGAGGCTAACATAGTCCCTGGAACATGTAAGGAGCTTAATAAGTACTTGTTGTATTAATTGATTCATAGGACTAAGCCAGGGGAAATATTTTAATAAGTCTATGCCTTAGAGCTGAGTTTGTTAACCTTTTTTATGTCATCAATCCCTTTGCCAAGCTGGTAAAGTCAATGGGCCTCTTCTCAGAATAATATTTTTAAGTGCATAAAATGTATAGAACTGATAACAAAGAAAATAAATTATATTTAAATATAATTATCAAAAAATGAAGAAAAACAATTTGCAGGCCCTAGATTAAGAACCTCCATCCTTAAAGGATCAGTGGCTCCAAAGGTAAAAAAGAGAGGGAAATGAAAATGAAAGGACTCTGACAAAGCTGTAGACTCATGGGAAATGCTAATATGAATAGGAAACACATTGCCTAGATTCTAGAGAAGAAAGGACATTGTACTTTGGAGTCATCTTGAACCAACCTAATATTTGAGATAGAGGCCATTTTGGGGTTGTGAGTGTCATTGTGTTCCTGACTCTTGGGAAAGGTTTTGTGAGAAGCCAGAGCTGAAAGAAAGTGGTAGCATAAGTCTAAATTTCAGGGTAGAGGTTCACTGTTTAGAGTTGTTTTAAGCCTGAATATACAATTATCCCTTCCACATCATAACTTTCCACACTGAGGTTTCTGTATATTGCAGATTGGCATAAGAAATTAAATGAGAATTTTTGGGGAGTTTTGTGGAAGCCACAGATGACACATGAAGCCCAGCAGATGACACAGAGTCAATGACCAACTCCTTAAAGCAAATTTTACAATAAGGTACTGTAAATACTCCAGAAAGAAAAAATAAAAAATATTTAGACTTCTTCTCTGGTGCAAAGGGAGGGTCAAAAAATTTTATGTGAATTTCTCAGATCACAGGGGAAGCCATGCTTCTAGCCCTCATGATGAAGTAGGGATAACTGTAGTTACAGTAACAAGACCACTAAACAAGTCCTCCTCATGGGGCATACAACAGAAGGTTTGTCTGAGGAAGGGGAGAGCTAACACTATTTGCCTTGAAGTATGGAGAGATAAAGAATGAATGGTGTACTATGTACAATCAATCAGCAAGCATTTAAAAAATATCCATACATTTTTATTTATTTTAATTCAGTTTTATTTTATTTTCAGTTCCAAATTCTCTCTTCCTCTCCCCACCAATGAGAAGGCAAGAAAAACAAAGTCCATTACAAATAGGTATAGTTTTATTTATATATCTATATCATTATGCAAAACTAATTCCTTCATTAGTCATGTTCAGAAAAAAAGAAAGAAGGAAAAGAAAATATGCTTTCATCTGTGCAGACATTTTTTAACGATCTTAACCAACTTTCAGTCTCATTTTAAGGAGGTAACAGTAAAAAATTCCCAGAGGGGTTGCAGAAGGAGATTTCAAATTTAAAGGTTCTTAAGGCTTGCTTTGTAGAATTGTGATCTTGAAAAATGAAATGAAGCAGGCTCCTTAAACCTACTTCTTATCCTACAACTTTTTAGAGAAGGATAAAGTCACGTATGTGTATTCTACCCAAACAAGCTGTGGGGTTTGTTTTGATTAGAGACACATATATATTTTTGCATATATGCACACATATTTAGCAAGCATTTTTTTTGAAGGGGGTAGGCAAGGCAATTGGGGTTAAGTGACTTGCCCAAGGTCATACAACCTATAAATGTCAAGTGTATGAAGTCAAATTTGAACTCAGGTCCTTCTTACTCCAGCCAGGGTCAGTGCTCTACTCATTGAGCCAGCATTTTTTAAACACTTACTATGTTCCAGGTCATGTGCTAAGTAGTTGGGGATGCAAAGAAAGGGAATAATAGTACCTACCGTTAAGGAGCTGATATTCTAATAGGAGGGACAACATGAAAACAACAGTACAAATGCAAGATACACATAGAATAAATTGGATGTAATTTTAGGGAGAAGTCACTAGCATTAAGGGGGATCAGGAAAGGCTTCTTAACAGAAGGTGGGATTTTAGCTGAGACTTGAAGGAAGTCAGAAGGCTACAACAAAGAGGGGAAAGTCAATGAAAACACATGGAATCAATCAGGAGATGGGAAGTCTTGTGGAAGAAACAGCAAGGAAACCAGCATCACTGGATTATAGAGTATGTGGAGGTGAGTAAAATATAGGAAGATTGAGAAGGGAAGAAGGGGCCAGGCTATGAAAGGCTTTAAAAGCCCAAACAGGATTTTATATTTGATCTTGGAGGTAATAGGGAGCCTCTGTAGTTTATTGAGTAATTGTGTGACATGGTTGGACTTGCACTTTAAGTATATCAGTTTGATAGTTAAGTGGAAAGTGGACTGGAATGAGGAGAAGTTTGAGGCAGGAAGACTAACCAATAGACCATGGTAATAGTCCAGGCGTATGGTGATGAAGGCCTATACCAGGGTGGTAGCAGTGTTACAGGACAGAAGGGGATATTTATTAGAGATGTTGTGAAGGTGCAAATGTCAAGGCTTGACAACTGATTAGATATGCTGGGGGAGAAGAGTGAGAGTGAGAGAGAGAGAGAGAGAGAGAGAGAGAGAGAGAGAGAGAGAGATAGAGGAGTCTTAGGTAATACCTTTAATACCTAGATTGTGAGAATGGCAGTACCCTTGATGAAAATGGAAGAGGAGAGCATTTTGGGGAAAAGATTACGAGTTTAGTTTTGGACAAGTTGACTTGGATGAAGAGCCAGAAAAGGAAACAGGAGTAATCAGACAGTAGGACAATGAGGAGAGAGCAGTGTCACAAAAATCTAGAATAAATAGAAATAGATTACCAAGGAAGAAGCATGATTGACAGTGTCAAAGGCTGCAGAGAGGTAAAGAAGGATGAGGACTGGTGACTTTGCAGTGAAGTTCAGTTGAATGATGAGATCAGACGTCAGACTGCAGAAAGCTGAGAAGAATGAGAAGTAATAAGTGCTGGTGACAATTGGGGATGGCTTTCTCTTCATAATTCAAGGAATAGATATAGGATGATAGCTAGTGGTGATGGATGGATGGGTCAAATGAGGTTTTTTTTAAAAGATTGGGAGAATCATAGGTATTGGAGACAGGGTTTTTAGGTAGCAATGAAACAACTAGTATATGGGAAGAGGCCGAAAATGAGTGATAAAGTGGGGGTGGTAGAGGAAGCTATCTGTCAGAGAAGACAGATGTGTAGAGGGGTTTGGTTTGGCAAGAAAAAGAACCACCTCTTCATGTGAGATAGTAGGGGAAGGCATCTGAGTGACATGAGATGAGAAAGAAGGGAGAAGAGGAAACTCTTGATGAATGACTGGTTGAAGATGATAGAGGAATAGAAATATACATGAAAGCCAGAGAATTGACTGTGGGCAGATGGGAGATGTTGGAGAGAATCAGAATAGCAGCAGAGATGCCTGGCAGTTCAAAGGACAGAGAATTTCTGAAAGGAAGCAGCAATAAAACCCATAGCTTCAGATACACAAATGCAAAAGTTTAGGTAACAAATAACTAGACATCTTAACATAGGATGGCAAGTTTCACCTTTTAGGTGTCACACTGACAGTTTGTGAGATGAGCCCCATCAATCAAAAAAGATGTAGGTATATTAAAAGATATGATACAGAGAGGGAACCAAGATGGTGGAGTAGCAGGAAGTAGTACAGTGACAATTTCCCCCCCCCCCCGCCTCCCCTCACCAGATCTAGAAAATATACCAGATCGAATCCTAATGGGATGATCCAAGGAAAAGTCACAGTGTGTCATTTTCCCTCCCAGTGTGGCATAGAAAGAGAAGCCTGTGGACACTGGGAACAGCGACTGACTAGAGATAGCAGACAGTGAGCACCCTGGCACCCAGGGAAAGGACAACAGGATCATGGATCAGGTGCCATCTGGCAGCTTTGTCACCAGCTTCCCCAGTTCCAGGTGACAGGTCCACTGTGAACTTGAGAAGGGGACCTTTGCTTGTTTGTTCAGGGCTAGGGAATGACAGCAGGCTCCAGGCTAAGAGGAGTGAGCTAAGAAACAAACAGCACTAGTATAACTTTGACCCTAGAGTAGAGATGATGGTCTCAGTTCCAACTTTTAGCCTATCATGAAGCCTGCAGGAGAACTAGAGCAGGAACCCCAATCAAAAGGGAACTTGTAATTCTGTCACTTTAAAACAGAGAGCTTCTTAGCTGGCTGATAGAAACTGACTCAAGCAGTATTCTACCATTGTTCAGATCCAAACCCAGATCAGGAACTCAGACTACTGAAGGGCAACAATCAGCCTTTGCTCTGAGTCATATCACTTTGGGAACACTGCAAGTCTGCAATTCCCCACCCTCAGCTTCCTTAAGATCCTGAATAAGACAAGACTCAGTACCCCTTAAGAAATACTTCAAGAAAATAGCAACAGGACTGGCTTTCCCCCAGAAGTGCACAGAGACTGACTTTAATATTAAGTCTGAATTTGGGAATTAGTTGGAAGAAATAATCCCACCACAAATAACTATTATCATGACAAAGGTGCTCAAGACACAAATCCAGAAGAAGAAAACACAGCTTAGGAACAAATTCAACTAGAATTCCTGGAAGAGGGAAAACAAGAGTTTTTTCATAAAAAGGGATTTTTTTTAATCATTGAAATGAGAGCGGTAAAGGAAAAAATGGAAAAGAAATGAGAGTTAAGAAAGAAAGAATTAGAAAGGGAATTAATAGTTTGGGATAAGAAGTAAAAAATTTTACCCAAGCAAAAAAACTCTTTGAAAATTAGAATGGACTAAATAGGAACCAATGACTCTATGAGACAGCAAGAAATATTAAAACAAGGTCAAAAGGCTGAAAAGATCAAATAAAATGCAAATTTTCTCATAGCAAGAACAACTGACCTGGATATTTTGAACTATCCCAAAATGGAATGGGCTGCCTTGGAAGAGTCAGTTCCCCCTCACTGGAAGTCCTCAAGAAGAAAAGTCTACTATTTATAAGGCATATTGGAGCAGCATCCTGGCAAAGTAGAGACCATGGGAAATTGGGGTCAGGAAAATCTGGGTCCAAATCATGCTCATACACTATCCTTGTGATCTTGAGCTACTTAGTTTCCCTCTTTATAAAACAAGGATAATACTATCTCTTAACTGACAAGGTTGTTGGGTTGTCTTATTGTTTCTACCTTCCAACATTTCTTATATATCCCAGTGCTTAGCACAATGCCTGGCACATAGTAGGTTCTTAATAAATGTTTATTGAATTAACTTTTCTTTGTTTGAACTCACACAGATGCCATGCTACAACAAGTCCACATTACCTAATAGCCTGCTGGTTGGTTTCCCTGCCTCAAGTGTCCACTTAGTCACCAAAGTGATCTTTTTAAAAAATTGATGTTTATTGATTTTTTTTTAAATGGATGTTTCTGTTTATATTACCATAGTATCTCTTATATCCCTCTCTTTCTCTTCCCTGAGAGCCATACCATTATAACAAATGGTAATTTTTTAGAGAAGAAAAAAAGGGTCTGCACAGCTGATACATATATACATGGAGAAAGTCTAAAAACATATGCAGTGTGTAACACCTGTGGACCTCCCTCCTCAAAGGGGTACATTGTGAGTGTCTTCTTATGTCTTTTTGAGTCCTTCAAGGTGATCTTCTAAAACTGTAGATCTAACATGTTGCTCAATAAACCCCAGTGACAATTACCTCCAAGGTCAATTTTAATATCTTCTTTTTTGGCTTTTAAAGCCCTTCATAACCTGGGCCCTCCCTACCTTTCCAGTCTTCTTACACTTTACTCCTCCCTACTGTATGATCCAGGGGCACTATCCTTACTTTTTCTTGTATATAGTACCCCATCTTCTGCCTGTTTATTTTCCTTGTGAGACCTTGTACTTGGAATTCTTTCTATCCTCTTCTCTGCTAGGGTGACTTCCCTGGTTTGTTTCAAGATGCAAATATTTTCTTCAGGCGGCCTTTCCCAATATCATTCTCCTTTCCCATCCCCATCATCCTTCACCCCTCCAAGTACCTTCCTTCTGAGATTACCTCCCATTTACACTGTGTACAGTTTAAACATATATAGTGGTTTGTTGTTTATCCATCTAGAAATACAAACTTCTTAAGAGTGAATACCATGTTTTTAACTTTTCTTTGTGTCCTTAGTGTTTTACAGTTCCTGGAACATAGTAATGATGAAGGTTGGAAGGTGGGTAGTGGTGGTGAGACCCCCACAAAGACCAGGGCACCAGGGGCAGGCCGCCTGGAAGGAATTCATGGACTCAAGAATTGTCAAGGTCAAGGTAAAGATTTATTACACTTTTCAGTGGACAAGAGTTCTTAGGGAACCTGCAAACTTAGAGGACATAGGTAAAGTTTATATAGGATTTTCTATAGGAAACATGCCAAATATGCTAACTACATGTTTTGGGATAGGATTAGGGAGTGGTTAAGGAGTGGTCAGTTCTTAAAGGAACATGCACTTTTGGTATCTACTACGTAGGTATTTTATCTAGAGTTATTGGGAAATAGCCCAAGGGAAACTACCTGGACGTGTGGTTTTAGGCCTGAAACATCAATAAGTCAACAAATGATCAGGGCTGGCTCAGAAATACCAGGTTGCTCTCATCAATGTCTTGCTAGACAAGATAAATGTAAGGGAGTATATGTATGTCTAAGTCTAGGATACATATGATTTGTCAATGAGTAGTAAATGTTGTTATGACCCAGTGCACAGCCAGTTCAGTCAGTGCATAGTTAGTTCAGACTAATAAGTTCTATAGATGCAGCTGGCTTCTGTAGCAGGAAGGGAGATAATGGTTGTTATTATGGCAGGCTGTGTCCTTGAGGCTATGGAGAAAGGCGATTTTTAAAGAGGAATGTGATTATAGAATTGGAGCCCAAACACATGTACCCAAGCAGCCCATCAGTAAGAACTTAATAAATGCTCAATTTACTAACAACTTGAACTGTTAGAAGTAATTGGAGAGGTTACAGGAATACATAGTCACTGCTGACAAGAATTCTATGCAGTAAATGACTGAAAGTCACTGAAGGTCCCCCCCAGAGCTTTGCATAAAAGTTACTCACTAGTAATATTCAATAGATTTTGGTATGAGATCTATTTGTTTTCATTTAGCTATATAGCAGGGAATATGCAAAATGTCCTTGCATGCTGTGGCTGACTTTGTGTATTTAGGCTAGTTAAGTCTTTGGGCATTTTTAGGATAATGAACTCTCTGGATGCTTCCACCTGGACAGGTATGACACAGTGTTGGAGAAGGGAAGTGCTTTGGGGATTACAAAGCAGTCACTTTATTGGTCACTGAGACAAATTAGCTGATAACACAGATAATTTAGAGGACTTTTAAAGAGGAAATCTGGCTTCTTCCTTTTGATCTTCTATGTAGCATTCTGTACATCTGGGACTTACCAGTGAAGGGTGAGAGAAAGGCCTCAGCTAGGTAAACTGGATCCTGGGCCTATGGCTGTCTCACCTGCTTTATGCCTTATCTGCTTTATGTTTCTTTCCCTGATCCTGAGTGACCAAACATTAATCTTTTTCTTTTTTTTAATTTTCAAATATTTTAACTTTTATCCAATTACGTGTAAAAACTATTTTTAACATTCATTTTTAAAATTTTGAGTTCCAAATTCTCCTTACATCCTTATTCACCTCAATGAGAAGGCAAGCAAATTGATATAGGTTATATATGTATAGTCATACAAAACCTATTTTCATATTAGTCATATTGTGAAAGAAAACACAGACCAAAAAGAAAAAAAACAAGAAAAATAAAGTATGCTTCAATCTGCCTTTAGATTATCAGTTTTCTTGGGGGATGGATAGCATTTTTCATCATGAGTCCTTTGGAATTGTCTTGCATCATTATATTGCTGAGTCATTCACAGTTGATCATTGTACAATATTGCTCTTACTGTGTACAATGAACTGAACATCCGTCTTGAAATGAACCATTTCATTTCACCTTCAGCTCTGAAAGGGAACTTGTGAATTTGAAAGGCTTGGAAATCTTTGATCCTCAGTGAACTCTGACTGTACTCAAAAAGAGTTGCCAGCAACTACTCTAGTGCTCTTAAAGGAAATGACCATGAGTCAAAGGATGAGCCTGATTCCTGGCATAGCTTTTTGGAAGATATCTACCAGGATGGGGTGAACAGTACAGAACCAAGGTGAAGTGTTAAATGACCTATTCAAGCAGTCTCAAGATTATTTATATTTTGATGGCTTTAAGTCTCATCCTCTCAGTAGATTGTAATCAGTCATTATAACCACTTACTTAGTTTAAGTTGTCTGTCAATGCATGCTGGTCAAAACATTTTGTGCTTTGCATTTCTTTTGTTTGAAGGCATTTGCCTGTCTCACACCCAAGTTACACTGGACATTGAATATCTTTTTACTCTTGTTTTGGGGAGATTTTAGGCATAAAGCAATGTAAATCTTCCCTGGATAGACCCAGAATTTAGAGTGTAGTCAGCCAAAGAGTTCAAGGAAAGAAGTCTAACCTCTCTTGTGGGGTCAGGCTTCTCCAAGATTGAATCTGGTCTAAATTTCATACCAGGATCCCGAGCACAAGGAAAGGAATTGGGCACAATGCCCCCAAGTTCTGCAGTGGTTCTAATTGCTAATAAACAAGTAAATAAACTTTTCCCTGCTTTGATTACAGTTTTGTGATCTGTTTTGCTGCTTACAACAGAAATTGGTGACAGCACACTGATGGTGTCAGATAACATGTTCCCAGATTATCTGAGTTGGGGCAATGAACCAGAGAATTGAGTAATCCCCCAAAGTGTACCCAGGCCCTTAATGCTACAGGAGAACCTTTCACACAAAAAAGGTGCCATTGTTACTAAATATTATGTTGTGAAATTAGTAATCCATGCTTATAGGACTTATAGGCTACACAAAACATATAGGGCATATTAGCTAGAGTTAATTCAGTTAAAATGAAACAAAGATAACATATTTGGAGAGAGACAGCATAGCATAGTGGATAAAGAACGGTGCTCAGAGTCAGGAAAGTTGGGTTCATGTCCCATCCCTGATACCTCTGGCTGTGTAACATGGACAAACATAGTCTCTCACCCAAACACCAAGTTGCACAAAAGGTTCAGATCTTCACTAGTCAAAGAGGTTCTTCACTGGGAGCTTCTTATGCTGAAGAAATCACAAGAACCACAACAAAACTGGAACATACCAAAGTATGGTCTGGGGATCCTACCTGAAGGTGTCCTCCAGGGGGTCTAAGAGTTCATTTCTTTTAACATAAATGTTTATAATAACAGTCTATACTTTAAGTTTTTGCACAAATTAAGACTGATTAATACGTACTATAAGACAATTAAGTGCTACAAATTCATGAAATACTATTAAGTACTATAAGTGCTTTAAGTATTATTAATTATAAGACTATTAATGAGTACTAATAATAAGACTGATTAATAAGCACTATTTTTAGTAAGGATTAGCCTGGTATAGAAGAAAATTCACAGAATCACAGAAGAGAATACTTGGAAAGACCCTTATCTTGTCCAACTGCTGGTTCATTGGACTAAAAAGTGGTCATTTCCAACTTGTAAATAAATGTTTCTGTGATGCTGATCCTCATCACCTACTTCCGAACAGGTATGTGCTGTTAGAGAAGCTAGTTAACCTTTGGGAACCTCACTTACCTCATTAGTAAAACAGGGAGTTGGACTCCATGGTCTTTAAGGGCCCCTGTGGCTCTAACACACCCCCAGTCTCACTGAAGACAGTGCTATTTTATTGGAAAATTATTTTCTGGTCATCTGCCCACTCTGGAAAGTTAGGTGTTTGGGGTTAGTGTTCTGCCATTTTTTTTTCCTTTTTAAAGTGGTTTATTTTTATCAAAAACAAAAAAGAAAGCACCCAGAATCATTGTCCTACATTATTTTATTTTTTTTTAACACCTAGTTTAAAAGAAAAAACCAAACCCAACAGATTCTATTGTCGAAAGATAAAGATAATCTTGCCTCTCTCAAAAATCTCTTTCAAGTTTTTCTTAAGCAAAGCTACTTCTTTGAAAAGCCCTCATCAATGTTTTCTATAAAGCTTTAGTAGGATAGAGCCAGGGTCATCCTAGGTCAACATCTTATTTGAGGGAGTATTTATTCTGTTTGCTTGTTAGCAGGAGCAAGCTTCCCATTTGTTGATTTAGCTTTTCAGTTTCCTACTGATGGCTAACTCCTTGTGATCTTAGTCAAATTGAGGATCTCCAACACACACACACACACATACACACACACACACACACACACACACACACACACACACACATCCCTCACTCTTCCTCTCTCTCCCTCCTCCCACCTTAACCTCAAGTCATGGTCTAGTTTACAAGTTCAGATCTATGTGTGGTAAGGCCAGACGATGGCATTCATAGACATTCTATAACTGATTCTGGCTTTCAAACCAAGTGGTGATAAGCAAGCTTTTCTGATTGACTGCAGTTGCTGAACCATTAACAAGGGAGTACCTTCAAAAGGCCTGTCTTAGAGCTATTCCTCACCTCTTTTTCTCTCTTGGAATAATATTTTTCCCCAATTACATATAAAAACAATTTTTAACATTCATTTTTTAAGATTTTTGAGTTCCAAATTCTCTCTCTCCTCTCCTGCCTTTTTACCACCTTCCCTGAGATGGCAAGAAATTTGATATTGGTTATACATATGCAATCATGCAAAACATTTCCATATCAGTCATATTGTAACAGAAAAACCATGCCCCAAAATCATGAAAAAATAAAGTGATAAATAGTATGATTCAATTCACATTCAGAATCCATCAGTTCTTTCTCTGAAGGTAGATAGTACTTTTCATCTTGAGTCTTTTGGAATTGTCTTGGATCATTGTATTGCTGAGAAGAGCTGAGACATTTACAGTTGATCATCATACAAAATTGCTGTCACTATGTACAGTATTTTCTTGGTTCACTTTGCATCAGTTCATGTAAGTCTTTGCAGGTTTTTCTGAAATCATCCAGTAGAGCTACCTCTATTGAGTTGAATCCTTCACAGTAAGAGACAATGTAATAAGGGGAGGGCCAGAGTCCCCAGACCCACTCATTCTGAGGCCAGCATGTGGCTTGTGTATTTAGGCTTCAGTTCCTTGCCAGCCTCAGTGTTTGTTCCTTTATGAAGGAGATTCCTCTGGAGACTCTAAGCTTTAATTTTGAAAGGTCAGGAGAATAAGCCATCTGGACAGCCAACCTAGAATCTATACCTTTGGGGTGGCAGCAATGCTATATTTGGACATTGTGGCAGGATCAATAATATCCTTACCCCTTTTCTCATATGAGTTAGGCTGGTTTTTCCTTAAAAGGTATATTGAAACCATTATTGAGACTTTTGGTTCAGAGGACTGAAGGCCCAGGTTGTTGAGATTACCTCATGGCAGCCAGCATGAGGTAATATGAGGTAACAAAACAGCTAAAAGGAGTAACAGGCATTATTTTTGATTTCTGACTGGACAACCCAAGTCAGGGAGCTTTGTTCAACTGAATGAATTTTAGGTGACCTTAATTATTACCTACCACTGTTGAATATCCTTCTTCTACAATGGCTAAGTAAATCTCCCTTTGTTAACTGCTGAATAATTTGCAAATGTCTCATTTTATCCAAACATAAAACAAACTAGCAAGGGATTGGCTTTAGCTAGTCTTAGTCCAGAACAGACATGAACTTGGTGAGACTAATGCTATGTAGAAACTGCTCATTCTTCCCAGAGAAGGAGGTGATATAGAGGGGAACAGGTACCCTCAAAGTATCAGGGGGAAAATGTACTTTTGCTCTTGCTATTTATTTGAAGTAAATATTCCTTTGTGAAAGCGAATAGCATTAAATAGTTAAATAGAACTGGGCAAGAGTTACTACTTTCAGGTAACAGTGGCAGGAATACCCCTGGAATGGGGGCTTAAGCTGGCATTAGAGAAGTGATACCTTATCCCTCAGGAGTACCCCTAGGACTCTGAGGGAAAGATGTAGTAGCCTGGCTCTGAGATAGTAAGCCAAAGTATATATAGATTGTTATTTTTTATCATTTAAATTTAACATGGCAGTTTTAATACTGAACTGATTTTCTTTACCCTCTGAACTTTTTTCTGCTCTTTTTCTGTTTCTTTTAAGAATTCATTTACAATCTTTCCCTCCCTCCCTCCCCCTTCCAAGATCGATTTAAGCCTTTTTAAACAATGGTAACAATTTTAAAGTCATATACATTGTAACTAGCAGCATATCTAAGGTTTCTTCAACTGAAATGATTTTTTTTCTTTTAACCATGATGTAAGCCTGCCTCTGCACCCATTTCTCTAAGGGCAGACCTCTGAATTTATAGAAGATTGCTATTCAGAATCATTTTTGCTCTTTGTGTGTAACCAAATTCAGAAACTCTTTTAGTAACCTCTACTCTATTTTTAACTATAATTTGTTTTGTATTACAACTTTCTTTGTTTCTTTCCTGCTTTTTTTTTCACCTCCTTCCATATCCATTTTCTAAGTTTTTGACCTAATGTAGGTCGTGTAAGTCCACCTGGTTCTGTCTAGATGTGGCTTGTAGGGAGGCAAGAGTAGGTATTTCTAGAATCTCTTTCTCCCACCTTTCTTCAAAGGAGACTGATTCCTAACAGTAGAGGAGGCAGGAGATTGGGGTCAGAGGCTGACCATTCTGTTCTCCTCTGAGAATGAGGGTTCTAGGCTAGAATTATATTTCTCCCCCTTCCCCAGAAATGTTGTTAGTCTGTGGGAAGTTACACAAAGACCACTTATAGTGAATGGCAAATAAATTCATTTATTCAAGCTGATAACATACAGAAATGAGAGAAAGTATTTAGGTAACACTATACACAAGACAATGCATAGAGTGAATGATCTCTCCTGTTAGGAGAAAGATAGCTTAGCTTAAACCAAAAACATACAGTCTTAGATCTCAATCAAGAGAGAGCTTCCCCAAATTTCCAGTGTAGTAAGCTGGGGATTGGAATATAATGAAGGCATCAGATCCTCTACATGTTGGCTTCTTCCTAGAGCTGTTGCTGCCCAAGGATCTGAAGAAAGTCTGGAATCTTGAATCTTCCCTCAAAAGTGAAAGCCAAAAGACCAGGATCTCTTTTCTCTCAAGATTTTGCCAACTCTACCCCTCACACAGGCATAAGGAATTTCATGCAAATGAGCTGTGAAGCTCAGGTTACGTTTGTTATATTTATTTTTTATAAAAGGGAATGTTGTCTTATCTGCTAGAAAGTCAGTTCTTTGAGAACAGGAATTTTTGTTTTGTCCTGATACGATCAGTGCCTTGTACTTAAGTGTACATAATAAATGCTTGTTCATTGATGGATTTACAGTGTCTTTCACATTATATGTACTTTATACATATTTAATGAATGAATGAGTCAAACAAGAGTTGTGTAGTACTTACCTACAACAGTGTCTCAGGGAATAGAACAGTGTGGACTTGGAGTCAGGAAGACCTGAGTCTGAATGCCTCCTTAAATGCTTATGTAATCAGAGGCTCAAAGTCCATTTGCATAAGTCTCTTCTCATTGATGGAGACTGATTACTTATACTTACTACTGTTAAGTATGACCTTGGACAAGTCACTTAACCTCTTTCAGGCTCAACATCCTGATCTCTAAGTTGGAGATAACAATAGCAATTGCCTCACAGAGTTATTGTGAGCATTAAATGAGATAATGTATGTAAAACACTTTGCAAACCATAAAGTACTATATAAATATTAGCTTTTATTACTGGGAGCTCAGGGAGGTGAGAACTAATAAGCTAAGACTCACCCAAGGGGAAATTCCTCAAAGTCCCTAAAGTGGAGGAGTCTTCACAGAGGAGAAAGGATTTGAGCTGGACTTGGCAAGATTGAAAAGAGAAGAGGAAAGTAATTCCAGGATGCAGGTGGAAGAGAGAGTATGAGTTTTGTAAAACCAAAGAAATAGTAATGAACTTGGTGAATGAGGTAATGAAAAGACTTGTCTTGAAGAAAGTTTGGGAGTAGAGAGTGATGGTGAAATAACTGTGCTATGGAGGACTAAAGGTCTCTTTCATTACATTACCCTTCCTGGGCTCTAACACTCTTGATCCTCCAAGCCAAGCACCAACATAGAAAGTGACAAGAGAGTATAGGGTCTGCCTTTATTTCAATATGCCTGGATTTAGTAACGTCCTTCACAAAAGGTTCTTCCTGATTTTCATTACCGTCAATCACCCATTCACTGCTCTAATTAGTTGATTATCCTAATCAACTGGCATGTCCCCTACAGTGACTGGCAAACTCCCTACTTCTGACTCCCTAATATTTGTGATTTGCCATCTCTCTTTTCAAGGTGTAGTGACAGAGTCTGTACTCACACTTCTAGAGCTAGTGCAGTTACACTTTCCACTCTGGATTCTAGGGAGTTTACTGAATAGTCAAGGTGAATTTTTTTAAATCTATCAGCTCAAGTCCCAATTCTAATGTGGTTCTGCCCACTGTGAACCAACAGAGATTAGGTTAGTGACCCAGTTTCATTTAACCAAATAAAATGAAGTAACTTTTATAAAGGAACATTTACTTGGAAGTTAAAGCAAGAAAAGAAGTATAAATCATTCTTCCCCACCCTGCTGTGGGGAGAGGTATCATCTGAGTCACTGAGGAAAGTGGGATCAGACTTAACATACTTTGTTTTCGGCTTAGCATTTGTCCCACCAAATTCACTTCCAAATGTATCATGAATGCTAGTATTAGCTAAGTCAGTATCTCTGCTACAGTTGGGTTCAGTGAAGTAAGGCTCAGGACTTTGATTCTCTCTATCTGGTTTATGGCAAATCCCAGCATGAACTCCAGCTCCTAGACCTCTGGTGGCTTATCATTTTGACCTTTCAAAGCTCATAAGGTTATACCTGTTTTCCAAACTGCTTCAACCCAAACCACTAACCAATACCCTCTGCTGACCCCTGAGACCACTGCCAATCACTGTCCTTCCAATACCTTATCTCTTTCTAGCAGTCTCCATGGGAAGATATAGACTCAGGCCAGATCTTTTCCCTGTAAAACTCTTGGGTACTGTGAGCTTCTTTCCCCAACTTCTGTGCACTATTACCCCTGTGGTTTCACCATTTACTCTTCTTATCCCAGCAATAATCACAGTGGTCATATAGGATAAAACTGTGCCTGTCTCTACATCAAGTTCTTTGTCACCATATACTTCTGACTGACTCCATCCATATTTCAATCCAAAGTACTCACCCTTTCTACTGGAATTCGCATTTTATAGTGAACAAATTCTCCTTCATCCAGGACCTCATTCTTTCACCTATTAGTCTTCAAAGGGACCTGGCTCCCCTATGATTGCATCCCTGGTTGTCCTCATTTGTATTTGATTTAGACTTTTTCCATGTTCTCAAGTTGATGTCATCCTCAGTCATCTACCACTCTTTCAAATCATCATCCTCTCCCTGTTGCCTGGCTCGTTTTTTGCTGCCTTCGAACATGCTCGGATTTTCCCCATCTTTAAAAACCCCTTCACTAGACCACACCATTCCTTAAACCTATCGTCATATCTCCCCTTCACTAGACCATACCATTCCTTAGACCTGTTGTCATATCTCTCCTTCCTTTCTTGGCCAAACTCTGAAAAAGCTGTCTACATTCACTGCACTTCTCTCCTTAGATCATTTCTCAACCCTTTGAGATCCTACTTGTGATCTCATAATCAAAATCACCTTTTCCAAAGTTATCAGTGATCTCTTAAATGCCAAATCTTTTCTCAGTCCTAATTCTTTTTGACCTCTCTGCTGATGACACTTTTGACCAAGCCTCTCTTCCTGGATTGTCTTTCCCTTTTGGGTTTTTGTGCTGTTTTTCTCTCTCGGTTCACTTTCTACCAGTTCAACTACTTAGTCTTTAACTGTAGGTGTTCTTCAGATTCTGTCCTAGGCCCCTTTCTCTTTGTCATGTATATACTCTATCACATCTTGGTAACCTTATCAGTTACTATCCAATTAGCTAACATCTTTGTGCAGACAACTCCCAGATCTATATACATAGCTGGAGCATATAGTATATTCAAGGAGGATTAACACCCTTTTCAGGGCTGCTCATCCTCCTTTTGTGTCCACCTGTCTTTCAACTCTCACTTGTGGTTCCAAGAAACTGTAGCATGCTCAGTGGCCACACTTTGGTAAACCATCTGGGCAGACAGGCTAAACCAGGCTGAAGGTAACCCACAGACCTCAAACCCATTGGTGAGTTGGGGGATGTCTATTCCAAGTATGTAAAGACTTCTCCTCCCCCTTTCCCCCCACACTCCCATAATGGTTGGATGAGAAGAAGTTGTTCCAATGAAGAGAGGTGAAGCAGGTAATGTGGAGCACTTTGAGCTTGATTAGACATCCAAGTTGCTAAGTCCATTCTACAAACTGCTACCAAAGTAATTTTCCTTAAGCACAGACATGACCATCTGACTCCACTTCTCAACCAAAGCCAGTGGTTTCCTATAGCCTCTAAAATAAAATATAAACCACGCTGTTCCATTTTAAGGTCTTCTAAAACATGATCCCAATCTTTCCAGCCACATTCGATCATACTCTGGAATCCAGTCTAAAATGGTTTACTTTCAGTTCCTCACTTTGTTGTACAGAATTAACACTGTTACAGAGTGGGAAAGGTTTTCACCACTACCAGATTTAACACTTGGTAGCTGAGTGAATTTGAGCCAATCCCTGCACCTTTCTGGGCTTGCAAGCTTCCTCACTTCTGGTGAATTAAAAGACTGTGAAAACCTAATGGTGTTGAAATGTATGCTCTTCATCCTTCATGGATTGCTTCTTGTTTGCTGTTTCAGAGATTGTTTTCAACGTCATAGCACGTCATAGCAGTCACACTAGACAATTATTTTTTTCCTTTTCTTTTAAATAGATCAAGTCTCCATTTTGAAGAAGTAGGCTTTAACAATCACATGGCTCTTTCCATTTCTGTTCATACAACATTATAGAATTTCATGGAAACTTTTAGTCTCAAAGACTGATAAAAGGGAATTTTCCCTCCTTTAAGTTATGAAAGGAGGGGGAAATCTAGTTATAAACACGACCTAATTTGAAGGTCTGTAACAGCTGCAATCCAATTACTATGAGGGTGTGTCTGAACAGAAAGACCGTGTCAGCTTTCCTTTTCGTCCGTTTAAATCATCTGCGAACAATCCTTGTGCAAAAAAGACCAAGCTTTTACTTGGCAAACTAAAGCAACTTGGTTTTAAATTCCAAGGTTGGAAAATAAAAGTATTTTAAAAAGGAGGAAAGAAGAAGTTGCTCAAACAATCGACTGATGCTGTTATTTTCCGTCCTTCTACAGTTTTTTTTAGACATGACTTCATTCAGAGGGTTTATGAACTTCGCCAGCCCCACCCAGCAATTCAGCCCTTCCTTCACCAAAGGGTTAAGTTATATTGCTTTGCTGATTAGCGCGCCCGCGCGCCCGCTTTCTGGAGAAGGTCTCCCTAACTGTATTGACGTTTCCCCAATCGCTCACTTCCCGCAGCCTATCGGAGGACTCCTTTCACCTCGCTTCAGGGCAGTCCTCACTAACGCTAGGGCTGGAGAAGAGAAGGAAGGAGCCAATGAGCATATGAGTTACATTCCTCTCTGTGCCCTTTAAGAGTCCCTGCTTCGGAGGCCGGCAGGCGGGTCTCCTCCTCTGCCTCCTCCTCCTTCTCCTTCTCCTTCTCCTTCTCCTTCTCCCTCCAGCTCCCGCTCCCGCAGTAGGGTCTCTTCGAGTGTCGGGCTCCCCGCTGTGATCCCGCCAGCGCAAGAGATGACTTCCACTCAGGATGGCAGTGTTGTGATTTTTGGCAGGTAAACCTTTCGCCATGCCCAGCTGGGGTTTGGCCACAAGAGCCTGGCTTTACTGCCATTTGCGATCTTGGGGAGAAGAGACGTTGGAGATTGTAGTTGCTTGTACCTGAGTGTGGAGCCGCCCCCTCCATCCATCCCTGTCTTTCTTTCTTCCCTCGACCCTCGCGGAGTGGCGTTTCTGGCAGCTGCAGCCGATTTTCCTGTTTTCAAATTACTTTTATTTTACTTTTTAAAAATACCTCCTTATTCAAAATGCAACCCGATCTCCAGCAGTTTCTTTGGAAGAAAGCACACAGTCCTGTGCTTGTTTCTGCTTTGTAATTAAGTTACTTACTCGAAGCCCATGGCCTCCCTGGGGGGAGTGTAGTGCTGTTCAGTTTCATATGTTTTCTTAAAGTTAGGTAATGCATTTCAGTTCGTCTTTCCGGAAGACTGGATGGGAGCCTTAAAACAGAATCAGCACCTTTAGGTGAACTTAGTTCAGTTTACTGGAAGCAGTCAGTCAACGAACACTTAATAAGTGCCCACTGTATGTCAGGCACCTGGACACTCACAAGGAGAAAGAGAGTCCTTGTTCACAAGGAGCTGCCAGTGTAATATGGGACACACCATTTGAACCACTATATACAAACAAGATATATATATCTGGTTAACTGGGGGTAGACTCAAAGGGAAGGCACGAAGATTGAGGAGGTTTGGGGAAAAGTTTCTCGCAGAAGGAATTTCACCTTCTTCCAGCTCAATTCTTCTTTTTAGCTCTTTTTTGACTTTGGGATAGTATGGGGAAACCATCCTTACGTGACAAAACTTGGAGTGCCAGAATGACAATTTTCCATTGGATAACATTTTACCAATTTGAGACACATGATGAACCTATAACAAAAGATTATTTTCTGAAAATAAACTTTTCCTATTTTTATTCAAAAAACATCCATTCTCTTTTTTTTCTTTTTTCTCTTGTGGTAGTATGGCATTCTAACTCAGCAACTACACAGTTGAGGTGCTTGGTTTCTCCTTTCTGGAAAAATCAAGTTGAGGAAATGGTTACATACATTTATCTTATCATTTATTACTAAGAGAATTGGTGAATTCTGTAAGTTTCCTGTTGACTTTCTGAACAGGAAATGGTGAAGATTAACCTGACTTTGGCTTCTCTGTGCATGACTTTGGCCTGTGGTTGTGTGGTGAAGGAGGAAAAAGTGACCTTGTAGATAGAAATGGTTATCTGGTGGGGATGATTCCCATGCTTAGTGCCCTTTTGATGCATTTGGAGGTCTGCTGTACAGCTGCCACATGTCCTCAAGTCATTTACTCAGCTTATTTCTAATATATCATAGAAAATGGAATTGCAATTTAATTTTAAATCCCAAAGTGCTCCTAACTTAAATGTGTCTTAATTAAGATTAAAAAAAAACCCCAACTTGTCTTGATAATAGGTATTGAAATGCCATGTCCCTGCTCTTCAAATGTCTCCTTTAGTTTCTTCCTCAATGAAGAAAAGCAAAAAATGGAAAAAGGTGGGAGATTGGGCTAGGGCAATTTTATCAAGGGATTCCTGAAAGTCACACACCTGAATTTCAGGGTACTCAAATATCCAGTTATGCTAGAAAAGTGACTAAAATGTCCATATCCTTTCATCTAGAGATCTTACTGCTTGGTAGATAATCTACTCTGATGAAGCTAATGAAAGAAAAAGGCCTCATACATACCAAAATCTTTTTGTGTATCACTTTTTGTAGTAACAAAGAACTAGAAACAAAGATGCCAGGGGAAATGGGAAACTAGTTGTATATGAATGTGCCCAGGGTCACATAACTACTAAGTATCTGAGGCTGGATTTGAGTTTGGGGCTTCTTGACTTCAGAAAATGGCTAAACTGGTTGTTTATGAATATGATGGAATTTAAAGATTTGAGAGAAGCATAGGAAGACATACATTAATTCAGAATGAAGTAAGCAGAGCCAGCAAAACCTTATACACAGTGACTACAGCAATAAAAAATTGAAACTGAAAGCTTGGAAATTATAACGACAGAACTTGAGTTAAAGAAAAGATATGAGAAGGCACTTCCTCCTCCTCCTCCTACTTCATCTTCATTTTCTTTTTGCAGATGGGATGACTGGCTAAGGAATGTCAATATATAATTTCAGACTTGGTTGATATGATGGTCAATTTTACTGATCATTTTAAAATTTGTTATAAATGATAACTTTCTGGGTGAGGAAAAAGTGGGATTATATTAGGAAATATAGGTGATATAAAAACAAAAAATATTAATAAATTTTTAAAATAGAATCATTGCAAGATTCAGCATGCTAAAGTCTCTTGTTATAGGAATAGTTCTTGTGGCATCTAGGTGGTGTAGAGAGTAGAATGAATATTGGTTGGACTTGGAGTCAGGAGGACTTGCTTTCAATCCCTGTTTCAGACATTTGAAATCAGTATGACTCTCAGCAAGTCGTTTCACCCCTCTCAGATTCCATTTTTTACCTGTAAAATAGGGATAAAAATAGCACCTACTTCATAGGGTTGTCTGGAGGATCCCATGAGTAACATACGAATCTGAAAGAACTTATATGAATGCCAACTATTAACAAAATTATTATTTATATCTTCCTACCAGATGAAGATCAAGAGTTAGAAGTTGTTTTTAGTTAACTTTAAGAAGGGATATGAGACACCAGGAAATGTTAAATGATAATCCTTGATCTAGAGTACTACATAAATACTAGCTATTATTATGTGAATTTAGAGGCTTTGATGATAAGTTGGAAAAACAAAATATTCTTTTCATTTTGGAAAATGAAAACTCTGGATTCAGTCTTTTAGTAGTAGTAGCTTATGTTTTTACTCTAGAAAGTTTTGACTTTGTAGCAAACCATCATAAAGAATTATAAAGGATGGCGTTATGGAAAGATTACTAGAGAAGAGTCAGGAGATATGAATTCAAGTCCTTATTCTTTCTCTAATGATAAAAGTATCATTAATGATAAGCTGTGTGACCTTGGGCAAGTCACTTTACCTCCTTGACCTCAGTTTCCTCATCAGTAAAATGAACAGCTTAGACAGGATGATCTTGAACATCTCTTTCTGCTTTGGTAGTTTCCAATTTATTGGGCCACTTCATCCTTCATCATTTGGTTTTGATTTAAAATTGCTTATTCTGGTACCAAAAACAAGTTAGTAATTTTATAAGGCTAAGGTGAATTTTGTCTCCTTGCTCACAATGTGTCTATCCAAAGGACGTCTCATCTTGTCAGCAGTACTGGTTCTGTGTTATGCACCTAATAAATCATGTTGTATTAAACTTCTCTCTCCTGCTGTGGTCATTGGCCTATTTGGGACTTCAATGAAAAAATTTCTGAAATGTCCCCTTTATCTTTTATTAATTTCTACATAAATAGGCCCCTAGCAGAAAGGGTCCTTCCTACCCCTTCCCTTTTTATGATCATACTAAAGTGTAGGGACTACCTTGGATGTTATTTATGCCTATTTACAATATAAAGTAAATGAAGAAGAAAATATAAGGAAGGAAATAAACATTTATTAAGTGCCTCTACTGTGCCAGAGACTGTGCTAAGCACTTTTACAATGATCTCATTTGGTCCTCACAACAACCCTGGAAGGTAGGTGTTGTTATGGTCCTCATTTTACTGACGTGAAAACTGAAACAAATGAAATTTAAGTGACTTGCCCAGGGTCACACGGCAGGTAAGTGTCTGAGGCTGGAATTGAACTCAGTTCTGAGATTCCTGGCCTAGTGGATCTGTCCATTGCACAGTCTAATTTCCTCAATATATTCAGTCAACCAATCTTGAAGCTATTTTGAAAAATATTCGCCTCTGGAAGTTGCCATAATATCGTTTTTTGCTTTCTGTAGGCTTTTGAGGCAGTGCTACCTTCAGCAGCTTCCTTCTTCCCTGATTTTGTGACCTTTCCCTGACATTTTTAGATTTTTTTAACCTTATATCATCAGATACCTCTTAGTTTTAATCCAAAACAAATCTGCTGCATAGCAGAACCTAACAGTTCTTCTGTTGAAGTCATTTTAAGATACAAAGTGAGTTCTTTTCAAGGAGGGAATGAAGATCAGTTAATTTAGTTTTTAGTACTTGACTAAGTAACCCATTTGGATTGAAGACCTGTATCAGTAATAAACTGGCTAATTGGAAGAATTAGACTTTCAATAAAAATTGTTTTTTTCAAAAACACTTCTACCTTTTAGGACTTGACTAGGGAGCCCATTTGGATTGGAGAGGTACATCAGTAAAAATATTGGCCAATTGGAAGAATCAGAGTTCTAATTAAAAAAATATTTTAGCGTTAGGGCCAGGTATATAGTTGGAATATAGTTGATTGTTAAATTAAGCCTAGAGCAGGGGATAGAATTATGACTAAATAATAAAAATATTTTTCCTTCCTATTCCATGATGCCTGTGCTGATGCACATATACACAGAGGTATTCCAAAAGTCTTAGTCCAGTTTTAATTTATTAAAGCTGCACTAAGATTTTTAATATACCCTGTATGTAATTATACATAATTATTATGTCAGAGCTAGCAAGAAATTTTGGTTCCCTCCATCAAAAAATCCTTTACTTATTATTTAGCAGTTCATGCATACATGTCATGGGGGCGAAGCATTTGATTTAGATGTTCAGGGATGGGGAGGAAGGAAATTACAGGTACAGGAAAAGAAGTTACAGGGCATGTTGTGGGGATAGGAAGCACTTCCCATGTAACACCTTTCCTCAATTCTCCCCTCATCTCGGTTATTGGTTAGTGCTCTAGCCTTCCTGAATAACTGGTACTTAAACACATTGTGTCTCACTAATAGAATATAAGAGACTGTTTCATTTTTGTTTAGTGTAATGTCTTGCACAGAGTAGGGTCTTCATTAATGATCGAATGATGAAGGAACCTTTTGAAGCAAGTTAGTCTATTTTTGGACTATATTTGAAATGAAGTTTTTTCTTATGTGGACCTAAAATTTGCCTCTCTTAGACTTCCACAGATCGTTTCTAGTTTCGACCTCTGGGGCCAAGCTCCATTTTTATGCTTACCCAGCATTCTTCTGTTTTCTACTTTGTTCTCTTTGAGTATCTTGCCCAGAAGAATGATATGCCTCCTGCTCATGAAGGGTATGGGTTATTGTGCCAAGTATATCTCCTGCTGTAAATCAGTAAGCTGTTGTCTGGTTTATAAACCAATCTCTTAAGAAGTTACTCATGAAATCAATTTCCCAGAGCCTGATCACATAATTGTGTAGATTGTGTTACTGATCCTGAGGTTCAGACTCTGGACTTAGGACAACCCCAGCGCTACCATTTGCCTCCTAAACAGCTTTGGTTGTTTGGCTAAATGCATCCCATTTCTCATTGCTGCCCAACATCTTGGTTGCTTTTGCATTTTGTGGCTTTTCTGTAGCAGTTAACAGCTGTAAACTGAGGCTACAGTGTTGGTAGAACTTTTTTGGTCAATTTGCTTGTAACTGCCCCATTTCATTTTACTATTCAGGAGCTTCTTGGGGGGAAAGTAGTGCACTTGTGACATTTTCATTTTTTTCCGAGGTACTGTCAGCTGACGTATCCCGTTTAGTTTTGAGTGTTGGAAAGATTTTACATGTGTGAATAGTTAACACCAAAGGAATATCTGTAAACCTTGTTATACCAGTGCAAGCTGAAAAGCCCCATACTTATTTGAAGATTGTACTAATTCAACAAACTATTTACGGGATACTTCCAGAAATTTCCAAGTCACCATAAATAGCAAATGTTACATACTTTTTCATTAGCAGTACCTACCCTCATCCTCCCTACTTCAATCAGTGAGTAAAGACTTATTAAGCACCTACTATGTGTCAGGAACTGTGCTTAGTGCTGAGTATATAAACAACCATTGCTGCCTTCAAGTTGCTGACAGTCTAATGGTTCTCAATAATACTTGTCCACCTTTCTATCTGAGTCCTTGTTTCATCACAGCTTGACCCCTCTAGAACATGGCCCCAGAGGTCTTTCCCTTTCTGGTATTTTCATTTCCTCCCTCAGACCATTCTCATTTGCTTATGAATGTAGAATATTCAGGTCTCTTCAGTGTAAAAAAAAAGCCTTAATGGTTTCATCCCATTCTATTGCCACTTCTTTCTCTTTACTGACAAATTTGTACCTTTCTTTCATTACCTTGAACTCTGTCCTCAGCCCTCTGCAATCTGACTTCCATCTTTACCACTCTACCACAATTACTGTTTTTAAAATGCTAATGACTTTTCTTTTAGTGTATATTATCCTTGACTTCTAGCAGTATGTGGTTCTTTGACTACTACCACCTTCTTTTAGATATTTTTCCATTGCCTTCAAAGATGCCTCATTTTTCTAGTTTTCTTGCTTTCTTTCACCCAGTGACAGTTCCTTAATTTGTCTCCTTTTTGGTTTTTCTTCCTCTTCTCAATCCTCTTAGGTAAGTGTTTATAAGGGTCTATGTTTGACCATATTCTCTTTTCTCTCCTTTGGTCTCCCTGCATCCAAGCTTTTCTCTCTTGAGTTCATCCCCCAGCTGCCAAGTTAATATTCCTAAATGAAGACAGGTAAGTGGTGCAGTAGGTAGAGTGCTAGACCTGGATCAAGAAGACCTGAATTCAAACTCTACTTCAGATACTTACTAGCAGTATGACCCCATGGCAAATATTTTAACCTATCTCAGTTTCCTGAACTGTCAAATGAGTGTAATAAAAATACCTACCCTGGGGTGGTTGTGAGGATCGTGTTTTGCAAACCATAAAGCACTATATAAAAGCTAGTTTTTATACTATTATTATTACACTATCATAGATCTGGTCATGTCTCTAGATCAAGAACCCTCAGCGACTCCCTATTACTGCTGTACTTTTAGCAGTTGCTTAGTTATGTCCTATTCATATGTGAAGGATACTGTTAGATGTTTAAATATACATTTAAAAACATGAAGCTTCAATTGCATCACATGAGTTATACCAATTGTGTCAGTATACTGTCAACTTTTGACTTTATACACAACCTTTCACAGCACCATTTGACCCTCTGCCTCAAAAATGACCCTGACTGTATTTACAAAGCTCTTTAAGTAAGCATTGAGTTGGCACTTTAATTGGAAAAAAGACTAGACGTTTCCAGAATGTAGCTCTGTCCCAATTTTCAGTCTTTACCCTAGCACTCTTGTATAGTTCACCACAAACAGTAGTACTTTCCTTTTGTTTCCCCTTTTTGTGTCCTGTTTCCTTTGCTGTACAATTGTTTTAGGACCCAGGGTTTCCTCACCAAAGCAGACTGGTCAGTTCCATAATTAGCATTCGTCTCATTTAACTTGAGAGACAGAATGGAGAGCTAGAAAACCGGGTGTCCTCAAAGGCATAAAGATTGGAGTTGGAGTTCTTTCTCTAATACTTACAAATTCTCTGCCCTTGGGCAAAGTACTTACCTCTCAGTATTCCAGGCCACACCAAAGCTATAATTACCAATAGTATTCTTTGGTTTGGGGAATTCCTTACAGTGATGAAATCAAAAGTCTGGACCAAGAGAAGACAACTTTGTTGAAGCTATGAATAGATATCCATGTTATGTTAAAAGCAAAACAAAAATTCATGTCAGCCTCTTGAAGAAAGAGATGGCTCGTTTTTGACATACATGATTCCTGGCACTTAAAAAAAAAAAATCAGACTTGTGGTTTCACTAGTATTCTTTCATAGAAGGAACTTTCTCTAATGTACATCTGCTTTGCAACTTCTAGTCTACTGTGTGGGGACATTGAGAGGTTAAGTGATTTGTTGTGGATCAAACAACCTTGGAACTTGGAGTTGGGGCTATGAGGACATTTTTCTATTGCCCCTTGCCCCCTTTTGGGCTGGCACATCGTAGTAGGTGATAAGTGCCTCCCAAAAGCATAAGGGAAGAAGGAGGGAAACAAGTGTTTATTAAACACTGAAAATAGACAGTCCCTACCCATACTGGAACTAAGCAGGAGGGGAACAAAGACAGGCCATCCTGAACCCCTCCATGAAATGGAGGCTCCAAGAATTAACCAGTGATTGACTGAGTAGTTGTGACCAGTGTTCATTTAGTAATTTGAATTATTCCATTATGATGATACTATAGTTTTGATTCCAGCTTAGTTCCAGAAAGGCAAACAAACACTCAGGTAAATGGAGTCCACCTAGAGTAAGATATGTTACTAGAGGAGTCCCTTCCTTAGTTGCCTATGGAAACAAAAAGCTGAGGCAAAGGTAATCTCAGAAGGAGTAGGTCGGGGTTCAGAGAAGCAAAAGGCTTTTTGAAGAAGGTGGAATTTGAGCTGAGTCTAAAATCCTTTTTGTCAGGGTAGAGCCTATGTGATTGAGATTGTTGAAGTAACAAATATTAAATCATTGTGGACAGAGAAACACAATGGAAATATTTATTAGAAACCTACTAAACCTTATTATTTGGCAATTTTCTTCACACTTTGAGTTTAAACTGGTTTTTCCTTTTTAAGAAATTATTTTCTATTCTAATATATAAATAAAAGTTGAGCACAGGCAAAAACAGGTCAACATTTAAACACTGGTAGGAGGGTAATGCTTTGTTGCCAAGAGTTTTTTTTAGCTCAAAATCTGAGTGATGTAATTTTCAAATGATAGTTTTTGTGCTTTTCCGGGCAGAAAAAGGAAACCAATTAATTTTATCATATTACCAGAGTATGCCTAACCTACTTTGGGTATATAATGCAAACTTTTATTCATATCCAGTTTTCTGTGGTTCATTTCAGGACCAGAAGGTAAACAAAATTTCTTTGCTCTGCACCACTCTAAATCTGGATCCAGGAAGTAGATCCTGCTACTAGAAGGCAACTAACTGTGTGTGTGTGTGTGTGTGTGTGTGTGTGTGTGTGTGAGAGAGAGAGAGAGAGAGAGAGGGAGAGAGAGAGAGAGAGAGAGTATCACTTATTAGAAAAGACAATTATTAAGAAATTTTATTTCAGATTTCAAATGAGAAGACAAGATCTATCTGTATTCTCTTGCTCTAATGTTGCTTTTCAGTTGTTCAAATGACTTATGTTGGCCCTTAATTTTCCTTTCTCTCTAGTGGACTCATTGGCAGAAGCTGGGCTATGTTATTTGCCAGTGGAGGTTTCAAGGTGAAACTCTATGATATTGACCAGCAGCAAATAACCAACGCACTGGAAAACATCAGGTAAGTGAGCTTATACTTTCCAATGTGACACTAGAGTTATTATTATTTCTTTTTAGAGACAGACATAGACCTAAGACTATAAATGAACCTGCTTTGTCTTTATTGTGTACAGCCTTGAGAATATTACCCAACAGGAGGATGACCTTACTCCTTCAATTCCCAAATAATTTTGGAATGCTTACTTTGAGAAGCAGCATCGCTATTGGAAACCGTGTTGGACTAGGGACTGCAGTAATGAGACTCATCTATCTGAGAACCTGAGTCTCAGGCTGCCAACAGAGCTCGCTTTGCATGCAGAGCATCTCTCAGGGTGTGCTTCTTCCCCTGCCATTATCTTGGGTTAAGGTTTTGGAGCTGGCAACAAGCATAGGATCAGCTGGGTCTAGAGAACTTAAACAGCACTTACTTACCATCCCTGGATTAAACTCCCTAAAACCTAGTCATGCTATCTCTGTCCTCTGCACCCCAGTGGTAGCAACTGATTCCACTGGCCTATTCCTCATCTGTCCTTACTCATCTAGGCCACTTGGGTGCGTAGGTCCCAAACTGATAGTTTTGTGTCCATCCTGTGTCTAGGTTTAAAACTTAGCCCTGCCATTTACTATCTGTGTGACCTTGGTCAAACTTCCTAATCACTTTGGACTTTTTATTTCCTCATTTGTAAAATTAGGGGTTGGATTTGGACTAGAGATCTGAGGTCCTTTTCAGCTCTAAATTCTATAACCCAGATCTTCCACATAAATTAATTTTTCTTTTACAATTTTTCTTAATTTTATTAAATATTTATTTAAACATTTTTTTGAGTTCTGCATTCTCTCCCTCTTGCCAGCCCTTCTCCTACTCATTGAGAAGGCAAGAAAATGTAATATCAATTATATATGTGAAATCATGCAAAAGATATTTCCAAATTAACCATGTTGACAATAACAAAAACAATGTGTGGGACTGAGGCTGTGAAGGGAAGTAAGCTTAGTGCAGAATTACACAGATTAAATTACACAATTAAGCAGTATTCTCTGAAAATGAACAAAACAGTTTCAAAGCTCACAGATAGAGAAGGAGGCCTTGGTATTTATTTTTAAAAACTTCTTTAAGCTGCAATGTTTGCTGCTTTCCTTATCTACAGTCATTCCGAGTAAAGATGTATTCACAAGGTGTTCATGTTTACTTCTTAATATTTGCAGTCCCTCAGAGAAAGCAAATAGTCTATGCCAGAAACTGGTTTCATGAACAATAATTTTGTAGCTAGGTGGCAACCTCAGACACTTACTAACTGTGTGACCCTGGGCAAGTCACTTAGCCCTGTTTGCCTCAGTTTCCTCATCTGTAAAATGAGCTACAGAAGGAAATCAAAAACCACTACAGTATCTCTGCCAAGAAAACCTCAAGTGGGATCATGAAGAATCAAACATGACTGAATAAGAACAAAATAAATAAGAAAAATAAAGGGAAAAAATTATGCTTCATTCTGCACTTAGACTCCATCAGGTCTTTCATTGGAAGTAGATTGCATTTTTCATCATAAATTCTTCAGAATCATCTTGGATCATTGTGATGATCAAAAGCTAAGTCATGCCCAGTTGATCATCATACATCATTGGTGTTACTGTGTACAAAGTTCTGGTTCTGCTTACTTCACTTTGCATGAGGTCATTTGAGACTTCTCAGGTTTTTCTGAAACCTTCCTACTTGCCATTTTTGAAAGTACAATAGCATTCCATCACAATCATATACCATAACTTGTTTAGCCATTTCTCAATTGATGGGCATCCCCACTATTTCCAGTTCCCTTATCCATAAATATGACATGTAAATTTTTCCATGCTTCTCTAATTTGCTTATTAGATATCATCCTTTATGTCTAGATTACATATTCATTTTAATCTTATCTTGGTATGAAGTGTGAGCTGTTGGTCTGTAACTAGTTTCTGCCAAGTTGCTTTCTAGTTTTCCCAACAATTTTTGTCAAATGGTGACTTCTTGTCCCAAAAGTTTGGATCTTTGAGTTTATCAAACACTAGGTTATTATGTCAGTTACTACTGTGTATTATGTACCTAATGTATTGCACTTATTTACTCCTTCCTTCCTTCCTTCCTTGGCTTGCCCAGGATCACACAGCTAGTAAATGTCACGTGTCTGAGGTCACATTTGAACTCAGATCCTTCTGACTCCAGGGCTGGTGCTCTATCCATGGTACCACCTAGGTAAATGGAATTTAGTAGTACTCCTCCCTTGTCTATTTTTTTCAAATAGTTTATATAGTAGTGGAATTAACTGGTTTTTTTTTTAATGTTTGATAAAAATCACTTGTGAAACCATCTGGTCTTGGGGACTTTTTCTTAGGAAGTTCTGACTTGTTCAATCTCTTTTTCTAAGGTAGGCAAAGTACTATTTGTAAACATAACTCAGAGCAGGTTACTTCTCTGCTCAAAAATCTTTAGAGGCTTCCTTCTGACTTTAGGATCATTAGTATTTAGTAAAGCATTTGCAGAGTACTTTAAAAGCGTCTCATTTGATCCTTACAGCAACTCTTGGAGTAGGTGCTACTACTCTGACCATTTCACAGATGAGGAAATTGTGGCAGACAGTTAAGTGACATGCCCAGAATCAAATAGTTAGTAAGGGTTTGAGACCGAATTTGACCTTGGATCTTCCTAGTTCTGGATTCAGCACTACATGCACATTGCCACTTTGTTTCTATAAAATTGTTGTTGAATTCTTTTTCGGTCGTGTCCCCATTTGGGGTTTTCTTGGCAAAGATACCGGAGTGGTTTACCATTTCCTCCTCCAGATCATTTTACAGATGAAGAAACCGAGGCAAATAGAGTTAAGAGACCTTGCCACAGGGCTAATAAGTGTCAGGGGTTGTATTTGAACTCGGATGTTCTTGACTTCGGGCCTCCTGCTCTATCCACTGCACAACCTAGCAGCCCTTATAAAATACAGCTGCTGAATAAAGTATAAACTCAGTCTAGCATTTAAGCCCTTTGTATCTTGACCCTTACCTTTCTTTCTAGACAACTCTTCTTTTTAATAATTAAATTTTTTTCAATTAGCAAGGCTTTATTTTCTTTTACCTCTCCCTTCTGCCTCACCTCCTCCACATTCATAGTGATGCAGAAAGTATTCCCACCTTGACAGACACTCCTTGACACTCCTTCCCCCTTTTCCCCTAACTCATCCCGCATTCTAGCCAAACTGGTCACATAGATGATGAATACACATCCTCAGCACAGTCCTATACAAGTAGTGCCAGGATTTCTAAAGGTCAGCATGAGCTGCAACAGGTAAGGAAAAGCTAAGAACAGGAAAGTTTTCCTTTAAGAAAAAAAACCCACATTGAATGTGGAAAAGAGCAATCTAGAACCACTGCTTAAGGAACATGTGGTGTTAATGTGTGTTTGTTCTTTGTTGCCAAAGACCATGCCATCAGAGAAATAATGACATGACTTGCAGTTGACTTTGTTTTGAGTGAGGGAGGGTTGTGCAGGTCACCAGCCTCACTTCTCCAGAGCCATCTGAATCCAGTGACCAGATATTCACCAGGATAACTGGAGATGACCCAGGATGAGACAAGGGGTTAAGTGACTTGCCCAAGGTCACCCAGCTAGTGAATGTCAAATGTCTGAGGTGAGATTTGAACTCAGGTCCTCTGACTCCTGCATTGGTGCTCTATCCACTGCACCACCTAGCTGCCCCTTGTAACCAATGACAGAGGGTAGAGCTGCCCAGTTTTTCTTTTGTTTCTATTTTCTCTGCCAAGGAAAATGATCTTTGGCCTATAAAGGAAAGGAAAAGAAAAGAGAAGTTGGGCAAATTGGGAGTTGATTCCCATGATAAGGAAGGAGATAACACTTAACTTAGTGACTTTTGAGTCAGGCCAATGGACTCAGATGAATACATTTTAGGATATTGAAAGAACAGTCAGATGTGATTACTGAGCTGTTATCCATGATCTTTGAAAAACTGTGGTGAAAAGGAGATGGAAGGATGGGGTCTGGACCTGTGATTTCATTCATGTGAGGAACTCTGTTCACCAAAACAGGCAAATTGTCTGTAACTTAATAGTTTTGGAGAACTTCTTGGACTCTTGAGAGTTTAAGTAACTTGGATGTATCAGAAGGATTTGAACTTGGGTTTTCCTGACTCCAGAGCTGATCCACATAATACACAACCTCTCACCATGGAGTTGGAGAAGGGTAAATGTCCTGATTTTCAAAAGAAAGAGAAGAGAAGAGAATGTAGAAATAGACCAGTCTGCTTGAATTTAATTCCTGGCAGAATTTTGGAACATATAAAGAAAGGGATAGTAATGGTAAAATGAATCTTTGGGGGCGGAGGAGGGGAGAAATAAAAACGGTGAGTCGGGATAGCTTCCCCAAGAACAAGTTATGTCAGACTAACCTAACTGAACAGAATTACTAAACTAGTAGGTCACAAGAATGCTGTTTACCTAGGTGTTAGCCAAGCGATTGACAGATTGTTCTTGAAGAAAAAGATCAGTGGATGCAGAGTAGACACTAGTACAGTTAAGTGGATTCAGAACTTGTTAAGTAGCTGGATCCAAAGAGAAGTCATTAATTAATTTATGGTTTAACGTCACCTTGGAAGCAAGTCCTAATGGAGGGCCCCAGGTAGCTATCCTTGTTCTTGTGCTAGTTAACATGTTATCCCTGAGTTGGATAAAAGCATGGATGTAATGGTGATCACATTTGTAGGTGACATCAGGCTGGGAGGTGTAGCTAAATATTGGATTATATAATTAGGATCTAAAGATATCTTGAGAAGCTAGAATATTGGTCTAAATCTAATAAGATGAAATTTTAATAGGAGTGAATGTAAAGTCTTAGTACTAGAATGTAAAGTACAAGATGGGGGAGATACGAATAGACAGTAGTTTGTGTGAAAAAGGTTAGAGACTTTTAGTAGAGTCTTAGCTCAGTGGGAGGCAGCAGTCTGGTCAGAAAGCTACTGCTTAGTCATCTCTTTCAGGGCTGAGATAGTGATTATCTCTCTTAATTTTGCCTTGATCAAATCATAGTATTTCACAAGCAAATACTCATTGTATGGCCCTGGACAAGTCACTCAGCCTTCATTTCTGGATAGACTCCAGTGCACTCAATTGTAAAATTAATCCTAAAATTCTTTCCAGCTCTTAATCTATGATCCTGTGGTCTTGTGTAACTAAATGAAGTACATTGTATACTCTACATGTAACTACAGTGTATGCCATTGTGTTTTTATATGTTATCTACTTTTAGTGATGCTATCTGTGGATGTACACATATATGTATATCTACTATTTATAGTAGTTATGCATGTTTTGTTGCCAAGTTGGTATTTATGGTAAGCTATACATGTTCTATTGCTGTATGTTTCTGCATGTGAGCTATATGTTTTTTCACTGTACATTACAGATTGTATGATGTGTGCTGCGTTGATTCCATTTATTGTTGTTAACATGTACTGCTAATGTGCATGCCATATATTAGTTTCAGTATCCATGTTGTACTTTGTACTTAAGATTCCTATTTATGTTATATGCTTCATTATGATTTCTTACCTTGTATTCACAGATACTCAAATATATCCCATGTATTGCAGGGGATTGTACTTTTTTCACTGGGGGGAGGATGTAATGGGTGTCCCATGTCTTGGATCACTCCCTTCCCCTCGTAGAGCTGAAAAACTTGAGGATATCAAGACCAAGGAGATTGGATATACCTCTGGGCTTCCAGGAGTTTAAACTGACTAGCCAAAAGTGAGAGCTGTCAGGTGGGGGAAGGGGTGCAACAATAAGAATTCTCCTGGCCAAGGGCTTGCCTTCTCATTGTTCCAGTGAGCTTGGCAGAAGAAGTTGGAAGTTCTCATCAGTGATTGTACTCTGAAGCGGAAAAGGAAAAAAAAACCTTAACTATAGGAAGTTTTGTCTTCTCCCTAATGCATGTTCCACACTACAAATTGGAGTTGAGACCTGGTCCAGAGTTCATGGTCTATCTACTGCCTTGCCCTTAAGTGAGCTGCACTTAAGTTGACCACTAGAGTATGTCTTGTACCCTCCTTTGCCTTCTTGAAGGACAAGTCACCCTGGGGGACAAAAACTAAACCCTGTTTTTCCTAGAATTTCTTTTTCAGCATCCTGTGTCACTGTTTGTAGGTTGCCTGTAACTAAAACAGAAATTCTTAACTCTTTTTTGTGTCATGGACCCCGTCTTAGAATGTTTTCAAAAACATAAATGAAATATGTAGGATTACAAAGAAAACCAATTATATTGAAATATAGTTATCAAAATATATAAAAAAGTTATGGGTCTCAAGTTAAGAACCCTTGGTCTAAAAGAAGCTTTGGATGTGATGATGCACAGTAGATGTTTTATTATGTATTATTGCTTTCATATTGCACAAAATAAAACATAATCTGAAGTTAAGCATTGCTTTGTCTCTCTTCATGTGAGGAAGTGATCAGTTTTGTAAAGGTCTCATGACTCAGTGAAACCTAGTGAGTTCCTGGAGAAAAAAGGGTATTACTAATAGGTGTTGGTTGAGTGCTAATTATTTTTTTATCCTCTTTAAAATTTTTTTCATTAATAGGCTTTATTTTTTATCACCTTAATTTCTGAACCTATTTCCCCTCCTCTATCTAGAGAACCATCCTTTATAACAGAAAATAAAAAGGAAGAAAAATGGAAATTAGCAAAACTAACCAACCCAGTAATCAAGTGGCACAGTACTTGCTGTGTTTTACTTCCTTAACTCTCCACATTGAGAGTGAATTCTGATTGGAAAATCCATTCTAGTGTCTCCCTCTAGGCTGCTGTAATGTCTAGCCAACAAGAGAGAGGCAGAGTTTGGGGATAGAAGTTCATCTGCTCTTTGACAACCAGAAAGAGTTGGAAAATGCCACTTGGTAGGATAAAGTATGTGACTAACTGCCAGGTGAGACTGAAATTTGTTAGGTCTCTGGTGCTTCCTACCGAAGAGGATCAGGGTTTAGATCCCCCTGTCTCCAATATGATCAGCCCCACTTTTGAGACCAAGGAAGAACAGTCTCACCCTTTTCCAGTTGCCTTTCTGACTCTAGTTCTTCCTCCCTCACCTCTATGGGTCCTAGCCATGCAAATTACCCCGAGGTTCAGACAGGTCACAAGGAAGGACCAGAAATGAGAGGAGACAGGTTAGTGGGTAGAGAGGGACATATGATAACAAAGAGCATCAATAATGTACTTTTTAAAATGCACAGAAGAAAACCCAAGAGAAATGCAGGAGGGGACATGAACAGGGATTTTTATTTGCTGATGATTATTAATTCCATAATTTAAAAAATGGCACTAGAAATGGTGGAGAGGGGAGGGAAAACTGGCATCTGCAGAGCCAGAGACTTTATGTCTCCATTAAATACTTTAAAGAAAAAAAAATTGGTCAAACCCTACTCTCTCTTAAGCAATATAGGAAGTCAAAGTCTGGGGGTATACTGTATAAAATCTAAGGTTTCTTAGTTCTAGGAGAGTAAGGAAATTCTAGCAATATTTTTCTCTTCTCCTGTGCTTTACTGCTTGTACCATAAGCCAGGCTCTGCCTTTTCTTATTTACAGCAGAAAACAAGTATCATCTGTGCTTAAAATTCATACTTCCCGTGGGAAGTTTGTGCTACATGGTTTTTATTAATGAAACACAAAGGTCATATTTACAGATGAGCTGTTTGTTGTTTATTTATTTTTCAATTTTGTCTGACTCTTCATGATTCCATTTGGGGTTTTCTTGGCAAAGATACTGGAGTAGTTTACCATATTTCCTTCTCTAGCTCATTTGACAGATGAAGATACTGAAGTAAATAGGGTTCGGATACTTGGCTGGGGTCCCACAACTTAGTAACTGTCTGAGGCCACATTTGAATTCAGGAAGATTAGTCTTCCTGACTCCAGACCCAGCACTCCATCCACTGTGCCACCTTGTTACCCCTCATAGTGACTTTGAAAACCACAGATTAACATCTATGTTATATTGTATCATTAACCATTTTGTAAACCCAGTTACATTTTAATCTGGTTGGACCTTTCCTGAGAGTTTCCTTAGGACAGTTTTCTCCATCCTCAGGAGAGACACTGCTGGTACATGAGTTCTTGTTTCTGATTCACACTGGTTAACCTCTCAGACAATAAATTGCAGAGAAAGTACAGGTATACAGTGGTAAGAGAGTGTTTCCGTACTTGGTGCTACCTATCCCAATGAAATTGTAGCTTCTGTGCAAAAAGCAAATAAATTGTTACAACCTGATGGAGTTTAGTTGTTATAAGCCTCTTGTTCTCTAAAAAAGTTCTCTTTCATTATATGGTGGTTAGTTTCAGTATCAAGTATCTACCGCTGAGTTTGCCTTCAAAATATGTTGTGTATAGTTTCTCAGATGATACTATACATACAAAAAGTTCTTGTCAGAGACTAATCCCTTACACAGAGATATTACAAAATAAGGATGTTTAAAAATTTAAGACGTAGAGCTGTTCTTGTAATGGAAAGATTTCATGTGTATTTTTTCATTAGTTGTTGCTACTCTGGTTTAATCATATCAAGATAGTGCTTTAAGAGAGAAAATAAAAATGAAATCAATACCTAATTCTAATTTTAATTGACTAAGATTGTGAGCAACCTTTTTTCAAGTGGGAACCCATCTGGTTGTCATATTCCTAGATACTTTAATTTTTCCCTTGGCATAATTCCTGCTTTCTAGGCTTGCAGCAAGGAGGTATTGAACTACCCTCAGGCTGGCAGACTGATCTAGGCAGACTTTTCTGTGTAGGCTTTGGGTGCTCATGCCTTATACTTCTGAATTACCCTGTGCTATCTACATTATCCTAAGTGGATATGTACTCCTTGGACATTTCTGTAATTGACTCAATTTCCAGGATAGATTCATTAATATTTTTATTAATATTCATTGAAGTTTTTGATCTATAGTTTTCTTTCTCTGCTTTGAAGGGGTTTGGTAGGCATATTAAATTTAGTAGAATTGCCCTGTTTGTGTCATTTCTAGGCATATTAATTTGATAGTGCAGATGGGAAGCCTCAGAGCCATATTCTTTTCCCCCCAAAAATTATTAATTTATTTGTTTTCAGTTTTCAACATTCATTTCCATAAGTTTTCAGTTTTCTCCCCCTCTCTCCTCAAGACAGCATACCATCTTATATGGGCTCTACACATCCATTCCTAGTAAACACATTTTCACATTAGTCATGTTGCATAGAAGAATTATAACAAATGGGAGAAGCCATGAGAAAAACAAAACAAAACATAACAAAAGAGAAAGTAGTCTGCTTCATTCTGCGTTCCAATTTCATAGTCCTTTCTGTGGATGTGAAGGACATTTTGCATCATGAGTCTTTTTTAAATGTTTTAGGTTCTTGCCTTGCTGAGAAGGGCTAAGTCTATCAAAAGCAGTCCTTGCATACTATGGCTGCGACCGTGTATGTTGTTGTCCTGGTTCTGCTCATTTCATTCAGCATCAGCTCATATAAGTGTTTCCAGGTTTTTCTGAAGTCCACCTGTTTGTTCTTGTTACATCCATATATCACAACTTGTTCAGTCATTCCTCAATTGATGGGCATCCCCTCAGTTTCCAGTTCTTGGCCACTAGAAAAAAAGCTACTATAAATATTTTTGTACATGTGGGTTCTTTTCCATTTTTATGACCACTTTGGGATACAGTCCTAGAAGTGGCATTGCTGGGTCAAAGGGTATGCACATTTTTATAGCCCTTTAGGCATAGTTCCAAACTTCAGAGTCATATTCTTAACAAAATCCTAATCAACTTATGTTCCCCAACTTCTTAATGAGATTCCCCATACCCCACTCGCCCCAGGTAAATAAAGACTAGCAGCTGGCCTTCCCCAGGAGGTGGTGCCTTCTCTTCTAGGATACAAAGGAGCTGTGTTTTGTCTTACTGTCTAAAGATTAAAATAGTGAATTTTAAAAATAAATGATTTATCAAGCTTTATAAACCTAAACTGAATTGGTTTAAATTTTTGTTAAGGTTTAAAGTTATTTCACATCTAATTACATCTAGTTAAAAAGCTTCAACACATAAAATGCTTAATGACAGTTACTTAATCAATGGAAATTTTTATTGTCTGTTTATCCCTTTACATTTTTTCTATCTAGTCTTAATGAAATATGCAGCTTGTTATAGAGGAGTGAACTCTAAACATTTTTCATTACACACTTAACAGTAAAAAAAAAAGTGGAGTAGGCATTCCCTATATATATATTATTTACATATAAATTATATACACCTGTTACCATATTAGTGACTGTATATATTATAAAACTTATGCAAAAATAGAAATTAAAAAAGTGAAACAGTTGAAATATTTGATGTGAGAGTTTATAGAAAGATGCTGAAGTTTATTAAATTGAAAAGTGATATGATCAGAATTGCACTTTAGGAAAAATCACTTTGGCAGCTGATGTGGCCAGGATAGATTGGAGAGAGAAGAGACTGGAGAGACCAATTCAGAAGATACTGCTATGTATTCAAGGTCCTGAATTAGGACAATGACAGTTAATAGAAAGGAGACATATGGGAGAGAAACTTTGTGGAGACAGAAATAAAAAAAGATTTGACAACTGGTTAGATATGTGGTATAAGAGTGAGATATTGAAGATTAAATTACATGGAAGTTAGAACCTGAGTGACTACAAGAATTTGAGTGCCCTTGATGGTAATAGAAGAGCTTGAAGGAAGTGTGGGAAGGGAAAGATAATGTAATAAGACCTGTAATTCATATTGCAACTCATTCATTTTTGTTTATTCTGTGGGTCTTGCTCTCTCCCTCTGCCTTGGAGCCAGAGCTTCTGCAATATGCTGGGTGTGGTGGAGAATGATTTTTCCAGCAGTGCCTGTACAATATGGCATAGAGGATAGACAGCTGGACTTAGAGTCAAGAAGACCTGGGTTCAAGTTCTGCCTCATACAAACTAGCTGTGTGACTCTGGGCAAGTCACCTAACCTCTTGGTGTTCCAGGCAGCAACCTATATCTGTAAGTTGCAGAGAAGATGCAGACCTGCATTGGTAGAGGAAGTGTGCTCACCTGGGAAGTCTCTCTACCAATGACACCTCAGGTTTAATCCTTATCCCTAGTTTTATCCATGCAGCAAGCTCACATTCTAGTGGGGGAGGTTTCAGCTGCCAGTCAGATGGGAGGGTTCCATCTTCCTTAAGGTTCAGTAGCAAAGCAGATGGTGATGCATCTTCTCTAATGCTATTTCCACTGACAAAATCCTATGTGTTTCTGATGTTGAATTATTTGACAGGAGCAAGGATTTGATGACAAGATCTTTCTTTTCTGGGTCTTTAGGAGTTGTTGCTGCTGAGGAGGCAGAGACTAGATCTCCCTGGAAGATGATTACAGGTGCTAGGCTGGAAGTAGGGTCAGAAGGCTGGGGGTAGGAGGGTTATCTTTGTAGCAAAATAAAAGAAACAGCAAATTTCACAACTGCATTTCAGTGATTTATTACATGTTATCAATTATAAATAAGCGTAAGTGCAAAAGGTATCCTATGAGATAGTTTGGGATGTTGGGGGTAGGGAGTGGGCCTATGGTGATCAGTCTCCAGTTCCTTCGGGAAAATTGAGAAGTAAGATTTAGTTTTTGTGTTTTCTCTCCACTTTTGTTCCACTCCTAGTGATTCTTCTCCCCAGTGCCTGAGAATCCAATCTCCTGGTGCTGTCTGGTTGTTCAGAACCTCTGCCCGATCCACACTCCTCTTCCCCAGTCTCTACTAATCAGATTGTATAAGGGAGATGCATTCACGACCCAAAGAACCAACCTTGCAAAAGCCAATAGCCATATTAGCAATTTGGGACCTTGTTTCAAAAAGAATTTGGTAGGGAGGGGACAGAGCTGGTGGTAAAGAGCTCAAGACAGAAATCTGAAGTTCTTTCTATTACAGAGGAGGCCTCTTCACTTCTTTAAAAGGATGCCAACTTTTGGACGTCATGTGTTTTGATCTCAGAACACTGCTGGCTGCCTGGGCAAAGACTTAGCTAGTGTTTATTCTGCGCTGTAGAGATGTACTTCCCTCCTCCCCAAAAGAAAAAGCCTCTTTTCCAATCCAGATTTGCATTTAGATGATCTTGGCAAAGGACAATATTGCCATGTAAGCAACTGATGATGTTTTTCTTCAAGACTTTGACACTGAAAAATTTTCCTAAGTCTCCTGTCAATGTTTAGGCAGTAAGAGGTGGGAGATGGATCTGTGGCAGAAGAGATGTGTTTAAGGAACAACTGGAATATCATTTGGTGGTATTTGGCAGTGGTTCCCTGGAGAATAGTTATGAACAGCTTGTTCAGGAAAAATCCTGAGGTAAATGAATACTCCCTGAGAGGTGGAGCAGTCTGTTTTTACAGGGGAAAAAAGGGCTTGTTGTGTTTGCTTTTCACATACCCTCCTATCCACTCTTCAGCCCACCCATGTGCTCACCCAGTTTTCCCTTCAGGATAAACAAATTGGATAAAAATTAAACCATGCTTTTCAGAGTCTTTCATTTTTGAGCCAGGGTAGGAATCTCTGGATCTTCCTTCTCAGCACCCTGGACCAAACGTCTTTCATCCTGATACCCAATAATTACCAAAGTTACCAATAATTATCAGGATGATAAAATTCTTATTCTTTGGAATAAGCGTCAAGTGAAGACTAGTGGTAGGTGTATCTGAATATAAGCCACCTGGAAAATATACTGCATCTCTAAAATGAGATCTCTTTGAAAAAAAAAGAATATACTTGGGTCCTTCAGAGAATATGTGATCTTACAAAGATGCCTGTGTAGATGTCAATCAGTTCATATTTTCACTTAAAATGCTGTACAGTTTCTCAATTGTGATCCAGCCCTGTCTCTCTATTCAGTCTGGGTCCAGCTCATTGTCCATATACAATATTTATTTAACAATGTGTGTGTATAAATACACATATGTCTATACTAATGTCCTAATTTGATGGCCTGCCCTTCCAGCTGTATGCCACAGTCTGGTCAATACGTCTATTTCATTCATTCGATTTTTCCTCACTGGATTGAGAGACCCATCTCTTGAATGACTGTAGCTCCCTCTGAAGAGGCCCTACAGTGTTCTGGGGCTCCATGTAATAATCAGCATATTACTTATAATCAATATTTGGAGAACTTTGTTAGCTATAGAAAATCCCTCTTCTATTCGAACTTTTGTACAAGTCCTCTGAATTTGGAGTTAGAGGATGCAGGTTTGAATTTTTGTTACCTGTGTGTCCTTGGGAATATCACCTAATCTTTCTAGACCTTGGTTTTCTCTTCTGTAAGTCTTATGAACTATAAACTTTCTTTGTTCACTGATGTCCTACTCTGATATCTCACCATGATGTGGAGATGATTGTTCTGTGAATGAGATATTAGAAGAGATTATCTTCTTCAGCTCCACTTGCTTCCCAATGAACTTCAAGAACAACACATTGTCCTTGATTTGGAATGGTTTGGTTGATGCGTCCTTGGGAGCAAGGGTTCAGATGGTATTGCTGTGTTTGTATGTGTCTCTGTGTCTCTATGAGGGAGCTTGTTAAGGCAAGAGGTGTAGAATTGTAGTCAAATCAGAAAAGCTCAGAAATGAATCTAGGATTTCCTGATGAGGTTTATTTGTATGAGTCATGCCACAGCAGAACCAGGAGAGTCAGGTTCTATATGGACAGTCAGCTTCATTTAATCTCCATCTGTGGCCACTTCATTTATATGAAGCACTTAGAGTCAAATGGCTATTTAATTCCCATTATTTCTCCAAAGAGAGGCAGCTTGTCATGGTCGATAGAGTCTAGGCCTCAGAACTAGGAGGACCTTGTGTTCAAATACTGCCTTTGACACATAATGACTGTGACCTTGGACAAGTCACTTTGTCTTAACTCTGTGTGTTCCAGACAGTTTTTTCCTACACTTTAAGTATAACTTGACCTACATTGGTAGAGGGAGTTTCCTCATGTGTGCAATCACAGGCCTAGTCTTCAACCTCATTTCTATAAAAAGTGATTTTGGAAAGGAAGAACTTAGGAAGTCTTGCCTAGGAAACCATTGTTGGCTTTTTTTTTAAAAAACTAATTAAAGCTTTATGGATTCCTTGGTTTTTATATCACTGGATATTATTCCTTACCTCCAAATCCACCCTCTTTTCTCCTCTCCCTCCCCGCCCCCCCTCCGTGGACCTTTCCTTGTTAACTGTGAAAAACTCTTCAACTTAGCCAGTGCTGTGTCACCAGCATCTAGCACTGTGTGGAACATCCTGTACTCAAAGCCCTCCATGTCACCAAGGAAATGAAGGCGATGCATTTCTTCAGAACCGTGGTTGTCATTTCAATTACTAAGTGATTTCCTTTGTTTTGGATTCTTTGGGTTTATACTATTGCCAGTAATTGATTTTTCAAATTCGCTCAAGGAATATTTGCTGAATGCTAACTCTGAATGTGTAAAATGATGTGAGACACTTGGAGAGGGAGCTTAATCAAAGAGATACCTCAGACAAATTGTGTCAAATGTACAGTCCATAAAGCTCGTCATCACCGACAATTCTTCCACCATTCACTTGGTTCCTCTTTCCTTATTTCTGTAGCATCATTCCTTAGAGGCAGGATAGAGCACTGGACCTGAGGTCAGGAAAACAAGGCTAGAGTTCAGATCTGGCCTCAAACGCATATTGACTGGGTAACCTTTGACAAGTTACTTAACCTCTGTCTGCCTCGGTTTCCTTAACTGTAAAATGAGGATAACAGTAGCACCTGCCTTATAGGATTGTTCTGAGAATCAAATGAGATTACATTTGCAAAGCACTTGGTACAGTGCTTGGCCCATGGTAGCTGCCTCATAAATGCCTATTCCCTTCCTTTTCTTTCCCTTCACTCTCTTTCATCGGGTTGACTTTAATTACCAAAGCTGCTGCCACAGCTACGGAGCAACTCCTTTCTTGATGGCTTGGAGGAGAGCAGGTTCATGGAAGCTTTCTTAAGATAAAATATAAATACAAGATACCTTCTTTTTTCTTCATGTTCTTATGGTTTGAACGTGTGTGTGTTCATCCTTTGTTGCCGAAGAAGACCATGCCATCAGAGAAATAATGACATGACTTGCATTAACTTTTGTTTTGGGAGGGAGGGCTGTGCAGGTCGTTAGCCTCACATCTCTTCCAGAGCTATCTGGATCCAGTGACCAGATATTCATCAGGATGACTGGAGATAACCCAGGATGAGGCAACTGGGGTTAAGTGACTTGCCCAAGGTCACCCAGTGTCTGAGATGAGATTTGAACTTAGGTCCTCCTGACTCCTGCTCTATCCGCTGCACCACCTAGCTGCCCCAATGATTTGAAAAGATAAGACAGGAACACATGAAACAGGTAATGATATAAGATATGTGTTTAAGTGATTGTCACAGTGAAGATAGATTACTGGGTCTGGAATCAGGAAGAGGGACTTAAATCTGGCTGCAGACACTTATTGTTGTGTAACTCTGGGCAAGTTACTTAGCCTCTGCCTGCTTTAGTTTCCTCAATGATAAATGTGAATAATGATAGCACCAACTTTGCAGGGTTTTTGTGAAGACCAGATGAGGTAACTGAAGCACTTACCACAGTGCCTGACACATAGTAAATGCTGCATCAGTGTTAGCTGTTGTTATTTCTATTCTCACTATTATTCATGGAGTAGGGAGATGAGTGTGGGTTGTAGCAGCTGGGAAGGGCTTATAGAGAGAGGTTGGATTGGGCCTGGGCTTCGAAGGATGGGTAGGAATCTTGGACAGGGGAATAGCACTGCATGAGTGGAGGCTTGGAATCGGAAACAAATTTGATTCATAGGACCATAAATTAGGGGGTAGAGGCAATCGTCAAGGTCACCTAAGTCCAACTGCCTCATTTTAAGAATGAAGAAATTGAGGCACAAAGACATCGAGTTACTCAAGGTCATACAAGTAGTAAGTGGGAAAACTAGGATTTGAACCCCATGTCTTCTAACTGCAGGGACGTCTATGTGGTTCAGTAGAAAGAACACTGAGCCTGGAATCAGGAAGACCTGAGTTCAGATTCAGCCTCAGACACTTACTGGCTGTGTTATGCCAGGCAAGTCACTTAACCCTGTTTGTCTCAGTTTTCTCATCTGTAAAATGAACTGGAAAAGGAAATGGCAATCACTCCAATATCTCTGCCAAGAAACCTCAAATGGGGTCACCAGGAATTGGACATGACTGAAAAGACAGAACAGCAACTACCTCTAATTCCAAATCCATCACTTGTTCCATGCAATGAGCAAAGTAGACATTTATTCATTTTTAGTAAGATATTGAAGATGTTGGAGGGGGAAGGGATTATTGTAGAGGTAATGTCTCTTAGATAAGATGGTCTCCAGAGCAGAGTATACCTTTTACTTTTACTAACTGTATTGGTTTTCTAATGACTACAATACTTATAACTTGTTTTTTAGAGTTATTGTGATTTCTTGTGGGTAGTGGGTCAAAGTTAATTGATAAAATTAGACTTAGGAAATATTTCTTGGTCTAATTTTGTGGAGAGAAACACTGGAAGTACAAACCATAACAATGTATACTGGAGATAAAGATCACTCCTATAGCAGTTAGAGGCCTTTATTAAATTACTCAGTGTTAAAAATAAGAAACTGATTTTCCAACTTAATCCCTAAAACCTCACAGGGTCCTTGTGAGGATCAAATGAGATAATGCATGTAAAATACTTTGTAAACTTTAAAGTGATATACAAATGTCTATATATGTACATGTACTTTCATATATGATTGTGCGTATGCATATACTATATATTTGAGTTATAATCTGGCTTAGTAGACAGAATATAGAACTTGGAATAAGGAATATGTTGGTTCAAATCCATCTTAATATGTGGGTTAGTGGGCTAGCTGTGTGACCTTGGATAAATCACCTAATCTCTGAGTCTTACATTTTCTATGAAATGGGAACAATATGTTGCTCACAGGATTCTTGTGAGGATCAAATGAATTGTCTACATAAAATGCTTTGAAGTACCATATGAGTCAGTTATTATTAATATCCTCATACTTTTTTACTTCATCTACTAATAATTTTTTAAAAATTAGGATCTTTTGTGTTATCATTGGGTACTTTTGTGTAACATTTGTTTCATTCTATAGGAGTGGTTTCAGACTCTTAAGTATGAGAATTCCTTTTAAATGTCAAACTTTGTTGATTTCTATGTGTTAGCAATAATATCTGCTAATTGAGAAAATGCATGACAAAAAAATCATGTGAATTCATTTATGCTTTTAAATGAATTTGTATTTTATTCATCAATAAAGATCTACATTTATTTAGTAATTATACATGTTTGTGTAGGACATTATTTAACTTTCAAAAATTATGTTGATTACATCCTGATTCATCTGTGTATCTTGTTGGAGCTAAATAATTAATGATCAGTGATCATTTTGGTGAATTGGTAGAGTCTTTGCAGTAGCACCAGGGCTTCATGGAGGTCCCTGGGCAGCAGGTTAGGGAGTCACTGATAGAAAAAACCAAATCAATGAAGCTGGTTTTGATCAGTTTACAAGTGTCATCAGTAAATAAACCACCCCCAAAATCCACCACAACAGTCTAATTACAATAGTAGCCATTTCATATTTGAGTCCTTTTGTTAGGATGACCTCTACTGGGCAATTAAGAATCTGCAGTTTCATCCTCATTTGCTCTGTAAAAATTTTTCGATATTGAATAGTTAAAAATTCTGTCTGGTGAAAGACATTTCTATAAGATGATTGAAAACTTTTCAGAGGCAGCCTAATAATACAAAGCAAATTACATATATTGTTACTCTATCCTCACACCAATCTTTTGAGGCAGGTTCCACAATTATCAACACGCTCATTATATCGATAAGGAAACTGAACCTTAAAGAAGCTGAATAACTTGCTCATGGGAGCAGAGCTATTAAGTGTTATATCAGGATTCAAATCCAGGTCTGTTCTTACCTTAAGGTCAGCATACATTCCACAACGTCATCCTGTCTCCCAGAAATAGTGTGGTGAATAAACCTAAAGAAAACTGTGATAATTTGTTATCTTGTAGCTGGCAAATCTATACGTAACAATGTTTTCACTGGCCATAGAGGGGTGCAGTTTGTTCATGAATTCTGATATCTATGAGATCCATCATGGGAACTGGATTAAGGAAGTTTAACCTATCTTTTGAAAGAGCGGAAGACAGAAGGTAGTACTAGGGTGGCAATAAGCTTTGTCAATTGCAGCCATGTGGAAGAGTGACCCAACATAGGTCAGCACCCTCCAGAAACTCCTATTTCGATGAACCTATCTTGTCAATTAGAGATGTGGAGCAAATAACAAAACCATTTTTACCTCTAGAATTAATCCTCAGTCACTCTTCCACATGGCTGTGATGGATTCCACACAAAGTACATGGGGCAGCTGTGACTGGAGTGGACAACAAGATGACTGTAAATGATGATGCCTACCTATAAACAGGTAGATCATCTTTGGTGAATAGTCAGAAGTTGGATGTAAAGGATAGGGAGAGAAGGAGAAATTTCAGAACATTCTACAGCGGAGCCCTTGAGGACTGACAGTGTTGAAATCTCATTAATAGTGTTTTTGTTGTAAAAATTGTACCTACAAAAATGATCTTATGCTTCAAATTTGAAGAACAGCTATAATAATACTTTCCATTTCATGGTTCATAGATTCAGAGCTGACAGAACCCTAGGGGCATCTAATTTCCTTATTTAGCTCTTTCATGAAGAGATTAATGTATTATATGGTTCCTTGGTGTAAATTAATTAGATGAGAAATTTTGATCTTCCATATAAGAATATTTACTTGAGTTATTTTTAAAACTTTTTAAAGATTGGTTTCAGATTTTTTTCACAGTGGGAAACAAGCATTATAGAAGAATTCTTCATGATGATGGTGACTGTTTATTTAAAGAATTAGTTTTTATTTATAGGAAATGTAGAGATTCTATTTAAATTAATTTGACTCTTTCAAAATGACATCTGCCCTCTGAAACAGCTTAGTCATCAATTTATTAATGATTTTCCATTATTGCTAGAACTTAAACATACTTTATTATTGTCTCTTTCAATACCTTCAACCTTTGGTTGAACAGCATATGGATCTAATATATGTATGGCATAATATTAAAAAATTTAAAAGATTATTGGTTATCAAAATTGCCTTTAAAGAAAAAAAACACACCAGTGAGAAATGGTCATTCAGAGGAGGAAAGAGGCAATCGAGAGGGTTTGTACATTATAGGTGAGTCATAAAGACAGTAAGTGTTGTTGAGTGGCATATCTCTTATTTTGGCTAAAGTCAAGCTGCTGGGAGAGAGGAGAGAAAGAAAGCAGTTTCTCCCAGTGCCAAGATAACAAAAAGTAGACTTAACCGCTAAATGAATAATGTTCAGAAAGTAAATGAATGCCTTCTTGCTGATAAGTGACAAACCAGTAATTAAAGCATGGAAGCTTTTCTGAAACTTGAAAAACTGGTGGCAGTGTCAGAGGGAAATTTAAACCAGATCTTTACTCAGTCAGAAAAGGTATTTTACATGAAGAAAAAATTCTAGGCTAATTGCTCAACTTGAAATAAAACATAAGTTTGTTGTTTGTCCTTGGTTCTCAAAGAGGACCATGGCATCAGGAAGATGATAGCTTATGGAAAGCATAAGTAAGTAGTGATTGATTGACAATTGAAATTATTGAGGAAGATATTAATACTAAGGGCAGGTAAGTGGTGCAGTGAATAGCCAGGCCTGCAGTCAGGAAGACTCATCTTTCTGAGTTCAAATCTGGTCTCAGACACTGACTAGTTCTTGGATCCTGGACAAGTCACTTTACCCTGTTTACCTCAGTTTTCTCACCTGTAAAATGAACTGGAGAAGGAAATGGTAAACCACTCCAGGATCTTTGTCAAGAAAATGCCAAATGGGGTCCAAAAGAATCAGATATGATTGGACAACAATAACAAACTAACAATAATAATTTGTAGCTGTGTATTTCTTTAAATCTTGCTTCAAATTATATGTCTTAATGATGCCTGTATATTTCAGAAATTATTGGTTAGTTGCTGTTGGATTGTAAACTGCCAGATTGTAAGATCCTTGAGGGCAAGGACCTTGATTTATTCCTCTTTCTCACAGTTTTTTACCCAGAATAAATACTCAATAAATATTTATTGAATTAAGAAATAGCTGTCTAGTACTTTCATTTCTAACACATTTGACCATATTTAGCATTTATTGCTAAATGTGCCACCCTCTTTCTTTTTTGAAAATTCTTTTCAGGACTAGTCATTTAAAAAAAAAGCTTCATCTTTGACTTTTCTGTAGTATCTGACCCTATTTGCTTCTTCCTGAAAAACATCTCTTTGCTTGGCTTTTGTGAATTGGTGTTCTCTACTTTTATGGTCAACTGTCTTTCTCTATTCTGACTTCATTTCTTTGTACTATCCTTCTTCTATAGAAAGAGGTTTTTTAAAAAAATTATTTATAAGTTGTGACCCTGGCTTAGAGACCAGCACTTAGAGACTAGTCCCAAAGGACTAGTACTTTCCTGATTATGCAGATCCATAAAGGAACTGTAATTCCTTGAGTTGGAAAACTCCTGGTATGATAGGAACTTCCTTCAGTGTTTCTTGCCCTTTAAATCTAGCATTTTTCCTGCTATGTTGCCTCTCATTTGTAAAAGGAAGAAAGCATTACATTATGGGGTAGGGTTTTTTTTTTTTTTTTTTGCTATTGCTCCAATTTTACAGGTAGGGATTCTCAGGCACAGAGAAGGAACTAAAGGGCTGAGGGCAGTACAGTAAGCCAATGATGTCCATGAAGTTTTTTGATATTTGATTCTGATGCATTACTAATAGATAGAGATATATGTTAAAGAGCTGCTTTCAGATTTTGTTGCCTTATGGGAACTGGTTACATGTCTAGCTGCACTGGTGGTCTTAGCAGTCCTCTGCAGATTGCACTTCAACTTTCTGAGGTGGAGCTCAGACAACAGGGAGTTCAGGAGATGCTCAGTCACAATGGTCCTTTGGAAAATGTGCTAAAGGTACCATTGTCATGCTTTTGGCGTCAAGGTCCAGTACTGCAACTTAGCCCAAGTTCATTTCCTTAAGCATATTGTCAAGCATGGCTTGCATGGGCATGAACCTGATCAAGTCCACTTTGACTGTAAGCAGTGAACCAGATAACCCATTACACTCTTTTTTCTACTCCATTCTGCCCCTATGGCTTTTGCAGGAACAAAATGCAATGTTCAGCACCCTGAAGGTTACCAAACTGTTGAACTTTGTTACAAGGGGTTACTGATTTGAAAAGCATTTCATTACTTAGATCATCTCTCCTTGAAAAAATTATTAATTTTTAATATTCATTTTTTAAAAATTTGAAATTCTAAATTCTCTCCATCTCGTCCCTCCCCCACCCATTGTGAAGACAATAAATATGATATCAATTATGCATGTGAAATCATGCAAGAGATATTCCCATATTAGCCATGTTGCAAAAAGAAGCAAAAAAAATAATGTGAAAAAATTATGCTTCAGTCAGTATTCAGAGCACATCAGTTCTTTATCTGGAGGTGGATAACATTTTTCATCATGAGTCCTTCAGAATTGTCTTGGATCATGTCTTGATGAGATTAGGTGAGCCATTCACAGTACATCGTTGTACAGTATTGCTGTTACTTTGTAAGATGTTTTCCTGGTTCTTCTCACTTCACTTTGCATGAGTTCATATAAGTCTTCCCAGGTTTCTCTTAAACCATTCTGCTCATTTCTTATAGCACGGTAATATTGAGTCACAGTCATACACCACTGCTTGTTCAGCCATTCCCCAATTAATAAGCATCTTCTCAAGTTCCAATTCTTGGCTACCACCAAAAGAATTGCTATAAATATTTTGTACACGTAGATCCTTTTCCCTTTTCTTTCGTCTCTTTGGGATACAGACCTAGTAGTGGTGTTGTTGGGTCAAAAGGTATGCACAAAAGGTATGCCTTTGGGCAAGTTCCAAATTGCTCTCCAGAATGGTTGAATGAATATATAATTCCTCAATAGTGCATTAGTGTTTGCATTGTTCTACATCTCCTTCAACATGTGTCATTTTATTTTTTTTATTAGCCAATCTTATAGGTGCAAGGTAGTATGTTGGGAGTTGTTTAAATTTGCATTTCTTTGATCAAAAGTGATTTAGAACACTTTTTCATATGACTATAGATAGCTTTGGTTTCTTCTTCTGAAAACTGCCTGTTTGTATTCTTTGACTATTTGTCCATTAGGGAATGATTTGCATTCTTGTAAATTTGACTCAATTCTTTATATATTTGATAAATGAGGACTTTATCAGAGAAACTTGCCATAAAAATTTACCCCTCAGTTTCCTGCTTTTCTTCTAATTTTGGTTGCCTTGCTTTTGTTTGTGCAAAACCTTTTAAATTTCATATAATCAAAATTATCCATTTAACCTCCCATGATCCTATCTATCCTCTTGTTTCATCATAAATTCTTCCCTTACTCATAAATCTGACAGGTAAAATTTTCAGTGTGCCTCATATCTGTTTATGATATCTTTTTCAGCTAAATTATATATCCATTTTGACCTTATCTTGCCATATAGTTTGAGGTGTTGGCTTATACCTAGTTTCTCTGCCCAACTGCTTTCCAGTTTTTTCCAGCAGTTTTTGTCAAATAGTGAGTTCTTGTCCCAAAGATTTTGGTCTTTGGATTTATCAAACACTAGATTACCATGGTCCCTGTGTATTGTGTACCTAATCTATTCCACTGATCCACCATTTCTATTTCTTAGACAGTACCAAATTTTTCTGATGATTTGTTGTTCTGTTGTTTCAGTTGTGTCCAGCTCTTGGTGACTATATTCATGGATGTGTTTTGGTGATTGTCACTTTGTAAAACGTTTTGAGATCTGGTATGGCGAGGCCACCTTCCTTCACAATTTTTTTTTATTGATTCCCTTGATATTCTTGACCTTTTGTTCTTCTAGATGAATTTTGTTATTTTTTTCTGACTCCATAAAATAATTCTTTTGGTAGTTTGATTGGTATGACACTGAATAAGTAATTTAGATAGAATTATCATTTTAATTATTTTGGCTTGGACTACCCATAAGTAATTAATATTTCTCCAGTTTAGATCTTTATTTGTTGAAAAGTCTTTTGTAGTTTTGTTCATATGGTCCTTGGGTTTGTCTTGGCATGTAGATTCCCAAATATTTTTTGTCTTCAGTTATTTTAAATGGAATTTCTCTTTCTGTCTCTTCCTGCTGGGTTTTGTTGCTAATATAGAGAAATAATGATGGTTCATGTGGATTTATTTTATGTCTTGCAACTTTGCTGAAGTTGCTAATTGTTTATTTAAGAATTAAATATTATTTAAATGTTTGGAAGAATTCACTTATGAACCATCTGATCCTGGATCTTTTTTCCTTAGGAAGTTCATTAATGACTTGTTCAATTGCTTTTTTCTAAGATAGGGTTATTTAAGGATCCTATTTCTTCTATTAATCTGGACAATTTATGATTTAAAATTTTTTTTTAATTTTAAATTTTTAAAAAAAATTTCACTTCGATTATCAGATTTATTGACATAGTTGTTGTTGAGCAAAACTATTGTTGTTGTATTGTTTTAGTCTTGTCTGACTCTATGCCTTCATGTAGGTTTTTCTTGTCAAAGATACTGGAGTGGTTTGCTGTTTTCTTTTGCAGCTCGTTTTACAGATGAGAAATTGAAGCAAACAAAGTTAAGTAACTTGCTCAAGGTCGCACAGCTACTAGGTTTTTGAGGCCACATTTGAACTCAGGTCCTTCTGACTACAGGGCTGCTGTTGTTTTTGTATTCATCCTTTGTTTTCGAAGAGGACCATGACACATGTTATCCACTGTACCACCTCACTGTTCCAGTTGGGCAAAATAGTTCCTAATAATTGCTTTAATTTCATCTTTATTGGTGGTAAATGTACCCTTTTAATTTTTGATTCTGTTAACTTGGTTTTCTTCATTCTTTCTTAAAATCAAATTAAATAATGATGTATCTATTTTATTGTTTTTTCCATAAAACCAACTTCTAATATTATTTATTAGTTCAATAGTTTTCTAACTTTCAATTTTATTAATCTCTCCTTTGATTTTTAGGATTTTTAATTTGATATTTAATTGGGACTTAAAATTTTTTCTAGGTTTTTTTTTTAGTTGCATGCCCAGTTCACTGATCTGCTCTTTATTTTATTGAAGTAAGTGTTTAGAGATACACACTTTCCCCTAAGTACTGTTTTGGCTGCATCCCATAAGTTTTGGTAAGTTGTCTCATTTATTGATTATTCTTTGACCCACTCATTTTTTATTATTTAGTTTCCAATGAATTTTTAATCTGTGTTTCCATGAACCTTTTATTTACTGTAACTTTCATTGCATTATGATCAGAAAAGGATGCATTTAGTATTTCTGCTTTTTGTATTTGTTTGTGAAACTTTTATGCCTTAATACATGGTCAGTTTTTGTGAAGGTGCCATGAGCAGATGAAAAAAAAAAGATATATTCTTTCTATTTCCATTCAGTTTTCTCCTATCATGTCTAACTTTTCTAAAATTCCATTAATCTCTAAACTTATTTCTTTTTTATTTTATTGTTAGATTTATCTAATTCTGAGAAGGGAAAGTTGAGGTGCCAAATTAGTTTAGTTTTACTTTCTATTTCCTTCTTTAACTTTTCCTTTAAGAATCTGAATGCTGTGGGGCTTACTTACTGGAAGTGTTTTTTGACAGAGAGAGGGAAGTCATTAAGGAGCCCTCCCCTTATCCCCATCCCCCCAGCTAAAACCCAGAAGTTGATGAATGTAATGGTCAGACATGTGAATGTATGTAGTGATCAGGCAGTTTGGAAGTACTGTCTGTTGATTTATTTTTGATTTCTCTGAAATTTTGATTTTGATTTTCTCTGATATCTGTACTTGATTAAAGTGATTGCTAACCCTTTGGGAAAAAAGAGAATTTGAATGCTATACTGATTGCATTAGTAATACTTAATGTTATTATATATGATATATATTATATACATAATATATTGATATTATTTCATTTTTATCTTACCTTTTAGCAAAATGTAATTTCCATACTTATCTCTTTTAATTAATTCTATTTTTGCTTTTACTTTGAGATTATGATTGCTACCCCTGTTTTTTTTTAACTTCTGAAAAAACAGAATAGATTCTTTTCTGGGCTTTTGTATGTCTCCCAGCTTCAAGTGTGTTTCTTGTAAACAATATATTGTAGGATTCTGGTTTTTAATCCATTCTGCTATCTGCTTCTGTCTTATGGATGAGTTCATCCCATTGATATTCACACTTATGATTACTAACTATATTTCCTTTTATCCTAGTCCCCCCATTTAGTCTTCTTTTTTCTCTTCTTCTACTGTGTCGCTCCTTAAAAGTGTTTTGCTTCTGACCTCTGCCTCCCTCAGTCTGTCCTCTCTTCTCTCAGTTCATCATTTTCCCCATTGGCTTTTATTATCCCCCTCCTCACTTCCCTCTAGAAAAAGATAGATTTCCAGACTCAACTGAGTGTGTATGTTATTCCTTCTTTGACCGAATTCTTTTAATAATCACTGCCCTCAGAGGGCTTGCATCTTATTGAATTAGAGAACAAAGACAAAGAAAATTAAAATTCAAGACAGTGTGAGGAGGGCGTTAGCAGTTAGGGCACATCAAGAAAGGCTTCTTGTAGAAGGTAGTGCTTAAAAACAGAGACTTTCAATGAAATTGTATAGTAAGAAAAGTAATTATGAAACATTTTCCCCATAAACTCAGGCCACATTTGACAGCATCAGCATGAAGACTGGACCCAGCTTCAACACATGAATCCCAGGGCATCCACATAGACCAGAAAACACATGAGAAAGGACAACTCAGGCCTCTGACGTTTCAGGGTTCTTTATGACTTCTAGTCATGTCTTTGTGCAGCTCCCATTGGACTTGCTCCCTACTGCTCTCACGTGACTTGCCTTCTCTGCCAGGAGTGCAGTGTCTCTTGGACTTTTGGTTCATGCCTAGCATGTAAACATGGCATATAAGCTCTGCTGGGCACTGCTCCTTCCTTGCAGTTCTCACATGGTCATTGCCTGATAATGCTCCACGGATTCCCAGCATAGCTGTACTAGGCATGATATGATAAAATTTCTCTCTATTTTGTGACTTCACCTAGAGTCCTCAGCTGAGGTGATACTTCATCCTTAGAAGATTGAGTTATGTTGACTCTCCTCTTCCAGTCTTTTCTGTATCATCCATTTCCCATCCAACTTTTCATGGGTATAATATGAAGCTCTGTCCCAGATGGTTTTCCCTTCCCTTGCTATACTTTTTTCTTAATGATCTTTTATGGGTTCAATTATCTCTATCCTAATGACTTCTAGATCCCTATTCTCTCTCCTCAGCTCATATCCTACATCACCAACATTTTGTTTGACATCTCCACCAGGAGATTCCATTGGCATCTCAAACTCACACGTCAAATCACAGGTTCTGACTCCTGTAAAGTGCCTCTGTTAGGAACTTCTGACAGAGAGGTGATAGACTCAGAGTACAGATCAAGACATACTTTTTCAAACATGGACAATGTAGGAATTTGTTCTGCTTAACTATACATATTTGTGGCAACAGTTTTGTTTTTCTTTTTATAGTAGAGAAGGAATATTCAGGAGGTGTAACATTGATTCAGTTGAATGCTGCTGTCTTACTCCTATGTTGGCCATGCTGGTCTGTCAGTGAGAAGTCTCAAAGAGGAGCTTAGGATTCCTTGTGGGCTGACTTTTTGTACTTAGAAACCAGAAAACTTTGTCAGTGATTCAAAGGCTTGTGTGCTGGACCAAGTAAGTTTCAAGGACAGTTTCAGTATCTTTTCCCCCAATATAAGTGGGCCTACATAAAGTAGAGCCATGGAAACTCTAGCCCAGTTAATATCAGAGCCTTAGGAAATGTTGTTACTTCTGTTGTGGTTGAGGAGTGCTGGGAATTCCAAAATTCAAGGGCAAAATTCATGGCTCTGCCTCAAAAGAATTTGAGAACTCAAACCTTCTTTCAGTCAGAGACAAGGTTCATTAGAACACCAGTTGGGGTGGGTGAGATTTTAACGATCTGTGCCTCTTGGAGTCAATTCTCATGATACCAAAGATCAAGCATTTCCTACCAACACCCTCCATCTTCCCCTCCACTGTAAAAGCTTTTCCTTTCATGCCTCTTTTTTTGTGAGATAATTTACCCTGTTTTTCCTCTTCCTACCAGTGCTTCTTGTAACGTTGTCTCCTTGACATGGGAACTAATCTGGCTATAGTATTCCTGCAAGTTTTCATTTTGGGATGTTTTTCAGGAAGTAGTCAGTGAATTCTTTCAATTTCTATTTTGCTTTCGTGTTCTAGGTTATCAGGGCAATTTTTCTTGATAATTTCTTGAAATATGACATCTCAACTCTTTAATAAATTTTTGTACTTCTTTTACCATTAGGTCAGTTCTGGTTTTTAAGGAGTTCTTCTTGTCAATAGATTTTTGTGCCTCTTTTACTATTTGGCCAATTGTGTTTTTAAGGCATTATATTCTTCTGTATTTTTTTATGCCTCCTTTGCTGAGTGTTATCTTTTTTTCATACTTTTCTTGCATCACACTCATTTCTTTTCCCAATTTTTCCTCTATCTTTCTTTTTGAGCTCTTCCAGGAATTCTTTTTTTTGAACCTGTGACCAATTCACATTTTTTTGCATGTTTTGACTTCCTTGTTTTCTTTTGAGTTTGTGCCTTGATTTTCCCTGTCACTGTAGTAACTTTCTATGGTCAGGTTCTTTTTTTTTTATTATTTGCTTATTTTCCCAGCTTGTGTCTTGACTTTTAAGTTTGGGTTTAATTTGGGCTCTGCTTCTGAGGTGGAGGGGGCACTATCTCAAGCTTCAGGCCTTTTATGCTACTATTTTAGAACTGATTCTGGGTGTATAGGTTTTTGGTGTTTCCAAGGTGGTATAATCTAAGGAGAGGTGTGGTCACTGTTCTCCTGGCCTGTGCTCTGGTCTGTGAGTGACCACAAGCACTCTTTCACTCTGGAACTGTGATCAGAGTCCCCATTCTCCCATGGGCCACAATAATTAGTGTGCTTGTGTTCTTTGTTGCTTGGAACTGCATAGATAGATAACTAGGGAACTGTGTATAGGTAATACAACAGAGTTGTGCACCCAGTGCCCTATAATCTCCTTCTGTCTAGTTGTTCTTCCCCCTTCACATCTGTGGGCTGGGAACTATGGAAGCTGCTGCTCCTGATACAGTGACCCCAAATGCTGCTGCTGGCTTTCTGGGACATGACATGGCTTGTGCTGGACCCTACTCTGCTCTCACAGAGCTTTCATGCTGGCCTTCTAAGTTGCCATGACTGGAAAATTGTTTCACTCCATCCTTTGGTTGATTTTGCTGCTCCAAAGTTTGTTTTGAGGCATTATTTCAAAGCTGTTTGGAGGGGAATTTGGGAGAGCTCAGGGGAATGCCTGCCTTTACTCCACCATCTTGGCTCTGCCTCCTATCTCAGGGCTGCAGTCACAAACTCTTAAACCTCCATGCCTTCTCCACATTAGCTCAAGAGCTGCTAGGTGTCATTGGAGAAATCTAATGATCTCATAATTGACAGATCTAATGACCTTAATCTTCATTCTTTTTGACCTCTCTGTAGCCTTTGACATTATTGATTGCCCTCTTCTCCTTCATATTCTCTTCCTTCTAGGTTTTTTTCATGGCACTAATATCTCCCAGCTCTCCTCCTGTCTTTCTGAATGCTCCTAAGTTTTCTTTGATGAATTTTCATCCAAGTCATACCCACTAACTGCAAGTGTCTTACAAAGTTCTGTCTTGGACCCTCTTCTCTTTTTCTCTCTACACTGTTTCATTTGGTTATGTCAGCAGCTCTCATGGATTCAGTTATATCCTCTGTATATCTGCCTCTCAGCTGACCTCTGGCCTTGCATCTTTAGCTGCCTGTTGGACATCTTGAACTAGATGTCCCATAGACGTCTTAAACTCAATATATCTGAACTAAATTTATTATCTTTCCCCCCAAACACTGGCCTCCTTGATGTAACTTGAATAAAACATTCTATCTCTTAACTCTCTACATTTTCATTGGCCATTCCTGGAATCCTCTGTTTTCATCTCTGTTTCTTCATCTCTATCACCTTCGGACTTCCTTTAAGTCTTAGCTAAAATATCACCTTCTACACGAAGTCTTTCCCAATTTTCCTTAGTTCTAATGCCTCCTCTTTGTTGATTATCTCCAATGTATCCAATTTACTTTATATTTTGGGGGAATATAGTTGTTTTCATTTTATCTTCCTTATTAGACTGTGAGCTTTTTGCATGGAGGGACTGTTTTTTGCCTTTCTTTGTAACCCCAATGCTTGGAATAGTGTGTAGCAAAATGAGACCTTTTTTGGTTTCTTTCCCCTTACTTCTCTTCCTCTTTTCCCTCCTTTCCCTCCTAGTCCATTTCTAATTCATATATGTTTCTCCTTTTGTAGTGTTTTGGATCTCAATGACCTAGTTAATTTTGATCTTAACCGGTTGTAATTTAATCCTAGTTTCAATTCATAGGTAAAGTTATAATTAATTGGAAAATGTTTTCCTTTGGAAAATGTTTTCCCAAAGCAGGCATATTAAGCTTCCTGTTTCGTTGGTCAGGCCATGTGTATGCTTGTTTTTGGTATGGATGAAACTGATGGCACCCTTGTGTCAAACTTCTGAAAACCTGCTAGAAAGACTACAACTCTGTTCTTGGTGGTAGGTTAGATTAAGTTCTGTGCTCTCTGTTCTATTATTTGTATGGGATGAAGTTTGAAGCAGAAGTTATATCTGAATGCTGTCCCTCACAGGCCTCCTGAAGAAGATGCTCATATCCTGAGACTATTCCAATGTAGAAAATTTTAAAAATAAACAAACTTAAACATTCCAGAATACATGAAAAAATACCTAAGCTCAAGTTTTCCCTCTCCTGTCCTACATTTTGAAAACAAAAATCCTTTTTTCACCGGTAACTTGTTACTTTCCTCCCCTGCTTTACTCTTCCTCAAGTGGTATAACCCTGTGATCCACTTTATTTGTATGTGTGCCATATGAATGAGTGTTTCCTTGAAGCATCCTTGGCACACAGACTCTCAGGCATGGAGCTGTCTTTTGTTTCCATAACACAATATTTCTAATACATTCTGTGATCTTTCTCTGTTGCTTTCTCCTAGAAAAGAGATGAAGAGCCTGGAGCAGGCTGGTACGCTAAAAGGATCTTTAAGTGCTGATCAGCAGCTGGCTCTCATAAGTGGTTGCACCGACCTCAAAGTAGCAGTAGAGGACGCCATGCACATTCAGGTGAGAGGAGCATCTGTGAATCACTTTGGCCAGAAGTGGTTCTGAAGTATTGTGCTCTTTGCCCATGTTGGAGGGATGGAGGCAAGAAGCAATCATTTAAGGGTTGTGCTTGACTCAGATTCTTACAAAACTATGAAAAAGGATATGCTTGTTTTATAATGCATCTTAAACAGTTTCTAATGTCAACAAAATAAACACTGTGGGATTAGCAGCATTTCTTTTAAAATAAATAATCATATATTCTCCAGATAGAAAATGACAGTGTGATTTTCTTCTGTTTATTTTGTACATCATCTTCTCACTATGGTAAAATTATATCTCTTTGTTAATTTATGTAGATGATTAAAGGTCTGAAAAGTCTGTAATAATACCTTTTCATTTACTTAAGATTTTTAACTAGTTCACTAGAACACCAAGATCTATTTCATATGCACTACTTTCTAGCCTTATTTTTCCTACACTGTACTTGTTCAGTGTGGAGTTTTTTGTTTTTAATTTGCAGGCAGGGCTTTATTCCAATTACATTTCATTTTGTTAGCTTCAACCCAATAGGATCAGACCATTCAGATATTTTTGGATACCAGTTTTATGATCCATTATGTTTATGGTCATTTCTAGCTTTGTGTAGGCACAGTCATCCCCTAGTTATTGATAAATGTGCTGAATCTTTGGAGTACTCTATTGGAGACTTCCTTCCTGAACAACATCTGTCATCCTTCACTCTTTTGGACCTTTTTAGCTATCTCCAAATCTACTTAACTTTACTAGTGATCTAGCCTGCATTATCCCATCTTGTTTATAAGCCATGGAGAGAGATTTTGTTAAATAAATGCCTCGTGGAAATCCTGACATACAATGACTGTGACAGTTCTCTTATTTATTAGGCTAGTATCAGGCTTGTTTAAAAAAATTCATTAGCCATTTATGATTCTTCTTTGACCCATTTTGACTCATAATTATTGCCTCCCTTTGTTTCTAAATGCTCACAAACTATCCCTTTAGTAATTTCTACTAGAATTTTTAAAAAGTTTGTTGCCAAGTTTACTAGCCTATATAAAATTTGAAATAGTCGCCTTTTTTCTTTACTTAAAGATTGAGACATTTACCCATCTCCAATTTACATGTTCTTCCTAATTTCCTTTCTTACTAATTTTTTAGAAATCACTGAGAACACGTCTGCAAATACTTGTGCATTATTTTGCTACTCTGTGATGTAGTTTGTCCAAGCCCTCATTTGGGGGCAGTGTGAGCTGTCACCATCTTCTCCCTTTTTACAGGCTTTATTTATTTATTTATTTTTCTGTCCTTCACCATCTGAAGATCATTCTCCCTGCAGAAAAGATAGAAGCCAGTTGGCGTTGGATACTCTTCTCCATTGTACACAGTGATTTTCTTGCCAGGGCCAAATAAGCGTCATTCTTTCTTTTATTTTTTTTTAACCCCAGCATAGCTCCAAAAGCTGCCCTCAGAAGAATATAAACTTGTGGAACTCCTAGACACTGACTATAAAAGAGAAATTGGCTTAAGAGGGATGGGAGGCTCCAAAGGACAAGATTTTGTGGAAACTGGCATTGTTGGTTCCCAAGAATAAGAAAAGGGTGAGGTGTATAATAAGACCAACGTGGTTTATTAGTGATATCAGACCTCAGAAAGACAAACTTTAGAAGACAGGGGGGATGGAAATGAAGAGATCTTACCCAAGGTACACAGTGTCTTGTACATAGTAGGGGCTTAATACCTATTTTTGAATTAATTTGAATTGAAGCCTTGTATGAGTTGAGGTTTGTTATAAATAGTTAATAATAGCAATAATTTACATTTCATATAATGCTATTAAGATTTACAAAGTCCTTTCCTCACAGTAACTTTGAGGTAGGTAGTATAAGTGTTACCCACAATTGATAATTTTAAAAGATCAACTTGTGTACAAGTTCTTGTTGCTTTTTTAGCTTCCAGTCTTGGTTTTGTTATATAGTGACAACAGCAACAAAGGTTTGCAAAATACTTTACAAATATTATGCCATTTGATCCTCAGAAGAACCCTTGCTCCAAGGTGCTGTCATCATCCCCATTTTACAGATGAGGAAACTGAGGCAGACAGAGGTTAAATGATTTGCTCAGGGTCCCCCAGCTAGTAACTATCTGGGGCTAAATTTGAAGTCTAGTCTTTCTGACCCCAGGGTAACTACTCTCTAGCCCTTGTGCTATCCAGCAATTTGATCACTAGAAACTTCTGTTAACCTCTTTGAGCATCAGTTTTTCTCTTCTCTACTCCTAGTGCTTGCCTCAAGGCATTGTTCTGAGGAAAGTGCTTTTTAATCTTAAAACTCTGTATCAGGAGTTGTAGACCTTATTTATAGCCACCCACCACCTCCGTTTGGCATTTTGGTGAAGCCTCAGAATAATATTTTTAAATGCATAAAATAGAAGATTGCAAAGGAAATCAATTATGTTGAAATATATTTACCAAACTGTTGAAAAAAAATCTTGGAGCCCAGGTTAAGAACTATTGTTTATAGGAATGTGTTACTTACAAGACTATAGATTTCAAATGGGAAGGGATCTTAGTAGCCATCTAGTAGAAGTAATTATAAGTAAGCTTCACATGGATATTAGAAATCAAGGTGATGCTTAAGGTGCTAATGGGTTCTGGGAAGAATATAAACTAATAAATCATCTAGCAATACAAACTTATCATGAACTTATATTGGGTTTGACCCCAATCTGTGCAATGAAGAATATTTGATTGTGATTTTATTTGGGGAGCATCCTGGGGTTGTGTTCACAACATAAGCTCTTTGGTACGTAGAACTGTGTGATAACTATATGTGGGGGTAAACCACCCCAAAGAGTAGTCATAGGGTTATCTCTCGTGCCTTTTGAAATTCTTGCTGTTCTGGATTCCTCATGTTAATGGGGAATGGGGAGTTTGTATAGTTTTGTTTCTGATTTAATTTTTAATGATACCACTAGAGGTATCTTAAATCCTTTGACATCCTACCCTTTGTAATTTCGCCCATTGTTCTGGTATTGTATGAATTTATCTGGTCTGCTGAGCAGAATTAATCCACAAAAGAATTAACTCTTCTCTTGCTGTGTTAGTGAAGTTTGTGAGTTAATTCTGCTATCCTACTATCTATAAGCACAATAAAGTGCTTATGATTAAGAAAAGATCAAAGGACCCCCTTTGAGCAGTAGCATAAACTAGTATATATACTGTAGGCATAGTAACTTAAGTCTTCATGATAGGGATACTTGCATTGATTATGGTTACATCTGTTGACATACAGTAGGTACCAAAAAATGCCTGTCAGATACCTCTATTCAGTCACCAAATAGCAATGGAAGAAAAAATCACTGTGCTAAGATGCTCTCTTTGTGCAGTTAACATCTTTGCTGTATTTATATATATTTTTTGGTATCTCATAGAGAAAAAAAGCCCCACCAGTAAGCAAACCATAGATCTAAGCAAAAGAAAAGCTTTAGGTGGACTGGGCTGGTTGATTCTAGAGTAGATTTAAAAAATAATGATAATAAATCTGGTACATTTTGCTGCTGATGCATGTGTACTCTGTGTCATCCCTCTAAAACCACATCTTTTCCTTTTGAGACATTTTTTAAAGCAGGTATCTGCTAAATGACAATGCTGTGTTCTCAGCAATCCAGGTCATCTTTGACTCATTTCTTTTTATGTTGAGAAAAAATTGCATTAGATGTTTTTTGTACGTCTTCTTTAATCCTGAGACTTTGTGACTCTTTGGCATTAGTTATCAATTACTCTTACTACGTCAAGGAGTTAGTTAGTGGAAGGAGAGAATCCTGTGGATAAGGCAAGGAAATTTTTTTGGTTAATGACTCAAAATTCGTGATAGGTTTCATAATAATCCTAAGAGTCCTTAGGGTCAAAGTCATGGAAATCTGAATGCATTCTCTCTTCTTAAAATGAATCTTTCACTCAAATCCCAGAGTGTATTTGGGTCAGAAAGTTGCCCAATGCTTTGCAGAAATGTAGGAGTATGCAAGTTTGAAACTTGAAATTCCAGACCTCACTACAATATTTCAAACCAAGTCTTGCCTGGCAAGAAAATCTTTCCTGTTTAAGGAAAAGTCAATCCCGGATGTCTGGCAAAAGAACTGACTTCTTTTTTTTAGAGCCTTATGGTTTGCTTTTAGCCATAATACATATAATTAATTGAGAATTGTGATTTTGGAGCTTTCCAAAACTGCCAAAGGAGAGTGGGAAATATCAGTGGGACTGTGAAATTAAGGTTAATCTTCCATTCAGCAAATCATATCCTGAACTACTGAAAAGTTAAAAAGCCACCTAACCACATAGTTGTACTGCTGGAAACTGAAAATTGCAATCCCAAATTAAATTTTTTCATTAAAATTTATAAAATATTACATTTTACATCTTTTATCAGATCTTTTATTTCTTGATAGTAATTAAAGGAATCCTTATGTTTTACGAATTAAGAAGAGACTTTTCCATGAAAGTAGATTCTCTGGTTTTGAAACCAATAAAATTGATTGTACTTTTCCCCTTAATTCACTGAAAATCCAAATGTTTTCGTTGGTGTTGTGTTGTTCTGTTACATTGACATGGAGGTGTGTATAGTAGTGTTAAAATTAAATTTTTACTTTTCCAGTTATATGGTTATTTAAAAATAAATCAGATTAGAATTAATTTAGTGAAAATAAAAAAGAAATGAAGTGTATTATAATCTAAAGTTTGGGAAACAATTTTTAACTATATTATTCTGTTACAATTTAAATTTTATATTGACTATAGATTTAATCATTGACTTTTGTGGGATAAAAATACAGTATTATCAAACTGAAATTATTTGTCTTTAGAATGTGAAGTTTCCAAAAAGTTGAACCCCTGAATTTAGGTTTAATTTCTTAATTTACCCCATTGCTAATGGAAGTTTTTTTCCCTCCAAAACTTAACATTTTAAAAACATTACATTTAAGGCTCCTGAAACACAGCTACTATCATTACTGTCTCTTGTTTTAGCTATACTCACTTTTATATGATTAAAATCTTTTGGAATTGATAAAGGAGCACATTGTTTTATGTCATGGAGCCCCCAAACCCTAGCCTTCAATAATTTTCAGATCTTAAAATGTTTTGCTAGGCAGCAATGCTTATTTGAGAAACAAGCTTTGAGAGATCAACTCAGGACTGCTAAAATAAGAGGAAGAGGAGAACTCAGATTTGAGAAATAAAAGTATGGAGTCAAGGAATCTAGAGGCATGGAGAAAAGAATATGGTATAGGGAAAGGGATGTGTGTATGTGGGGGCATTTGGAACTGTGGCATGAAAGTAGAAGGTAAAAGAACTGGAAAAAAAACACTGAAAAAGTTAACAAAAGCATTCCTAATAACCTGATACCAAACCCATTTTCATCTTCTACTGTGATTTTTTTCCTGTGGAAGCATCTTTGATTTTAGTGTGGAATCTGGGATCTCTATCGCTATTAAGAAACCACATCATTGTGATATGACGCGAGACATACCTGTAGACATGTGACCTCTGCAAACCACAGGAGAGAAAACAGGATGTGTCTTGCTACTCTAACTCATAACAGTGACAGGAAAGGTCACAAAATGATTGGGAAAGCAGAGTTTGCTTTGCAGCCACCTTGAAGGGAATGTACAGTTTTCATGAAGTTAAGAAAATACTGGTGTGCTAACCAGAGCTACACTTGAAGCAATTAGGAAACAAAGAAAAAAAGATAATGAATCTGCACTGAAACAGCAGTAGACTAAGTGCAAGGTTTTAGAAAATTCTCCACTTAAAGTCATCTGATGACTTATCATAGGATGGAGCAGTTGGAAGGGACCTTGGTGGTGATCTAGTCCAACCAGACCTTAACAGTAATACTTTCTACCACATATTTGGTTGCCCAGTCTTTGTTTGAAGACCTCTTTTGAGGGGAAGCCTGTTCATTGCTGAGGCAACCTATTCCATTTTTGTGGATAGCTCTAATTGTTTGAAAGGTCCACTTGGAGGTGCGGTGGATAGAGTGCTGGTCCTGCAATTGGGATCTTCCAGAGTTCAAATGTGACCTCAGACTCGTACTAGCTATGTGACCCTTGGCAAGTCACTTAACCCTGCTTGCCTTAATTTCCTCATAATGAGCTAGAGAAGGAAATAACAAACCACTTGGGTGTCTTTGCCAAGAAAACCCCAAGTGGGGTTATGAATTGTCAGACACATGATTGAAACAGCTAAAAAACACCAAAATTATTCATTTTTCCTAATATTGAACCTAAACATTCCTCTCTGCATCTTCTATCCACGTGGATCCAAAAAGAATGTGGAATAGATGGTAGAATCAGATGAAGTTAGGTTCAGATCCTGCTTCTGACACATGTACTCCAGTCATCCTAAGGAATATCAGGTCACTGGATTCAGATGGCTCTGGAGGAGAAGTGAGGTTGGTGACCTGCACATTCCTCCTTCACTCAAAACAAAGTCAAGTGCAAGTCATGTCATCGTTTCTCTGATGGCATGGTCTTCTTGGGCAACAAAGGACAAACATGATCCTGATGATGATGAACTTTGGGAAAGTCACACAACCTTCTTAGACCTCAGTTCCTTAGTTGTAAAAGGAAGGTGTTAGACTAACTGGTCCCTTCCAGCTTTAGGTCTTGGCTATCTCTTCTATTTGACAGCCATTCAGATACTTGATGATACCTTTAATTTAAATGAGATATTCATCATAAAGTGCTTGCTATTTTTAAAATTCATGTAGTTCTATAATGTGTTCTTTGGACTCATGAGGTTTCATCAGATTTCCTTGAATTATTTTCTGTTGCCAAAAAACAAGTTGTTTTCTGCATTTATTTTATTTATCCAAAATTTATTGAACATCTTCTATTTAATGCTATGGGGAACACCAATGTGGGCAGGACATGACTTCTACCCTCTAGCAAGTTAGTACCCTGAGATCAAATAGAAATGCAATAGAAGGTACAAAATGCTTTGGGATTTCAGAAGAAGTAGAGAATATCTTCCACTAGGGCAGGTTTCATGGGGAAGGGAGCTTCAAACTAGGCCTTGAGTGATGAGTAGGAATTCTGTGGGTAGCTCTGGGGTGGAAGGGGCCTTCCATGTGAAGAGAATAGCGTAAGAAAAGGCTCGGAGGAGTGGTGAAGGTGTTGTGGATAGCAATCCAGTTTGGCAGAGCATAGGGTGCACAAGAAGAGTATAGAGAGCACCCCCATTTCCTACTCCTCCTTGACCTCAGCCACTTAGCCCGTATTTGGAGAAAGGGGGAGAAAGCCCTTCAAAACTCTGACTTCTGCATTTGGGGAGGGCTTTGCCATATATAAATATGTAAAAACATATTATATGTATGTATAAATGTACTTTTTTAAGCATGGGAGAGAGGACAGAAGGAACTGCATTATAAAGTACCCAATATACAAAAGAATATGCACAATTCAACAAAGATATAGTTAAATTCAATCTTGTTTTTGTCTTTTGCATAACTGTATGGTCTTATTTCATAATGTGCCTTGCTCCCTGATTGTGTGAAAATGTAGAGAGATATATTCAGTACTACTGACCATGTTTTCATTATTCTGCTGGATTAAGTTCTTTTACTGAGTTACTCTCTTGCCACTTATTATTAGTAAACTATGGTGATGGCTTAGAATGGTGGTATGAGGTCAGTGTGATTTTTTTTTCATTTAACATGTTTCCATTATGAAAATTTACTGAAACTTTAATAAAATATTGGCTTCATCTAAAAAAAAAAGAAAGTATAGAGAGCAGTGAGGATGGAAAGGTAGGATCACATCTCTTACTACCATGCTAAGAAGTTTGTATTTTATTTGATAGGTGGATATGAGTATGATGAGGGAACCCCAAAGTATTTTGGGAAGAAGGTTTATTCAATTGGAATTATGCTTTCATGAGAGTAATAGCAGATGAACTGGAGGAGAAAAGACTGGATAATATTGAGAAAAAGCTTTTCCCTCCCTAAATTATAGAGGTTACTATTTCTTGGCTTCCTAATTACGATAGGGACAGATTGGATGGCAACTAAACCTATTCTATGAGCATGTAGCAGTCAGTAAGACCTTAGGAAACATTTTCCATGTTAATCCATTTTCTTGTGCTTCTAACTTCAAGAATGAGGATGAATTTAGATGTGTGAGGGTGGTTTTACTGTTGTTAAGTTGGTTAGTTATTTCTGACTCTTCATAACCCTGTGGATCATACTATCCATGGAGTTTTCTTGGCAATGATACTTGGAGTGATGTGTCATTTCCTTATCCAGTGTGTTAAGGCAAACAGGTTAAGTGACTTTACCAGGGTCACACAGCTAGTCAGGGTCTGAGGCCAGATTTGATCTCTAGTCTTCCTGACTCCAGGCCCAGCACTCTGTCCATTGAGTCACCTAGCTGCTTCCACTGCGAAAGTTCATAGTTGAATAGGTCATAACAATGCTAATGTTAGGAGTAGAAGTTCTGACCCATAACTTCCTAGCTAGCTCCAAACTATGGCGCTGCCTCTATGGTTCTCCTCTTCCTCTCGCTGGAACTCCTGGGGTTCTGGGCTGCTATATAAGAGCTTTTATCTTGCCAGGAACCTATCATAGTCCCCCTTTAATACTAGCTCCCATATATATGTTGTCTTCTATTAGAAGGTAAATTCCTTAGGAATAGAGACTGTCTGGTTTCCTGATATTTATATATTAATGCTTAACATAGTGTCTGGTTCATGGCAAGTATGCAATAAATGTTCTTTCATTCATTCACAGCTGATGCTACTGTGAATGTCTATCCTTACCAACACATTTGGGAACTTTTATTCTTCTAGTAGCAAATTACAAAGAGTATACAGTAGACATTTATTCCTGTAAGAAGTTTATTTTAGATGTCATCTTTCTATGTGTTGTTTATTGTGCTGTCCATTTCTGGTGAAAAATAAGAATTTTATTTATTTTTTTGATTACTTCATGAGATTTCTGGAGTTGAACCATATATGTATAACATTGTTTGATGATAAGGAAGGAAAAAGCAGTAAAAGATGTCTTTTGCTTGATTTTTCCCCTTCCCCCCACTTAATTGTATTTTATTTTTTTCCAATTACATGTAAAGATAGTCTTCATAAGATTTTGATTTCAAGATTTTTCTGCCTTCTTCCCTCCCCGTCTCCCTCCCCAGGAGAGCAAGCAATCTGATATAGATTATACATATATATGATCATGTTAAATACAGTTTCACATTAGTCATGTTATAAAAGAAGAATCAGAACAAAAGGGAAAAATCACAAGAAAGAAAAAACAAAAAACAGAAGTGAAAACTGATCTGCACTCAGACTCTATAGTTCTTTCTCTGGATGTGGATAGTATTTTCCATGCTTGATTGCTTTTCAAGCAGGGAAGTGGAATTCAGGAAAGAAAATCCTTGAGTAACTCTTGCCCCTGATGGCTCCTCAGACCGTAAGAGGCCAGGCTTCTGTCGGAAGAAGAAAGAAAAGGAGTTATATAGTATGATATTAAGTAGAACTGTGTTTGAATTAGATTCCTCATGATTCCTAAAGGGACAAGTATCAGTAGTCCTGCATGAGTAGGAGAGTTCTTTTGAAGTCCTTGAGAGGAAATTTTCACTTTTCACAACTGTATGATAATTGACCTTCATTTCCACCAAATTAAAAGAATGTCATCTTGGAAAAAAATTTATATAAAATGATGCTATCATAAACAACTGGTTGGATTAAAACAAAATGCCAAAGTTTAGTTGACTCCAAACCTATCACTCTTTCCACTACACCATACTCCAAGACCTGGCTTTGTAGCTCAGCTCTGACACTGTGTGATTGTGGGCAGAAACTCCTTAGCCTTTTTAAGCTGCATTTCTTCATCTGTAAAATGTACATAATAATACTTGTACTATCTCCTAACAGGATTGTTATGAGGAGAGCTTTGTTAACTTAAATTGCTGCGTAAACTGTTACTCAGTGCTGTGCAGAAACTTGGTCATGATTTTAATGTTTCAATAAATCCTACTTGTTTTGGAGAAATTATACCATGCTTTCGAAAACCTTAGCCTTCTCCCTGAAGCAAACAAGTAAACCCCATGTTTTTAACATCACTGTTCTTCCAGTGACTGGAAATCCCTATCTCTGAAGAGGCAAAATATAGGCACAAAGGGCAATGGAGAAGTGTATTGCCAATTGTGATAGGCACATGAGAAAAGTATAAAGGAGACTGCAGTGGTTTAGGAAGCCGAGATGGTGGCGTTGTGGGAGCAATGGAATGAGGACCTCCTTCCCAAAACAGATCTGGAACATTCACCAGACTGAATCAGGGCAGGGAAATGCAAGAAAAAGTCATGATGAGTCAGTTCTTTTCCCATCTCATATTGGAATAAGGAGACAAATAAGATAGGTCTGCAGATACTAGAATTAGGTCCTGGTGCAGAGCACGCTTAACAGAGCATGCTAGTACCCAGGAAAAGGCTATGAGCCAGGGCAGGACTGGGATTTAACCCATCCTGGGGCACTTTGAGACCTATGGCAGGGTATTGTGATGGGAATGTGTGTGAACTAGCAGCTTTATTGCCTACTACCCACTTCTGGATCACAGATCCAGTGCAGACAGAAAAGGGGTCCTCTACCCCTCCTCTCACCCTTCCCTCTTTGTCTTTGTATGGTACTAGTATATCAAGAAAGAAGCAAGTTCAAAAGCAGCAGTGTACCTCAGCCCCAAGGAGCAAGGCAGGGTCAAAGTTCCTGTCTTCAGAGCCGTCTGAAACCTGCTGAGAAATGAGCAAGGCAGGAGTCCCAGACCAAAGGGGAGTCTGCAGTTCTGTCACTGTGAACCATCAGAGCTTCTCAGCTGTCTGACAGTGACTGGGTCCTATACTGTTTCTCAGATCCAAACCAAGATCGGGAACTTGCAGTGTTCAAATGTATGTGTGTGGTATGTGTGTGTGATAATACACCTCAACACCAAGAAAACAACAGGACCAGCCTAGATCAGCTCTAGCATCAGGTCCAAAGTCAGGAAGTAGAGTGGAAGAATGAGTAAATGATAAAAAGAACCTCACCTTAATAAACTATGGTGGTGATAGGAACACTCAAGACCACACCCAGAAAAAGAGAATGACCCCTCTATCTAAAAAGAGGAACCCAGCATGGGCATAGATTCAAATCAGAATTCTTGAAAAAGAAAAGAAAAAGCAAGAATTTAAAAAAAGAATGAAAAATGTTTTTGTTGATAAATGAGACTGCTTGAGAGAAAAAATAGGAAAAGAAATGAGTTATGGAAGAAAAAATTGGAAAGGGAATTAATAGCTTAAAACATGGGATACAAACTTTAAAAAAACAGCAAGTAACTTAAAAATGAGAATAGCCCAAATAAAAGCCTGTAACTCCATGAGACAACAGGAATTATTAAGACACAGTAAGAAAAAACCCCAAATAGAAGAAAATTTAAGGTATTCCATAGCAAAAACAACTGAACTGAAAAATTGATTGTGGAATAAAAAACTTAAGAATCATTGCACTACCTGAATGCCATGATCACAACAAGAGCCTGGGACATCATGTCCAAGAAGTCTTAAAAGAAAGCAGCCCACATTTCTTAGAACCAGAGGGCAAAGTGGAAATAGAAAGTCACTGCCAGTCACTTCTTGAAAGAAACTTCAAAATGAAAACTCCCAGAACTATTATAGCAAAATCCAGAGCTTCCAGGTCAAAGAAAAAATACTACAAGCAGCAGGAAAGAAAGAATTCAAGTACTGAGGAGCCACCATCAAGATCACATACAATTTAGCAGTCACTGCTCTAAAGGAGCAGAGAACTTGAAGTATTCCAGAGGATATATGTTCCAAAGGATATGTATATAAGAACCAAGAATAGTTTGGGGCAGCACAGTTGATAGAGTGCTGGACTTGGAGTCAGGAAGACTCATCCTCGTGGGTTCAAGTCTGGCCTCAGATACTTAGCTTTGTGACCCTGGACATGTCACCTAACTCTGTTTGCCTCCATTTCCTTATATATGAAATGATCTGGAGAAGGAATGACAAAGCATTCCAGTATCTTTGCTAAGAAAACCCCAAATGGTCACATGAATGAAATGATTGACAACAAAAAATAATTTACTTAGCAAGAGAGAGTATAATCCTAGAGGGAAAAAATTGAATTTTTAAGGGTATTAGTATCAGTATTCCTGATGAAAAGACCAGAGCTATATAGAAAGCTTGAAATTCAAATACAGGTGTTAGGAGGAGAATGAAAAGGATATATACATTCGCTAAACAATGATTTAAAGACTAAACAAGGATAAACATTCCATTCTAATTTGGGGAGATTATGTGTCTTTTCTGAACCCTGTCATCATTATTAGAGGTCATAAAGGGCAGCTAGTTAGCCAGAAGGCCTGGGAATGATTTTTTTTTTATGTTTTGATGATCTTAAAAGAACAGTGAAAAGGGAGGGGAAGAGGAATGCACTAGACGGTAAGGGAAAAGAAGTTGGAGAAAATTATCTCAACAAACAAGGAGGAGGGAATGTCAGACACTCGAACCTTACTCTCATCTGAACTGGTTGAAGGAAGGAAGAACACACACACATAAAAAGACGGGCAAAATAATATATGTTACACCCATCAGGAAAATAGGAAGGAAAAAGGGAGAAAGGGGAATTGAAGGAAGGGTAAATTAAGGGAGAAATTAGTTGTGAATAAAATGAACTCTAAGGCTATATGAAAATATTAACTTTCTTTTTTGAGGTTAACAAAGTATGGGAATCATCAGGGTGTGCCTATAAATTGGGAAATGACTAAACAAGTTTTGGTATATAAATGTTATAGAATGCTACTGTTCTGTAAAAAATGAGGGAGGGGAAAGTTTCAGAGAAATCTGGGAAGACTTATATGAATTAATGCAGATTGAAGTGGACAGAAGCCAGAGAACACTTCATACAAAGACAGCAGTAACCAGGGGCAGACCTCGAGGCTGTAGGTTCCCTGCCCCTGGGAGACAAACAATTTTGAAAGAATTTTAAAGTCTGATCAGTGTAATGACCAACCACAGTTTCAGAGGATTAATGATGTAATGTGCTAGCGGACCTTCTGCTAGAGAAGTGAAGGACTCATATATGATGTGAGACATATATATTTTTTGGATATAGCCAATGTGAACATTTGTCTTATTTGACCAGAGATGTTTGTAACAAGGTTTCTGTTCTTCTGCCCTTCTCACTGGTGGGAAAGCGTTAGAGGGAGGAGAGAGAAAAGAAAATGGATTGAAAAATAAAGTATAATTAAAACATAGAAACAGAACAAAAAAAATTTAGAGCTGGAAAAGGATGTGGGCTGGTTATTGGCAAGAGCACAAATTACTATGCTAACTGGGAAATGTGAAGAGGTATAGAGGAAGCTCCGTAGAACATTATGGGACTGTCTTTTACCCCTTTGTGAAGATTCATAAGAGCCACATGGATGAAAAAGAGACATATTCTGATCTGCCTCTACCTTCCTTCTGAGATTGTCTTCAATATGGCCTGAACATATATGTAATTGACTGCATGCTGTCTCAGCTGTTAGGATGTGCCAGGGATTGTTCATACCTTCCTTTGCAGCCTCAGCACATAGTTAGTGCCTGGCATATAGTAAGTGATTAATAAAAGTTTGTTGACTTGTTGAAAGAGCCATTGTAGCATATAACAAGTTTAAAGATTAAATCAGATTGGTGCCTGAAGTTCAAAAACTAAGGTATCTTTTATGAACTTTTTTTTTTGTTCTTTTAACTCAGGATAAACGAAATAGGTCAGCACCAGCGGTAGAAGTTGTTTGATGATTTTCAACAGACAGAATAAACCTGTATCGGTTCCCTAGCAGGAACATAGCAGTCCAGTTCAACTAGTCATCATATCATACGAATTTATGCTTTGAAAATAGTGAAGCTTTCGACAATTACAATACTTGCCTGTGGTCATTTTTCCAAGAAGTGTTTCCTTTGGTGTGGTGGGGGCAGGTAATGTTTACTGAAGACTGTTTACACTGAACACCATACAGACAATGAGCTCCTGACTTCCAAGAGCTTAGGGTGGTGTAAGATCTATGTATCTGTGAGTGATTAATGTTAATAAAGCCTACATTATATTAATATTAATGATTTAAACTAATATACTAACTATTTTATTAATATACTTAATTTATATCAATAAAGGCTTTATATTAATAAAGTCTTCGGAACACCAGGGGTCATTTAGGGACCAACAATGAAAGAGGGAAGATACGGGAGCAGAGGATGTTGGAGAAAAGTACTGTTTTCCTCTAGCTTTTCATGCTCTATATTGTCTGCTGAGTGCCCCAGACACCCTGGTCTTTTTATTTACTTGCTCTGTACAGCCTTGGTTGTGTGTTTATTTTAATTTGAAAGATGATACCAAAAGAATTGTTTCCCGGTATATCTGTAAACCACAGCAAAAAATCATAAAAGGTTTCTTTCAAGCTTCTGACTTTCACCTTTGAGGAGCTGGGCTGAAGGAGATATGGGCAGTATCACACAGTGGATATCTTCCTGTCATTCAGAAGCCTCAGTCATTAGCAAGTATTGAATTGCACATTTGTGTTAGGGAATACATTTGGGATACTTGAGTAGATGTTTTTGTTTCTTTGGCTGAGGAGTGCACTTTCCCTCAGACTTAGAAGTATGTGTTTGTGTGTGGAGGAGGGGGATATGTAGAAAGCAGCCTCTTACTTGGATATGTTAGCCTTAAAGAGGCACAGGTTTCTTGAAGCCTAATTCATGTCATGTAATTTCTGCTGCATCTCTGTACCATTTGAGAGGGGCCTCTTTTGGGGTATATTTTAGTACTGATAAAGCTTTATGTAAACCTTCCTTTGGTCAGCCTTTCCCAGTTGGATTCTGTGAGGTTGCTTAGAATTCTTAAGAAACCCTATTCTTTTTTAATTTAAATTTCCCCCCGTGGACCTCATGTAGGCCATTGTTGTCCACCTTCCTAATGCATTTATCATGTTTTATGGTTATCTGGGTAGAATTCTATAGACTTTGAGCTCCATTGATTTCCCCAGGATTGAGTATAGTGCTTTGTACTTTGTAGAAACTTAATAAGATGTTTTTTGAATTGAATTGTTGAATTTGTTCATAACTGACATTTATATGGCACTTTAAAGTTTCCTATATATGTTATCTCATTTGGTCCTTACAACAACTGTGTGAAGTATGGGTCATTATTTCTTTGATTTTACAGATTAGGAAACTGAGGCAAATAGCGGTTGAATGTTTTACCCAGGTCACATAGCTAATAAGTGTCTGAGGGAGAATTTGAACTCAGGTTTTCCTTGTTCTAAAGCCAGCACTCTGTCCATAGTACCACCTAGCTGCCTTATGAACTGACTGACAGGGGTGGGAACCAGCAGCCTCAAGGCCACTTACTGTCTTCTAGGTCCTTGGATGCAGCATTTTTACCGAGTTCAAGTTTTACTAAACAAATCCTTTTATTAAGGTGATTTGCTCTGTGAAGTGTAGATTCAAAGGGCCACACTTGAGGACCTACAAAGCCACATGTGGTCTCAAGGCCAAAAATTCCCCATCCATGAATCCTACCACATCAGCTGGGTATCTGCAGTTAAAAGAAAGAACTTCCTCAAACCAGGATTAATTTAGGCCTGGTGTATTGATGAGGCAGCTACAGTGACTCCTACCATAGTTCCCACTGAGCTGTGTACCAAATGAACACTCAACTACGGGAAGTCTTTACCAAGTCCTTAATTCTATCGTCTCTCCACATGATTATTTCTTATTTATTCTGTGTAGAACTTGTTTGTACATAAACATGTTTGTTTGAGAGCAGGGACTGTCTTTTGCCTCTTTTTGTATTCCTAGCACTTAGTGCAGTGCTTTTGGCACGTAGTAGGTGCTTAGTAAATGTTTATTAATTGATTGATACCTAGAACATAGTAGGAATGCAATAAATGCTTCTTGATTTTTATTTATACATATATGATATATATGTATGTATTATCTTCTATACAGGGTGTTTCAAAAGTCTTAGTGCAATTTTAACCTATCAAGGCTTAGAAATTAATCATTATCTCCAACTTGGTGATGAGCCCCTCAGAGCTTAGCTGGATTTAACTAACCCATTAATGTTTAAAACAGCATTAAGTCATTTGGGACACTGTGTGTGTGTGTGTGTGTATGTACGTCTGTCTGCTAAGTCTAAGAGTTGCCATTAATGTATAGTTCTAGTACACTTTGCCCATGAACCACTGAATTGTCCAGCTGGGCTGTTCTTGTAACTCAAATTTCTTCCAGTCCAGATGGTCAATTCTATAGAATGTAGGCACGAAAGATTTTCTCAAAGTACCCACTAATGGTAGCCACTAGATATGGTAGCTATGCCTATAGGTGTCGGCTTCATGCATATTGTTAAATATGGGTTCCCCACAAGTCTCCATAAAATAAAGGCATTAAATTACATGGTCTTTAAGGTTTGTCTCACTCTGTATCCTGTAATCTTACTCCAGGGGCTCAGTGTGACATGGGACTGAATAGGAACATGCTAATGTAATTAAACTGTAATCTCTGGCAGATACTACTAAAGTAGAAAGTCTCTGTATATGAGCTTGAGAGTGGAGTGTCATTTATAAACTAGCCTAGTTAAATTCAGCAAGGCTCATCCCCAGGCTACCAGATGACAAATCATTTCTGGCCATAGTAACTCATAAGGTGGTCTTACTAAGCACTAATGAAAAGGTTGTATTCTGAGTCAGAGGATGGAATATGTATGTTGATAAAAATCACAGCCAGATAAATGTTTTGTGAATTGTATTTGTTTACAATACTCACTTGTCTTTTTATATGTTCATTCTTCAGTTCATCACTTTCCATCCTTAATTCCAACCTTGGTAAACCATTGTGTCTGGGAGAGTCAAACATGATATATTCTCTGAGGTTACCATCTAATTGTTCCTCTGATATGTAAATGAGGGAACTATAGGCCATATTGCTTTAAGAAAAATCATTTTTTCTTTTTTACCAGACCCGTGATTTCATTGGAACTCCCAGTGAGACAACTCTCTTTACCATTGCAGATTAATGGCTACTTTGAAACTTACAGTTTTGTGGAGTCAGCTGGCACAGTGGAAGGAGAGCCTGCCTCAAAGGCAGACTTTGGGTTTAAATACCACCTGTGATGACTACTGGCTGTGTAATCTTAGGCAATTCACTTAGCCTCTCAGGGTTTCAAGAAACTCTAAGCAAAAACATGTGAATGAAAACTGCATTGTTCTTGCTCTGTAATTTGGCATCGTAATACTTGTAACCCTTGAAATAGGTTGTTCTCTTTTGGTAGTCATGTAACTGGTCACCCGTGAAGTACCCAAGTCCATTTATCTGTAATTTTCCATTTGTTACTCAAATTATTTTTTAAATAAAATTCCCAGTAGGTAGAAGATCCTCTGATTTATAGGTAAGGAAATGGAAACCAGTATCTTTCATTCAATAAACTACGAGCATGGGGAAGGGAAATTCTTTTCTGCGTATGTCTAAAAATAAATGACCACATTTCACTATGACTTTATGGCCTGTCATCAGAATGTCAGTTTGCATAATTAGTGGGTACTTTCCTACAACCTTGGTCCTGAGAAAATGCCATAATGGGTGAGATTTTTTTTTTTTAGAAATCAAAAGTAGTTTTTATACTAAGTACTCAAGCTATGTGGAATGGCTCTCCTTAGGTAACTTAAATGTTTGCTTTTAGGCATCACTTATGGCAAGTGTGGGTAACTGAAACTGTGGACTGTGAAACCATGGGAAAGGGGTAGGGGGGACTAGAGTATGTTAAAGTACCACAGTTGGTTTAGCCATTCCCCACTTGATTGCTTTCTTTCTAGTTCTTTATCAGTGATACTGGCCTGTAGTCAAAACCGCCATCCCCACTCTGGGCATTTTCTCTGGCTGTCCCTCCTTCCTGGACTGCTTTCCCTTCTCATCTCTGTCTCCCAGATTCCCTGGTTTCCTTCATGTTGCTGCTAAAATTCCACCTTGTATAGGAAGCTTTTTCAAAGCCTCTCAATTCTAATGCCCAGGGAACTCTGCCATTTTATCTCCAATTTATCCTATGTGTGTGTGTGTGTGTGTGTGTGTGTGTGTGTGTGTGTGTGTGCACGCATGCGCATGTGTGTGTGTAGCTTATTTGTACATTTGTTGTTGCTCAGTTGTGTTGGAGTCTTTGTGATCCCATTTGGGATCTTGGCAAAGATACTGGATCGGGTTGCCATTTCCTTTTCCAGCTCATTTTGCAGTTGAAGAAACTGAGGCAAACAGGGCTAAGGGGCTTGCCCAGGGTTACAGTTAGTAAGTGTCTAAGGCCAGATTCTAACTCAGAAAGATGCGTCTTTCCTGACTGTGGGTGGGCCACTTTATCCACTGCACCATCTAGCTATCCTTTGTACATAGTTGTTTGCATGTTGTGTCTCTCCTTCCTATATGGCTCAGGAGGAGAAAGTGAGACTGGTGACCTTGCACAACCCTCCCTCACTCACAACAGTCAGGTGCAAGTCATGTCATCATTCTCTGATGACATGGTCCTCTTCAAAAGGGAAGATTGAACACAACCACAACCTCTCCTCCTCACCCCGCCATTAGACTGGGAGCTCCCGGAAAGCAGGCACTATCTTTTGTCTTTATGTCTCCAGTGCTTAGCATAATGCCTGACACTTAATAGGTCATTAATAAATGTTCGTTGACTGACAAATATTCCAAAAAGTCCTGCTTTTGGTGTAGTTAGAACTTTTTTTTCTTTCTGTCTTTGACTTCCTTGGGATCTCTTCATCACAGTGGAATCTTTGGGTTAAAGGTTATGGAAATTTTAGTCACTTTTTAAATAAGTGAATTAAATCAATCTTGCCTCTCTCTAATATTTGAAACCAGAAGACAAAAGGAAGTTGCGTTTGTGGAAGGATGACTTAAAGCCCTTCTTGGAAAAGTGGATTAAGGCCTGTTTTGTTATGTGTTCAAAGCCAAAAAGAAATTTAATTTCACGGGACACTTGAGCATCTCCGTTCATAATAAATATTTGTAAAAAAGTGACTGCATATGTGTAATTTATGTCAAATTGCTTGCTTTCTCAAGGGGGTAGGGAGGGAAAGAATTAGATCTCAAAATTTAAAAAACATTAAATTTTTTACATATAATTAGAAAAAAATTAAATGTAAAAAAGATCATGAAAATAATTGTAGCTTCTGTACTAATGTTTGTTGTAGTAGAGGAAGAAATATAGAAGACTTATGTGAAGAGCTTGAAAGGCATGCCAAATTATATAAATGCAGCACTTCTCAAAGTTTTTGATCTCAGCCCCCTTTAAACTCTTAAAAGTTGTTGAGGACCTCTCAAAGAGCTTTTGTTTATGTGGATTATATCGATTAATATTTACTGCAGTATAAATTATATTGTCTGTGTATTGATATGAAAATAGTTTTAACCTTGTGGACTCCCCCCCAGAGGGTTTGACCACATTTGAGATCCATTTTATTAATATATACTTTTATATTTGGTAACATCAATGCAAAGTGGGAAAGAATAGCCAAAAATATTGTAAAATATGGAATAAAAAATAAGATAGGCCAAAGGTTTATACACTACACAAAAACCTTGTCTATAAGTCATGAGCTATTTATTCTACAAAAAAAGTTGAGAAGTGGTAGAAACATGGTGAGTAACCAATGGCTTCATGAAAAATGGAATTGCTTACATTTCTATAAACAAGAGACAGCTAATTATTGATGTATTATTTCTAAATCAGTTGTATTATACAGTCAGATGACCAACTTCTTAGAGCAAAGATCAAAACTAAAAGAAAAAATAAAAATGAGGAACAAATATGGCATGCTATTTTATTGATCTTTTTGAAAGGGATTTTGATGGTGAAAAAATGGGAACTAGTTCAGTGAACAGAAATCTTATTATGTGACCGACTCACCTTCTTTTCTTCTCTCATATCTTTCTGATGATATCTTTTATGCCTTTCTTCCTGTGCAGCTGTTTTTTGGTAATAAGTTGCAGTTATTACTCATTGGGTAACCCACAATGTAAATCTTTGTAGCCCATAGTATTACAAAGAAATATAGCATCACTAAATAAATATTGATCTTAAACAGATAGACCTTTGTTTCAAGAAGCTTGGAGTTTCATTGTACAATTTCCCAAAGGCAATTCTCTTCCTCTTATTTAGACAGACACCTATTCATTGCCCATCGGCAGTGCGTGTCCACCATATGTAAGCTGATGGAGATAACTCTATAGGTTGTCAGTCTAACAACAGCATACCATTCTGGACAACAAACGTATTTTTCATTCTAGAACCTAACAATGGAAAACAAAATCTAGGAAGAAGGTTGATTGATTTTAGCAAGGGAGATTTTGTAAGCCTGAGGTTAACCCTATGAGACAATCTTATCCAAAATAGTTTGGCTCTCAGGGGGACATTGGAATAGTTTGGGAATGGCTTTATGTAAGAAGGTTATGAGGAAGGGTATGAATCAGAAGAGAGAGTCTAGTGAACTGTGTTTTACAACTAATTGAATAGAATTGGAAAATGCATGGATGATATGAAAGTGGATGTGGAGAGGATTGGCATGTTGATAGTTGGTATTCAGTGTGATATTTCATGGGACACTCACTGAATTCATATATGGACCTTGAGCAGAAGAGAGGAACTAGGGGAAAAAAGGTTTATTGATGCTTTTTCTTTATTAGCACTGCTTTCAGTACTTTCTTCCCCCCAACCCTCATTTGTAACCAAGAAATATTGTTAACCAAAACAAACCAGCACATTGGCACCATTCATTCCACACCCCTTTATTGGGAGGAAGAAGGTATGCTTCACTGCCAGCTTTCTGAAGTCAAGATTATACATTGCATTGATTGGAGTTCTTTATAGTATTGTTATTTTTCTTTATATTATTATTCATAGGAATGTTCCCAAGTTAAATTGGAGTAGAGAAGTATATTGGTGGAATGGATCCTGCCATATGTGAAGACAGATTACTGCAGGGCAGTGTGCTTTTCTATATTCCTAGTTCTTTTTTCACCTCTGGTTAAAGGTTCACTGTTGTTTACAGCTCCTATTTACAGATCCAAGTGTTCTGTACAATTCAGCAAACTTTTATTAAGTGCCTTCTGTGTGTTGAGTTTAGTGCTTGGTGAGGTGTGCGGGGATATGTCAGAGTTTAGATAAGATAGAGTCCGTGACCCACTGGAGATCCCAATCAGGGGGATAAGACACACACAAATTCTAATAAATAATTGCATATGATCAGTACTTCAGAGTGGTGCAAAGTGCTATGTGAGGTGGAGGGATAAACAAGTAATTTAGTATAATAATTAAAAAACCCTCAGAAAACGGAAAATAACTCCTGTTTTGTTTGTAACTTAAACAAATTGCTTCCCCTCTCTCAGACATTCCTTTTTCTTCCATCTATTCTCTTGTCACCCAGGCAGGATATCTTGAAGTAGTCTTTGATTTTTTTAAAAATTCTCATTCATCTCCCACGCTCTATTAGTTGCCAAGTCCTGTCAATTTTATCTCCCAAATCTCTCTCACATCCGCCCTCTTCTTTCCACTCCCATTGGAACCACTCTAGTTCAAGCCCTCATCACCTCTCACCTAGAGTATGGTAACAGCCTCTTCACTGGTCTTTTCTATTTATAGTCACTCAGGTTTGCAATGTGCCCCCCATGTTGAGCATGTCATCTTTTTTTTTCTGATTGAATAACAATTTTTCTAAAAATCCTTCAGTGATTTCCACTGCCCATCAAATAAGACAGAACCTTCTTTCTTGATGTTGCTTCTGTTTACCTTTCCAAACTTACCTCTTGCTACTTCTGGTCACAATACCTGTGACTCCCTTGACTAAAACCCTCTTTCCTACACAACACTCTCCTAGATGTGTTGAGTTCTTCCCAGTAAAATCAAACTCCCTAAAGGGAATGGCTCTTGTTTTTGCCTTTGTACCTAGAGTGGTGTTTGGCATATAGTAGATACTTAAGAAATATTTTTTCATTCACATTTATCATTTACTATTCTTGCTCAGCATTCGGACTTCATGTCTCTGCTTACATCATCAAATGTGTCTGGAATGAATTCTCTTTTTTCTTTTCCTGATAGATTCTGTCTCTGTTAGAAAATTACATACTTTCAGAATTGAAAGGGACCTCAGAGGCCATCTAGCACAGCCTATACCTAAAAATAATCCCTACTACTAAGTAGCCAAAAGGTCGTCATCTAGTCTCTACTTAAAGACCTCTAGTGAAAATAAAATAATAATAGTAACATCTAACATTTATATAGTGCTAACTATATGGCAGGCACTGTGCTAAGTGCTTTACAATCATTTAATTGTTGCAATAGCCCTGAAATGTAGGTATTTTTGTTAGCCCTATTTTATGGGTAAAAAATGTTCTCCACCTCCAGAGAGAGAAGTGGTGAAGTCTCAGTGCAGATGGAAGCATCATTTTTTCACTTTCTGTTTCTTGTTTTTTTTTTTTTTAACATGGCTAATGTGGAACTGTTTTACATCACATATATGGTTGATAACACATTGCTTACCTTCTCAAGGGGTGCCAGAAAGGATGAGAAGAAGAAAGAGAATTCAGAATCAAAAAATTTTTTTAAATGAGTGTTAAAAATAAATAGTAAATTTATTTTAAAAGATACATTCTAGGAATTCCCAAGTAATTGAAATGGAGCTCATTAGCCTATCTTTTGTGAATTCTATTCTTGTCTCTTTTTGGAAAAGTGTGACATTTACTATTCTCCACTGCTACAGTGCCTGTCCTCTTGTCCCACGATCTTTCAAATGTCTACAATTCAGCAATCCCATCTGCCTCTTCTTTCAGTCTCCAGAGGAATTACTGTTCCAGGTGACTTTGGGTTGACTGAGGAGGGGTAAATGCTGTCATTAACTCTCCTTATTCATCTGCTGTTGGAGGCTTTTATTTTCTTTAGGACCAAATCACTTCATTTTCTGTCTTCTCTGATCAGCATCTCTTCCCTCACTCTCCAACTTGAAAGTGATCCTTTCTTCAAATTTCTCATGGCACTTTGAATGTCTTTTATACTTTTCACATTTTGCTTTGTAGTATATTAGTGTCAAGTCATCATTGCAGAATTGATAGATTATTGGGTTTGTACTCAGGAAAACTTGGATTCAACTCTTGATCTTGACATCTATGTTCCCTTAGACAAAGCACTTTCCTTGAACTCTTTAGTCAGATAGGATATATCTATGGTGGAGGAAATTCTCAATCTGAAGTGAACCAATAAGGATTTAAAAATATTGGTATATTCATTTTAATTACCCCTTTTTAGATTGTTAGTTTCTTGAGAGCTGGAACTTAATAAACATTGGATTTATTGAATTTTATCTTATGGACAAAATCAATCTAAAGAACACCTGTGAAGAATCCCAAGGTTTTTTTTATGGCTGCCTATCCCTTGAAGAATTTTATAGCATGTTTGAGTTCTGATTCTAAATCACTTTGATGAACAACTGATTCACTTAGCCTCTGGATACCCTAATTAAGTTCACAAGGCAAAATGGTGATAGGGTTGTAAATAGACTGCTTTTCTGATTCCTAGGACAATTTATCACTAGTCCTAAACTGTTTCTTCTACTTTGTTTTCTTCTGACTCTAGGATAATTTTTAAGGTAGTCTTAATGGGAATTTATATTATGTGACTAGGAAGTCTTAAAATATTTTGTAAGGACTGCTAAACAAATTAACCTGTTTGGTTTTTAAAAAAAGTCCCATTTCCATATTTTATTTTCTTCTTTCTAAAAATAAAGCTACTAAGTGAAATAACTAATTTTTGAGATGCGTAAAAATATCCTTATTGAAGTTACTCCTTTGGCCAAAAAAACAAAATGATTTCTCAGACTATGCCTGTGATTTCTTCCCTAACATCATTAGATAGAAGGAATTCTGTTGCTTTTGACATGTTGAGGACCTTCTAGGAGACAGAGACCTTACATTTAATTTGTATAGCCTAACCTAGGATGCTCATGAGAAAAATACATCTTAGCTTTTGCTGGGATCTTCCATGTCTAGAAGGTGCAGTTCACCTTAGTAGCTTTCTCCATGGATGTTGGCTATGTCTGTTGTTTTTTTCACAAACTTTTTAATTCTTGAAATGAGTTCCCTCCCATTCCAAGTGATACAGAGAGGTTTTTGTGCAGTCTGTATCATTGTCCTATTTGGGGAGAAAATCTTCCTTAAGTTAGGATAGTAGGATCTTCAGAATTAGAAAGAGGCTAATGGTCTCGTTGGAGTAATTAACAATTGCCTTCCTGTCCCTTCAGATCAATTGCTTCGCTTCTCCTTTTCCTCCTTTTCCTTCTCCTTTTTCTTCTCTTCTTCATCCTCCTCCTCCTTCTTCTTCACAAATATACTTCCAAAGATCTGTGATTTCTTTGCCTTTTATACTCAGACCCTCTGCAGAGCATGTCTCAATCTTGATTTAGTAAAAATTATTCATGAGTTGCTGAAAATAACTTGTCTAGTGCTTAACCTCCACGTTTAGCTAGGCTGGTCTTTAGACAACAAGACATACAGTTCATTTCTGGATCTGCCTTGAAATCTTTCCAGCTTTCTGGGCTTGTGGGTACTCGTACTGGTACTTCAGTGCAAAGTCTTCAAGAACCAGGAATCACCTCCATGCCACAATGAGGTGTTAGACTTCAGTTTAGCATTGGGACATAAGAAACCAATAATCTGTATCAAATTTTCCTTTGGACTAGAAATAGATAAACTAAGAAGAGTTTATATTTCATTTCATTTTCTTTTCTTTTTATTCTGATTGACCCTGGAGATTGATGAACTGCTGAACTTGGGGTTCAGCTTGAATTTCCCTTCAAAAAAAGTGGCATCCTATTCAGGCAGTAGCCACAGGCCCAAACAAAACCTAGTGTGTGAAACTTATGAGCTTTCCCAGAGACCATGGCCAAGTGTGAAATAACCACCTAATTATTTTAAGTGTAGGCTATTAAACACTATAGATTGGTGTGTAATGGGTATTTTGCATCCCAGCTGGTGAGGCTCTGCCAAGGAAATTTTCACACAGGTAAGTTAATTAAAATATAGCTCCATTCTTTAGTCCTGGCTGAGCTCCAGAATGTTCTTAAGAGCATTGCTTGAGCATGCTATAGTTTATTTTGATGCTCTGTGCTTTCAGGTCATTAATTTTAGCCATGTAAAATGCTATAAAGGTATTCTGAGCATCTACAGACTTGAAGCAGACTTTACATAACAGTTCTGATGGAACTTCCAAGTCATGGCTTTCCCTCTGGAAAAAGGAGGACTGATATTTGGACCTTTAATCTATTTGCATAAAGATTTCTCTTCCTTGGTGGGCTTCTAATTTCTGGTCTTCAAATGTGAAATGGATGATTAAAATGATTTTTCTGTATATTTATGCTAGAAGGCAATATATCATACCATCTTGTGTTTGCTTTTTAAACCCTCATAATTCAGGATTTCAGAGCACTTTATTGTTTTGATCTGAAATCATTTAGTTGAGGATTTTTGTTTGCTTTCCTTAGATCAAGGCTAAAGATGCTGCGCTGTGGTTAAAGGGGAAAGACTGCACCTCTACCCCCACCCTCAAGATGTTTGCTCATATGATGACTGTTAATAAGCTTTCTGTTTCCAAGTAGTCAGTTACTGTTGTTCAGTTGTGTCCAACTCTTTGTGACCCTGTTTGGAGTTCTCTGTTAAAGATACTGGAGTGGTTTGCTATTTCCTTTGCCAACGGACTAAGGCAAATACAAGTTAAGTGACCTGGCAGGGCAGGGAAAGGGGTGTGTGTGTGTGTGTGTGTGTGTGTGTGTGTGTGTGTGTGTGAGAATAGATTTAAACTTGCATCTTCCTGACTCCAAGCTCAGTACTCTATCCACTGAACCACCAGCTGCCTATTTATTTTTCTTATCAAACATCTATCATCAAATTTCTGGGCACCTATTTGAAAAGCTCTTTATTATAGTATTTCCTAACCCCCTTGACTTATTTGGTCCTCATAAATTTCCTTCTTATGGTCATAGGGTTATAGATTTAGAATGGGTACTGTGGAGGCCATCTAGTCTAATCTTCATGTTTCAAATGAGAAAACTCAAGAAGGTAAGTGATTTGTCTTGTTAAACATAGGTGGTGAGTAGTAGAGCTAGAATGTGAGCATAGCCTCTGAATCCAAGTCCTGCACTCTCTCCTTGGCGTCACCCTGCCTCTAATGTTAGATTCCATGTGGACTGTGTCTCCAAAATATTACTCTGTAGCCCTCAAATCTGATAAACTTGCTCACAAGCAAATAAGCTCCTTGAGGGTAGGGACTACTTTTTAGTTTTGTTTTACATCCCCACCATCTCACACAGTGCCTCCTACGTTGTAGACGTTTAATGAGTGTTTGTTGAATTGAATGAATGAAGAAATAAACCTAGGACTTTTATTTAAATAAATATCAAAGAGGTGTAGATTTTTTTCTTTAATATTGAATTAGTGTTATACTTAATCTGAAGAATTAAAAATATTTTCACACATCATCTCTGTGCTCATCAGATTGGAGAATAATACATTGTTCAGTGTAAGCAGACAATATGTGATTTTGCTAAATATCATTTTAGGAAACATTGAATTGTACAAGAGATTATTTTGAGTTAATGTGCCCATAATGTACTTTCAAATAGTCAATTTGCTTATTATCCTTTGCCTCCTGCCTTCTCCACCCGGTCTTTTTGATTATCTTTTATAGAACCTGCCATAGTTATGAACTTTCCACCACTGAAGGGTAGAACTGAATTTCCTTACTTTAAGGCAATAATACCTTTTATATGGAGCAATTCAGTTCTCGGAAGGGTAGAAAATATACTTTTGCATAAAGAAAAAAGAAATAAAATCAAATTTGATACCTAAAAGAAGTGGAAAAAGAAGTTTGTTTTAATTTTAAAAAATACACACATATTCACAGAAATCTGATTTTCAGGTGGGATCTGAGTATTTTTTTGGGACAGAAAATGAATGGTTGTATAAGTATAAAAGCTTTAATCATATCTTAGAGTATGTAAGGTGATGCCTCATTTATATGTTAAAGTTTTGAAGGAGCAAAGAAGTAACTTTTATTTATTAAATAATAATGTCATGAGTATGAAGAAATACAGTTTCAAGAATAAAGACTGAGATGGAGGAACATTTTGAGAACTGAGAACTACAGGGCATTATTGTTCTTCAGTTAATTTGTATGTAAATATTTTAAGACCTAAGAAGGTAAAACTAAAAAAAAAAAAAAAGAAGGAAAAATGACATCATTACTTAAAGCCTGAGGGGTGATTAAATAAGGAGTATTAGTTTTGCAGGAGAAAATTGATGAGTTGTTACATCATAAGTGAAAGTTGAGTCAGTGAGAATCAGGAGGCTCTGCCTTAAACCAATGGTATGTAAAGTTGAGGCTAAAATTGGAGTGGTCAAGAATCAGCTGGAAAGGAGATCTCAACGGAGGGCTTAAAAGAGGCTTTGTCGTAGCTAGTTGAAGAAATGAGCACAGGAGCAGTCAGCTGCTAAGAAGGCTTCTGCTTCTAGTTCCTGATTGAATAAATAGTCCTTTGGAAAATAGTTTCAATTCCAGCTATTGCAGGACATCTCTAATTAGAGCTTAAGAAAGGTGAAGTCTTTCCAAAGGACCTATTGTCACGGTCCTCTTTGAGAATGAAGGATAAATAGCAACCACCACCTCTGTAATTTAATAAAAGAAAAACAGAGAATAGAAAGATGTGTTTTGCAGCTTCTTTAATGTATAAGAAAAGATACTGAGATACAGAATCTTGTTGACTAAGTGATTGACTGTTCTGGTCTGTAGGGTCCAGAGGTAGCAAGCCTTATAAACTTGGTAGTTCTCTGCTAACCAAATGAATAGTGTAACTCTTTTCCAACACTCTTGTTTAATGATTTTAAGTTGAAAGAGTTTATAAATGTTTTATTGGTTCAATAATAAAAGAGAAGAGAAAATGTCCAGCTAGAGAGCCTTGAAGACCAGGAAATAAGCAGTTGTCAAAGAGGCAGTTTCATGCTGTGCATATGTTCTGAAGAACCAATACCTTCCAGTCCAGAGTTGTGGCATTTCCACCCTCATGTACCTCCCTGTCAGGCTTCTTTGTATGTTGTTCTCTACCAAAGATACTGAATGCATCAGTGGGAGAGTATGATCCAGGTTTACATGTAGATTGTAGTGGTTTTTATTATTATTTCTTGTATTTGCTTTAATATATGTACATTTGTGCATTTTGCCTTATTGATAAGTAAATGATTATGTTTTTCATTGTTAGTAACTGCTTTATGTAAATAAACACTAATGGGGGCTCAAGACTTTAAGTGATGAGTAGTGATATTATATTCCCCTCACAGCAGTGTTAACCCTTGAGAGAATTTGAGTGTAAGTAAGTGATGTTGGCCATTCTTGGGTACCCTAGACCTGCCAGTATGACAGCAAACTGTGTGAGTAAGCGGAAGTACACATCTTCTTAGGAAAAGCATGAGGTACTATACAATGGGTAACCACTCCATGCAGTCATTCATTTGGATAGCAGAGAGCTGGCATAGAAAGTAAGGGTGGGATGGAGATGAAGAGTAGCTAACAGAGAGAAAGAGAAAGGAAATGTTGGTAGAAAGAAAGGTAGGAAGTTCTAGAAGGATGATAGTAGGTGTGGGAAAGGTGAAGTGTGTTGAATGTGTAGGTAGTGGGGTGATGGTGAGTGATGATAGAGTGGGGTGACAGTAGCAGAGAAAGAGGAAAAGAGAAAATTGTTAGGTGACTGGAACAAAAGGTAGTAGTAAGATGTGTAGGAAAATGATGATTGAGTAAAAAAATAAAAACAGTTGCACACTAAAAAAAAAAAAAGCTGAGTGGTTGAGAAACAAAGAGGAATTAAGGAATGAGACAGTAATTGCTTGAATTGCAAAAGAGGCAATGAGGTGAGGATGAGATCAGGTACATAAAATTCCTTTCCCCAGAAATACTTCCAGTCAGACACAGCTGATCAACATAGTGCTGACAACACTCATCAGGTGTTGCTGATACTTGGTGGGTGTTAAAAATTTTTTTACATTTGTTGATAGCATTCATAATTTATAACTTTAGACTTTTGCTTTATAAATCTGTGGTCAGTAATTGAGTTGATCCTTTATGGTGCTGATTCTATGACGTGGTGGATAGAACATGTGACTTTCTGTAAGTGTGTCTAACTTAGCATGTTCAGGACAAAGCTCATTCATTATCTTTCCCTCTAAATCTTTCTTTCTTCTAAACTTACCTCTGACTGTTGAAAATGCCATCCAACTCACAGTTACCCAGGCTCAAAAACTCAGGGTCATCCATGACTCATCTCTCGTACTTACTCCATGTAGCCAATCTATGGTCAACCTGTGTTATTTTTTACTTTCACAACAGTTCATATATACATATATGTATATATGCACACATACTTGTATATGCACACACATATGTACACACATATATGTACAATACACACATGTATATGTACACATATATACCACATACCTCCTCACCACTCATATGTATGGGTTCTCATTACTTCACACCTGGAAAAATGCAGCAGTCCCTTGGAGGCTCTCCTCATTCTGGTCTATCCTTCATTTAACTGCTTTAGTAATTTTCCTAAAGTACAAGTCTGACCATATGACCTTATCCTATTCCATAAACTTCAATAACTCCCTATTACTCTTAGGAACAGATATAAAACACTATCATTTAAAGCTCTGTACTTGCACCTTCCTATCTTTCTAAATTTATATTTTATTCCCCTCCCATTATTTTATTATCCAGAAGCACCTGTCCTCTTGATGTTTTTCACATATCTCTTGACTCTGTGCTTTTTCAATGACTGTCCTCCATGCCTACAATGCTTTCCCTCCTCATTTTTTCAAAACTCATCCAAAATCCCATTTCCCTGTCGTGTCCTGTTGCCACCTCCCCCACCCACCCATTGATAGTGCCTTCCTTCTGAGATTATCTCCCCTGTATTCCATATGTATCTTATCTGTACTTAATTGTTTGGATGTGGTCCCTCCCATTGGGATGTGAACCCCTCTAAGACAGGAACCATGCTTTTGTTTTCCTTTGTATCCACAGCCCTTAATAAATTTTGTTAACTTATTGACTTTGAGTCAGGGAGACTTAAGTTTGAATCTGGCCTCAGAAACTAGTTGTGTGGCTCTGGGCAAGTAATTTATAATCTCTATCAGCCTCAGTTTTCTTCTTTGTAATTCATTTAATTGAACAGTATCTTCGGCAGAATGAGGATAACAATAGTATCTCATAGGGTTTTTATGAGAATCACATGAAATAATAGATGTCAAACACTCTGGAAATGCTAGCTGTTATTAATAACAATATTTGGAATTCTTATTTTCAATTACTAGCTATTTATTGTGCGTGGGGATCTTTGTGGGCTTTTTCTCCTTGAATGTTGTTGTACTGTTTTTTTTTTAAAGCATAGCTTCTTTGCTGTGCCTCCAAGAACCAGTGACGTTTTGTTTTGGCCCTGGGTTCTTGAATTCTTGGAGTTTGCATTCTACCTAGTCCAAGTGAAAACGTGATTTAAAAGATGATCTTTAGTATCATGCTCAAAGACAAGGCAAATCTAACTTTTCAGTCTTGAGAAAGAAACCAGGTTCAAAGACTAGCACCCTTTAGGCAACATGTTTCACATTCTTACCTCTTTAGAACAATAACATTAGTAGGTTGTAGGGAACCAGAAGAATGCCCAGTGAAAAGGTAATGATTGATGCTAGGAACAGAAAGATTCATACGGGTTAGATCTTTTCTAAGGCAGAACTGTTTTTGTTATTCAAGGAACGTAGAGTCAAAATAGAGAGAATCTTATTCTAACCCTAACCTATGGAAAAAGAAATTTTAAAAATTTATTTGCAAATAATTCTAACCTGCATCTAGAGTCTTAGATCTACATTCTAAAGATGTGCATCTGCACATCTGCATCTTGTCTTTTTTCAACATTCCTCTTTTCGGTAAGTAAGTAGAAACATAGCATATATGTATGTAGGAGGGGAACGAATGCTGTTATTCTAAGATGAACTTTGGAGCGTTCAGAGAGATGTGATAAGACATTGAAATAGGGTGGAGGTGGAGTTTGTAGAATACAGACTTTGTTGGGGAGGTTGTGGAACATGACCGAATGTGGAATATTCTTTAAGTCTCACCTTGTCCTCTCACATCCTGTTCGCATGCATTCCATGCTGGCCACCTAAGACTAGGAACTTGGAGTTAGAAATAGTAAGAAATAACAGACTTAGGAGCACCTTACAGGATAAACAAGAAACAAAGATTCTACAGGCATAGCTGGGTGGTAGTTAGTGCTTTCATGAATCTTATACTTGGTTGAGTCTCAGTAAATAGACAATAGATTGAGCTCCTACTGTAAATTTAGTGTAAATTTCTCATCGTGACTTTGCCCATTGCTGTTTTGATATATTGTAGGTTGGAATAAGAAATTAAATGGGAATATTTTGGGAGTTTTGAGGAAGCCACAGATGACACTTGAAGGTCAGCAGATGACACAGAGCCTGTGATCAAATACTTAACCCAAATTTTGCAGTAAGGTACTATAGAAAAAGAAAAAAATTCAAGCTTCTTTTCTGGTGTGAAGGGAGGGCCAAAAAATTTTATATGGATTTTCCAAATCGAGGGGGTGCCTTGTTCCTAACCCCTGCAATGTGGAAGGGGTAACTGTACTGTGCTGAGTTCTATGCTATAAAATATGACCTCTGTAATAGTCCATTTGGATCTAAGCCAGAGAGGTAGTAAATATTCCCAGGGAACTTACCTATATATAATTTATTCATCTTTAAATAAAGGATGTAGTGAGGACATGTATTGGTCTGTGGATATAGTTGCTTAGGTTCCTTTTATTGGGATCCAAGGCAGGCTGCGGTACTCTTGAGGTGCCTAGGAGCACCTCTAGGAGCTGGTCAGCTATTCTAGGACTGCAGAATGAATTGTTGGTTTATCAGTGCTTAATATTCAGGAGAACAAAAGCTGTAGCCCTTTACAAATGCATCTTTCTTGTTTAAGGGGACCTGAGGCACCTTTGAATATATCAATTCCACTAATAAGCTAGATAAGGCTGCACAGAGGGGTTAGAATTCTTTTGCAGCTTACTGGTCATACTAATGGATACATCTAGCAGTTTCTGTTCCCCCCTACCCCCACCTTCGCCCCCATCCAATTAGGGGAAAGAGCCTAGTCTAGTCTAACCAGACAAGTACACATGTAAGTATATACAAAATAAATACAAGGTATTTTTTATTTAAATGGGGAGGCATTCACTTCTTGGGGAAGTGGAAGTCAGGGAAGACCTGATTTAGGAGGTGTTATTTGAGCTGAACTTTGGAGGAATCTAAGTATTCTAAGAGGTGGTGATGAGGTGGGAGTGCATTCCAGGCTTCAGGGATAGCTTTTTTCAAAGCACAGCTGAAAGTGGAGTGGGCTACTGTGGGGTGCAGTGAGTTTCCTATCCCTGGAGGTCCTGGAGCAGAGTTTGGGGGAGCCCTTGTCAGCAGTGTCATAGAGTTCATTTAGTCATCTAGTGATGACCTTTGGAGTCCCTTCTAATCCTGAGAATCTGTGATTCTAATCATGGAGGGGAAGAGGGACTTGTGGGATACTTCTGAAAGTAACCTGACTAATAAAGGGAGTATATTAGGAATAATGACAAATCGGGTTGGTGGCTGATAGTAGATGTTTTGGCCTTCTGGACAACAGAGAGCAGCCAGATTAGACTGGAGAGACTTCATTCTAGCCCTTGAGGTAGAAAGATCGAAGGGAAGGCAGGTCTCTCCTTTTTCTGACAGCTTCAGTTCTGTACTTTCTCTTCTGAGTGGGCAGAAACCAGTTCAGAGCACGCCTCTCATATTGTCTTTCACCATCTTCTCTTTTATCCCTACCCAGCTTTCATCCCTTATCTTTCTATAAAGGAAATAGTCAGGGGTGGAGTGTATGGTTAGCACTTAGGGATACCATCGAGGTTCCTTCCCTCCCCCCCCCCCCGCTCTCCCCCCACCCCCAATCTGAAACTTTGCATCTTTTCCTCAGAAAGAACAAGGGGCAGGAAGAGAAATGGTTTCTATAACTATTTTGTGGTTCTACTTTTTAAATTTTGTGATTGTTCTTTTTTCCCCATTTTCTCCCTTTTTCCTTCCTCTTTTTTTCAATTTTTAAAAATTATTATTTAATTTGTTTTCAGTGTTCTACAATCACTTTCATATAATGTAGATTTTTTTCTCCCCTTCCTCCTCCTCCTTACTCCCTCCCTCCCTGAGATGGTATACAGTTTTATGTAGGTTCTACACATACATTCCTATTAAATACATTTTCACTTTAGTCATGTTGCATAGAAGAATTAAAATGAATGGGACAAATCATAAAACAAACTCAAATGTAATACAAAATAAAATGATCTGCTACATTCTGCAATCAAATTCCATAGTTCTTTCTCTGGATGTGGAAGGCATTTTGCCTTAAGAGACCATTGGGAATTTTTTAAGTCCTTGCATTGTGATGAAATTCTCAGTCTACCAGAAAAAATCCTCGCACACTGTGGTTGTTGATATGTATAAAGTTCTCCTGCTTGTACTCCTTTCACTCAGCATAAGTTCATGTAAGTCTTTCTAGGCCTCTCTGAAGTCTTTCTGTTCATCATTTCTCATAGCACAATAGCATTCATATACCACAATTTATTCAGCCATTCTCCAGTTGATGGGTATCCCCTTGATTTCCAGTTTCCAAACAAAGAGAGTTGCTATAAGTATTTGTGTACATATTTCCTTCCTCTTTTTAATTTCACTATCTGTTTGTCCAGAACAGTTCCCATTAAAATAGCTTCAGACCTAAAGAGACTTCTGTTACTTCTTCATGGAAGCCTCTATTAACCACTCCCATTTTCTCCATGGTGAATATGAGTACAAAACCTCTTATTCCTGTTACACAATATCAGTTTTTCAAATAAGTCAGTCACTCAGGACACACACATTACCAACACTGACTTCACCTCTTTCTTGATGCTAATTTGAATGAGGCTAGCACATCTCAGTGATAACCTTGCTTTTATTTTATGCATTTGACAAAGTTTCTCTCTCTCAGAAGTTGACCCTTTTTATTTAATTCTCCTCTTCTAATTGTCCTCTTCTCTTACTTTATCACACTCATATCTTTTAGTTTACAATTTGATTTGTGGTGCCTTTGCCCTTTTGTGGACTTATTGAGCACTCCGATGATCTTAAGAAAAGCATTAAGAATCCCTGCTCCAGAACCAGGAGAAAAATTTACGGGATCGCCACAAATAGGGGAAAGGAAAACAACTTTGAAAGATTTCAGAACTCTGATCAACACAGTTGCCAAGCGTGATTTCAGAAAGCAGATGATAAAACATGTCATATATTTTTTGCCAAGAAAGATAAAGGACTAAAGGTGCAGAATGAGATGTACATTTTTAGACATAGCTAGTGTACTGATTATTTTTTGCCTGACTGTTTAAAATGAGAGCTTCTATGAGTTGAAAAAGGGTGAATTCATGGGTAGTGATAGATGTGAAAATAAAAACAAGAAAGCATCAATAAAACAAGTTTAGGGCAGATAAGTGGTTCAGTGGATGAGTGCTGGACCTGCCTGTGTGACCTTGGGCAAATCACTTAACTAACCTCTCTTTGCCTTAATCCACTGGAGAATGAAATGGCAAACCACTCCAGTGTCTGCCAAGAGACCTCCACAGACAGTATGGTCCATGGGATCATGTAGAGTCAGAGGGAACTGAACAACTGTAAAACAAGTTCAGAAAGGGACACAAACAGGGCACATTCCCATTTGATAACAAACTATATAACAGATGTATAGTTTCTCATGTAATCCTCTTTTTGCTCTTTGTATGTTGAAATATTTGTGTTGATAATTATTGAATTCATAATAAAAGTAATTTTTAAAAGCAAAAAAAAACCCCTGCACAAAGAATCCATGCCTTGCAGTCCCCTTCTCTGTCAGAGATAAAAGCACATGAAAACATTTTCAAACTAAAAACACCATTGGCTTTTGCTTTTGTTCTCTGTCCTTAATCTAACTGAGGGTTGTCCCTGTCTGTACTTAGCTCACCTGAGAGCACATCTGGATCACTCTCAGCGTGATCATTGTGGGCTGGTTGGTGTCACTGTGCTGCTTTTTGGCAGTTGGTGGGTGCTGCCTGGCGCCTGGAGGAACACTGGCATTCACCACACTGACATAGATCTGTGTCGGCCAATTCCCATTATACCTTTTCCAGCAATGGACAAAAGGCTTTTCTGAGCACCTCTTCTTCCTTCTTCTATTTGACTCTTTTTTTCCAGTCTGAGCTCAAGGTCTCTGGGATAGGCTGGGGCAACTCCTGAATAAATTTCCCTAACCCCCATTTAACCTCACTCTCTTGGTAACTTTCCATAGGTTACAAAGGCATTTCCTTGAGTTCAGTCAGAACCTGTAGATTCCATATAGTATATGACTTGAATCTTGAGGGAGCATGCTGTCTTGGGACTCCTGCCCTGCTCTTACACACTGTCCTTTAATTTCTTTTGTCAGAACACCCACTTATTCCTGCACCCTGACTCCATTCCTGAAATACCCTGTTATTAGCCCTCAGGGAGCCTCTTCCTTTATTTCATATACCCTAACCATTAGAGTGACAGGGTTAGGTGGCATTGAATTTATGAAATCGCATCTCCTGAAATGACATCATTTGAGTTTTTCCCCTTGCTGATTCATCTTTTTTTATGGTGATAAAATTTATTTCCATAAATATTTTGTAACTTATCCCGCAGCATTCTCATTCTCATTTTTGCCAGATAAAGGCATGTCCCTGGCAGATATAATAGGAAGGCTTCTTCATAGGAAGCACCTAAACTTTAGAACTGGGAGGGGTCCTCTCTCTGATCCAATTCCTTCATTTGACATTGAGGCTCAGCAAAGTTAAGTGAATTGCCCATGGTCACAAAGGTAGAAGAATCACGATTTGAACATAGGTCTTCTCTCTCCAAGTCTAGTGAGTGCTCTTGCAACTTGTACTGTTTGAGGATTTTCTGTTTTAATTGTAGTATTTCTGACAGCTTTTAAAATCCAGCAGTATTAGTAAAGAATATTGTAGTGACTTGTCAGTTGAATTTCTTTACTTGGATGTTAACATGCATGTAAGCATTAAGCCAGGTAGAATGTCTTACAAATTTATGTTTCTTTTTGAGTTTTTAAAATAAATGATTTTAATCTGAACCCACAGATTCATTAATTCCATTCATTGAACAATTAAGAAGCACTTACCAAGTGGGAAGCACTGTTCATAGGGCAGGAGACACAAGGAAGGAGGACAGGCCCCTGCCTCCAGGGAGCTTATCACATGAGGTCAAAAGCGAAAAGGGGGAAAAATTGAATGAAGGAGGAGTCACGTTTAGCTGAGGCAAAAGAGACTCTTTTACAGACCAGTTGCCATTGGAGCTGGATTTTGTTAAATTATCTGGATTCAAGAACTAAGATTTCATTGTCAGAGAAGCACGGAGCCTCAGAGAAGGAAGATACTGGATAGGTTATCTAGGCCATTCTGCACCTGAAAACAGTTCTTTCTGTGCAGACGGGTGGCTGTCTAGCGTCCTCTTAAAGGCACATTTAACTCACTGCCTCTCAGGGCTGCCCATTCTACTTTGGCACGGCTCTAATGGTTAGGAGATTTTCCTGTATATTTAGCCAAAACCTATCTCTTTGTAATTTAATCTGTTTTCCTTAGTTCTTGTCTCTTAAAACAAGTTTAATTCCTGTTCTTCACGATAGTTCTTCAAACAGCTAATGTTTCCCTAATAAACCTTTGCTTTCATGTACTGAACATTCCCAAATCTTACTTAATTGGATAGACTCAGTCACTGTCTTAGCCTGTCAAAAAATCTTTTGGATCCTGATTCTGTTCATCCAATGTATTTGCTGTTTTTCCTAAATTTGATCAGCAGATTTGGTAAACGTACTTACTTTAACCCAATTAAATATTGAATAACTCAGAGTTAAGAACAGATCATTGGGATGCTTGGCTAAGTTGATATTCATTTTGTAAAAAATTGTATTTTTATTTCATTAAATATTTCCCAATTTCATATACAATTTTTTAAATATTCATTTTTCAAAATTTTGAGTTTTGAGTTCTTTTCCTCCTTCCTGCCCCTCCCCCACCCTTTGAGGATATAAGCAACATGTTATTGATTATACATGAGAAGTCTTGCAGAACGTATTTCCGTATTAGTCATGTTGCAAAAGAAAAGACACACATGCAAATAAGAAAAATAAAGAAAGTTTAAAAAGTATGTTTCAGTCTACATTCAGAATTCATCAGTTATGTCTCTGAAAGTGGAAAGCATTTTTCATTGCAAGTCCTTCAGAATTATCTTGGATCATTGTCTTTTTCAGAGTAGCTAAATCTTTCACAGATGATCATCTTTATAACATTGCTATTACTGTGTGCAGCGTTCTCCTGGTTCTGCTTATTTCACTCTGAATCAGTTTGTATCAGTCTCCTCAGATTTTTTTGAAAGCCATTCTGCCACTCATTTCTTCTAGTACAGTAATATTCCATCACAGTCATATACCACAACTTGTTCAGCCATTCCCTAGTTGATGAGTATCCTCTCAATTTCCAATGCTTTGCCACCACAAAAAGGACAGTTATAATATTTTCGCCCATATAGGTCCTTTTCCCTTTTCATTGATCTCTTTGGATACACACGTAGTAGTGGCATTACTGGATCCAAAGGTATGCATGATTTTATAGCACTTTGAGTATAGTTACAAATCGTTCTCAAGAATGATTGGATCAGTTCCCAACTCGATCCTTATTTTCCCACATTTTCTACAGCATTTGAAAGGTGTCAGGTGGTGCCTCATAGTTCTTTTAATTTTCATTTCTCTGATCAGAAGTGATTTAGAACAAAGTTTCATATGACTGACAATTTTGATTTCTTCTGAAAACTGCCTGTTCATATCCTCTGACCATTGATTAATTGGAGAATGATTAATATTTCTGTAAATTTGACTCAGTTCCTATGGATTTGATAAATGAAGCCTTTATAAGAGACACTTGGAACATTTTTTCTTCCATTTCCTGCTTTCCTTTTGATCCTGGCTGCATTGGTTTTGTTTGTGTAAAACTTGTTAAATTTTATGTAATCAAATTATCCATTTTATTTCCCATTATCCTCTCTATTTTTTGCTTGGGAAATTCTTCCCTTATTCCATAGGTCTGACAAGTACATTTCTTCGTATTGCCTTAATTTACTTATGTTATCACCCTTTATATCTAAGTCATTTATCCATTTTTACCTTTTCTTGGTATACAGCATGAAATGTTGGTCTATGCTTAGTTTCTGTCAAACTGTTTTCCAGTATTTCCAGCAATTTGTCACCTGATGAATTCTTGTCCCCAAACTTGGATCCATCAAACACTAGATTGCCATAGTCATTTATTACTGTGTATTGTATACCCAATATACTCCACTGATCCACCACTCTATTTCTTAGCCAATACCAGATTGTTTGTATGATTACCACTTTGTAATATAGTTTGAAATGTGGTACTGCTAGGCTGCTTTCCTTTCCTTTTTTCATTGATTCCCTTGATACTCTTGACCTTTTGCTCTTCCAGATGAAATTTGTTATTATTTTTTTTAGCTCTATAAAATAGTTCTCTGGTAGTTTGATTGGTATGGCACTGAATAAGTTAAACTGAGGTAGAATTGTTATTTTTATTACATTGGCTCAATCTACCCATGAGCAATTAATATTTCTCCAGTTGTTCAGTTCTGACTTGATTTGTGTGAAAAGTGTTTTGTAAGTATGTTCAAATAGTCCCTGTGTTTGTCTTGGCAGGTAGACTTCTGACTATTTCATTTGTCTGCAGTTATTTTAAATGGAATTTCTCTATCTCTTTCTGCTGGGTTTTGTTGGTAGTATACAAAAATGCTGATGATATGGGTAGATTTATTTTATATTCTGTTACTTTGCTAATGTGGTTAATTGTTTCAACTAGTTTTTTAGTTCTTTAAGTATATGATCATATCATCCACAAAGAATGATATTTTTCTTTTTTCATTGCCTGTTTTTAAATTCTTTTAATTTTTTTTGTCTTATTGCTATAGCCAACAGTCAGTCTTATCATTACTTTTTGGGTCCAATCATTCAGATTCTTCTGAATCTACATAACTTTACTATATCATTTGGCCCATATCATTCTATTGTGCTTGCAAGGATATCATACAGACAGAACATGCATTTTTAAGGATCTACATTGTGCAGATCACCGTTTTAGATGCGCAGTAAGGCAGAGTTTAGATGTGACAGTTCATGCACTCAAAGATCTTATGTTCTAGTAGAAGCATAAGATATTAATAAGGCTTTCATCAATAAAAGAAAGAACAAATTAATGAATTGAGCATGCACCTAAAACAACTACAAAAGCAGCAAAGCAAAAACTCCTGTTTCCACCAAAGTAGAAATTCTCAAGAATCAAAGAAGAGATGAACAAAAGAAAAAGCAAAACATTCCATTCAATTGAGAAATAGAAGTGGAACTAGATTTAAAAAAAGGTAATAGTTAGCTAGTCTGGTTTTAAAAAAGAGAGAATGAAATCAAATTATTCATATCTAAAAGGTGAAAAGGAGTAGTTACAACAAATGAAGTAGAAATAAGGAAAACATCAGAAATTATTTTGTCCAATTGTATGCCAACAAAATCAATAACTCGAATGAAATAAATACTTACAAAAATATAAATTACCTGGATTAACAAAAGAAGAATAAACTATTTAAGTAAGCAACCCAATATCAGAAGAAGAAACTGAACCAGCCATAAATGAACTCCCAAAGGGGACAAAAAAACCTCATAGGATTTGGTAGATTTACAAATGAATTCTAACAAAGATTAATTAATTCAAGTGTTATATAAATAGTTTGCAAAAACAGGAAGAGACCCTTCTAAAGAAATTCTTTCTATCATACTAATATGATATTAATACCTAAACATGGGAGAGACATAAGAGACAAAATGGTAAACCCATGTCCCTAATGATCATTAATGCAAAAATATTAAATATTGGCAAACATGCTATAATAGCATTTTAAAAATATTATGTAATATAATCCTGTTAAATTTATACCAGGAAAGCAGAGTTGGTTCTATGTAAAGAAAACCATAAACCTAATAGACAATATTAATAACAATAAAAAACACAATCAAATCAATAGATGATGGAAAAGGTTTCTGTCAAAATTCAAAACCTATTTCTATTAAAAACATTAGAAAGTAAAGTAACATATTGACTTTTTCTTAACATGGTAATTAGTATTTATCTGAAGCTTTGACCAAACATATGTAATGGAGAAAGGATGGAAGGCTAACAAAGATGCCTTTTATCACCCCTATTATTTAATACGGTATTTGAAATGCTAGTTACAGCAATAAGACAAGAAAAAGAAACTGAGGTGATAAAACTTGTCAAAGAAGAAACAAAATGATTGCTTTTTTGCAAACGATATGTTCTATGTGGAAAACCCTAAAGAATGAGTAAAATACTAATATAAATAGCTAATCGTATTAGATAAATGCAGGGGAGTTTTAGTTTTGCTTTTTCAAACGTTATTTAAGATCTGAGAGAGCAGGTTCTTAACAACTCTGAGGATCAAGGAAGACTTTATGGAAGAGAGACCCTTCGAATTGGGCTTTAAGAGATGGGTAGGATTCATTAGACAAAGAGGGGGAGAGTATTTCAGTCATAAGAGACAGCATAAGAACATAGTGCTTATTCCAGAAACGAGTTGTTCAGTTTGGTTGAAAAGTAGAGGACTTGGAGGGGCATGATACGTGCTAAGGCTAGAAATATAATACAGTACCAGGTGAGGAACTTTGTTGTTTGCGTTGTTGAAATCTAGATGTAACATTTCCTGATCTGATTCTTTCTGGAAAGGATATGAGATCAATAAATAATGATTTATTTCTGATGAAGACAGTGCAGTTCTTAGTGATCACCTTTTCCCCTCCTAAGTGGTCACAATCCATTCCCTTAGTATGTTATATAATTTTGTAAGGGATCAAAATGATACTCATTGATTGGCTTATTAGTTGGAAAAATGGCCTTCCTCCTTTTGGAAGCAACCTTCCTCCTTTTACCTATTTTCTTCTATGTGGCCCCTTTTCTATTTGCTGTAGTTTTTGGAGATCCTTGGCAGCCGTTCAGCAATTATTTCTATCAGTTCTTTCTCTGCTCTGGAATGTAGTTAGACTAAGATTGGTTCTTTTCCCCAGCCCTACCCCTAGTTTAACTTATTTTGATTAAATCAAAAGATGGGTAGCACATGCAGTGTTGGGATCTAAATGAATGTACAAGTGATTACCAGACTTAGTAGGATTTGAAATAAAGTCCTTACATTCAGCAATTTAAAATCTGTTTTATACACCATTTTTAATTCTTATTTACATATTGATTATCAGTTGATAATACCTGCTAAAATATTATTGCTAACTTGTATATAAGTAAAGACACTAAAAAACTCCAAAATAGCCTCTCCCATAACAAACGAATGTGAATCTGGGCACTTAACACATATGATTAGAAATGTTATACTTTTCTTGAGACCTTGATGAAGTTAAGCCTTGTAATTTTAAAATTTCAGCTTGCCGATTTTGTTTTACAAACATCAAGAAGTTAAGGCTATGTGGCTGTTCATGCTATATCACCTTACTTTGTCTTAAGAATTCAGTCTTGCCGTTTCTTTGTGTATTTGGGTTTGCCTTCCTATTAATGTTATTTATTTATTTCATCCTTTAGAATTGAGAATAGAATTGAGTCAAAGGGTAATGGCTTTGTGAGGAGAAGGGGTGCCCATTCCTTAGAGAGATGAAGAAAGAATGGGAGGATGGATAAGAATGGAGAGGGGTTTTGAGGTATGAAGTAGAGGGAATGAAAGTACTCATGATAGATAGCCTTAACTTTTTCAGTAATAAAAAAGTGAGGAATCTACTAAGAAAGAGACAGTAGGAGGAGGTATTAGGATCTGAAGAAAAGAAGGTTTGGAGTATCCATCCTGGGTATTGGAATAGAGTGAGTCAGGTAATAATGTTTTGCTCTTGAGTAATGAGGGCCCAGTTAAGATGAGATAATATGGAATCTCATTGAATATAGTCAATATTGTGCTATGACTTACTCCAGGGACATTCAATAGCATGGGAGTACATGTGGAGAAAGTGGATTGTGATTCTACTGTTGATCTGAGGCATTGGCAGGGCAAAATTGTAGTAGGAAAAGGAGAAAAGGAAGTCAAAGATGTATGGCAATGTACAGTCAAATTGCTTTCCTTCAAGGGAGAAGCACTGTTGAGGTAAAAAGGTGAGCAGAGGTGCAGAGCAGAGCAAGGGGTAGTAAATTGAAGGGATTAGAATGAAGAGAATGGAGATGGCAGTGATTAAAGAAGAAAATATTTAGGAATGAGGCTCAGGGAAAGATAGAAGGACAGGAGATTATGACTTTGTTATATAGTATTGGCAGAAACATGGTAACACTTTAAAGATCACTGGAAATTCCTTGTCTTTCATACTTGATGAAATGCTCTTGGAAATTAAAATTTCATATGTGAATGTTAATATAGTCTGAAACACTGGAAAATAGCATGCCTTTTTAGAGTGCTTGGCCATTTTGTTATTGAGAATTATGAGCACTTATATCCCTTTTAAACACCTTATTCCCCATTAGAGTCCCTCTATCACCAAGATTAAGGAGAAAAAATTGTCCCATTCTTTAGAGGAATAATGGAAGAATCCTATTAAAAATACATGAGCTATCAATTAGAAACAAATAGCAATAAACTATTTCAATATTTTAATTTTAATATATAAATACACAATCTATAACTTTAACATACTTTTTATATTAATCATTTGAAATCAGAATACATAGATATCTATCTTCCTCTCTATTCCATTCTCTCTTCCTTTTCTTTTTCCTTGTTCCTTCTTGCTCAATACCTCCTAGCCCCTCCTGAGTCAGGTTAGACTGGCCCATTTCTGAACTCCACCTAAGGTGTGCCCAGCCTTGATTACAATGTTTCCATAATCATTCATTCACTCAACTAAACTTGCCTCCTACTTCACTGAAAAATTAAAGTCATCAAAAGTGAATTTTCTCAACTCCACAGAAACCCTCTTCAGCCAGTCTTAGAGTGAAATGATCCTCCTGCTTGCCAGTACTAACCCTTCCACCTGGGCCCTTGTATGTCCTTCCTCCCATCTCCTCTCGGACTTGACTCTGTAAACCATCATGCCCTTTTTTCGCCAAACTCTTCTCTCCATAGCCTGCAAAAATGCTCAGGCATCCGTTATCCTAAAATGCCTTCTGTTGACCTGGTCACCCTCTCAAACTGTCCTTCAGTTTCTCTAGGAGTGTTTTTCTTGGAGAAGAGATGACTGGCGGTTGTCTTTAAGTATGTCAAAGATTGTCATGTGGAAGAAGGGGTAGATTTGTTATTTTTGGTCCTGGAAGACAGAATAAGGAGTACTAGGTGGAAGTTGCAAAGAGGGTAGATTAGATTCATGATAAGGCAAGATGATCCAAAAATTATAGCTCTCCAAAAATTGAATGGGCTGCCTCTAGTTGCTGCTTTAGGTTCTCCACTCAAGGCTAGATGGCTAATTCTTATTTAAATTAAATTCCATTAGATGATAACGATAATCAAGACAATTGTATTAATGAGTTTCAAGGTTTGCAAAGTGCAAAGTGTTATTGTTTGAGCTTCCAGACAACTCTGTGAAGTAGGTATTATTATACCCATTTTACTAAGAGGAAATTGAGGCTGAAAGATTAAGGGACTTGTCCCAGGTCACATAGCTAGTAAGTTTCTCAGGCAGGATTTGAACTTTGGTCTTTCTGACTCCAAGTCCAGCACTCTATCTACTGAATTACCTAGATGACCTCTAACACTGAGATTTTTAACCCTAGACAGAACTGTTGAGAACTCATTCTGTTGAGTCTGGAATGAGAAGAACCTAGGTCATAGTCTAGACTCTGCAGTAGTTACATATATTGGGACCAATCATTTTGTTTTTAACGCCTTTTCTATTCCTCATTTAAATGGGAATTTGCCTCCTATTATCAAGATGTTTTGAGGGTATGCTAAAAACATAAAAGTCCACTATGGAAGTAAAAGAATTCATTTAGGAATGCATTTTTTGGGGGGGCAGAGCCAAGATGGCGGAGTAGAAAGACTCACATTTACTAGCTCCGAACCCACAGCCCATAGATTTCCTGTAAAAAGAACTCCTGACAAATTCTGGAATAGTGGAAGCCGCGCAGAAACACAGTGAAGGAGATATCCATTGCAGAGAGCCCTGAAAAACCGACCACAAAGGTACCCCCGACGGGAGCGGAGCCCTGCCCTGCGGAGCCCTCCCCTCCCCCAGCCCCGGCCGCATCGCACTGAGAGGAACAGGCAGAGCCCAGCAGGCTTCAGGGACCTGAATCTCCGGCGGCCGCGAAGGTCCCTCCACCCACAGACGCACAGGTCAGTGAGAGAGACGGGCTGAGAGGGGAGCGGGGTATCTCCGGGACTCGGACCCCCTCGGGAGTCGGTGGCCACGGCAGAGGCAGAGGCAGCAGGTGGCCAGAGACTCCCAGAGCAGGCAGGAGCTCCACCGCACCTCCATTACAAAAGATCTCTGCATAAACCCCCTGAGGGAACTGAGCCTGAGAGGCGGCCCTGCCCCCACCTGAGCACCAGCAGATAAGCTTCCATTGAAGAGCAGCCAGGCCTGCCACCAAAGCCCTGAGACTGGGGAGCAGCATTTGAATCTCAGACCCCAAGCACTAGCTGGGTGGATCTAGGCTGGGGTAGAGAGGACTCTCAGAAGTCAAGTAACTGGCTGGGAGCATTTGAATCTCAGACCCCAAGCACTAGCTGGGCGGATCTAGGCCAGGGGGTGGAAAGGACTCTCAGAAGTCAAGTAACTGGCTGGGAAAATGCCGAGAAAAGGGAAAAAAAC
>CM053771.1:152770994-152800148 GCA_028658325.1 Potorous gilbertii | reverse complement strand
GAGACATCTTGAGAACTCTAGCAAATTCCATAAGCACTTAACAGAAGCTAAGAGTTTTTCTTTTTGGCCACACGATGTGCTTAGAAGTTTGAGCTTATTTCCACCTAGACTTTGTACGTATTTGTGGGAGAATATGTCATAGATTTTTGTGAGGAAGTTTGTACCAGCTGGCCTTATTATACCATCTTAGTAAATACCCCTTTCTAAAAGCTGATTAAGTCTGCCTAAGTTATACCAACTGATAATCAAGGAGGGTAAGCACACTAATGGAGTTTTATAAACAATTTATGGATTTTGTTTGGATAATTTGTAGATCCATGGTTTTCCCATTTTTATCTTGCCAAAAGTATATAGCTAAGACCAGGATTGCTATAGAGATTCATGTCTTTCAATGTATTCTTCCCATCAAACTTTGACTTCAGGATGCTAATCAGTCTCTTCCCATATATAGACTCAGCTTTTTTCCTTGATATCTTCATGTATAATCTGTCTCGTATGCAGAAGACCAAGGTGAGTATCACTCTAATTCACTGGTTCAATTTGACCTCCAGATTCAATCTCTAAGCCTTTCATAACTATTGGAACACATTAAGAATTTTACATTTATCGAATCTAAATGACATTTTACTATCATTGGAAATAGATTCCATAAAATGAAATTGCTATTTAATGTACTTTTCAGGAAAGTCATATAGCATTGTCATCCATGTTCATTAAGCAATTAATATGATATTTTGATAGCATTTCATGGTATCAAACGGAGGGGGTAATCATGGGTTTAAAAATAGGCAACATAATCTGTCTTTGTGGAAGATGTAACATTTTATATCAATTGTTCTTGACATTATTCCATTGCTGGCATAATACAGAGAATGTGTGTGTGTGTTCATCCTTCATTGCCAAAGAAGACCATGCCATCAGAGAAATGATGACATAACTTGCACTTGACTTTGTTTTGATTGAGGGAGGGCTGTGCAGGTCACCAGCCTCACTTCTCCTTCAGAGCCATCTGAATCCAGTGACCTGATATTCATCAGGATGACTGGAGATGACCCAGGATGAGGCAATTGAGGTTAAGGGACTTGCCCAAGGTCACACAGCTAGTGAGTGTCAAGTGTCTGAGGTGAGATTTGAACTCAGATCCTCCTGACTGCTGCACTGGTGCTCTATCCTCTGCACCACCTAGCTGCCCCTAATATAGAGAATAGTTTTACATATAGACACCAACTAATCTATTATTCTTACTCTGCTTGGATCTACTTCATTTATTTACAATATGTAAATGAGCCATGAATGCAGAACTTAGTCAATGGTGTGTGATTATTAATAAAAAACCTTGTACATCTTATTCAGAAATTATAAAAATGATGATGAATTGCTTTTGATGCCTCTGGGATATTTTGGCATCTTCTTTTTTTTCTCTTCAGCCAAAATATTGTTTTCTTATAAGTATTTAAAGATTTTTGGAAACTGGATAGTATATAAATACGCAATTTGCCCATTTTTGGAGAGGTCATTGGCACTTTAGTAATAAATATCTGATGCTTTCTATTAATAAAAATGAGATCAGAGTTGTATCAAAAAGGAAATTGGTATTGTACATTGCTGGTAATTCATACACAATTGTGAATTATCTGAGTCAATAATTACGCATCTTCTCTAGCCCTGCCACTTTTAAATTTTGAAGTGATGATTGAGTTTTAGTTTCTTCCCCTGACATAACAATTCTGTCTATTCGTTATGTAAGAATCATAATGACGGCTAACATGTAGCACTTACTACGTGACGGGCCCTGTGTTAAGTACTTCATCACTATCTCATTTAATTCTCACCATAACCCTTTGAGAAAGATACAATCATCCCCATTTTGCAGATGGAAAAACTGAGGCAAATAGAGATTAAATAACTTGCCCGGGATTGCACAGTTTGTGAGAGGCCAGATTTGAACTCTGGTCTTCTCTATTCTAGGTCCAGTACTCTCAGTTCACTGTACCACTTATTCTTATTAACAGGACACAGATTTTATTTTTCTTCAAATTCAAGCTGGACTTTTGTTGTGTTAGAATTCTTTTGTCCACATAGATGACCACAAATGATCAACATCTTCCTTCTTGGGAGGTTCTTTCTCTACAATAATTTCATTGCTTCACAAGCCTATCTATTGGAGATTTTTAATATGGGGTTAGTGAACTTTAAAAAAAGTATATATTTTCATAACTATGTTTCAATTTAACTGGTTTCCTTTGTAGTCCTATGCATTGTATTTTGTGTAATTAAAACATTGCAAGAAGGGATCCATTGGCTTCACCAGATGTGGTGAACGGGCATATGTTACAAAAAAGATTAAGAACTCCCATTTTTATTATTGATTGATATTGAATTGTTTATATCAAAATTTGGGAGAATGTATTCTTTTACGGTGGTGGTGGCAAATAGCATCTCCTTTGAATTATTCTATTTTGATATGGTTGGTCTATTGTTTGAATTTGTGCTTTAAACTCAAAAAGGGCTTTTAAAAGTTCTCTTCTAATTATTCCCATCTCCTTTTCAAAGCTATGTTAACAGTCAGTAAACATTTATTAAGGTCCTACTATGTGCCACTCACTGTGCTAAGCACTGGAAATATAAACGCAGTGTATGATAAGTCCAAAGGAGTGCAGCTGGGTGGCAAATGAAGAGATACAGGTACTTTTGCCATCCATACCATTACTAAGTATAAATGAGAATTTCACAGATTATCAATATCTTCAAATTTTCATTTCTGGAAACAAATTCTCAATTCTACATGTGGTGGGACATTGGGCAAGCTCTCTGGACATTTTTGGCTTTTGTGGCTAAAGCACCCAGATCCTAGTCTCAGTCCCACCTAGTGCTTGGCAAACTTACTGGTTTGAATTATAAAAGGAATTATAAAAATTATAAAAAAGCCTTGTGACTTGGAGGGGAGTCAGAAATATTTTCCTGAGTTGAAACTGACTGCAGGGTGCTTCCTTTAGTTTCTGACTGTGGAAAGTGTCTTATGATTATGTTTTATATCATTTTTATTCTTGCATTGTATGCTTTAAACTTTAATTGTTAGTTTTCATTGAATTTTAATGGAACCTATTACATTTTATATAACCTCAAAACCCCCAAAACTCAGCCCACTGACCCTAAAAACTTCTAGACTAGGTTTCAACTACAATAGTGGGTATAGGAATGAAGATAATTCTTATGACTGCCCTTCGTTGGCAATCCATTGTTATATAAGTTGGAGCTAAAGATACCATTGACAAGATGTGTGAAGTACTTGCCAGGATTTGTTTCCAATTTTGTTGTTATGTACTGGTGCAGAATAAACGTATTTCTACCCTTAATCCATTTCATGACTACTGATGGCTTGCCCACTTTAGGGATTGAAAGCATCTGCATGGAAGTATCTAAAGCAGGTGGCACATTTCTGATTTATGTTGTCACTCTGTCCCCTGGGTAAAGTTAATCATCATTATAATTCTGAATAGACTCAATCTACAACCCAATGCCACACTGTCTATTTCTTAGGAGTTATAGAGCATTAGCCAAGGTGCCGACTCAATTAGCAGCTGGTGTCTCAGGCCTTGCCAGCTACCAGAGCGATCTCAGGTAAGAGTCATTGCTATATATCACCCAGCTAGAATTCCTTTATTTTTTCCCTGCTGCTTCTAAAGCGCAACATGGATGATGGGTTGGGTTTTGAGGGGGTCACTATTATTACGTCTCTTAACATGTCATTTGGAATTTGATTACATATTTCTAGAGATGTATAACTCGGAAAAGTGGACTAATCCTGTATAAAAAGGACAGTAGGTGGACAATAGACTCAAAAAAGATTTGGAAGTTTTGATTCTGAGTTATAAACTGGTGTTGTCATCAACAGAAATAGGAAACTGGGATGAAGGACAGGTTTTAAGGGGAGGTTGATGGGAATAATTCCCTACTGCATTGGAAAATGTTAATACATTGATACAGTACAACAATGTGTTAATACATTGATACAGTACAATGATGCATTGATACAATGTTAATACATTGATACAGTATAATGATACATTGATACAATGTTAATGCATTGATACAACAAATATTTATTATGGACCTACTATGTGCCAGGCTTGTACTAAGTACTGAGCCCTATTCAAATAAAAGCTTTGGGAGGGCTTTTTTTTTTTTTTTGCTCCATCCTTCAGCTTTACAATCTGAGACAACTGAAGATATTGATGAGGTGGGAATACCAAAGCTGAGGCCATCTCTATGATAAGTTCCCAGGTGACCAGGTGACTGGGAGGTATGGAAGCAGGGCATGATGTCCCATGGAGTCAAATATAAGGGTATATAAGGTATAAGTGTCAGAGAAATGTATAAACCAATGGAGATGTCAAACTGGCCTAGACAAGAACTCTAAACATTGGTGCTAGATACAAAGTTGGTGACAGTGGATAGGGCTCTTGATTTAGAAGACCTGACGTTGAATCCTGTGGCAGATACTTACTAGCTGTATGATGCTGGGGAACATACTAAATGTCTGTTTGCTTTAGTTTCCTCAACTATAAGATGGGGTGGTAATAACACCTACCTTATAGGGTTGTTGTGCTGGTCAAATGAGATAACATATATAAGTACTTTGTAAACCTTAGAACTCTGTAGGAATGCTAATCTTGTATCATCTACTTAGAGATGATAACCAAAGCAGGAGGTCGAAAGAGAAGAGATAAAGCCAGGGAAATACCTTGTTGGGATGCTGTATTGATAAGGCCTTTTTGCTTACCATTAATATAATTTTTGCTTCTTAAAGGGAAGATCTTCTTCACCTGTTAATGGGCCTACCCATTAAGGGGAGTTTGATTAGGGAAGATTTGTAGGAAGGTCCACACCTTTTGTTATGAGGCACTTAGTCTTGAGGGGTAGTGCCCTCTGGCTCTGAGAAGATGATAAATACTCTGAAGAGAGGTTTTGCTTTGAGGTACTCTCTGATAACTATGTATGTATGTGATGGTCAGACAATCGGAAGCCTGTCTATTGGTCTTTATTTTGTTTCTTATATTTTTCTCTATTGGTGAATGATATATGTACTTGATTAAAGGAGATTGTAAACCCCTCAAAAGTTGCCTTTCCTTTTGAAAAGCAGACCAAAGAACTTGTGATATCAGGCCCCCCTGTGTATATTGGGGTGCTTACTGATACAGATGTGTATACTAAGAGAGCAAGAAGAAGAATTAGAACTATCAGGGATCAGGGAAGATCATTTTGGAGACCATTGAATTAGAAAGGAATGTCATATAAGACAAAAGAATGAAATATCAAGCAGGGAGAGTGATTAAATGCTGAAGATGTCAAATGCTATAGAAAGGTCAAGGAGGTTGAGGACTAAGAAAAGACCGTTGAGGTTGGCAGTTAGGAGGAGAGAGGTATCAATACTGTGGTGGGGATAGAAGCTAGATTTGTGGGAGTTAAATAGTTGAGTAATGAAGTAGAGGCAGAAAATATATAAAATATAAACTATTCTTTCCAAATTTCAGCAATGAAGGATAGTAGAGAGATAAAACGTTCATATAAGAACATGGTAACTTGGAAAATTTTTTGCTTTTATTTTTTTGGAATGAGAATGTTAGGTATATGTATAAGCCTAAGACCAACTAGTGCAACAGTATTCTAAACTGTGTTCCTCCATTTCTATTATCTCCTTCTCCCTCCTTATTTCTCTAATCCTTATAATCTATAGTCCAGGAACTGTGATCTCCAGTGCAGGAGTCAAGAGGATCTGAGTTCAAATCTCACCTCAGACACTTGACACTCATTAGCTGTGTGATCTTGGGCAAGTCACTTAACCCCAATTGCTTCATCCTGGGTCATCTCCAGTCATCTTGATGAATATCAGGTCACTGGATTCAGATGGTTCTGGAGAAGAAGTGAGGCTGGTGACCTGCACAGCCCTCCCTCACTCAAAACAAAGTCAAGTGCAAGTCATGTCATCATTTCTCTGATGGCATGGTCTTCTTTGACAACGAAGGAGGAACACACACATATCAATGACCACTTACTCAAACTTGTTTTTCCAGTCCTTATCTTACTTGAAGTTCTCTAGAAGTTCACTTTTGAATACCCACTTCTTTTCCTTAATTTCTTATCTTATGACTTCTAAGACACCCCAGCATTTTGGCTTTTCTCCTGTCCCTCTGACAGTTCCTTCTCTTCTCCCTGGCTTCCTCCTCAAGTTTCTTTTGCATATTTCTTTTGTTCTCCAAGGTTTTTTCATTGGGCTTTCTTAACATTTTCTGCCCTATAGCAGGGTTTGGACTCAGGTCTTCCTGACTCCAAGTTCAGCTCTGTCCATTGTACTACCTAATTTTGTCTCTAGCACCAATATCTCCACTGAGTTCTAGTCCAGTCCAGATAGATATCTCCATTGGAATGGTCTCTGTTCCATTGGGTTCTCATTCATGCTGATGGATTCAACTTTCACATTTTAATCAATGACACCCAAGTTTATGTCTTCAGACATGACTTCTTCAACTTCATTTCCATGTTTCTAATTACTCATGGGACAGGTTTAATTTGAATGCCTCATCTGACCCTCCAGTTCAATATGTCTACAAATGAGTTCATCATATTCAAATCAGCTCCTCATCTTGATTTCCTTAATTGTATTACTGACCCCACCACTTTCCTAGTTATTCAGATTCAAAACTAAAATGTGTTTTTTTTTTTTTACCACCTTTTACATACAATTATATGCTAGCATCCATTTACCTACCTACCTGATAAAAAGGGTTTCCCAATATGGGACCAATGCCATTGGTGATGTTCTATAGGTCATAACATCTATCTATATATCATAGAATTACAGATTTAGAGCTGGAAGGTATATTAAAAGTAATCTAATACAACCTCATCCTCTCAATTTTAAAGTTGAGGAAACTGGTGTCTAGAGAGGTAAAATGAGTTGCCCTTGATAGGAAATGGCAGAGCCTAGATCTGAACATGGAGCCTTTGTCTCCAAATCCAGTGTTCCTTTCATTCATAACATGCTGCCTGCTTGGGAATATGAGATCCACTGTTTTAATCTGCCATAATTACGAACCTGTTGAAAAAGAGCTGATCTAAGAACTGATGAAACTTACTAACAGTGGAGAACAATCCCAGAGGGTCCTCATCTGTGAAAAAGAGGACAAGATGGTCTCTCAGTTCCTTTGGAGAGTTCTATGTCTCATAATCCTGGGATATTTAACTAATGGCTAGTTGTGTATTTTTCTAGGGTTGAAAAACTGAAAGAACAGCTGTCTTAACCACTTCTTCTGATATCAAATGGGGGTAGTAATAACATCCAAAAGTCTCCAACTCAATGGAAATTCCACCCATAGTAACTTGACAGGTTTCCTGGGCAGAATTGTTTGTGCATCCCACTAATATTCAAAGTAATAGGGCTCCTGGGTATTCAGATAATAGACCCCACAGAGAATCACAGTGTTTTAAGCAATAGAGTTTTTCTTTTATTCAGGTGATCACATTCATGTTTCAACTCTTCACACAGGCTGAAATCCAGTTTCCAAGCTAGTTTAAAAAAAAAGCCATCCAGGTTCATATAGTCCTGTAAACCTTCTGAAAGGTACCTCTTGGCAGTGAAAACACATTATACAATAAGCAAAGCATTTCAAATGTATTGAAGAACACACACAATAGCCAGAACATTTCCACCCCATTTTGACAGTATCACTATTGATCATATGGTTGTCAATGAGCTGTGTAACATACTGCATTTTCAAAACAGGTCTAAAGTTTAGATAACTGCAGTGCCATTATTAAAATGTGTGTGTTTTACTCCCCCCTACCATAAGAATACTGCAGCTATTTTCATGACTTAGTTGTGTACTACATCATACTTAAGTAACATGGAACACCTGGCATTATAAAAATACTTTTTATATGAATAGGTCAAAACTAAAACAAGTAATACTATAAAAACATTTGTAATAATAATAGTATCAATCTCTAGACAAAACATTTTCTCCCTCTTAGCAGCTGAATATTTAATAACATCTTAGGAAACACACCCCCTGAGAGGGTGAGACATACTAGAATGTCTACTCAATGCAGACTTAAAAATACTTTCGTACACATCATCAATCTAGTCTTTCCATTCTTACAGAATTGTTCAGTACATTTCTGATAATGGAGATGATTAATTCTCCTAAAAGATTTCATTTAAGTCTCTATTTGTTATGAATTTCATTGGTACCCATAAAACACCAGCCTAGGGAATAAATGTTTGATATTGATATCCTTCTGCCAGGTGAAGGCTACAGGTTTGTCATTAATAGTTCTATTTTAATTTAAAATCTTTTAACTCGGAAAACCTGTGATTGCATTTTGTCCACTGTCTGAAATCAACTCATTCATTTCATTTTGTTTGCTTTCTTTTATGGCATGATTGGGGTGATTTCTTTGAACCTGTGCTCTTCTGGACCTTCTGAAACACAGTTTCATCAGCAAATAACATAATTCAGCCACATTTAACAGCATGCAAATCACAGATGCGGCAATCATGAAAATGGTAAAAATAGACTTTTCGGTGGGTCTTGAAATAAAGCAGTCCACAATATTGGGACAAGGATCAATACTGCATTTCACCACCCAGGGCAGGTTATAGCCATTGTAAAGAAAATAAAACACATACATAAAGCAGGCTTCGAAGATAATCCTAAAGAAAATACTGCTAGTGTAAGTCCACCACAAAGACCCCTCTATTCGAACCTTCTGTTTTTTAATTTCTTCTAAGTCTTTGTATTCAATCCCTTTCTCTCCTCTCCTCAACTGTCTTGCCTTCTCATGTCTGTTGTAGGTAACATGCATGGCTACCAGCAGTGCTGGAGTGGAGACAAAAATCAGCTGCAGTGCCCAGAGTCGGATATGAGAAACAGGGAAGAAGTGGTCGTAACACACATTTTTGCATCCTGGCTGCAGGGTGTTACAGACGAAATCTTCTTGCTCATCTCCCCATACTTCTTGAGCGGCTACGACCAGGATCATGACTCGAAAAATGAAGAGGACAGTAATCCAGACCTTCCCTATGCTGGTGGAGTGTTTATTTACGCCTCCGATGAAGGTATGCAGTGTACTCCAATCCATCGTGGCGACTTATTCCTAATAAGAAAAAAAGGAAGATATTACTCAGGTATCTTTAGAGGAGCCTCGACAGAGGAAGGGATGATCTAGATGAGAGAGAACAGAACTAAAGACATTGGCAACTTTATTTTTGCCTCAAGTACACTGTAGCTACCCGTTAAGTGGCACAGTGGTTAAAGGGCTGGGTCTGGAATCAAGAAGACCTGAATTCAAATCTAGCCTCAGGCACTAACTAGCAAGTGACATAACCTCTGCCTCAGTTTCCTCAAGTGTAAAATGGGGATACTAACGTCACCTACCTTTCAGTGTTACTGTGAAGATCAGATGAGAGATTTGCAAAAAGCACTTGGCATATTGCCTGGCACATAGCAGATGCTACAGAGAGACTTACTCCCTCCCCCTTTCCCAGTAGCTCTTAATTACAGAAGGTTCAAAGGATGTCCTACTGGAAATTCATTATCCAGTAACAAAATGGGTAGCAACTATTCTGTTCAGCCATCTTCAAGTAAAAAGTAAAAGACTGTAGGCTTTGGAGTGGCTTCTTGGCATCCATTCAGAAACATAAAACTAATTCCTGTGACTTTTTTACTCACTGTGTAAATGTGTGTTATGTAATCAGTTTGCTTTTCCCAAAAGGATTAAAATGTAATGACTTTTTAAAAAGTCACTTTAAAAAGTTGTTCTTCAGAGTTGAGTTACATGTGAGCTTTGTGTCCAACAGATTGGAAGAATAAAATAGAAATTGAATGTCTGTTGTGGGCAGTCTTCTACTTCAAATATTTGCTGCAGTATTTGGAAGCCCAGTTTTGAAGACTACTGAAAGCACCCCTGGAAAGGAGGACTATATGCTTTTATTAAAAAAAAGTTTTAAAAAATTCATTTTAATTTAAAATGTTCTTCTGGACAGTTTATTTTCATGCAACTACTCCTGATAGATGAAATGTGAGTGACACTAGGAACTGAAGCAGAGGGAGCTAGTTATGTTAGAGCTTGTGTTGCCATTTTATTATCTAAAGATGTTCTTCCTTATGCCAAGAAACCTGCTGCACTATAAGCTAATTCTTTTTCTCCATCACCACAGAACTCCCCTAGACTATTACTTTCTCTTTTAAAAATTTTATTGATGTGTTTTGGTTTTACATTACAAACGTTTACAGATTATCCCTACTCCATGAATTCTCTTGTAACAAAGTAAAACAGATAAGTAAAACTTATAGCATAGTAGCCTCATCTGAAAGTGCATGATACATTCCATGTCTGTAGCATCCCTTCCTCTATTTCAAAAAATTAATAAAAATATATTTTATGACTTTCAAAAGTTTCCTTATAACAACCATTCTTGGACTAGGATGTGACAATTATGGCACCTTTCAGCTGTCTTTTTGGAATGAATGAAAAGTCATTTATTAAGCTCTTACTATTCGTCAAGCATTGTATTCAGGTTTAGATATACAAACATAAAGAGAGAGAAAAGCTACCCGTTAGGAGCTTATAAGGAAAACTACATGTGATCTTTTAATGCAGAACATAAAATGGAGAGCAATGTAAAGGAAGCCAATTGTATTGAAATATTGCTATCATTTTTCCCAATTCATTTATTTTTAGTTTTCAACATTTATTTCCATGAGTTTTAAATTTTCTTCCCTTCCCTTTCTCTTCCCTCCCTAAGATGACATTCAATTTGATATGGACTCTACACATACATTCCTATCAGACTATATAAAAATATTTTTAAAAATATATGGGAATTGTGGCAAAAGAAAAGAGTTGTGGCCTGGGAAGTCATAGTGACAGTGAGTTGATGATGCATATGATACTCTCCTTCTAAATTTAAAGTCACATAATTTGAATACTGGATTTATTCACATATTTAGCCATTTAATTACTTGAGTGCCATTTTTGAACTCTCAGGGACATAAATTGTTCTCTTGGACACTCTCTTTTCAATGATGACATCATTATTATCTCTTCAAACATTTTTAGTCCCCCTGCCACCATTCAGCACCTAACCTCTGGGAGTCACTTGGGTGCTAAAGGTATGCATACACTTTGGTCCACAGTCCTGAGACATCACTTGACTTTTTTTTTTATCTAACAATGCTGGCTGCCATTTTAGTTGCTTTTCTTGGGCACTCCTCCCTTCTGTCATAGGTACTGGGAGTTTGGAGGCAGGTACTAGAGATACACTCTTCCCTCACAAGACTCAGGACTATTTATTTATAATTCTCATGCATTTAAACCAGGGCATGGAGTTCTTGGAACACATACTCAGCTGGGAGAAGGCTTGAAAAAGTACAATTAGAAATTTCTATGTCACACATTCCAAGACTCCTTCACCATTTTCCCCCATCCCCAATTTTGCCCTTTGCCAAAATGTACAGAAACACTTATGGGAAAATGTTTTCCTCCACTGTACTTACTCTACTGAACTGGCCTTCTAGACACTCTGAAGGATACGAAAGAAATAGAGTCAAAGGATACCAGAGCTGGAAGGACCTTAGAAGTCATCTAGTCCAAGAGTTCTTTTCTGGGAGTCTACGAATTTATTTCGTACTTTTTTCCCCTTATAATTTATTGATAACTATATTTCATCTTCCTTGTAATCCTATGGATTTTATTTTGCACATTTAAGAACCTTATTCTGAGGAGAGATTCATACCAAAGGTTTACATGACTCAAAAAAAGGGTTAAGAACCTCTGAGTTCAGTCACTTCATTTTAGATATGTGGTAACTGAGGCCCAGGGAGGTTACATGTTTTGTCTAAGGTCATAGATATAAAAATAAGCAGGATTAAAATGAGGTACTCTGAGTACAATCCAAAGCTTGTTCTACATGCTACATGAATCACAAGTGAAACTGATTAAGAAGGTATATAAATAAACCAACGTGGCATATGATAAACCAATCAACAAACATTTTTCAAGTTTCTACCATATGTCACATACTATTCTAAGTACCCAGGAGACAAAAAGACCCTGCCCTCCTTCAAATGGCAGCCCAAATAATCTCAGAGGACACAAAAGATAGATGCAGATGCCCACAAACAAGACATTATTAATATCAACCAAGACATTAAACAGAAAAGATGGGTCTTTATCAAAGGTTAATAAAAAAGAGTAGCTTAGAACTTTAAGAAGTGTCATAAAAGCTAAAGCCCAGAATGAGTTGAGGCTCGTGGAATAGGCTAAGGGAAACAAACGGCTTTTTATAGTTATGCTTGGAGCAAGATGTAGAATAAATAAGATAAAGGCTCACAATTTAGGGTAAATGGCATTACCACATAAAACAAAAAAACTATTCAATTTCAATTTTGCATTTGTATTCTTCATCAAAGCAAATTATCTTTAAATTATAAAGGGCAAAAGAAATTCAAGTCCAAGAAAAGGTAAGAGATCCCTAAATTCCATTAAATTAGGTCAAATTACTAAGCTTAGAAACATAGTACTACAGGATACTGAAGAAAAAGAAGCAACTTGCAAAGAAGATTGATAAATTATGAAAAAAATGGCTCAGAAGACTAGAGATAGTCAAAAGTTGGTTTCAGTTTTCTGAAAGGAGGGGAAAAGATTCTAGAAATTTCGAAAGGGTAAATTTAAAGATGATCCCCAGAAAAATCTGCATCTTATGGAGCAAACTTTGGAAAATGTGTTGATCATTGTCAATTTGGAGACTGTTTATGAGAACCCTGGATAGCAGAGTTCTTCTTGTGGTCCTGTCTCACTTAGTGTATTTTAGTCATGGGTTCAGCCAAGCCATAAAAGTTATGCTCTTAGTCCTTACCCATATTTTTTTCAATAAAAGCTCCTCAAGGAGAAGGACTGTTCATTTTTGTCTATCTTTGTACTATGGAGATAGAGATCTTTATGGTATAGAACAAATAATAGGCATTTAATAACTACATATTGAATTTGTCCACCCAGCTTCCTGATGCTTGTAACATGAAGGCTTATTTTCTAATTCAATTGAAAAAAAACTTGGCTTAATGCATTAAAACCAATGTAAGCACCCTCTTTGGAGTACTTATGTGTGCCATTTCAGAAGCTCTATAATGTTTCAGGGGTTGATGTAGGCAGAAAAATGTCACCTCTAAACAGGAAAATCTGGAGAACATCTTCGATTTGAACATTATTCTGGAAATCATCCACAATAGTGGCAAATATTTTTGGCAAACATATATTTCCTTGTTTTAAGCCTTGCTTGACACTAACAACCAGAGAGTTGAACAAAGGTTTCTCTGTTGTCACATCTTTAAGGAATCCTGTAGAATTTTGAAATATTCATGGGAGATATCATATTAGAGAAAAACTCTTAAGTCAGCATTTTGATTTACGGCATGAAAATTTTTAAAAAATCAATAAATAACACAATGGTGATCTTATATTCTTTATACTTTTGTACTGTACAATTGTGTACTTGTAAAACTATGGCATTCTGCAGAAAATAATTCAAGAATGTCTTCTGTTCTCTCATACCTTTATCACTCAAAAGATTTGGGTATAATTATCCACATTTAAAAAAAAGTAGATAAAAATACCCGCTGTTCACATTATGATATGCAGTTGGATAGACCTTGTCCATTGGCATATTTCTTAGGCAGACACTACATGAACAACGAACTGAGCCTAGAGTTGAATAGGACAAGCTGGATTGCCCTTGGAAAAACGTACCACACTTTAATGACTCTGAATTTCTACTCGAACCAGACCCCATCATTCGAATAATATTCTTCTGGGATGCTCTACGAATTTAAAAATTTCCCTACATGCCATTTCATTATATTACATATTCATCAAGGGGAACTGTGGCCCTAGCAAATAGAGGGCTGACCTTGGATACAGGTTGGGTTCAAGTGCTTCCATCTGACACATAGTGGCTATATGACCTCTGCTCCAGGCACCTCTCAGACTCAAGTTACAGGGAAGGTGCTGATCTGCACTGGTGCATAGACTTTCCTCATTTGGGAGTGCCTGATACCAGTAAAATCACAGTGAGGATGATTCCTATTCTGCTACATACTCATCATAAAACCCAAGTGTTTGAAGCTTTTCTTTTAAGAGACGAGTAAATCATTGTGTCAACTTAAATCCATGAAAACTCACATATTGACTTCAATAAATTTTGAGGTGTGGGGAACACCTCAATGGAAAAAATGGAAAGGAAATAAAATGGCTTCTGGAGAGACCAGCCCAAGCTTATCAGCTTCCTTCGGGCCATATGCCCACCTAAAAAGAAATGAGGGAGCTAAAGGTAAACCTTGGCAGGAGTAGGGCTCCATTTTCCTTTCTAGATTTTTTCTGGGCCCCCAGAATATGTGATCTGGAGAGAAAAGAAAAGAAAGCAACAAGGAGAGAAGGAAGTGGGGAAAACAGAAGGAAAGTCTGAGCTATCCAAGAGTAGAATGTGCTGCTTAGAGAGGTATATGGGGTTCCCCTTTCTCTGGACAAGGCGGATGCCATCTTGTCAGGGGCAGTTTGAGGGATCCACTTCAAGCAGAAACTGAAACAGTCTCTGAGTTAGTTATTTTTTTATGGCCATGAATCAAAGGAGAATGGAACAATAACTAAATAAGAAAGCTCCAGCTGATGTATTATTTTACTGTAGTTTGAAGGTGGTATCAAAATTAGCGTATACCGTTAGGAAAATGGACAAAACTATTTCACAGGGAGCTCTTTGAGAGTAAGAAACACATTTTACATGTCTTTTGTGTCTCTCCCAGAGCCTTGCACATTACTTTGCATGAATTTAATTTAATATTTCAAGACCTGTGATTTTTTTTTCTAGAGTGGATACTTCCTACCCTTCACATCTTCCTTAGTAGGCTGTTTCATGATTTGCTGTGGTCAAAAGGCCTTTATTAATGATCTAACAGCAAAATGCCTGGTGATGAACTATTCCAAAGCTCTTGAAGGATAAGCATATCATAGTTACCAAGTGTTTCTTTAAGCACTTTTCAACTTGGTAAGACCTCTAAAGAATTTGCACTCAGTTTGTAAGAGCCTATAGGATCCTAGAGTTCATTCTTTGGTATAATGAGTCATAGGAATATGGCTTTAGTAGAAAACTTTGTGCATGGAAGTCACTTACTGTATATACACTACATCTTTAAGGAACTTTGTATAATTTAGACATATGTATAGGAGACAAGAATATCATTGTTATGAATTGTCAATTTAAAAACCAATATAGTTACATCTGGTATGCTGTAATCACTCAGAATACGTAATCTAGCTAACAAACAATCTGACCCAAATATCCACTTGTAATCAGAAGTACAACTTGATAAAGACAAAACTCTAGTGAGATTTGGGATCAACACATACCACCAAGTACAGAACAAAGGATGTTCCATAAATCTGCATTGACTTTGTAGAATAGTAAAGATTTTTATTTTTTAAACATGCATTGTCTTGTATCTAATGACTGTCAATACTAGGCAACTGACAATTTAATTCTTTATTTCTATTTCTATAGAATTCTAATTCCATAATTAAATCGACACTTTAATTCTATAAATGTCTGCAGTCAGTCAACAAACACTTCCTAGTTAGTCTCTGTACTCATTACCATGATCCTATCTAGGGGAGCTTGGTAGTGCAGTGGATTGAGCTTCCTGAAGTCAGTAAGATCCAAGTTGAAATGTGTCCTCACATACTTATCTATGTAACCCTGGGCAAGTCACTTAACCTTGTTTGCCTCAGTTTCCTCAATTGTAAAATGAACTGGAGAAGGAAATAGAAACCACTCTAATATCTTTGCCAAGAAAATCTCAAATAGGGTCATGAAGAATTGGACATAACTGAACAATAAATATAGTGCCTTCTATGTACCATGTACTCTGCTAAGAATTTTATGAACATTTCATTTGAACTTCACAATAACCCTGTGAGGTAGTTGCAACTATTATCCCCATTTTACAATGGAAGACACTAAGGTAAACAGAGGTTAAGTGATTCACCCTGGACTTGCCCTGGGTCACCTAGCTGATAAGTGTCTGTCTGAGGTCATATTTGATTGTAGTTCATTCCGACTACAAGCCCATTGCTCTTTCCAGCTGTACCACCAGCTGCCTCAATGATCTGTCACTATCTGTGGTCTGGTAAGAGAACAGCTGTCTCAGAAGCATCATGGATAAACTACTTCAAGTGAAGAGAAAGAGAGTATATAATTTATTATACTTTCACTAGAAACTGGAATCTTATAAAGTCCCATACGTATTCATAGGGATTTGACAGATTACTACTCTAACTCCTTTATTTTACAGATCAGGAAATCAAGGCCCAAGCACTGATTGACCCCTGAATTCTTCCTGCCATAAATAATGGAGAAGTAGGTAATGAGAACTAATAATAAATATTAAACAACTTTTAATAATAAGAGCTTGGAAAATCTTTGGCGGGCTTTCCTCATGAAGAAGTTAGAGACAGGGATGGGGAACCTGCAACCTCAAGGTCACATGTGATCCACCAGGTCCTCAAGTTCAGCCCTTTGACTGAATCCAAAATTCACTGTTTCTGAAGTTTGGATTTAGTGTGTGAAGTTTGGACTTTATACGCGTCATTTCTGTTTGAATTTGACACCACTGACGTACACTAACAAAATCTCAGGTCTGGGAGAGTAGTGGGTGGGAAGAAAACAAATGAAATTACATTGCCAGGTAAATCTGATGTTGAGTGTGTGTGTGTGTGTGTGTGTGTGTGTGTGTGTGTGTGTGTGTGTGTATGTTTTTCCCTCAAATAAGTATGCAGTGGTTCTCCATAATGGTCCTGGAATATTCCAGTGTGTTTCCAGATAGGAATATTTGTGAAATTTTCAAATTTTTGGTTGATTTCAAAATAAATTTCAATTCACTTTAATTGCATTAATGCACCATTACTCTAAAATATTGGGAAATCATTGTGCCATTCCAGTAACATGTAATCAAATTGTAAATCATAAGGAAGAAAAACCAGATGAAATAAGTTCCAAATCTACACTTACTCGATTCTTTCTCTCTCAAATAAAAATGATGCATTTGGAATGATTTTTTATGAATATTACCATTACAGAATATTTAGAAAATCATAGGTAAAACATGCTTTATGGATTTCCCTATGCTTTTTAAAAAATAAATTTCCAAACGTGAATTTTACTTTTCTAAGTACTTTCCAATTTCAATAAACTAAATATCTCTTTCCTTTTTGCCTCAAGAGAACTATGGGCCTTGTAAGAGGAACTATTACAGTAAAAAGTAATATATTAACTTTGTCTATTCAAAGAAAACCACTTTAACTGATGACTTTTTGGTTACCTCTTTTAGGAAAAAGCTTAGCTTCAGTATAATTCAATTTAAAAACATGGTAGCATTTGAATTTGGAAGAGATTGGTAGGATTTTTTTTAAAATGTGAAATGCATAATTAACTTGAGTTGATCACACTCATATTACAAAAGCCATAATCACAGTACTGAACACTTAACTAAAAATAAAATCTGTGACTCCAGTGGTGATGTCAAAGTTTAGGCATCTTTTTGAATAAGGAGATAGTTCTTGTCTTTTCCTACTCCAAATTAACTTTCTTTAAAGTACCCGGATATACCACAATTCTATGCCAAAATAGTATAGTTTTTAAATGTATGTATTTATTCACAAATAACTGGTATTAAGTTTCTTCTATGTGCCAAGCACTATGTTAGGTACTAATAGAGATCAGAATTCCTAATCTTCCTTTTTCTACAATAACATAATAGTAATTGTAAATTCGATAATAGTTTAGCTTCATAGTGAAAGCTACAAAAAAAAAAAAAAGAATTGTAAGCTGTCTCAAAGTATTTCATCGATTCTCAGCAGAACCTTCTGAGTTAGTTAGTTCTGGTTAATATTACTCCCCTTTAAAAATAGATAAACTGAGTTAAAGACTTGAAGTGACCCTTAAGGTCACTTAGTGAATAATTAATAGACTAGAGGCTAGATGACAGTCCTCTTAATTCCCAGCTTGTTTAAAGCTGGGTGCCCACATTGGTAAAAGGAAGAAAATAAAAATAATTCCCCTTAACCCAACCTTTTTTCCTTTAAGCTTTATTTCAAGGGACTCACAATGATTTTGGTAAAGAGAATATAATTAGATCAAGGTCTCTGTCCTTAAGAAGTGGGAGCCTTAATCTTTTACATCAATGGATTGCCCAGACGTCCCAAGCTGCATCATGATGCAATTCTTTACTCTGTACTCAGATTTCAGAACTATTGCCAGCTGTTAAAAAAAAAAAAAAAGATACAGTAATTGTTTTTAAATGGCCGTCAGATTTTAAAATGAATTTCTGTGCTGTTTTTGGAAACAACCTTTTATTTAACTACAAAGTTTTAGAAAAAAGTAAGGTTAGTAGAATATTAAAAAGAAATCAGAGCCTTTCCTAAGTTAGTTAGTTTTGGGGAGCTGAAATTGTTATTAATCAATAACAAAGATTCTCCAAACAAAATTTAAAAATCAAAATTTCTCTCTTTTCAGATCACCTTTACTAGAAATTTAGAAAAAACTCTGCATTTTTATTGGTCTAAGAAATTAATCTTTATGAATTTTGGTTTACAAAGACCCTTTAAAATAAAACTTCAGTGCATTCCTATTTATTGTAACTAATATTGATCATGCATGTCAACAGATTTTAATATTCTTCTCTGTTTACTAAAATTCACAATTCCCATGGAGATGTGTAGAAAACTAGCTGACATTTGAGATGTGCATTATTATCTAAGTTCTTTATGCTATTTAATAATCTAAATAGATAAGAATTTTTCTTATCTTCTAATTTCTTCGTGTTGACTTACATAAAGTTAAGTCTTGACTCTAAGTCTTGTTAGCAAAGTCCCAGTTCATTCAGGCAAATCTGTTTCCTTTCCAATTATTTTAGTCTAATCAGGTTGAAATGACCCTGGGAATAAAGAATAAGAAGTCTTTCTGTGTACCTAATTCTGTCCTCTAGAGGAGATAATGGGAGTCATTTAAAAGACTCAGAGCTCATGAACTAGAAAAACTAAGAACTTATTTCCTGCCCCAATTCTAGTATTTTTTTTAATTACTAATTAGACAAATTCATATGAATTCATGAAATATGCAGATTCAACCAATGAAAATGAAAAACTTAATGATGCTTCACAAATTATAATTTAGCTAAGAATTTTGCACAACAATTCACAACAGTCTATATGTAAAGTTGAGAATAGAAGTATGGAGATTTTTTTTTCCCTCTCTAAATTAATTCAATTCAACAAGCCTTTATTAAATACCTACTATGTGCCAGGGACTGGGTTAGGCCCTGGGGTTATTAAGAAAAACAAAGTAGTACCTGTTCTAGCTGAACTTATTGGGAAGGGGAGGAGACCGAATAAGCATTGATTAAATGCCTACTATGTACCAGACACTGTACTCAGCACTTTACAGATACTATCTCATTAGATCCAGAAAATGTTTAGTCAGCCTCTGTGTGTCACTTCCTTGACGTCCTCCACCCCCAAATTTGGCCTTACTTAACTGGAAAAGACAGAAATGAATAGAATGAACTTGTCTTCATACATAACCCCCGAAGCTGCTAAAAATCAGTTATGTAGTTTAATTTCTTAAAGCAATCCAAAAAACCCACAGCACTTTTCAACTGTAATCTGGGAAGGGAGGAAGTGATTTAAGATCCTGCCAAGGTAAATTAGAATCTAGAAGTGCTGAAATTGCCAATTAATATATGGAGTTGGCTAACCCTTTCCCTCCAGCTCTCAATGCCTCCTTGGTCTTTCTCTTCTTGGCAGAAGCGAAACAACTCCCAAAGACTGTGACTGCTCCAAACAACAGACAAAGGTCTGTACAAGAACAGTTTTGAGCTGCATCCCAAAGATCAGAAATTCTAAGGGAAGTGCAATGGGGGCAGAACATTTTCTTCTAGAACATGGATTATATTTGATGAAAACCGGAGCAATGAGGCTTACTTTACACTACAAAACAAATTCAACTAAGGGAAATAAAGCAGTGGTCCTGGATTCCACAATCAAATCAATTGTGTAGTAAGCTGACAACTGGATTCTATCTCCACAGGCGCAAGGCTGGGACAACGGCATTTTTGGTGCCTAAGCGTCATTGGCTACCTGAGGCTGGCAGGCTCTTCTGGCTCAGGATGCTCCTCCGATCTTGTCAAGCATACGATCACCTCAACTCCATCTATGCTCTTTCAGGAAGGGAGGTTAGATGACACATTGCGATACTTTGGGAGAGGTCTCCTTAACTGGACTGGGAAGTGACCTTCCTCAGTTTCCTCCTTTATAATCAGGTGTGTCACCAATTACTCTTAATTACTGTTGTCCTCGACTCTAGGTATTAGGGTTTGACAAGCTTCTGAAGCCACATGCCATGAAGGCAACGTGGTTAGAAGTATCTGGGAGTTACCACTGGTTGAAACGTCTTCTAAAGATTTCTTACCTTTTCTTCACGAATATCAAAATCACACAAATACAAGAGAAGGACAATCAGTATGAACAAAAAGGGGTTGGGGATGGGGAAAGATCAGACACCATACCCTTGCTGCTTATTTATATAGAATGAGTTTATAAAACCTGTTGTGCAAGCCAATTAGGAAGCAACCTGGGTTAAAAGTCAAACCAGGCACGTTTCCTTGACTAAGCATTGGGGGTCACTTTAGTAAGAAAACACCCTGCATTCTTCTCCCCAATCCTACTGGTACAGCCGCTGACTCAGATGTACCTGATGGAGGATACAGATGACAAGGCAGATACCGGAGCCCCGAACCAATGCGCATCTTCAGCTATGTACTTAGTAAACCCCATTTCCCCTTTCCTTGGTAACCCCCATACGCACACCCCACACAACTGCCAAGTTTCCAAGAGTGCCATCTCTCTTCCTCCTCCTTCAGCAGCAGCTAATGGACTCCCAACTAGCCCACAACTCCCCAGGGAGGAATCCATCATTGCAATTCTCGTGTCTTCTCATTTTAGGGTAGGGAAGGAGAGAGAACTGGAAGGAGAGGAATGGACCACCCTACGAATACCAAGCTTCCTTAAGAGGTGTGGATACGGGTCGGGCGAGCAGGTCCCCAGGTTCTGACACAACCCCGACCGGGGACCCCAGTCCAGCAGCCAGCACAGGCCGAGGAAGGTGGCGCAGGGCTTACCTGTGTTAGTGGCGTGTGACTTGCGTGCGGTAGATCCGTGAGTGATGGAGGGGGCGGACGGGGTGGGAATGCTGAGGGAAGGGGAGCGGGGAGAGGACGCTCAGTTGGGCAGCATGTGAAGGGGCGAGATGCGCGCGCCCTCCAGTGCTGGGCTTGCTCCCGGGGTCGGACGTCCGGGGAGGGGTGGGGGCGGCCACTTGACACCTCCCTCAGCAGCTGCTGCGTCCCCGGCTCCAGCCCAGGCTCTTGCTTGGGTGAAGGAAGTTCAGGGGTTTCCTGCGGAGTTTAGGTTAAGGCACTCGCTTTCCACCTGCAGCTCCTTTTAACCGCACCCCCCACCCCGCCTCTTCCCTGACGCGACTCGGGCGGACTCCAGTCCCGTTGCCCTCCAGCCCCGTGGAGTACAGCGGGCGCGACGGCGGCGGAGCAGAGAGTGGAGGGCAGTGCCCACACCGCCCGGGTGCCCACCGCGCGGGAAGGGCGGCACCCAGCACACTCCATCCACGCCTCCGCCTGCCGAAGTCAGATGCCAGGGGGCCGGTGCAGCGGGCCGGGCAGGGCACCACTTGCTCTGTTTCTGGTCCCATTTCGCTCTCTTTAGGCGAGGGGTCCGCGTAGATCTTTAGCCGAGAATCGGGACGGGAGAAGGCTAGTCCTGCCATTGGCCACTAGAGCAAAATACGCTTTTCAATCAAGAGCTCTAGACACAGTCCACGAGCTTTTTATCATCATCATTATTTTAAAATTTAATTTTTTTATTTGTGTGGTTCCTAAGGGAGGACCCCTCTGGCAGCCTTTGGGCTAAGACCTCTCCTCACCTCATTTTTCATATTCCTTCCTAACATAATAACTAACAATAACAACCAAAGTTAGCATGTGTGTAGCGTGTTACAATTTCAACTTCACAACAACTCTTTGAGGTTGCTATTATTACACTCATTTTGCTGATGAGGAAACTGAGACCCAGAGAAGTTAAGTAATTTGCTACTGAGTATGTGAGTGAGAATTCAAACCGAGGTCTCCCTAACTCAAAATTCAGCACCCCATCCATCACCCTCCACCTTCCTAGAGAGCTCCCTACGGATACAGAGATCATTGCTGTTGTTTACTATCTATAAATGATACCTTATGGTACATATATATATATATATATATATATATATATATATATATATATATATATATATATTTGCATTTGTTTAATGATTATTTAAATTAGATACTTCCATTCTTGCCTGACTCCTTCTAGGAGAAACAGTTGACTTGCAGATTGTGATACTCCCTTTCACAGAGACTAGTCAATCCGTGGTTAACAATAGAGGGGTGATGTACCCATGCTAGGGAGGCAGTTAGCTAAGGAAACTATTGGAGGTCCTTTAGGGACCTGGTCCTATGGGTTCTAATCTGATCTAATTCAGACAAGAGATGTGACTTGCTTATTTAAAAACAACCACAACAAAGATGAAATAGTGTTAAGGTGACCCACCAAGCATTGTCCAGATGTTGAATTATATTCTCTGATGTACTGAAGTCTCATGGTAAGTTTTTAGATATCTCTTCAAAGTTACAGAGGTTCAAATAGGATTGTAAATTTTGACCTGAAATACTCTATCAAGAGCAAGAGCAATAATGACATCTTCTCTCCATTCTGTTTAAATCCGTCCTTCAAGGTCCCAGTTCAGGTCTAATCACCATGAAGCCTTCTCTGATTATTCCAGTAAAGTGACCTCTTTGTATTATCTTTTTAAATTTTATCTGCCTCTCTGACTCTGGGTAAATCACTTCATCTCCTTAACTTTTCATTGCTCTAGGCAACACTCTAAGATTAAACATTGAAGAGAAATTTATATAGTTTCTTCACTCTGGAGTATACCAATGACATTCTGACTCACTATCCCTATTGCTATTAGGTTAACTTAGTCAACAAAAATTACATGTAAGCCAAAGAAAAGTGGAAAGATTCATGACAGGTAGAAGGGAGCCAGAACATGTTACCGCTGATGATCTGCATCATGCGCAGACATCATTAAGGACAATATATAACTGGAAAAAGTGTGATCTGGTCATGTTGAGAATGAGAGTCAGAAGATGTGCAAACTCACTGGTAATATGGCAACTTGGAGATAAAACAAAAGCATGATGATACCTTGGTAGACTTCTGGGAAAAAATATAGGGGTACACAGGCTAAGAAGGCATAGAGGGCCTCCTATCTACTGTCTCACATGCTTGGAATACTCTCTTGGTTTCAATGGTTTCAATGGTGTCATTTAAGTCCCAACTGAAATCCTGTCTTCCCAACCCCTCTTAATTTTTGTCCCTTCCCTTTTAAAATTACTTCCTATTTATCCTGTTTAAGCTTGTTTATACATAATTGTTTGCTTGTTGTCTTTTCCATTGGAATATAAGCTCCTTGAAGGATGGGACAGTCTTTTGCTTTTTTTCTGTGTCCTCAATGCTTGATACAATGCCTGGCACGTGGTAGGTGTTTAATAAATGTTTATTGACTGACTTACATTAGGACTAACCAGACTCATAAAAATCACAGATGTTTTACAATACTTATTTAGTAAACTAATCAATCAATTAGTGTTTATTAACTTCTCCTTATGTGCCAGACATTTTGTCTACATATTAGTGATAGAAGGGCTAGCAAGTGGCACAGTCGATATAGTGCTGGACCTGGAGATGGGAAGACTCATCTTCTTGAGTTCAAATCCAGCTTCAGATACTTGCTAATTGTGTGACTCTGGGCAAGTCACTTAACCTTGTTTATTTCATTTTCCTCATCTGCCAAATGAACTGGAGAAAGAAATGGCAAACCACTCCAAGAAGACCACAAATGGAGTCACAAAGAGTCAGGCACCACTGGACAATAACTAGGGATACAAAGTCAAGAATAAAATAGCCTTTGTCCTCAAGGAGTCTACACCCTTCTTTTGGGGGGGGCAGAGGAAGAACAACATAGACCCATATAGAGATTTACAAAATATATATAAATATAAAGTCATTGGGGGTGTGGTGGAGAGGAAATAGCTTTTGGATTAAGAAGGGCTTCTTGTGGAAGATAGTACTTGAGCTGAGCTTGGAAGGAAGCTAGAGATTCTAATATACATATGTGGGAAGGGAGTACATTTCTAGTCATGGAAGACAGCTCATGCAAGGGTATGGAGACAGGAAATGAAGTGTAATTTGTGAGTAAGATCAAGAAAGCCAGTCTGGTTGGACCACAGATTGCATGAAGTGAAGTAATGTATAGTAAACCTAGAATGGCTGATTGTAGCCAGATTGTAAAGGGTTCAGTGAATAGTTACTGAATAAATGAAACCATGAATATTAGAAAAGGAGCCCAGAAATTCCAGTATTACAATGAAGGAAGAAATGGATACAAAGCTACTAGATGTTTAGTACTATGGAGGTAAAGAACAACTGCAAACTTTTATTAAGAGTGTTGAGCACAGTGGTAAGGGATGGGGGGCATGGATTTTGACAAAATTTTTCCCTCATTGAAATTATAGTCTAACAGTGGAATAAGACACCAACAAAGACAGCTATAATATAAATTGTTACATAGTGAGTACCTTAGAAACATATAAAACAACTTGCTACATGTGGATTGAGACTGAAGGTCATTATCAACTGGAGGGAAACAGGAAAGTCTTTCTGGAGGAGATGGTGTTTGAAATGGACTTTAAAGCATGGGGTCATACTTTAAATTTTGACAGGTGAAGACAAGGAAACATATAGGGATGGCAAAGGCACAAATGAAAACTGTTTTTGGAAGCAGAAATAATATTTATATAACACCTAGCACATAGAAGGCACAATACAAATGATAGCTACTATTGTTCTTGTTGGGGTATGGTGGAGGTAAAGGAGTTTTGAACTAATTTGACTGGACATAGGGAGCCACTGAAGATTTTTGAGCAGGAAAGTGGGATGATCAGATCTATTATCAAATTAAATAATGTGCCTTGCAGATCATAAAACAATTTATAAATGTGATGGTTATTATCCTCAACAGCAGTGGCTGAATCTATATATAAGAAAGGTTATTTTAGCAACAATAAGTTGAATGGATTGGAGGGGGAGAGAGTAAAGAGAGGAGGATCTCTAAGGAATCAAACACAAATAGTCCCAGTGAGTGACAATAAATACCCTTACAAAGCTGGTGGTGATCAAAATTCAAGAGGGGTAGAATCAGTGGGATCTAGAATCTGACTGAATATTCAAGATGAGAGATGGAAGAGTCAGTGATAACTCCCAAATTTCAAGTATGGTAAACAGAAATAATGAATTCAGGAGAAGGAGTAGGTCTATGGGGAAAGATAGAGACTCAGTTCTGGACTTGCTTTTGAGATGCCATCTTGATGTATATGTAGATGCCATCTAGATGTAGATATTCTGTTAACAGCTGGAGGTATGAAGAAAGGTCAGGACCAAGAGATGTAGATTTGTTAGTTCTCAGCATAGCAGTTGGAACCATGAGAATGAATGTGGAGACAGAGAGTAGAAGAGAGAGAGGGAGGGAGGAATGGAGGAAAGGGGAGAGAGACAGAGATAGAGACAGAGAGACAGACAGAGACAGAGACAGAGAGACAGAGAGAGGAGAGAGAGGCAGGCCTAGAGTAGATATCCTTGGGGAGGATTTAAAGGATGCGCAGCTAGTGAAGAAGACCAGAGAAAAAAGCAGTTAGATATTTAGGATAATAGAGATCTAGGAGAGTTTAATGGATAGAAGTGAAAAGTGACAAATATTTTTTTCACTGTTTTAGCATGACAATTATTTCAGTCTCATTTAACTGTTAAGCAAGTAACTATTTCTTCTGATAGGGTCATTGTAAATATTACTTTATTATTTTTATATTAGAGATAAATATTGGCTATATATATATTTCAAATTGACATTATCATGTATTCTCACTATTATCATTTCTTTAGAAGGATATTTCTGACTGAAACCATAGTGATGCTATAATGATTGTATATCTGCTTTTTCTTCTTTCTTTAATAAGATTTTCCCCCAATTATATGTCGAGACAGTTTTAGCATTCATTTTTACAAGATTTTGAGTTCCAACTTCCTTCCTCTCTCCTCTCTCCTCTTCCTAAAATGGTAGGCAATTTGATACAGGGTACAATGTGCTATCATGCAGAACATAGTTCCATTTAAGTCATAGTTGTGAAGAAGAAACAGATCAGAAGGAAAAAAAACACAAAAAAGAATAATGTAAGTAAAGAAAGTATGATTCAATTTGCATTCAGTTCTTTATCTGGATGTGGTTTACATTTGCCTTCATGAGTCCTTTGTACTGAAAAGAGCTGAATAATTCATAGTTGATCATCACACAATGTTGCTGACACTGTGTACAGTGATTTCTTGGTTTTGCTCATATCACTTTGCTTCAGTTCATATAAGTTTTTCCAGGTTTTTCTGAAATCTGCCTATTTGTCATTTCTTATTGCACAATAGAATACTATTAGGTACATGTGCCCAGCTTGTTCAGTCATTCCCCAATTGATGAGCATCCCCTCAATTTCCAATATTTTGCCACCACAAAAAGGACTGCTATAAACATTTTTGCACATGTAAGTCTTTTCCCTTTTTATGATCTCTTTGGGATACAGACCTACTGGATCAAACAGTTTCAAATTGCTCTCCAGAATGGTTGGATCAGTTCACAACTCCATCAACAGTTTATCAGTGTCCCAATTTTCCCACATCCTCTCCAACATTTATCATTTTCCTTTTTAAAAAAATTATATTAGCCATTTTGATAAGGTGTGAGGTGGTACCTCAGAGTTGTTTTAATTTGCATTTCTCTAATCAAAAATAATTTAGAGTACTTTTTAATATGCCTGTAGATAGCTTTGATTTCTTCATCTGAAAACTACCTATTCATATCCTTTGACCATTTATCAATAGGGAATGACTTGCATTCTTATAAATTCAGTGCTCTATATATTTGAGAAATGAAGCCTTTGCTGTACACTTGCTGTAAAGATGATTTCCCAGCTTTCGGCTTTTCTTCTAATATTGGTTGCACTGGTTTTGTTTGTGCAAAAGCTTTTTAATGTAATATAATCAAAATTATCTATTTTATATTTCATAATGCTCTTTACCTTTGTTTAGTCATGACCTTATAATTTACTTAACTTCTCCTTTACGAATATGGTTGCTTCTCTTTGTCTTGGCCAAAAACTGGAAGTCAAGGGAATGCCCATCAATTGGGGAATGGCTGAATGAATTATGGTATATGAATGTAATGGAATACTATTGTACTATAAGAAATGATAAACAGGAAGACTTCAGAGAGGCCTGGAAAGACTTATATGATCTGATGCTGAGCGAAAGGAGAAGAACCAGGAGAAATTTGTGCACAGCAATGACCACAGTGTGCGAGAGATTTTTCTGGTAGACTTGGAACTTCCTTGCAATGCAAGAACTTAAAAAAAAAAATTCCCAATGGTCTTCTAAGGCAAAATGCCTTCCACATCCAGAGAAAGAGCTATGGAATTCAATTGCAGAATATAGCAGATCATTGTGTGTGTGTGTGTGTGTGTGTGTATTGCGTTTTGGTTTGTTAGATGATTTCTCCCACTCATTTTAATTCTTCAATACAGCAAGACTATAGTGAAAATGTATTGAATAGGAATGTATGTGTAGAACCTATACAAAATTGTATGCTATCTCAGGGAAATGGGTGAAGGGGGAAAGGGAGGGAAAAATAATAATCTAAGTTATATGGTAGTGATTGTAGAACACTGAAAAATAAAATTAATTAATTAAAAAAGAATTTGGATGCTTGTTGTATTGATATTTAGTATTGATATTACTTCAGTGTCTATGGTACCTTTTAGCAAGATGTAGTTTCCTTCCTTATCTCTTGTAACTAATTACAGTTTTGCTTTTACTTTGTCTGAGATCAGGACTGCTACCCTTGCTTTTTCTACATTAGCTGAAGTGTAATAAATTCTGTTCTAGCCTCTTACCTTTACTCTGTGTGTGTCTCTCATAAACACCATATTGTAGGACTCTGGTTTTTAATCTACTCTGCTATCTGCTTCCATTTTATGGGAGAGGTCATTCTATTCACATTCACAGTAATCACATGATTACTAACTGTGTGTTTTCCTCCCTCATATTTTTATTTTCTCTCTTGATCTTCTCCCCTAGTACTTCCCTATTAGGTAAGATAGATTTCTACATTCAGACTGATTGTATGTACTATTCCCTTTTTGAGCTAATACTGATGAGAGTAAGGTTCAAGTAATGCCCATTGCCCACCCTACCATCGTCTCTTCTACTATAACAGATTTTTTCATACCTCTTCAGATTAAATAATTTACCCCATTCTACCTCTCCCTTCCTTCTACACTCAGTGTATTTCTCTTTCTCCTCCCTTACTATTTTCACATCATTCTCTCAAATTCACCCTATGCCTGCATCCTCTGGCTCTATATATTCCTTCTAGTTGTACTGTTAGTGGTAAAATTTTAAAGAATTACAAGTATCATCTTCCAATGTAAAATAATTGCTGAATCTCTCTTGTTTTCTTATTCCTTTTTAGGCTTCTCTTGGGTGTTGATATTGAAGGTCATATGTAATCCTGATTGTTTCTTTCTAGTCACTTGCAGTATTTTTTCCTTGACCTGATAGTTATGTAATTTGTCTATAGAGTTTCTTGGAGTTTTCATTTGGGGATCTCTTTCCTTAGGTGATTCTGAATTCTTTCAATGCTACTTTGTCCACTGGGTTCAGGATATCAGGAAAGCTTTCTTTGATAATTTCTTTTTTTTAAATATAAATTTATTTATTTAACTTTTTACATTCATTTTCACAAAATTTTGGGTTCCAAATTTTCTCCCCATTTGT
>CM053771.1:152732482-152770494 GCA_028658325.1 Potorous gilbertii | reverse complement strand
TTTTCTTCAGCATTTTTTGGGTCTCCTTTATCAAGGCATTGACCCATTTTTCATGCTTTTCTTGCATCTCTCTCATTTCCCTTCCCAGTTTTTCCTCCACCTGTCTAACTTGATTTTCAAAATTCTTTTTGAGCTCTTCCATGGCCTGAGCCCATTGGATATCTGTTTTGGATGTTTGGGATACAGAGGCCTTGACTCCTATGTCTTTACCTGATGGTAAGGATTGTGCCTCCTCATCAGAAAGGAAAGGAGCTAACATCTGGTCACCAAGAAAGTAACTTTCTGTGCTCTTATTTTTTTTTCCCTTTTCTGGGCATTTTCCCAGCCAGTTTCCTGACTTCTGAGATTCCTCTCCACCTCTGCCTAGATCCACCCAGCTAGGGCTTGGGGTCTTAGATTCAAATGCTGCTCCTCAGCCTCAGGGCTTTCGGCAGCAGGGCTGGCTGTTATTCAATGTGAGCTTAAGTTCTGGTGCTCAGGTAGAGGCAGGGCCGCCTCCCAGTCTCAGTTCCCTCAGGGGGTTTATGTGGAGACCTTCCGTAATGGACCTGAGGTCCTGCCGAGGTCCTGCCTGCTCCGGGAGCCTCTGGCCACCCGCTGCCTCTGCTTCTGCCTCCCTAGGGGGCCTGAGTTATGGAGACACCCTGCTCTCCTCTCAGTCCATCCAGACGTCTCTCTCACTGTCCTGTGCCTCTGTGGGTGGAGGGACCTTCGTGGCCGCCAGAGATTCTGTCCCTGAAGCCTGCTTGGGTCTGGTTGCTCCTCTCAGTGCTGCAAGGCCAGGGAAGGGTGGGGTTCCACTCCCGTCCAGTGTGCAATGGACCTTTGGGGTCAGTTTTTCAGGGCTCTCTGGAATGGAAATCTTCACTCCATTGCTGCGCGGCTTCCACTGTTCCAGAATTTGTTGGGAGTTCTTTTTACAGGTAGTTATGGTCTGTGGGTTTGGAGCTAGCATATGTGAGTCTTTCTACTCTGCTATCTTGGCTTCTCCCTGCTTTGATAATTTCTTAAAAGATACTGTCTAGGTCTTCCTTTTGATTATGGCTTTTAAGCACTCCAATGATTCTGACATTGTCTCTCCTGGATAGATTTTTTAGGTCAGTTGTTTTTCCCATGAGGTATTTTATGTTTTGTATTTTTCTTTCTTTTGAGTGTGTTTGATTGGTTCTTGATGTCTCATAGTCATTAGCTTGCGTTTACCCAATTCCAATTTTTAAGGAGTTGATTTCCTCAGTTCGCTTTCGTACTTCTTTCCATTTGGCCTGTTGTACCTTTTTAAGGAGTTGTTTTCTTTAGTGGATTTTTGTCTCTTCTTTCCTATTTGGCCAATCTACTTTTAAAGCAGTTTTCTCTTACCAAGCTGTTGACTCTATTTTTAAGTGATTCTCTTTCGTCACTCTCATTTCTTTTTCTGATTTTCTTCTACCTCTCTTATTGATTTTGAAGCTCTTTTTAGAGCTCTTCTACTAATTCTTTCTGAGCTTGCGACCACTTCCCATTTTTCTTTGGGGTTTTGCCCATAGGTGTTTTGACATTGTTGTCCTCTTCTTTGTTCATGTCTTGATCTTCACTGTCACCATAATAACTGGTGGTGGTCAGATTCTTTTAAAAAAATTTTAATTTATTGATTCTTAGTTTACAACATTCAGTTCCACAAGCTTCTGAGTGTTAAATTTTCTCCCTCTCTCTCCTTTCCCCTCTCCCCAAGATGACATGCAATCTGATATAAGTTTTACATCTACATTCATATTAAATATATTTTCATATCAGTTATGTTGTAAAGAAGAATTATAACCAGTGGAATGAACCACAAGAAAGAAAGAACAAAACAAAAGAAAGAGAGAGTGTATTGAGGGTTAGTTAGCTTGTTAGTTATTTAGTTTGCTTCAATCTGCATTCAGACTCTGTAATTCTTTGTCTGGATGTGAATAATATTTTCCATCATGAACTTTTTGGTGTTGTCTTAGATCCTTGTGTTGCTGAGAAGAGCCAAGTCTTATCAAAGTTAATCATTGCATAGTATGACTATAACTATGTACAGTGTTCTCCTGGTTCTGCTCCCTTCACTCAGCATCAGTTCATATAAGTTTTCCCAGGTTTTTCTGAAGTCTACCTGCTCATCATTTCTTATAGCACAACAGTATTCCATTACATTCATATATCACAATTTATTCAACCATTCCACAATGGATGGGCTTCCCCTCAATTTCTAATTCTTGGCCACCACAAAAAGAGCTGCTATAAATATTTTTGCACATGTGTGTCCTTTTCCCATTTGTATGATATCTTTGGGATACAGTCCTAAAAGTGGTATTGCTGAGTCAAAGGGCATTCCCGTTTTTATAGCCCTTTGGGCATAGTTCCAAATTGCTCTCCAAAATAGTTGGATCAATTCACAAATCCACCAACAATGCATTAGTGTTCCCAATTTTCCAATCTCTTCCAGCGTTTATAATTTTCCTGTTTTGTTATGTTAGCCAGTCTGACAGGTGTGATATAGTACTAAGAGTTGTTTTGATTTGCAGTCAAATTCTTTTTCTGTTGTTTTTTGCTCATTGTTTTAGGCCTTTTAACTTTCCTTTAAATTTGAGCTCTGCTCCTAGATTAGCAAAGGCACTGTCTCAGGCTTCTTGTGCCAGGGGCTACAGGCCCTGGCTGTTTACCTGGTGCTGCACTGATGTTGTCCTGAGGCCCTTGGGGTCTCTCATGTCTGGTGCTGTACTGAGGGAATAGTGTGGAGTGTGGTTGGTTCTCCTGGAGGCCGCAAGGTAACCTGAGTCAGGGTCCTAGTGTTGATGTCTGGGGGGTACTGATGCTGGAGAAGTATTTCTTTGTTTCCCCAGGGCTGTATTGAAGCACATGGTTGTCTGGCTTTTGGAGGTTGCTTGCTCCACTGAACTGGGGCTCAGGATCTCTTACTGGTTTTCTGAGGTTTGGTTTGCTGCTGACTTACTGCTGGCTTATTGGGATACTTCCCATCCAGGACTGCATTCTCCTTTTCCTTGAGTGAAACAGACCATTCTTGGCATCTTCCAAATTTCTTGGGCTAAAAGATTGTTTCATCCTGTCTTTTTGCTGGTTCTGCTATTCCAGGATTTGTTTCAGGGCACTATTTTATGGTTGTTTGGAGGTGAATATGGGAGAGTCATGATCATTTACTGCTACCTCTGCCATCTTGACTTCCAGAAGCATATCTGTTTTTTCTTAAAACATTAATTGAATAAACTTAAAATATCTCCGAAGGTGGGAGAAGCAAGATGATTTCCATGAATAGGGAAGGGTGAACTGTATAAAAAAACTGCAGCAAGGATAGAAAATAAAGGTGATTAGGTGTATAAGACATGGCTCTTGCTTTCTGGGACTGTATAATTGAGATGAGAAAGCTGTAAGGCAGTTATTGCATAATGTAAGGTAGGATATAATTATATATTAAACTGTGGGGCACAGTGGATGAGATTGCAAAGATGGGTGGGGCAGATCAGTGAGAGGGTAGCTAGAAAATGTCAAGGAGCTGGAAATGGGGAATATTTGTACGGGTAGAAGAACAAGGGTGATGAATTCCAGGTCAATATATCAAGTACATATAATTTCATCTAAATGCACATTGCAATCCTTGATAATTTAGGAGATAAATCCAAGAGTTGCCTGAAGCTCAAAGATGTTTAAAATCTGGTCAAAAAATCTGTAGCTTTCAGGAGTTACTTGAGGCTCAAAGAAGTTTATGAAATACTGATAGCCAGGGAGGGAAGGTGCACTAGCTCTGGAGTCAGATGAACATGGATTCAAATCCCACCCTTAATGCTTCCTTCTAGAAACAACTTGGGCAAGTGATTTTAATCTTCTTGAGACTCAGTCCTTTCCAGCTTTCTATCTAGTCTGTTTTTAAGAGTCATAGGTGGGGTTTGAATCCAGGTCTTCCCCATTTCAGATTTCAGATTCCTGATTTCAGATCAAGTTAATTCTGTCGGTCAAAAGACATTTATTAAGCACCTACTATGTGCTAGGCACTGGGGATACAAAAAGAGGCCAAATTTAGTCCCATCCTTCAAGGAGCTCACAATTGAATGGATGAGACTCTAAAAGTGTCTATTAAACACCTACTATATGCTGGTACTGTACTAAACTGGTGCTAAAAAGTTCTCCAGGAGCTCATGATCTACTAAGGGGACAACATGCAAGCAGCTGTGTACAAACAAACTACATGCAGGATAAATAGAAAAGAAATCTTAGAAGGAAGGCATCAGCATTAAGGGGGATCGGGAAAGGTCTCTTACAGAATGTAGGATTTTAGCTGAAATACAATGATGCTTCATATATCCTAAGTGTATCAGAATGGTTGAAGGAACAGAATAAGAATGAATGATATATTCAATTCAATTTAAACATTTCATTAGAACCTATTATGTACAAGATGAGGTGCCTAGGAAATTGTTCTAGCTAGAGTGGACCATGTGTGATATAAAATCTTAGAAAATGAAGTGGGAAAGGCAGATGGGGCCTAGATTATAAAGTCATTTCAAAGCAAAGCAGAGGGATTTAAATATGGCCTGTTGGGAAATAGGAAATCACTAAAGGTTTTTTGGCAGAGTAGCAACATTTAAGGATGATTAGTCTACAACAATGTAAATGGAAATAAATTGAAACTATCCCTGAACAATTGTAATGTCTGCACTTGGACCTTAAAAGGAGTTGGGATAATACAATTCCCTTCTTTGAAGGGGGAGGGGAACTCTGGGTATAGACAGTTGCATATAGAATGTGAGAACTCAGATTATCTTAGTCTCTCCAGATCAAGATCTTGGTTTCTCTAGCTGAGTGATTTTTTTCTCTTTTATTATTTGTTATAAGGGATGACTTATTAGATGGAAATGAGAGGAAGGATACATTTAGATATGAAGATCACATAAAAATAAAAGATTGATCATTTTATAAGGAAAATAAGCTTGGTACTGAATCAAAGAGGACAGAGTCTAACATGTTATCCAGGTGTGAACTTATTAGAAGTTAGATTAGTTTACTTATGGTGATGGGAGATAAAGATAGGGATATGAGAGGCATTTCAAGGAGGAATCACATGATGTGTTTGATGGATTGGACATAGGTCTGAAACTCACATTTCCTCATTACCTTTTGCCCCTAGGATTCTTGATTGGAGAACTCCTTCCAGATCCTCTGCCATTTAAAGAGGGAACCCAAGACATTCACCAGGACTAGCACCTGGACTTCAGGTGTTAAGTCTGGGCAAGAATGATGACTTGAGCAAAGATATGGTAATCTGCTGGACTTCATGATCTTCAGAAACTAATCATCATATAAGGTGAATCAACTCTGAAACTCACACCTTCTCAGTCCTCTGGCTTCTGGGGCCCTCCCTCTCTCTAACTGAAGAGTGTGAAGAGTGGACATTGGAGGGTTTCATCCAGACCCTTCCTACTCCAGCTGGAGGACTTCATCATGTTCCCATGCTGAATCCCAGTCCCCACTCCCCAGTCCAAGAAAGCCTGGAAGGCCAACAAGAAAGGTCTATCACACCATACACGGAGTGGAGCACAGCCCATGGAGCCCAGCCCAGCCTTGGAGGTGTGGCACCAGCAGGAACGGGATGGGAACAGGTATTGGGGGTGGAATCCCTGGCAGCAGCTGCAGTTCCCAGATCCCTCAACCCACAAATGCCAAAGAGAGCTTCAAAAGTCAGTGAGAAAGCTTTTTCACCTGAGTGAGAAGGGAACAGGGTCCTCCCCTAGCCCCAGTCCCAGGTGGCAGTGACAGCAGCAGTGACAGCAGCAGCAGCATCCATTTTTGGATCTCTCAGACTAAAGACCCTGGGGGAATTGAACCTCTGATCTGGGTCTCAGCCCTGAGTGGTAGCCCTGGGGTAAGGAAGAGTGCTAGTGTGGTGGAACTGGTGGAGGTTCTGGAAAGGGAATTCTACTTGAAGAAACTGGGAAGATAGCTTGCAGATCCTTGGTAGCTCTCAGACCAGAGCACAGGCCAGGAGAGGAGGAAACTCCTCCCCCTTGATTGTGCCACCATGGAGGAACTGAGAACTTACAGGTGCCCAGAGCATACCCTCCTCTTGACAAAGGACTCAAAAGTCAAGTAACTGACTGAGAAAATGCCCCCAAAAGAGGAAAAAAAATATAAGACTATACAAGGCTACTTTCTTGGTGAACAGGTATTTTCTTCCATCCTTTCTGATGAGGAAGAATAATGCATACCATCAGAGGAAGACCCAAAAGTCAAGGCTTCTACATCCAAAACCTCCAAAATAAATATGTAATGGTCTCAGGCCATGGAAGAGCTCAAAAAGGATTTTGAAAATCAAGTAAGAGAAGTGGAGGAAAAATTTGGAAGAGAAATGAGAGAGATGCAAGAAAAGCATGAGAAACAGCTTGTTAAAGGATACCCAAAAATGCAGAAGGAAATAACACCCCTTAAAAATAGGCTAACTCAACTGGCAAAAGAGGTCCAAAAAGCCAATGAGGAGAAGAATGTTTTAAAAAGCAGAATTAACCAAATGGAAAAGGAGGGTCAAAAGCTCACTGAAGAAAGTAGAATGGAGCAGATGAAAGCTAATGACTTTATGAGAAACCAAGAAATTACAAAACAAAACAAAACGAATGAAAAAAATGGAAGATAATGTGAAATATCTCATTGGGAAAACAAGTGACCTGGAAAGTAGATCCAGGAGAGACAATTTAAAAATTATGAGACTACTTGAAAGCCATGATCAAAAAAAGAGCCTAGATAACACCTTTCATGAAATTATCAAGGAAAACAGCCCTGATATTCTAGAACCTGAGGGCAATATAAATATTGAAATAATTCACCAATCACCTCCTGAAATAGATCCAAAAAGAGAAACTCCTACAAATATTGCACCCAAATTCCAGAGTTCCCTGGTCAACGAGAAAATATTGCAAGCAACTAGAAAGAAACAGTTTGAGTATTGTGGAAATACAATCAGGATAACACAAGATCTGGAAGTTTCTACATTAAGGGATTGAAGGGCTTGGAATAAGATATTCCAGAAGTCAAAGGAACTAGGGCTAAAACTAAGAATTACCTACCCAGGAAAACTGAGTATAGTCCTTCAGGGGAAAAATGGCTATTCAATGAAATAGAGGACTTTCAAGCATTCTTCATGAAAAGACCAGAACTGAATAGAAAAATCTGACTTTCAAACACCAGAATCAATAGAGGCATGAAAAGGTAAACAGGAAAGAAAAATCATAAGGGACGTACTAAGTAGGAACTGTTTACATTCCTTCATGGGAAGATAATATCTATAACTCTTGAAACTTTTCTCAGTATTTGGGTAGTTGGAAGAATTATACACACACACACACACACACACACACACACACACACACTCACTCAAACACACACACGCACACACACACACACACACACACATATATGTGGAGAGACAGCGAGCACAGGATGAGTTGAATAGGAAGGGATGATATCTAAAAAATAAAATTGAAGGGTGAGAGAGGAATATATTGGGAGGAGAAAGGGAGAAATGTAATAGGACAAATTACTCTCATAAAAGAGAAAAGTAAAAGCTTTTTCAATGGAGGGAAAAGGGGGGAGGTGAGAGGAAAAAAGTGAAGCTTACTCTCATCACATTGGGCTTAAGAAGGGAATAACTTGCACACTCAATTTAATATGAAAATCCATCTTACACAATTAAGAAAGTAGGGAAGAAGGGGATAAATCTTGTGGGGAGTATGATAGAAGGGAGGGCAAATGGGAGGAGGGAGCAATTAGAAGTAAACACTTTAGGGGAGGGTCAAAGTCAAAAGAGAAAATAGAATAAATTGGGAGCAGGATAGGATGGAGGGAAATATGGTTAGTCTTACACAACATGATTATTATGGAAGTCTTTTGCAAAACTACAAATATATAACCTATTGAATTGCTTGCCTTCTCGGTGGGGATAGATGAGGAGGGAGGAAGGAGAGAAGTTGGAACTCAAAGTTTTAGGAACTAATGTTGAGAATTGTTTTTGCATACAACTGGGAAATAAGAAATACAGGTAATGGGGTATAGAAATCTATCTTGCCCTACAAGAAAAGAAAGAAGATGGGGATAAAGGAAGGGGGGGTGTAATAGAAGGGAGGGGCAATCAGAATACATGATATTTTGGTGTGGGGGTAGGGGAGAGACAGGGATAAAATTTGGAACTCAAAATTTTGTGGAAATGAATGTTGAAAACTAAAAATAAATAAAGGAAAAAAGAAAAAAGCCAGGAAGCATAAAAATACAACTTAAAATATGGTGTTCGAAACAGAAATGTAAAAACTTGAAGACTACAGGAAATATCTTCTATTAGGCGTGATTTTCAAAAATTCATTTATTCTCATATTTGTAAAAAGGGGGGAAAGGACAACACCATCAATGACATCTATATCATCTGAATTTAATTCTTCAAATAAATCTGTAGCACAAGTGAGGAGAAAAGAAAAAAAGACATATGAATATTGAAAATTACTTTTTGCAGTAAATTACTCTGGTCTTCTCAAAAAAAATTAAAAAAAGAATACTTGGAAATCTTCTATTTCATTGAAGTTCCATTTTTCCCCCTGAAGTGTGATACTCAGTTTTGCTGGGTAGGTAATTCTTGGTTTTAATCCTAGCTCCTCTGACCTCTGAAATCTCATATTCCAAGCCCTTTGATTCCTTAATGTAGAACCTGCTAAATAATGTGTTATCCTGATTTTGTTTCCACCATACTTGAATTGTTTCTTCCTGGTTGCTTGTAACATTTTCTCCTTGACCTTGGAACTTTGGAATTTGGTTACAATATTCCTAGGAGTTTTCCTTTTACAATCTCTTTCAAGAGGTGGCTGGCGAATTCTTTCCATTTCTATTTTATTCTAGAGTATCAGGGCAGTTTTCCTTGATAATTTCTTGAAAGCTGATGTCTAGGCTCTTGTTTTGATCATGGCTTTCAGGTTGTTCAATAATTTTAAAATTATCTCTCCTGGATCCGTTTTCCAGGTCAACTATCTTTCCAATGAGATACTTTACATTGTCTCCTATTTTTTCATTCTTTTGTTTTGGTTTTTATAATTTATTGATTTCTCGTAAAATCATTAGCTTCCATTTGCTCCATTCAAATTTTTAAGGAATTATTTTCTTGAATGAACTTTTATACCTCTTTTTCCATTTGACTCATTCTGTCTTTTAAGGCATTCTTCTCCTCATTGGTTTTTTGGACTTCTTTTGCCTTTTGGCTTAGTCTAATTTTAGAAGTGTTATTTTCTTAAGCATTTTTGGGTGTCCTTTAGCAAGCTGTTGATTCTATTTCATGATTTTCTTACATCATTCTCATTTCTCTTCCCAATTTTTCCTCTGTTTCTCTTACTTGATCTTCAAAATCCTTTTTGAATTCTTCCATGTCCTGAAATCATTTGATATTTTTCTTGAAGGCTTTGGATGCAGAAGCTTTGAGTTTGTTGTCTTTTTTGTGGCTGTGTATTTTGATCTTCCTAGACACCAATGATGTAAGAAAATATCTCTTCACCAAGAAAGTAAGAATCCATAGTCTTTATCTTTTTCCCTGTTTGCTCATTTTCCCAGCCAATTACTTCCACTTTGTTAAATGGAAGACTCCAGAAGCAGACACAACTTCAGCAGTGGCTGTCACCACCCTGGGGCTGGAACTGGGACTGGGACTGGGGCCAGACCATACTCCCATCTTAGACAGGTGAGAGTACCTTTCCACTGACCTTTGAAGCTGTCTTTGGTGTTTGTGGTTTATGAAGTCTGGAAACCACAGCAGCTACCAATGATTCAGTCCCCCAGGGCTTGTTCCAGCTCCATCGCAGTGTCATTTAACTGTGCTCTACTCCCAGTCCAGTGTGATAGACCCTTACTGTCGATGTTCCAGATTGTCTTGGGCTGAAAACTTGCTTCACCCTGTCAGTTTGTGACTTCTGCTGCTCTAGAATTTGTTTAGAGTTATTTTTTTTACAGATTTTTAAAGGGGTTTGGGGAGTAGAGCTCTAGCAATTCCCTACTTCTACTCTTCCATCTTGGTTCTGCCCCTATCTCCAAGGTTCTAGATAGTAATTCCTAGAATCAGAGTGACAGATAGTCCTACTGAGGCTGTTCTGTGAGATATTTGGGGTGACATAATTGATTTTTACCATGGTTGTGCAGAATGACAATATTGCTAAAATTTACTGTGAGCTTAATATTGGCAAGATGTCTTTGTTTTCCTATAAAGCAGGTGGGCACTGGTCAGTGAGTGAGAAAAACCATGGGGAATCCATAGAGAGCCCACCTGCCTCAACAGGCCCCCATTGAGACTTGAAGGGATTTAGGGGAGTGCACAAGCTGTGCCTGTCTCGATTGACCCCATCGAGTAATAGGGGTAGTTGCACCCCTCTCCTCCTTCTCCGGTGATTAGTGAATGCTGTAGCAGCACTAGCTCCTATTATCAGAAACACTTCTGAGAAAACTAGACTAGAATCAAGCTGATTATTAACCCCTCTGAAGCTGTCTGTCCTGTCTGACCAGATCAAGAGTGACTCTTTTAGAGGTTGAACTTGAGACCTCCAGTGTCTCCCATGTGTCAACAATGAAACAGACACTAAGAAAAGTTTCAAAAATATGACTATTCTGGGGATCTTTACAGTGAATGGTTTTTCTTTGCTCCTTCTCTTTCAGGTGCCAGCCTCCATCCCTGATCTTTTTTCTCCTATTTTCTTAAATTCTCATTTTCCTGCTCTATCTCCACCTAGAATGTCTTCCCTTTTCTCTTATTCCTAAGTCCTCCCATAAATAGCAGCCTTGAGAAATCAGCCATTAGGAGCCTCTGTATTTTCTGAAGGAAATAACACCCCTCAGTTCTCTCTATTTCTGTTTATTTTTTTTTAAAGAAAAGATTATCAAGTAAAATTAAATGATAGAACTAGAAGATCCCCTAGATATCATAAAATACAACTGTTCATTTACAGTATATACTAAAATTCCAGAAATTTGACTGGAACAATTTAACAATTTTCCCCCCATCCTCTCAAATTTTATTGTTTTAAGAAAGACTATTCCCCTCCCTCAAAACCCTTGTACTGTATTGTATGGATAACACTGTTGAAATGGCTGTTTAGGTGGTAAAGCATTTTGGAGTAAAATTTGTGATCAAGATATTTTTGTTTTGGGGTGGACTTAATTAGGTTTCTTCTAGCATTAGGAATTTGTTGAATAGAGCCAGCAGAAACAAAAATCCTCCAGTATTTGATCTCTTTACTCCCTACCTTTTCCCCCTCCTTGCCCAGTCCAAGAACAAAACTGAGGGGGAGGAATAAGACTTGAAGATAGGAAAGAATGGAGAGGACCTTGGTTTCAAATTTGCCACTTTGTGTTGGTGTGACCTTGGGCATTTAATGTCTTTGAGCCTTCAGCTGAAAAATGAGGAGATTGTGCTAACTGGTGCTGAAGTTACCTCTCATCTCAAAATCTATGAACCCATAAACTGTACCTATACAGTATTCTTTGAACAATATCTATTTTCATGATGCAGCTTGTCCTGTTCAGTGCACAAGTGGCTACCTGTCTGGCCACTTTCTGAAATTGGTTCCTTTTTTGAGCTTGTATGTAGCTAGGTCTGGGATCTTAGGACTCCCCATTACCAGCTTGTACCTGTTCCAGATAAGACCTCTCTCCCAAGGTAGACAGTGCTTAATGTAATATCTACCCTGCTTTGAGTGTGATTCTGTAATCAGGTAGAATTTAACAATTGGTTCTCTGGGAGGAGGGGGGATGTATACACGACACACTTTGAGTTTAATCTTCATTATTTACATTTTCCTCCATTACTTTATGAAAACTAGACAAAACAGTAAATCAAACCCTGATATGTAATGCATGCTGATGTCTGAGGTTTAAATGCTTCCACTGAAAACTGAAGAATCAACTCATGGAGCTAGGTCCAGGACAAATTTCTTTTGTTACATATTTATTTGTGATACACAGTGGCATTTGAGAGTCCCATTAGAGAATTCCACAGTACTTTCCTGTGATTAGAATGCCCTGCACTGCTTTGCTTTATTCTGTAATGCTAAGGATGGATTGGTTCAGGATTGTAATTTTTCTTGATCCATGATACCAAGAATTTTATGAAAACCCAAACTGATTCCACTACTCGATAATTACTTCTGTCTACCTGTGTCTTTTTGGGTCACAAACCTCTCTCTTCACAACTTAACTTCCCAATCTTATCTATATTACTTCCCTTCACGCTCCTTACAACACAGCCAAACTGCTCTTACTGTGTACAACTAATAACCCATCTCCAATCTCTCTGCTTTTGTACAGTTAGTCAGTCAGCATATAACCATAAGTGCTTACTATGTGCCATACACTGTTAACTGGAAATCTACAGAAAATCAAAAGACATTTCTTGCCTGCAAAGAGTTCATAAATCTAATGGGGGAAGATAACACATAATAAGAAGTTGAGAGTGGATGGGGAGGGTTCCTTATGGGGAGTAGAGGTGGATGTAGGGGAGGGATGGGAAATGACCACAGCTATCACCTCTGCCTCTTCAAATCTCTTGTTTACTACAAAGCTCATCTCCAATGCCATCTTCTCTCTATTGCGTTTCCTGATCCCCTGTCAGTGCCTTCCCCCTCAATTGCTTTATTTATTTCCTTATTTTGAATATATATTGTATGCTTTATACTTTGAAGGAATGTAAGTTCACTGAGGACAAGGATCTTTTCTTTTTGTCTTTGTATCTCTGGTGCCTAGCATAGTGTTTGGCTTATAGAAGGTGCTAAAGACAATTCTATTAATTGATTAATGAATAGATGGATGGATGAATGAACTCAGTCCATTCCTCTAGTACTTTGGACAGCATATTTCCAAGAGAGATGAAGACCAAAGAATAATCCTCTATGGCGGCAGACTCCAGATTATGCTGAGACACCAAACACTGCATCTATCTGCCATCCAAATGAATACTTTGAAACTTCATGGAAAACCACTAATTTCTGGCAGAAGTAGATGCTGTACTGTGTGTCATATACCCTAGAGTGTTTTGTGGATCTGGGAGCCAGAGATGACCATGGTTGAAGTGCACATCCTCTTGTAGTATTCTTGCTAACATGCATCCTTAACCAAACCCTTCCATAGCTCAAACCTGAGCCTTGAGTAAAAGCCCTATGAGACTGACATCTGACATGGTTACTCCTGATTTTGTTTAGTCAGACTAGAAAGTCACCATCTAAAGGACTTACTCGATCCAGCCTTCAAATTCACACTTCAAATTCTCTCTTTTCCTAGTTTTCATTGCACTTTGAGTCACCACCGTGAACTTTAGCACAGCATTGTTTCTTGTATGTTGATTTTATCTCCTCAATCTATTCTAAAATCTTTGGGGTTTATATTGCATTGTATCCATTGTTGTTTGTAGCACAGTCCTGTTCTAGGATCCTTAACTAGGAGACACTTGTTAAGTAATCATTGGTTGAGTCACTGATTTTTTTTTTGTTTTCTCTTCTCTGAATAGATGGACTGTTTTCCCAGGTGATTTTCCTCACACTTTAACTCTTTATCGATCGTCCATGTAAATTTTGCCTCACCCTTCCCCCTTTCTGACCTTCACAGGATATTGTCTATGGCACTTCCACAATGTCTACTTTTCTGGGTTCTGGTGGCACAGTTTCTAATCTAAACTCAGATGCTTTTGTTTTGTTGTTGGGATTTTTTTTAGATACATCAGTTCTTTGTTTCTTACTTTTGCCTACGTCAATCAGCCTTTTGGTATTTTGAAGCTGGCTGGCTGTACTATTTACCTTGGCCTTATGGTATCAGATGCTTCTAGGTTGTCTGTTTCAGCCTGTAGACATTCCAGGGAGACTTTTTTTTTTAAAGTCCTGTGATTCATGTGAGTAGTTCAGGCCAGGAGGGGTTGTATTGCATGTGTGGGGGAAAGGGTTTTGGGAATACCCTGAGGTCCTGGGTCCTGTGGCTCAGTAGGTTTCTTTTCTTTTTTGTCATTTACTTATTTTATACATTCTTGAGAGAATATTTCTTATCTGTCCTTTTGAATATGGCTGGCTTCAAATTGCAAATCTATCTACTTGAAGTTTTCAGTTGCTTGATTTTTTTTTTCTGAAGGCCTCTCCTATGCCATTAAATCCTGCCTGACCATCAAAGTTCAAATACTAGATACTCCCTGTGGTAAAACTCAGTTACCTGAGTTACAAATTTTAAGAGGACTTGAAAGGAGTTGAACTGGAGACAAGATGAAAAGTTGGGCAATTTTCTGGCCCCTTGTTGAGTTGCCTTCCTTGTGTGAATTTCTTATTTGTTTTGAGGTATTGAGAGTCTAACATCATTTTCTAGCAATGTAGTTTAGTTCTGAGACAATAACATATGGCTTATAAGTTGCTGGATTTGGAGCCAGAAAGACTTGAATTTCAATCTCGTCTCAGATAGTTACTGGATGTGTGCTCCTGGGCAAGTCACTAAATATTTTTGAGTCTCAGTTTCCTCCTTTGTAAAATGAAGACAATAATAGCATTTATCTCACAGTTGTCACGAAAATGAAATGAAATTTTATGTATTTGTATACGTATGTGTATTATATAATATATATGTATGTGTATGTATGGGACGGCTAGGCGGCTCAGCGGACAGAGTGCTGGGGCTGGAGTCAGAAAGAGTCTTCTTCCTAAGTTCAAATCTGGTCTCAGATACTTACTAGTTATGCGACCCTGGGCAAGTCACTTAACCCTGTTTGCCTCAGTTTCCTCACCCGTAAAATGAGCTGGAAAAGGAAATGGCAAACCACTCCAATATCTTTGCCAAGAAAATCCCAAAAGAACAGTCAGACACAACTGGAAAACTACTCAACAACAACAATGCATATATGTGTATGTACACACATACACTCACATATATATGTGTGTATATATATATGTACATATATAGACATACCTATGCATTAGAGATATTGAAGGACACTACAATTAGTTATTGATACTTTACAAATTTTAGTATATTCTATGTAACAGCTACTATTATTAAAAAGGCAACAATTTGCTTTGATTGCGAAAATCACCTAAGTTAGTAAAAACTGAATTACAGAGAATTTTAAAATAATTTCAGTCTTGTTATTTTTAAGGATAGTAACTAGAACTAGAATAAAATGTACTGCCTAATAAAGTTTCTTAGAAGACATATTTTAATAAACTTTTAGTAACGAATACTTAGAATTCTTGCACTTTAAAAAAATATAAATGAATATTTCCATAGGTCTTAGCAAAACATCTTTAGTAGTTTAATATCCTTCTACTCTTTTTGATAGTATCAATTTATTAAATACTTCAAAAAATAAATAATGCAAAGGATAAATTTTATTCCATTTGTATTTTTATAATAATCATGAATTAATTGATTCAGAATTGTATTGCTGTCATTTCAAATTCTATACACTTTGATTTATATTATATGCACCCTTTTTCTCATCTATAAGTACAAATGTTTGAGATATGATAATATCCTTACTGAGTTAAATACGAGTAGAAATCTTTGAAGTACTTAAACTTTACTTACTCCACATGGCTAGTTATCCAGTATTTCCAATGCCTTCCTGTCTCTGTACCTTGGCTAATATTATTCCTTATTTGTGGAGTGTCCTGCTTTCTTCTGCCTCATATTTGCTCATTTTCTCATATTCTGTTCATTTTTGAAGGCCCACCTCAGATGCCATCTTTTCTAAGAAACCTTTTGTTATTTCCCTAAAAGGAAGTCATCCTTCCCTTCTCTGAATTCCCAAATCCCTTATTTTGTATCTCTTCAACATGCTAGTTGCATCCTACTCTGTATTATGACTAGCTAGATATGTGTGTGTGTGTGTGTGTGTGTGTGTGTGTTATTTTCCATACAAGATTGTGAGCTGCTTGAAGGTGGAGATGATTCTGTATTCTACACTGTCCTCTGCTAGTGGATACTCAACTAATATTTGCACAAGAAAGGCTCCAATTCTCCCCTGCTTCTCCCCTAAGGAAGGCTGTGACCTTCTCAAGGAACAAAGACTAACACTGAGGATTCTTTGTTCTTTGAGTTTTTCACTAACCTACCTGCTGTAAAATGAAATTACTAGAGGAGAAAATACGGTCAATTTTCTAAATTACTTGTTGTTAAAATTCTACAAATATGCGTGGTCTATCTCTTCCTCTCATCCTTTTTCTCTCTTTGAGGGAGAAAGCAAGTTTGGATAGTTTGAGATTATAGAGTCTATCTAGATCAGAGGTGAGAATTGTGTTTGTCCTTCATTGCCGAAGAAGACCATGCCATCAGAAAAATGATGGCATGACTTGCACTGGACTTTGTTTTGAGTGAGTGAGGGCTGTGCACATCACCAGCCTCACTTTTCTTCCAGAGCCATCTTAATCCAGTGACCAGATAGTCAGCAGGATAAGGAACCTCTGACCTCAAGACCACATATGGCCCTCTAGGTCCTCAAGTACTACCCTTTGACTGAATCCAAACTTTCATAGAATACATTCCCTTAATAAAAAGATTTGTTCTGTAAAACTTGGACTCAGTCAAAAGGCTGCACCCAAGGACCTAGAATGCCACATGTGACCTTGAGACCACAAGTTCCCCACCTTTGATTTAAATGAATCTATACAAATATTACTGGATGGTAACTGGTTTTCCACAAACCATGAAGTCAGCACTGTTTCACAGCATGTTTGACCACCCTAAATAAATTAAAAAATTTTGTTGACATCATCTTTAATATGTCACCCACTTTTCCCAATGTATCCCTCACCTTTCCCTCTGTCTGAGAACCATATCTTATAACAAAGGATTAAAAAAAGAGATCCAAGTTGATTATGTGATTTTTGTACTTCATAAAATCATTTTCCTCCAACCTTCACAGAACAAATTGATTTCCTCTTTTGACTGTACCTAAGGTAAGCCTTGGTGGTAGAAACCAGAATATCTTTCCTATAAGCCTTATAGCACAAATCCATGATATTCCCCTTGTTCTTTCTTTTCAGGTAGTTAGAGGACTGGATTTCTTAAAGTAATATTGCAATGATAGAAAGTTGAATTCAAACACAACTATTTAGTTATTATTCATGGTTAAGCACTGAGAAAATGATTAAAGACTGTTACCAGTATATGGCCTTTCATCAGCTTTTGCTTCAATATAAAGACTATGTATGGACCATATTCTGAATGGACCTGAAGAATGTTGATTAATGAGTTGGTGACAAATGGAAGAAGAAATTTCAGGAGGAATTAGGGAAAACTGGAGAAGGTTTGACAAAGGTATTGTCCTCAATACTTTTATCAGTGTTGTTGTGTTTGTCCTTCATTCTCAAAGAGGACTATGACATCAAGATGATGACATGATTTGCAGTTGACTTTGATTTGAGTGACGGAGGACTGTGCAAGGTCACCAACCTCACTTCCTTCTCCTGAGCCATCTGGGTCCAATGGCAGATATTCATCAGGATGACTAGAGATGGCCCAGGATCCAATGTGAGACCCTGGTCCTTTCAGTCTAAGGTCTTATCACATTCTCACTTTGAGCAGAGATACACCAATTCAATGAATAGGCTTCTTTAAGTTATTCAAGGGATAGCCCCTGCAATAAAAAAAAAAAAATCAAACTGTGAAGGGAAGACCCTCAGGGTTCCTGGGTAAAAGAGAAACAATTACTATTTAGTTTCTACAAGACTTAGATGAACACAGAAGATAGGCTTATCAAATTTGCATGTGATACAAAACTTAGAGGTGTAAATAATAACCAGAGATTCACTGAACAGAGTTATCCTTGTGGTTGTACTTATGAAGGAATCTTCTATGATCTCAAATTATCCAAGAAACTTTCCTGGTTGGAGGAGATCTGCTAAGGCTGTTTCGCTTTATGGAGTCAAATGTTTTTTGAAATAATAAATAGTGAGGGAATTTGTATTTTTGGCAAACTTCAGTCTCTCATATGACTACAAAGATGTGATCAGCTGTGGAAAGTCATTTCCTTTTCTTATTTTTATCAAAGACACCCTTGATATCCATGAGGATAATTCTCATAAAGACTTTATAAAGATGAGAAAGTAAGTATATGGGTAGATAGATACCAGTATACTCTCTATCACCTTTTGAGGTAATAGCATAGTCTGTTATTTTTTCCCCCATTTTGGGGGTCTCATCCTCTCCCTGAGACATATTACTGTTATTGTTATCTGTTCTTCTTTCTCAAAGAGGACCATGACATCAGAGAGATGTTGCCATGACTTGCAAGTGACTTGTTTTTAAGTGAGGGAGAGCTATGCAAAGTTACCAGTCTCACTTTCTCCTCCAGAGTCATCTGAGTCCAGTGGCCAGATATAGATCAAGATGACCGGAAATGACTGCTGAGACATATTGTAAAATAACCTTCAAAGCTTTCAAGGTTGTGCTGAAATCTTATTAATTTATTCCTTATAGAAAGCATATATAATGCAAAAAGATATAGCCAGATTAAAATTAAGAAATTGATCTAAGTTGTATCACTTCACAAAAAAAAAATGAGTAGAAGTAATGCGATAAAGCAGAATTCAAATGAGAAAAAATTGAAAGAGATAAATAAGGACATTACATAATGGGGAAAGGAATATAAATGAACAATATTTAATAATTCTCCATTTATATGGGATGGTCTGAAAGTTAATAAAAGATTATTAGCACTGCAAGAAGTAGAAAAAATGGTAGTAGTAGAAGACCTCAATATGCCGTTTTCAGAAAAAACTCAAATAAAAATATTAACAATAAAGAAATCACAGATTTGAACTGCTGATTTGAATAATATTTGGAAATAATTAAAAAGGAAAAATGTGAAATATGCATTCTCTCATTACACACAGCTTGCAAATAGTGAGCATATATTAGTTTATAGAAAAACTCTACCTAAATTTAAAAAGTTTGAAATCATGCACGCCCTACTTTCAGATCAGAATGCAATATCATTAGAATTAAATAATAGCATTAGCAAAAGTTCTAAAATTCTTGTTTGCGTAAGGGATAACGTGCTGGACCTGGAGTCAGGAAGATTTACATCCAAATCCATGTGAGGCTGGAAAAGTCACTTAAGCTCTACCCACTTCAATTTTTGTAAGTGCAAAATGGGGGTAACCATAGTGCCTACCTCCTTGTTGTAAGGACCAAATGAGATAATATTTGCAAAGTGCATAGCACAGGGCCTGGCACACAGTAGTTCCTTAATAAATGTTTGTTTCCTCCTCCCTCCCCATTTTGGAAAATGAAGAACAATTTATTAAATAATGATTAAAGATGAAAACAGAAAACATGACTGCATAGTATTTAAAAAACAAAGATAACAATAACACACATCAGCCAGAGCTAGTATTAGAGACAACTTTATATCATTTAGTATCGAGGTTAATATGGGAGAAAAAGATAAAATAAATGAAATATTTACCTCAAAGTGTTAGAAAAGGAACAAAGAAATAATTGAGAGTGAAAGTAGAAATAAACAGAATGGAAAATGAAAAACTAAAATCTGAAGTTGTTTTTTAGAAAGACTAGTACAACTGACAATTAGCTTAATTTTTTAAATGGAGGAATAGCAAATATTAATGAACAAGATTGTAAATGGAAAAGGATAATAAAATGACAGATTTGGAGCTGGAAGAGACCTTCGAAGTCATTGGATCCAACCCCATGTCATTTAGCAGTTAAGGAAACTGAGACCCAGAAGATGTCATTAAAAACACAAAAGAAATGAAGACTATCATAGAGAAATACACATAGCTGTAGCCCATAGTAAGTCAGTCAAAAAGCATTTATTAAATGCCTGTTGTGTACTAGGTACTGTGCTTAGTGCTAGGAATACAGAGAAAGGCAAAAGATAGTTCCCTATGAACAAATAAGGTGCTATTATATATATCTATATGTGTGTGTGTATGTACATATACATATGTGTGTATATGCATATATATACATATATCTATATATATGTGTGTGTGTGTATGTACATATACATATGTGTGTATATGCATATATATATATGCATATATATATATATATATATATATATATATATATATATGGTAAATTGGAGATAATCAACAGAAGGAAGGCCCTAGCATTAAGGAGAATGGGAAAGGTTTCTTGTAGGAGGTGGGATTTCAGTTGGGACCTAAAGGAAGTTAGGGGAGGCACTAGGAGGTGCTGAAGAGGAAAAGTGGGGAAAGTCAGAGAAAATCCCCGGAGCTGAGAGATGTCTTGTTGGTGGAACAGTCGGAAGGCCAGTGTCAATGTATCAAAAAATGTATGTTGGGGAGTGAGGTGTAAGAAGACTGAAAGGCAGGAGGAGGCAAGGTTATGGAAGGGCTTTGAATGCCATATAGCATTTTGTATTACCTTCTGTAGGCAATAGGGAACCCATGGAGTTTACTGAGGACCCTCTCCATCAATGATTTTATTTTCCTTTCAAGGAGAATCTCTGAGCTGTCCTTACATACACAGGCAATTTTCTTTTTTCTTTTGAGTTTGCTTATTGTGAGGAGTACCAAGAAGCAGCTGATTGGATGGAGAGCCTTGCCTGGGGTCAGGAAGACCTGAGTTCAAATTGGTCTCAGACATCTACTATGTGTTCCTGGGTAGGTCACTTAATCTCTGCCTATCTCAGTTTCCTAATCTATAAAATGGGGATACTAACAGCACTTATCTGGCAAGGTTGTTGTGAGAGAGGACAAGATAAGATGGTATGTATGAAATGTTTGCCACAATGCCTAACACCTAATAGAAACTTAATAAATGCCCTCTAGGTCAGGCACTGTGCTAAGTGTGGGAAATTACAAAGAAAGATTTAAAAAGTCCCTGTTCTCAAGAAACGCATAGTCTAGTGGATTACAAAGGAAATCTAATGTATTGAAATAAAAATCATTAATTTAATTTTAATGATAATCTAAAAGTTTTCCCATCTAATTTCACAGATCCTGTTAAATCTATCTGTAGACTCCTTGGGTGTTTGTGGACCTCAGGTTAAAAAAATCCCTGATTTAGATCAATGAATGAAAGTTGTAGGAAGGTAGACTCTTTCCTCAATAGAATGAAAAAGTTCTTGGTTATTAGGGCTGTTCTAAAAATGGAACTGCTTGCATCAGGAAGAGACATGATCCTCCATACTGGAAATCTTGAAGCAGAGATTGGATGTTCACTTACCAGTAGAGGGGATTCATGCTATTGGTAAGGAACTGAAAGTCCCTTCTAACTCTGACATTCCATAGTTACAAATCTGGAAGAAATTTTAGAGATTATTTAGTTCAACCACCTTTTCTGGGGAAGAGGAAATGGAGAGATTCAATAACTTGTGCAAAGTTACAAAGTGAGCTAATGGCTAAATCAAGACTTGAACCCAGACATCCTGAATCAGGCCAGTGATCTGTCTACATACCATACCACTTTAGCTATCCGAGCTTCACTGAAACACCACCACTGAAATCCTAATTAGATGATGCAATTCTAACTTGAAAAATAAATTATGTCACACAGGGCTGTGTTTCTATTGTCCCTCCTTTTTAATCTTTATTTAAACACTTTTGTGCAATTACCATAATAATTGGATATTTGTCCTCCCGCTCTATTGAACAAGACAAGTATCCTTTATGATGACATGGTTTAGAGGTTTTTGAACAGGAGTGGCCTCAAAAAGTAGCTGGAATTGTTGGTTAGCTACATCAAGAAAGAGAAACTTACCATTAATTACTCCAAAACTAACCTCCTCCTGTTTGAAGGTGTTCACCATTTGCCAAGATTTAAGAGGATAGTATTAAATAAACCCTATATGACAGGTAATTACCAGTTTTGTAAGTAATCATTTGCCTCTTTGCCCAGGGCAAATAAAAATTTATGATGCAAATAAACAATATTTAATATAACAATATTTCTTTTGTTCTATATTTCACTGGGGCAGGAAAAAGGGCAGTTAAGGGGTAAGAGTGAATTGGTGAAAAAAATTTGGAAGCTAGTAATGTTTTGTTTTTCTTTGCAAGGCTAACTATATTAAGCCATGTTGAGAAGAAGGATAAATAGAAGAAGAGAATGAATGAAGGGAAAGGAAGCAAAGAAATGAAAAAAATGGAAATGATTCAGATGTTTTCTACGAATATTTGGTATTAGAGAATCATAGATTTAGAGCTAGAAGGAGCCTACATGTCCATCTGACTTAACTCTCTCATTTTACAGAATGTACAGAAGGAAAATGAGGCCAACGGAGATGAAGTTCCCATACCAAGGTCACTCAGATAATAAGCATCAGAGGGAGAATTTGAACCCAGGCCAATTTATAATACTGGCCTTGAATAAACTGAGTCTGTTTAACAATCCTAGTCTTTCTTTCCAAGAACTTGCTGACCCCAAATTTGAGGAAACCTTTTCTTTTGGGGAGGTAATTCCTGTTGAATAATTGTGACTTGATAATATAAGAAAGAGTTATAGGTCTGCAAGTGTTTTACATGTAATTAAAAATTGTCCTCCCTTTTTACTATAATTACATGCCTAGGACCAACCATGAAATTAGTACGCATGAAGCAATGTCTAAGTGCTCTGAGTGAGTGAGATGAGTGAGCAAAGTTGGAATGGATTCAGTTTCTCCATTGCCTACATTGTTGGGAAGATGAGGTCTTAAAGCAAATTCACACGAGAAGAATATACTTACTCTGCTTCTTCCACAGGCAATAGAAGTTTAAAGCAAGGATTTCACTTTTTCCAATACTACAATTTAAATTGCATTTATGATAGTTGCTTTAAAAGGCAGTTGGATGGAATTACTTTTATGCTTCCAGAACTGTAATTGACCTTAGAGGTCAGCTAGTCATCAACCCTTTCCATTTTATAGAGGAGGAACCTGAGGTGCAGTAAAGTTTATGTGACTTACCCAAGGTCACAGAAGTGATAAGTGATTGAGATGGGATTTGAATTTGGATTTCTTGACTCCCAATTGGGTATTTTTTTCTATTTCCCTAGGAAAGGAGAGTGGTAGAAGGGAGATAGTGGTGAACATGAAGTTAGTAAAGATCTAGGTTAAAATCTCACCCATGGCAATTACTATCTATATGGCCAGGAGCAAATCCTTTAATCTATTTAGCTCTCTGCTTTCCCTTTACATCTGTAAAATGGAGAAAATAATACCCATCATTCACAGAATTGTGAGAATCATCTGAGATAAAGTATATAAAACCTTTTGTAAACTTTTTAAAAAGCACAGTATAAATGTCAAGTGACTGTTCTATATGGGATGTTCTCTCTAAATGTATATGTTCCTCCTTACTCTAAGAAAAGGAGCGATAGTTGAAAGTACTGAAAAGAAATCTTTGGTGGAAATTAAAAATTAGGAAGATGTGAAGATAAAGGCTGGCATGATGGTGATTCTTAGAAATATTAGAATGATTTTTAGAGGAGATGCTTGTGAACACGTAAGAAGGGAAGTAATCAAGGCAGGGTCAAAATAGATTCATTAAAAACAAGTCTGGCTAGACTAACCTCATCTTTCTTCTTTTTTTGGGGGGAGGGCAGGATTTTTAGATTGATAGATCTGTGGAGTGACACAGAGTGTGCCTAGATTTTAGCACAGTATTGGAAAAAGTGTCTCACGATAGTCTTGCAAACCAGATGGAGAGATATGGACTATATAATAGCACAGTTTAGTAGGTTCAAAATTAGTTGACTAACTAAACAAAATAATGTCAATTAATGAATAAGTATCAACTTAAAAGATGTTTTCATTACAGTGTCTCAGGACTCTGTTTTTAACTCATATTTTGTTTAATAATTCAAAAAATAACTTATTTGGAAAAAGGAATTGATGATGTTTTTTATCAAGTTGCCAAAATGATGTAAAGCTAGGAAGGACAGCTAATGCTTTGGATAGCTAATGGTTTGGGTGACTCATACTTTGGAATCAGTATCCCCAAAGACTCAACCTTGATTGATTTACTGAATCTCTCTGGCCCTCAGTTTTTTTATCTATAAAATCAAATGGGTTGGACTAGAATGTCTTTTAAAATTTCTTCCAGCTTTACATCTATTGTTTGTCTTTGGTTTTTGAAGGGGATCAGTGACATCGTGAGTGATATTTTGACTCATGAATTGAATTGAAGCGGAGTTGCACCAAGTTGTCAGTCTCACTCTCTTTTTCTGAGTCACTGAAATCCAGTGGCAGGATAAAAGACAAGGTGACTGGTGATAGATCCAGCATTCAGCAGAAGACCTTGGTGTCTTTGATATTTGGCCAAGCTCTAAACTCTCCACAGCTTCTGTTTCAGCTACCTTCATAGTTTTGGGTACAAATTATTTTCGTCTTCCTATTTCACCAAGGAAAGTCTTCATGTACTTGGAACAGACATTCCTTTAAATAACTGACAGATCTAAGGCCTCTTGGTTACCCTCAACTTGGTTTAGCCCATCTATGGAGATGTTTTACTGGAGCATGGCTGCTGCTCATGCTACAGTTTCTTGGAACCACAAGTGAGAGTTGGGTGAAGGTGGACATCAAAGGTGGAGGAACAGCCCTGAAAAGGGCTTGGCAATCCTCACACCAGAGGAACTAAGCCTCCCTGAGCACCCCACACACCCTAGTCTCTATATTTATGAAGATGTTAGAGTAAATCTGATGATATAAAACTTCATAGGAATGTATGTATATAACATCTTGCACTTGGATTAAAAAATCACCCACATAATTATAAGGTGAGAAAAACATATTGATAGTGGTAATAATGGTAGTTGACATGGGTAAAGTTTTTCAGAGTGTTTTGCACATTATAAAGATTATTTAATACTTTTAACTCTTGGAAGGAGTTACTATAAGCATTATCACCCCAATGTTACAAATAAAAGGACTGACTTGCCCATGGTAACACAGATATCAAGGATCAAAAGTAGGATTTGAATACAGGTCTTGCTGATTTCAGGTATAGTATTCCATGTAATTGCAGTTAAAACACCTAGGGATTCCTGGTAAATTGCGAGCCAAATGTGAATCAACAGTGTGAAATGGCAATGAGAAAATTCAGACTAAAAAATCTCTAACACTAAGGAGATTTTGGTTATAGGAACAGAAATATGGTAATCAGAATGTGAGAACTGATGCTATACCACTCAGTCCTGGTTGGATCACATAGCTGATCACATGTTTAGTGTCTGGCATCTCATTTTCAGAAGGATGTTGACAAATTGTATCAGATCTACCAAGATACACATGGGATATGAAAATGGAGTATAAAAAATAGGCTGAAAGAACTGAGGGTGTTCAGCCTGGAGAAGATTTGAGTGGATGACTGGGTTAGGGGGAAGCATAGATGATGTCTGGTTTCAAATATCTGAAGGATTCTCATGGGCAAGAATTACATTGGCCCTGCCTGGTCTTAGAGAGCAAAACTAGAATAAGTGGGTATGAATTATAGAAAATAAATATAAGCAAGAATGCCTTAACAATTGGGGCTATTAAAATGGAATGGACCATAGCATAAACCCTAATATTAGAGAGCTTCAAGGAGAGGTCAAATACTTCATTTGTCATCTAAAGCTAGGTAGAGCAGTGTGTAGAGTCCTGAATTTGGAGTCAGGGATATCTGAATTCAAATCCAGTCTTAGACTTACTGTGTGACCCTCAGCAAGTCACTTAGCCTCTCTGAGGTCATTAATTCTCCTCCAGATGGGAGTTCCCCATCTGTGGCATCAAAGCCACAGATTTGAGCTACTTTTAAAAGTCAATCACCATCGACTGTGGGCATAGCTTTGAAATCATGTCTTTCTTTTGCCCTAAATTCAGGCAGATCAGACACTTCCCTGCCATCAATGTGTGCCTTGAAAAGCTGGATGATGTTGGCTAGCAGCTCAGATGCTACTCTTGGCAGAGTCTTGAAGGAAAGAGCTAATGTCTTATTCACCAGAAGTCCCTCAAATCTTTCTGTGAGGAGGACCAGATAGCAGTCGGGGTGGCCTGTACCCAGACCCAGGTGCACTGGGTTCACCCAATCTCTCCTATAGAACAAGTTGCCCAGAATAATGCAGTCTACTTTGGGAGAAGATGAAGGTCACCTACTGAATGAAAGTGGAGGGAGTCAATGACCACAAGTTTAAGATTATCTCTACGCTGTAACCTGAAGGGAGTCATTCCTAAGTACTTGATAATTGGTGCTAATTAAACTCATGGGAATGGATAGGATCACTAAATAAGAAAAGTGAAAAGGATCTAAGACAGAACCTTGTGAGATACACAGAAGTAGTGTGCATGACATAGATGAAAATCTAAGCAAAAGATATTGAGGAGTGGTCAGATAGATAAGAGTACCAAGAAAGCAAGGTCACACAAATCTGGAGATGAGACAATATCCAGGAGGGGAAAGTGGTCGTCCATAGAGTCAAACACTCCAGTCAGCTCAAGAAGGAAGAGAAAAAGGCCATTTGATTTGGCACTTAAGAGAAAATTAGCAACTTTGGAGAGAGCTTCAGGTGAATGTTGAAGTCAAAAGTCAGACTGCAGATGGTTTAGAAGAAAGGAAGAGGAAGTAGGGCTTCCAAATATAGACACCTCTTTCAGAGTTTAATTGAGAATGGAATGGGAGAAATAAGATTATCTGTCAGACACCAAGTAGGATTTTGTAAGGGTTCTGTAAGGCAGAAGATTAACTCTGGACATTCTCTTTTCTGGGAAGAGAATTAGATGAGAATCTTCCTAGGTGTGAATATGATCTATCTGTGGTTCATGTTAATGTAAGATTTATTGTCCCACTTCAACTCAGCTGGTATTATTGACTAGTCACTCTGTTGTCATGAATACTCGTTGATGCAGACAATTTAGGGAAACTAAGTTGTGATGAGAATAACAAATTACTTGATGATCTCATTGTGAATCAACTCAATTTGCTATTTAATGTTCAATATGTTGAAATAGATGAAGAAATCAGTTATGACATCCATAGGACAGACAGGTTTTGCTCTTAGCTCCACACAATCCCAAGTTTTAGAGGTAGATGACATCTTAGAGTAGATTTCTCTAGGGTGAAATCCTGACTGCTCATGTGTTGCTGCTGCTTTTGCTTGGGCACTGGTGGAAATTGTCAGGCAAATGAGAAAAGGTGAAAAGAAGCTATGTGTGGATATTTATTAGGCAGTATTGTGGAATGAATGCTGAATTTAGAATCAAATAGTTTGGGCTTAAGTCTTACTTCTGCCATGATCTGTGTGATCCTAGACAAGTCACTTAACCTCTTAGTCTTTGTTTTCTCATCTGTGAAATGATAAGGTTGGAATAGGTGACTATTAAGGTCCCTTCCAGCTCTAAATCCTATGTTCCTAAAGCATGATTTGATGCAAAAATTTTTTTTCTAACAATAAGAAATGTCCAAATTGGAATATATGGCTTTCACAGGTGATCTTTCTTCATTATTGGAAATCTTTGAGTAAAGGTTGGAGGCCCACTTGTCAGGGGTGCTACAGAAGGGATTACTGTTCTGGGAACAGGTTAGGATAAGGAGTCTTTCTAATTCAGTGAACCCTAATTAGGTTAGTGCTCTGATCAAAGACCTTCAATGACCTCCGATTTCCTGCAGAACAAAACAAATTCCTTAGGCCAACACTTAAGGCCTCCCCATAATCTGGGCCTTTCTTTCTCCTATTTCCTTTTATTTACTCTATACCCCAACCAAACTGGACTGCTCACTACTCATACACTTTCTTTCCCCCATGCTTTCAGTCACCAAGTTAATAAGGTTGTTCCCTCTGTTGGAATGCTGTTTACTGTTACCTGTTCATCCATGGAAGGATTAGGTGTGTCCAGTACTGCTCAAAAGCGGATCAGTCAGTGAAATGCTGAAGGAAGGCTGTAAAATTCAGCAAATCCTTCCTTAAGATCTTGCTCTGAATATTTATCAGTAACTTTTAACTTTCACCTAGACCCAGATTCAATCTAAGCTCTTATTCAATGCAATTGTCTTAGAAATGGATGTTCTGTTGGCCAAATGGGCAAACCTCTTAGTTCTACTCTAGACACTAGTTGATCTCTAGCAGTTTCAACTTATATTCAGATAAAAAAAAAGAAATCAAGCCTCATTTATTAATACCTATTGTGTGCAGAGGGCTGGAGATCATATAAAGTGTAGAAAATTCCGTTTGATTCAACATCTACATTTTTGTTGTCAGTAAAGCTAAAAATAAGTCAGTGTAACAGAGGTCAGAGAGTTGGCCTCAGAGTGAGAAATTTGTGAATTCAAATGTTACCTCTGACATATACTGGCTGTGTGACCCTGGACAACCTCTTAATGCCCTCGACAATTCTCTAAGACAAAGCGGGTACTGATCTGCATTGTTAGGGGGACTTGTTTTACTGGATTGTCCAATGATCAATGAAATAACAGATTTAATCCAAAACAAAAATAACTAAAAGACATGGTTCCTGCCCTCATTGACTTTACTGTCTAGTAAATTAAGACACAAATTTAGATAACTAGACTATACAATAAGCAGAACTGAGAGGCTGTAAGACCTCTGGTCTAAGAGGCAAGATTGTTATTGATACTGGGGAGCGACAGGTAAGGTTTTATGTGGGATGTGGTATTTGAACTTGACTTGAATGATTTGGGTCAGAATTCAGCGAATGAACAAGGAAAGGAAGAACATTCTAGGTATGGAGACAATATAAGCCACTTCAAAAAGATAGGAAATCATACAGATCAAAGTAGAGTTTGGAGGCATCTGGTAGAACAGTGGATGGAGCACTGGGTCTGAAGTCAGGAAGACTTGAGTTTAAATCCAGCCTAAGACACTTACTAGGTGTAAGACCCTGGACAAGCCACTTAACCTCTGTTGGCCTCAGTTTCCTCAAATGTAAAATAGAGATGATACTAGAATCCACCTCGTAGTGTTGTTGTGAGGACCAAATAGGATAATAAATGTAAAGCAGCACTTAACATATAGTAGCACATATTTGTAAAATGCCTGGCATGTGGAAGGCTCTATAGAAATGATTATTCTCTTCCCTCCCCCTTCCCTGGTTTAGTTAAAGCATGGCAGATATTGTGGCAAGTCATATGAGAAAATCTTGGAAAGGTAGGGTGGTACCGGATTGCAGAGGGCTTTGAATGCCTGACAATGGAATTAGAGACTTTCTCAGTAAACTTTTGAGTAGAGGAGTGACATGATGAGTTCTATGCCTAAGGATGATTAGTGTGGCATGAGTATGAAGGTACACTGGAGCAAGGAGAAGATGGAGGCAAGAGAGCTTGTTAGATTAGTGCACTTACCCAAGTGGGGGGCAAAGAGGGCTTATGCTAAGTTGGTTGCAGCAGGAATGTAGAGGCAAAGATGAATTTGAGAGAAGGACTTGGTAACTAGTGAGGAGTGATAGAGAAAATTCTAAGAGGCTTAAAACACAGGAGATGCATGGTCCCATAGATAGAAAGTGAAGTCAGAAGAAAGAACAGAAAACATAACAAATTCAGTTCAGGACAAATTTTTCCATTTGAGCTGATGGTGAGACACCTAGTTGGAGAGTCACAGAATCTGAGAGGTAGATGGGTCTCTGGCTGTCCGAAAGAAATTATTGACCCTGGAAAAATGTATTATCTTCAATAGGGAAGTGACTCTCTTCCAATGCCCATTGACAGCCGCAGCAGGGTGGCACTTTGAGAATCCATTGGTTGGACGGCTTCTTAGACTGAAACTTTTCCTGAGACCGAATGCACAGGAATCCCTGTCTACCTTTTGCACAGGTAGCATAGCTGTGGTCTTGTAACAGATGGAATTGGTTGCCTGCTTGGGTTACTCTGTATCGCAATGTGTGGCAGGCAAGGCAGGGAGCTGATACTGGGCCTGAACATTCCTGCAAGAGGAGCTGCTGCTGATCGTGCACATTGTGTTTGAGATTGGGAAAAATCACGTGCAAGAGGTTCCCCTCCCCACAGTAGCGGGTACCACATTGAAGTGTCTCCTATAGCCCAGAAATTTAACCACTGATGGACAGATCTATGGTGGGATCTTCATCAGCTGGTTTGATTTTTCCCTAGTTTATGTCCCAAATCCCACCACAGATGAACAAAAATGCACATTTTTTAAAAAAACTATAATTCATAATGGTTTCCTGGTCAAAAAAGATAGTGTGAGAGAAGTCTTTAATAATAGCTAATATTTATCTTAGAAACTGTTTTTCTTATCTTATTTGATTCCCACAGCAACCCTGTGAGGTAGGTGCCACTGTTCCCATTTTATAGATGAGAAAACTAATTCTCCAAGAAGCTGAATAATTTATTTTCCCATAGTCAAAGAGCTAGTAACTATTATATGGTAATATGTGAACCAAGTCTCCCCTGGCTTCAGGTCCAGCTGTCTTGCCCCTATGCAACACTATTTTCTCTCTCTATTCTAAATGTTTAGGGTTTAGATCCAGATTCATTCATGGTGAATAACCAAGAATTTATTAAGTACCTACTATGTGCCAAGCATTGTACTAGGTGCTGTAGATATAAAGACAAAAATGAGACAATTCCTGACAGCAAACACCTTACATTCTACTGAAAAGAAATAACATTTACCAAAATTTTGTTGTTGTTTACTTGTTTCAGTTGTGTCTGACTCTTTGTGACCCCATTTGGGGTTTTCTTGGCAAGATACTGGAGTAGTTTACCATTTTCTTCCCCAGTTTATTTAACAAATGACTCAATACAAAATATATGGAAAGTGAATATTGAATAATTTTGAAGGGAGAAGACCCTAACAAGGGTGGGGGGGCAGAGATAAGGGTAAGAAATACAAAATTTGAGAGTGGGAGGGGACTTCATTGACCATCTAGTCTGACACAAACATGAAGCCCATTAGAGCAGACTGAACAAGTCCCTGCTTAAAGGCCTCTAAGTGGACAAACTCACCACCCTTCAAGGCAAGCAAATAAGATATATAAAGCACTTTTCACCTTCGGAGAGCTCTGATCATTTGGAAGATTTCCCTGAACTCAAACCTCAATTTGCTTCTTTTCAACTTTCAATCACTGGTCCTGGTTCTGCTCTCTGGGGGAGGGGGCCATCAAGAAGAGTCTAAACCCTCCTTCACAAGGGAGCCTTCCAATACTTGAAGCCACCATTCTATCCTCCCCCTGAATTTTCTCTTCTCCTGGATAGACATGCCTAATTCCTTCAATTGAGTTTCACGTATCATGACCTCAGGGTACTTCATCATTCTGCTTCTCCTCCAAGAAGTGCCTCATGTAAAGGTAGCATTCAGCTGAATCCTAAAAGAACTCTGAGATTCAAAATCTCAGGTGAAAATTTGGGAGGGAGTGCATTCCAGGATTGGAGGATAACCTTTGCTAGAGATGAGGTATGAAATGGACCAGTTTTGTTGGAAAGTAGAGTATACAAAGGAAGAGTCATGTGAGATTGGTCTGGAAAAACAGGTAGAAAACAACCTGTGAAGATTTAAATGCCCGAAGAGGAGCTTTTTTATCCTAGCAGCTATAGGGAATCACTGAAGGCTCTTGAGTAGGGTAGTGGCATGATTGGACTTGTACTTAGGAATATCAATTTGATAGCTACATGGAAGATGAATTGGAGAGATGAAAGACTGGATTCAGGGACATCAATTAGGAGTCTACCACAATAGTCCAGGTGAGAGGTAAAGAGAGTCTGATCTCTTTACCTTAATCTGTCTCTGTGAACTACGGTGGTAGCTGTGTGAGGAACACATAGAGGACAGATAGAAGACATGTGAAGGCAGAATTCATAAGACTTGGCAACTGACTAGAAATGGGAAATGAGGGAGAGTGAAGGATGATTCCCAAGTTATGAACTTGTGTGACTAGAAGGATGGTGGTATCCTCAATAGAAATAAGGGAGGTTAAGAAAAAGGATGGTTTGGGGAGAGGCAATGATGAATTCTGTTTTAGCCATGTTGAGTTTAAGATGTTAATAGGACATCCAATTGGACATTAGTAGTTGGTGATGCAGTGCTGAAGTTTAGGGGGAAGATTAATGATGGAGAAATGGATCTGGGAGTCATCTGCAGAGAGTTAATTGATCAATCAATAAGCATGTATTAATTACCTACCAAGTGGCAACCACTGGGAATACAAAAAAAGAGAGAAAAGACAGTTTGCTCTCAAGGATCTCACAATCTAATAATGGAAGAGATACATAAACAAATATATAGCAACAAGCAATATGCAGGACAAATAGGAAGTAATTAACAGAGGGACAACACTAGAATTAAGAAGGATTGGGAAAGGGTTCCTGTAGAAGCGAGCAGCTTAAGGGAAGGAGGCAGAGAAGAGGGAGAATTCCAGGAATGAGAGATAGAGATAGGGGTAATTACACTCTTGGGAGCTGACGAGATCACCAAGAAAAGATACAGACAGAGAAAAGAATAAGGTAGACTTAAAGGAATCCATAGTTAGGGGTGAGGACATGGATGATGATCCAGCGATGAAGACTGAGGCCTGTCAGCTAGATAGGTAGGAAGAGAACCAGGATTAGAGAAAACCCCAAAAACCCAGGGATAGAGAATATCCCAGAATGGCCAACCTTGTCACATGCTTCAAAGACATCAAAAAGGATGAAACCTGAGAAAAGGCCATTGACTTATAAATTAAGAGACCAGGAAGGAAGATAGAACACTACGACTGGGGAGAGTATGAACAACTTCTTAGGTGCTTCTCTTTAGGTACCATCACAGAAACTCCTATAATTTGCTCTAGGTCTGTGAACTTGGCCCCTGAACTTCTGTTGTTGCAAGAAGGAGATTAAAATAATTTTTGTTGGACTAGCCCTCACTGATGATTCTGATTTGTTACACCTACACAGCTGAGACACACCTGAATTGACTGAAAGAGCTACCCAGTCATTTGCCATGTTGACCTAACAATCAGGTTGAGGTGGTACAACAAGACTTCTGTATGATTCTCCAAGAACTTCTCATTTGACCATGGAATTGATTTGTGTGCAGACTTGTGATGACCTTTGGCAACAATGATTGGGATTATACAATGGAAGATGGTCTGTCTCATCATCTATGGCAACAACCAAATACATTTCCTTAGATCTTTCTGACAGATTTTGTTGCATTCAGTTAGATTCCAAAATATTAGTCTAAGTCATGTGGCTTTGCTTTTGCTCAGGACTAGCTTACACCTTAGGGAACTGGAGTCCCCCTCTCTACCACTCCTCATGTTTCCTTAAAAATTTCTTTTTATCAGGTTCCGTTTTTTACTATGATACTGTTGCTCAGGTGTTAAAGTCATGTTCAACACTTTGTGATCCCATTTAGGTTTTCTTGGAAAACATATTGGAGTAGTTGTCATTTCCTTTCTCCAGCTCATTTTTTACAGATGAGGGAACAAAAAGTGACTTACCCAGGGACACACAGCTAGTAAGTATTTGAGGCCAGATTTGAACTCAGGAAGAGGAGTCTTCCTAACTTCAGGCCTGGCACTCTACCACTGCGCCTCCTACCTACAATCACTATCTAACATGACTTATCTGAGGGTGGTGCCCCCTACCTCTTCCTAACTCCTCCATCTACCTGTGTCATAATGGGTACCTATGCACTGATGATGGCAGGATAATGTTGGAAATCCAAGTTCATAATAATTAGATGACTGTCCCTTTGGAAGGCTTTGAAGCAATAATGCCTTTAATTGAAAGGACAACACCTGATTGGTGCAATTCTTAAATTAGATGACTCACCAAAATAAAAGAGGCCACCTTTTACCTCATGCAGTGTCTTTCTCTTGTCCTTCATCAGCAATCCTATTTTTCCCTATTGAATAAATTATCTCTCCTTGTTTATATGTAACTGGCATCATAGACCTTTAAGGTCTATATAAATTTTATTTTTGTTATTACTATTACATGATTTTCATCTTGCCTCTCTGTCCGATGAGCTGTTGCCCATACTCTCGACATTCCATAACACATTTTTCATATTCTTTGAATTTCAGCCACAGTACCATGTAAGTCTCTGTTAAGAACTTGATTACTTGAGACTTGCTTCAGCACATGGCATGGGTGGTCCACAGTGGAGAAGGGAAGTGCTTTGAGTATGAAAGAAAGTTTGGGAGAATCTAAAGGAGAAACAATAACATAGTCAAAGAATTTAACATTTGTAAGTACACTGTAATTCTTGATGTAGTCTCACATCACAATATTCAATAATTATTAAGCACTTACTCTGTGCATAGTGTAGTTTGCTAGATTTTGGAGGAGATACAAAGTTCAGATAAAACAAGTCCTTACTCTCATGGGGCCTATGTTCTAGGAGAGAGATAAAACAGCAAAAACATAAAATTATAAAACACAATTGCTCTAGAAGTTTATTAGAGAGGTGAAAAATAAAATGCTGTGTAAGATATGAAGGGTATTGTCAACAAGGAGTATCAAGAATGGCTTCTTGGAGGAGGTGGTCTTTGAGTTGAGCTATAAAGGCTGATAGAAATAGAAATAGAAATTTGTCAGGTAAAGGAGAGGTAGGATATTTCACACATAGCAAAGTCCCAGAGATGGGAAGGTAAAGAGTGTACTTACGGGATAGAGAGGAGGGGAAGGGCAGCTAGGTGTTGCAGTGGCTAGAGTGCTGGGCCTGGAGTCAGGAAGGCCTGAGTTCAAGTATGATTTCAGTTACTTACTTACTTACTAGCTGTGTGACTCTGGGCTTAACCCTGTTTACCTCAGTTTCCTCATCTATAAAATGAGCTAGAGAAAGCAAATGGCAAATCACTCTAGTGCCTTTGCCAAGAAAACCCTAAATGAGTTCACAGAGTTGGACATGACAGCAAAGTACTAAGCAACAACACAAGTGCCCACCTTGAGGCAGCTAGATGACTCAGTGGACTGAGTGCTGGGCCTGGAGTCAGGAAGACCTGAGTTCAAATCTGACCTCAGACAATTACTAGCTGTGTTACCCCCGGCAAGTCACTTCACCTTTTTTTGCCTCAGTTTCCTCAAATGTAAAATGAGCTGGAGAAGGAAATGGTAAACTACTTCAGTGTCTTTGCCAAGAAAATCCCAAATAGAGTCACAAAAAGTGGAACAAAACTGAAAAATGATCAAACAACAATAATGCCAATATAGAGAATATTAGGAGAATATGGAGAACGTTAACCAGAGACAAGTTGGAGATACTGACTTATAGTATGGGGTATCTAAATTGGAGAGAGACTAAATATGAGAATAAATTGCTGATAGAGTTTGAATATCTTTCCCACAAACTCTCTCAGTAACAATATATTAAAATGAAAAAAATTGAGATTAACATGTCTTCATTTAAGAATTACACACAAATTTCTGAAATAGTCCAAGATACACAACACACATGTATATTTACATCTATACATATATATCTATATCTATCTACATATGTATCTATATCTATCTACATAGCTATCTATCTATCTATATATATGTATGTATATATCAGGAGAAGAGCTATCTAGATCATGTGCAAAACCAGATGGAATGTCAGCTCCTTGAAGGGAGAGAATGAATTTATTTTTGTCTTTGTATTTCCAGCATTTAGCGTAACTCTGGGCCCATAACTGTTTGTTGTTCAGTCATTTTCAGTCACGTCCAAACCTTCATGACGTGATTTAGAATTTTCTTGCCAAAGATATTGGAATAGTTTGCCATTTCTTTCTCTAGCTCATTTTACAGATGAGGAAACTGAGGCAAACAGAATTCAGTGACTTTCTTAGTGTCACACAGGAAGAGTCTGAGGCCTATTTGAACTTGGAAAGATGTCTTCCTGATGCCAGGCCTACCACTGTATCCATCACACCACCTAGCTCCCTTTGCAGACATACCTTGGAGATATTGTGGGTTTGGTTCCAGACAGCTACAATTAAATGAATATTGCAATAAAGTGAGTCACAAGAATTTTTTGGTTTCCCAGTGCATATAAAAATTATGTTTTTACTATACTAAAGTTTATTATGTCTGCAATAGCATTATGTGCAAAAAACACAATGCATACATTAATTAAAAAACACTCTAATGCTAAAAATACTAACCATCATAGGAGCCTTCAGTGAGTTGTAATCTTTCTGCTGGTAGAAGGTCTTTCCTTGGTGTTGATGACTGCTGTTGATCAATGTTGGGGAGGCTTTGGCAGTTTCTTAAAATTAGACACCTATGAAGTTTGGTATATGCACTGTTTGCTTGCATGAAAGATTTCGCTGTAGTATTTGATGCTGTTTGATAGCATTTTGCCCACAGTAGAACTTCTTTCAAAATTGGAGTTAATCCTCCCACACCCTGCAACTGCTTTGTCAACTAAGTTTATGTAATATTCTTCAATATTGTTGTGTCTCAGGGAATAGGAAAGCCAGAGAGGGGAGAGAGATGGGGGAACAGCTGGTGGATGGAGTAGTCAGAACACAATAACATTTATAGATCAAGTTTGCCTTCTTACATGGGTATGGTTTGTGGTGCCCCAAAATAATTAGTAATTAGTAACAAATAGTAACATCAAAGATCACTGGGGACAGTTTACCATATTGGATATAATAATAATGAAAAAGTTTGAAGTATTGGGAGAAACACCAAAATGTGACAGAGACATGATGTGATGAGCACATATTTTTGGAAAAATGGCATCGATAGACTTGCTCAGTACAGGGTTGCCACAAATCTTTAACTTGTAACAAACAAAACAAAACAAGCCCCCTCAAAGAAACCCCTAAATATCTGTGAATGACAATAAAAGTACAGGATTGGAGCTCTCTATCCCAGAGGCAAATGCTCTGACCTAGAAGCCCAGAAGAGGTCTGGGATTCCCAAGGCAGGCTGCATGGTCAAAGATCTAGTGTTGGAAGCTACCAACTCCAACCCTCCCCATTTTAACAATAAAGAAACAGGCACATGGAGTTGAAGCAACTTATCAGTCATACAGACAATACCTGTCAGAGGTGGGCTTCCTCTGTTCTAATACTAAAGCTAGGGCTTTTTCCATTGGTACCATACTGGCTCCCACTCTAGATATTTACTAGTTATATAATTGCAACTAAGTAGTCCATTGGATAGAGTGCCAAGCCTGGAGTTAGACTCATCTTCCTGAATTCAAATCCAGCCTCAGACACTTACTAGCTGCATGACCCTGCATGTGTCACTTAACCGTATTTGCCTCAGTTTCCTCATCTGTCAAATGATTTAGAGAAGGAAATGGCAAACCACTCCAGCATCTTTGCCAAGAAAACCCCAAATAGGGTCATAAAGGGTTGGAAATGACTGAAATGACTAAACAAAAGCTGTATAATTGTTGGCAGGTCACTTAATTTTAGAACTTCAGCATTCAGGGGAGAGGACCTTTTTGTTATTCCTCAAGTCACCACCTTTGGATACACACTCTATCTACAATTAAGTCCAACCCTATTCTGAGTGATGGCATATGATTATCTGCTTTCAAAAATATGCTTTATTCTACCAAGAGCTTAAATAGATTTCAGATAGCTAAATCCTTGGAACATTTTCTCATTTCTCAGTAAGTTAGGAAGAGGTGAATTTAAAGGCTTTAAAAAGAATTTCCTGGGGGCAGACCCAAGATGGCGGAGTAGAAAGACTCACATTTGCTAGCTCCAAACCCACAGCCCATGGATTCCCTCTAAAAAGAACTCCTGACAAATTCTGGAACAGTGGAAGCTGTGCAGAAACACAGTGAAGGAGATTTCCGTTGCAGATAGCCCTGAAAAACCCACCGCAAAGGTACCCCGAACAGGAGCGGAGTCCTCCCCTCCCCCGCCCCGGCCACGCGGCACTGAGAGGAGCGAGCAGACCCAAGCAGGCGTCAGGGACCTGAATCTCCGGCAGCTGGGAAGGTCCCTGTACCCACAGACGCACAGGTCAGTGAGAGAGATGGGCTGAGAGGGGAGCGGGGTATCTCCGGGACTCGGACCCCCTGGGAAGCGGCCACTGCGGCAGAGGCTGAGGCAGCTCGGCCAGAGGCAGAGGCAGCTCAGGCAGAGACTCCCAGAGAGGGCTGGAGCTCCACCCCAG
>CM053771.1:152708440-152731982 GCA_028658325.1 Potorous gilbertii | reverse complement strand
CAGATTGGTGATATGGGTAATTAGAATATCCAGTGTATTGGGGAGGGGGAGGGGACAAATGGGGAGAAAATTTTGGAACCCAAAATCTTGTGAAAATGAATGTAAAAAGTTAAATAAATTTATTTAAAAAAAAAAAAAGAATTTCCTGTAGCACAATTCTCCCATTATCCCATTACTAAAAAAAGAAAACAAAACCTTTTTAAAATATATTTATAGCAAAGCGAAAAGAAAAGGTCACATGTTTTCTGTGTCCAGAAATGTATCTCATTCTGCTCTGAGACCGTTATTTCTCTTTTAGTAGGTGGGTGGCATACTCTATGTTCAAGCCTCTAGAACTATGACTGGTCATTATTTTGGAGTTCTTAAGTCTTTCAAAGACATTTTATTTACCAAGTTGTTAATGTATTAATAGTTATGCCACTTCTACTCATTTCACTCTGTATCAGTTCATGTAAACCTTCCCAGGTTTCTCAGAAACCATGCTTTTCATCATTTCTTACAACACAATAATAACATTCCATTACCTTCATATACTAGAACTTTGCTCAATCATTCCTCAATTGACTGTCACCCACTTGACTTTCCAGTTTTTGACAATAGCAAAAAGAGCTGCTAAATTTTTGTGCACATGAATCCTTTTCCTTTTTCTTTAATTTCTTTGAGATATAGGTCTTGCAATGTTATCACTGAGTCAAAGGATATGCAGTTTGGGGACTTTGGGGGCATAGTTCCAAATTTTCAGGAAGGCTGGACAAAATCACAGCTCAACCAACATTGCGTCAATGTGCCTACTTTCTCTACAGCCCCTCTAAAAATTATTTTCCTTTTCTGTCATTTTTCCTATCTAATGAGTGTGAGAACCTGAGAATTTCTTTGTATTTCTCTTAGTGATTTGGAGCATGTTTTAATATGATTGTTGATAGCTTGGATTCTTCTTTCGAAAACTGCCTGCTTATAACCTTGGACCATTTGTCTATAGGTGGATGACTGTTTGTCTTATAAATTTGAATCAGTTCTTCATGCATAGTGCCCCAAAGTCTTAGTTTGAAATTTAAGCTTTATCTTGGAAATCTTTATTAGAGAAACTTTCTACAAATATTCTCCTCTTCTCTTCTTTTTTTAACCTCAGTTTCATACATGCCAAAACTTTTAAATTATATATAAATGTAATTCTTCATTTTAGCTTCTATGATCTCCTTTATCCCTTGCTTGGTAATGAATTCTCTCCTTATCCATGCCTGTTCTTCCTTGCTTCTGTAATGTGTTCATGATGTCACATTTTGTATCTCAGTCATAGATCCATTTGGAGCTTACCTTGGTATATGATGTGAAATGTTGGTCTCTCCCTAACTCCTTCCAGATAGCTTTACATTTTTCCCCCAACAGTTTTTGTCAGATAGTAAATTCATCAAACAGCTTTGTCTTTAATCTAAAATTGTCTTTAGTCTGCATCTTAGCCTATTTAAATTAAAACTTTGATCTTTTGAGAAGATATTTTAATTTTTGGAAATAATAAAACCTAATAATATTTTTAGTCAAGACAGAAGAATTTGCTGTTAGGAAACAGAATTGATTTTGTGTGTATATTTGTGCACAAGTATGTGAATTCCTGTGTGTGTGTGTGTGTGTGTGTGTGTGTGTGTGTGTGTGTTTGGAGGAAGGGACTTATATACAGAAACAAAAGACTGTTTCCAAAGAGGAATCCTAAAAATATTTTTATCCATAGCATCATGTAGAATATGTATATGGTCACTACTTTGAAAGGCAACATTCTTTTAGATGTATAAGTTCTGATATATTGGTTTTAAAAGTAGTCTGGTTCTTTTATAGTAATACTTCTTATGTATAATCTAACCATTTTTCATCTTTCAAAGCACTTTAACTGGACTTATTCTTATTTGCTTCGCATAATAATGTTATAAGATAGACAGAGCAGGTATTATCCCTATTTTATGGAAGAAACTGAGGGTAAGTGACTTGTTCAAAATTACACAGTAAGTAGGTAGTGGGATGGAACTAAAACCCAAGTCTTTAGCCTTTAAATATTCTTAATAATAGTTCTTGATAAAAAAATTTTCTGTTTAGTGTGGAGCTGGGAAAGGGATCAACCAGACAACTTCTGAAGGCATTTCTAACTGACCCTGGGCATGCATTCAGTTGTCACTGGATTGATTTGCATCCTTTTTGCTTTCTCTCCAGTCCATATCTCAGGGAAATGCTGGGGAAGCAACAAAGCTTTGAAATGAAAACCTTTCATCTTTCTATTTTTCTCCTCTAAAGTCTCTCCAGATTCAGTTCCCCCCCTGCAGTGTGGTGCCGAGCACACCTACACTGTCATCTGCCATGTCTTTCAGGGAGTCAAATTGTACTTCTTAGATGTGATACTCTTATGAATATCTTTCATTTTCCATTTCTTCCAACAATGCAGCAATGTTGTTTTTTTTTTTATCCTTTAGTATATTCAATTTCTTCCTCTTTCACTTCAGCACAGGTATTTTTCTCTTTTATTGTTTATTCCCATGATTATATTTTTAAAATTTGAATTATTGCCTAATATGTTCTTTCAAGTATTGCCATATTCCATTTTTGAGGCCACTAAATATTCTAGATGATTATGCATAGCCTAAAGTAGGTGGGTTACTACTAAGTTTGTCATTTTTTAAGTAGCTGAGATCAGGGGCAACTATAACTGTATTACCCATTAGTGTCTCCTGTTCATCCAGCCTTTACTCTGGACATTGAGCATGGTACCATTTTCATGAACTTTATTTTTATGATTGATGAAGGGATCTAAGTGACACCAAAAGTTTACTGATTTGTCCAAATTCAGTTTTTTGATAGGCAAGTGTAGTAAATAGCAGCAGCAGCAGTAGTAGTAGTGGTGGTAATGGTAGCGGTAGCAGTAGCAGTAGTAGTAGTAGTAGTAGTAGTGGTGGTGATGGTGGTGGTGGTGGTAGTAGTGGTAGTAGTAGTAGAGGTGGTGGTAGTAGTATTAGTAGTGGTGGTAGTAGTAGTAGTGGTGGTGGTGGTGGTAGTAGTAGTAGTAGTAGTAGTAACAAAAGTAGACCAGGCCTGACTCAGGTCAGTCCAGGATGTCAGATTCAAGACTGGAACAAAACACTCATGGAACTTCTGACAGGTTTCCTTAGCCTGCAATAGCAGAAGGATATTCAGAAAGGACACAGCATCGGTTTAGCTGAGCACAGTTCCTGGTGCTGGTCATGCTGCTGTGCAGATCAGAAGGCTGAGAGAGGAGAAGGACAAACACCAGGGCCCTACTTTCATTTTATGTTTTCTTCAGTTGCTCAGTAACATCTGACTCAAAGTGACCCTGTGGACTTTGTCCCTGGGGTTTTCTTGGCAAATATACCGGAGCAGTCTGCCATTTCCTTCTCCGGTATGTTCCCATTTTATAGATGAGGGACTAAGGCAAATAGGTGCTAAGTGATTTTTCCATGGTCACACAACTAGTAAGTGTCTGAGGCTGGATCTGAAATGACTCCAGGCATGGTTCTCTAGCCACTGAACCACCTAGTTGTATTTAGGGTAGCAGGCAGCTTAAGTCACCAGACAAGCCTTGAGTACATTAAACCAATCAATCCTCAAGCATGGTTTCAAGATTTTCCAAGGAAAAACTAGCGTGACTTTCTGGACAATGAGATGGTACAGTGGTCAGAGTGTTGGGCTTGAACTCAGAAAGACTGACTCCCTTTCCTGAGTTCAAATCCAGCCACAGATACTTGCTAATTGAGTGACCCTGGGCAAGTCTGTTTTCCTCAGGTCTTCATCTGTAAAATGACTTGGAGAAGGAAATGGCAAACTAGTTTCTTTGCCAAGAAAACCTCAAAAGGGGTCATGGAAGAGTCAGACACAACTGAAAAATGATTAAACAACAAAAGCCTCACCTTTATGCAATAGGGCTTTGAAATATTCCTCTCACTATCGCAAGTAAAAGGGAAAGTGGAGCAATTACTAAATGGATCTGATAGTATATAAAACCAATCTGTGTCTTTCAGACCAGGTGATCTCTCTCCCTCACTCAGTAACAAGGTTGCTTTGGCTCATCTACTTTCCCAAGATGTTCAAATGATTGCCTTAGATTTCTATGTGTGTATTGTAACTTAGTATTAGGATCTTAGTTAGGACAGCCCTTAAAGACTACATTTTGAGTTCATTGTTGTCACTGAACTGAAACAGTTTCTCCTTTCACCAAAAGATAGAAACTCCATGGCAAAGGTACAGTACTTGTATCCCTAATCTGGATGATCCAATTTGTGAGTTTTCTTTCCATTCTAAAAATCTGCCCATTTGTCTATCTTTGTCTACATATCTGTTTAATTCAAAATTGGTAATAGATATTCATTAAATAATTGAATGAAGAAAACGGTGTGACCTTCCATTGTGTTTACCTGATGCTAAAACTACTGGTTAATTCAGTTTTAAAGTATCAGTCAATTCTTTATAAAAGGAGCCAAGCTGATTTGCCTCATGTAGATAAGAATCATTTATTGATACATTTTTCTTTTATAGCAGATGTTAGTGCTGTGTTTTGACATAGTCTTAACAGTGTGCTAGTGTCAGTTTTTTAAAGGTAATGGTATTTTTCCTTTTGTTATACTTTGTTCTAAGAAGAGGGGAATAGAATGGAAAATTTTAAACTAAAATTAGGAACTGAGTGTGATGTCTTGGGCGACATTAAAATGTTCTTTTAAAAGAGAAATCTCCATGTTTCAAAATTCTAGCGATGGCCTGTCCATAATCCACTGTCCTTTCTTGCCAGCTCTGGAGTTTCCTTGGATCTTATCATTGTAAGTGTTTGAATAATACCCACTTCTGTTTTTGTTTTTTAACCTGAATTACAAATCACCAATAACTAGAATCAGGTCACTCAAAGAGTCTTGCTGTCACTTCTAAGGTTTGAAAAATGCTAAGGCATTTTGGGTGGTGTTTTCTATGAGGATTTAAGTGCATTTATATAAGTGTGGCTTTTTTCTTCAATTATCCAAATCAAAGCTTCATCAGGCTTGGGGAGTTGGTGGAGACCATTTTAGATTTTTACTAATGTGTTATATCAAATGATAATCATGTAAAAATACAATTTAATATTTTTAAAAACACATTAAGTTTTTCATGATTATACTTGGGAAGTGAAGTTTTTTGGTGGAGTGGGAGGAGGAGGGTGGATTATCACAAAATTCAATTCAAACTTTTCTAGGTATAGCAGCACATTTTGTAGTGAATGTAATTCAAGAAAAATGGTATTTGTCATACTTTTTCTTCTTTTTTTATCTCAAAATAAGGTTTTGGATTAAATTCTCTACTTCCTCATTTATCTCAATATGATCCAAATTCATTCCTAATAGCTTTGTAGCAGTATGTTAGATTATCTGCTTTCCACGATTAAAGTTCAGGAACTCATTAGCAACTTTGGGCAAGTTGGTGACTAAAGAACAATGTCCACGTGGCCACAGACCCCTGTGACTCTGCAGCTACTGGTCCCTACCTTTTATGGTTAGGGACATACTTTGAATTAAATAAATTCAAATTAGTTTGAATTAAATTTGAGTTAAACAAATTGGTGACCTAGAACTCAGGCTCCCTGATTCTGACTCCCAGATTCAGAACTGTCTACATTTAACCTCCCTTGGGAATGTAGTGAGAGAACCTTGGAATGAATGGAAGCTATCAGAGAATTTCTGAGCTTTTCAAGAGATAGTTCCTGAGGAAGCAGCTACATCCCCCTTGTCTTTCTAGATATCATTTACCCCTATGGTCCAGGACGTAGAGAGGGATAGAAACTTCCTGCTCTTTTAGGAAGTCAGTTGTGGAGATTTTGGAGACTCTATCTTTTTCTTTAGTGATAGGTAAAATGAAAACTCTTCAAATAGGGAGAAGACTTGGGAGTTGTGTCTGTAAGATCCAGCTCTGTGCCACTCATAAAGTCAAAAACATCCTCTAGCCTCCATCCAGTAGACTGAACTCTGCACCCATCTGACCCTGGGTAAGTCAAAACTTCAATCAGCTACCTCATCTGTAAAATGGGGTAACAATAGCAACTACCTCCTAGGGTTGTTTTGAGGATAAATAATAGTGGTCAAAAAAAAAACTTTGGAAAACTTAAAGAGCTTTATCACTGCCCTCTATATTCCACCCTCTAGGCAGAATCCTCACCACCATAAGTGGCCTGCAGTGATTTCTGTCATGTTCACCAACCATGGTTCAAGGGTAACTGGACAATGAATGGCTGCACAGGGAAATTGTGAGTGCTATCTCATCCTATTCATGGCAAAACCAGTTTGGGACGGGGGTAGGGGGAGAGAAGCCAAGCTGAGAAGCTACAAAATATTTTTGTTTCATTCTGTCAGAATGGGGTCAATAGTTCTCTCATTCCTCTTCTCTATCCGCAGGCCAAAGAAGAATTTAAAGGGATTGTTCTTTCTTTTTTTTTTTAAAATCAATTCAACGTTTGCTATTGTACACTGAATAAGTTAGTTGGACCTAAGGTCAGGAAAAGTGTAGGAAAACAGAGGAAGCAAGCTCATGGGATTCACTCGTGAAAAGTTTTGTAAGACTCTTTTGAAAAGAGTTTTATTTAGTAAGCAAAAAAAGAAATGAAACCCTTCAAACATCTCTTATGTAAGGGTCAGTAGGTTCAATATTTTGTATCAAAGTTCAGAGTTGAATAGAGTTTTATTTAAAATTATTTTATTGCATAATTTGGGAAAGATAGAGAGAGAATTACATTTTTGCTCTACCATATTTGTTTTTAGGATAAGAATTTTTCCTGTGAAATATTTACTCACACACCTTTGACTCCCATATCTCCCCCAATATATAGTCAATGTCCAACTTGACCAATAAAGCATCGCTTCAAATATATACTCATTACATGGTGGGATTTTTTTGTTGTTGCAAAAGACAAAGGAGGCATAACATTTTTTTAAAATTAGTATCAGGAATTAATATTAGGTAGGGAACATTTCCGTTTTTGGTTTTATCTTGAAAACATATAGTGGTCCCTAAACATTGACTTTGGATCTTGGAGGTTCTTGTTTTGACTCTCTCTCTTTGCACCAGAGAAGAAGTCTGAGTTTTTTTCTTTTTATGGGATGTTTACAGTATTATACGTATGTTTTATGCATTTCTTAGTTTCTAAACTTTTTCTGTGTTGTCTGCTGGACTTTGTATGTCATCTGAGGCTTCTGCAAAAGTCCTCAAAAATTTCCCCCAAATTCCCATTAAATTTCTTATGCCAACCTGCAATATGTCAAACCTATGATGAGAAAACTTTTTTGTGTGTGTTTATCCTTCGTTGCCAAAGACCACACCATCAGAGAAATAATGACATGACTTGCACTTGACTTTGTTTTGAGTGAGAGAGGGCTGTGCAGGTCACCAGCCTCACGTCTTCTACAGAGCCATCTTACTCAGGTGACCAGATATTCATCAGGATGACTGGAGATGACCCAGGATGAGGCAATTGGGGTTAAGGGACTTGCCCAAGATCACACAGCTAATGAGTGTCAAGTGTCTGAGGTGAGATTTGAACTCAAGTCCTCCTGATTCCTGCACTGGCGCTCTATCCACTGCACCACCTAGCTGCCTCTTGGAAGGGATAATGGTACATCAACTTTTACAAAACATTTTCCTCACAATAACCTTATGAGGTAGGTAGGGTGGGTATTATCACCCCCATTTTATAGATGAAGAAACCAAGATGCAGAAAGTTAAAGTGATTTTTTTTTTTTATGGTCACTAAGTAGGTTTCAGAGTTGGGATTCCAACTGAACTCCAACTCCAAAACTTTTAAACTTGCATTATTTCACCTTGGGCATGGAATAGGGAGCAAGCAAAGTGTAATTTCTGTTATTGTTTGTAGGCACAATTGGTTGAATGATATTTCTCATGGACAAATTGGCCACTTTATACTATTACTAAATGTTTACCTAAGAATACTGACATGTGGTTAATGAATGGGAAACACTTATAAAATTTCATTTTGTTATGATAATGCTCTACTTTATGAAAGAAAAGAACTCTCATGTGTCTTATTAATATGTTTCTTTATAATGTATATGTTTCATATATGTATGTATACATATATACACATGTATATATTTATATGTATCACATTAAACTGGCAAAGTGTTTTATTTACAGTTTGGTGAAATTCTATAGTGTGTCTAATCCTTGTGGGTATATGAAGAATTCAAAATTCTTTAAGTGAAGATTGTCTAAATTTAATCTATGACAAATATAGCTTGTTACAATGCTCATTCTGGATTTTTTCCCATATGATTATACCTTCCCCAACTTTCTGGAAGGTTATTTCATATGTAATCATTTGGATCAGTGATATTTTCACTGTGTTTAATGAGAAAATCTACCATTGAAGTAGAAACCAGGCACAGTGGGTTTTTATGTAGACTTTTCTCAAGTCTGGTAATCTAGTCATTCCTCAGATGGTCATCTGAATTGATACGTTGTGTGATTGCTGGCAATGGAGAGAAGACCTTTTTTTAAAGATTTTATAGGAAATATTCATATATTTCTATACCTCAGTAGAATTCTTTCTTTTTCCTTTCTAAAGTTAGACATCTTAGCAAAAATTAGCAGATTTCTGACAGCATATATTTGTGTGTGCATGGAGGCTGGAGGACAGGTTCTTATTATTTCCAAAGTTGGAGATGGCAATGGGAAATCAGAAGCTGCCAGAGGATTTTCCCAGCAGACACATCTTTCATTCAGGTTATTAGGTCATTGTGGGCTAGACTGTCTGAGTTTTCCCACCAAACAAATGAGCCTACAGAAACCAGGGATGAAAATCCCCTAGCCAATCCTATTTTCATTCATTAACAAAGATAAACAACACTTAACTCATTACCTAATTCCGAGTTCTACAGGACAGAGGGCAAGAAAGAGCTAACTCTGCTTGACTTTTTTGCCAGTCTGTCTCAAGTATTCAGCTTGGGTGAGGTATTGCAACATTTTAGGAAAGTCTGGGTGGCCCAAATTTAATCATATATTTCACTTAGCTGTGTGCTTGGACATTGCCAAGAAAGTTATTGAGATTAAATAGTTCCAATTTTTTGTAAAAATTAAAGTAAGTCTTTATTTAAAACCATAGGTCCAGTTCAAATTTTGTTAGATACTCTTCCACCATCATCATTATTGTATAATCATTTATGTATAGGTGGTGTGGTTGATAGAGCACTGGGCTTGGAGTCAGGAATGTTTGAGATCAAATCTGACTTCAGACACTGCCTAGCTGTGTGACCTTGGGGAAGTCACTTAACCTTGTTTGCCTCAGTTTCCTCATCTGTCAAATGAACTGGAGAAGAAAATGGTCAACTACTCTAATATCTTTGCCCCCCCAAAAAAACTCTAAATGCAGTCACGAAGAGTCAGACATGACTGAAATGATTGAACAACAACAAAAATATGTGTATGTATAAGTAATTGCTATTTTTGTATTTGTTCAGAGATTGTAATTTGTTTTAAGTATTTTGCTGAGACTCACATAGTGACTACATTTTGTGTTCTGTGAGATTTTTTTGGGTAAGAGTTTATATGGAACACAGGACATTACAGATTACTATAAATACTTCACATTATGGACCCATAATGATATGATTTGCCAATTCAAAGGCAATAGCCAAAAAGGAATCCCTGGGTCTTTTGCGCTAGAGGCTGTAAGACTGCCTTAGGGGAGATTACAAGATATATTTATGGACATCTCCCTGTAGCAACAGAAGAAAAAGAAGGAGAAGGAAGGATGAAGAATGCTTGAGGAAAGGGTAGTAACAGAGGAAGCTTAGATTTTAGAGTTGGAATGATCTATAGAAGTCATCAAGTCCAACCTATACCTGAAAAAAAAAAAGATTCACAGGTGGGCATTCACCTTTGGCTTCAATAACTCCAGGGAGGGTGAAATCCACAGCTATTTCACTTTCACTCTATTCTAATAGTTCTTAAGTCACCCCAAAGTTAAAGATACACTTCCCCTGTCCCCATAGCCACATATACATCTTTATTTAGGTATATGCATAGTAATTCCTTTCCTTCTGATGGGAGTGGCATCAAAAAGATCAAATATTTAGATAAAGTATGACATATTTAATAAGATATTTATACAAATTATCTTCCATTTTACCAAAAATAGACAGATGCCACAATATTGCTGTCATCTTAACTATTTGCACACATTGAAATTATGAAGACTTTTGGGAAAGTTCTAATTATGCTTTTCCTAAACCAAATCTAAAATTTCCTCTTAGCATCCTCCACCCATAGCTCTTAGGTCTGCTCTCTGGGGCCAAAAAGAACAAGTCTTCCATATAGAAGCCTTTTAAATGCTTAAGTACCATCATGTCCCCCTTGTTCAGCTTTACATGGGATGAGGTTGAGTCCCTTTACCAACCTAGTTACTCTCCTTCAGTCCTATAATTTATCAATATCCTTTCTAAAATGTGTTACCCAGAACTAAATACATATTCCAGATGTGGCCTTATTAGGGACTCAATTTTCTCCTCTAATTCCTTTATGATGTTGGCTATCAGTGTAGAACTTGTGTTTACAAAATCAACATTGAGAATGCTTTTCATTTTTTTCATTAATACTTCACCTGGAATTGGAAAATGGAACAGTTGGTGCTTTGACTTTGATCCTGCATTAAGAAAAGCTAAGTTTTCTGGGATTAATCAAGTGTTTCATATCCACTTGTATTCTTTTTTTAAATTTTAGACTCAAATGCCAGAACACAAATACGGAGTAGAGAAAAGAAAAACATACCATAAACTTAAATATTGGAACTTAGATACAAAGTAAAAGAGGAAAAAAAAACATGTCATGTGCATAGCAGAACATGAGAGGATTCAAAATGCATAGCAAATTTTCATTTGAAGAAAACCTGTATGATAAATAATACACTTTGTGTTGAGAACTTTAATATAATGGGGGTAGGGGTGAGGGACTGGCTAATGAGGGCACAGTCTTCTGGAGCATATGCCCAGTTCTGTGCCTTCTGTATAGACACGTGGAAATTTAGTAAATCTACTTCCTGGCTTATGTAAAGGAGGAACCAACTTTTCACTTCAGGGCAATTGCAAGTATCTATCTCACGATTCTCTGTCTCTGTTTGTTTGTCTGTCTGTCTCCTTCTTGCCTCTTTTTCTTTCTCTCCCCTCTCTCATCTTTCTCCCTCTCCTATTTCTCTATTCCTCCCTCTCTCTTTCCCTTTTCCTTCCCCTCTATCCTTTCCTCCCTTTCCATCCCTTTCCTCCCCTCCTTTCTTCTCCCCTCTTCTCTTCTCCTCCTTCTCCTTCTCCTTCTCCTTCTTCTTCTTCTCCTCCTCCTCCTTCTTCTCCTCCTCCTCCTCCTTCTTCTTCTCCTTCTTCTTTTTCTTCTTCTTCTTCTTCTTCTTCTTCTTCTTCTTCTTCTTCTTCTTCTTCTTCTCTCTCTCTCTCTCTCTCTCTCTCTCTCTCTCTCTCTCTCCCTCTCTCTCTCTGGTAGTTTTCCAGTATCTTAGGAAGAAATATGCTATAGGCCCCTAGGAAAGAAGAGAAGTAGAAGGACCTGTGCTGCCCAATACCTTATATTCACCCCTAACCTCATGTATGGCCACTACGTACCTCTGAATGCATGGTACTGGTCTTTCTTCTGTCCCTGCCGTGTACATTAACTCTTCATCTGGGGTGAACAAAAGTTAAAAGCAGAGCAGACAAGGTGAGCTTTTAAAGATCAGAGGACAGCATGGTACCTGGGTGACAGATATATCAAAAGCCACCAAGAAGAGAAGTAATTTTGTCTGAGTCTTTTGTATAAACACTTAGTTCTGACATATTAGCCAGTTAGACTTCATTATCATTCAGAGAGCCTATCACAGGACATCCACCCACGCTCTGAATCTGGGGCAAGGGCCTTTTATTATCATGACCATGGATGTCCAGAAGATTCACCCAACCAACATATGGATAATACCAGACAAAGCGTATCTCAGTTGCTCCAAAGACTTGGGTTTTACTGTCCAGTCATTCCATTGCACTAAGTAGTTGAATCATGGTGATGAAGAGTAACTTCTAGTTTCTTCCTTACCTTTCATAAATTTGGTTCTCAAATCATCCCAGCTATCTCAAGAAAAGAAACTCATTTTCAGGAGTGTTCAGAGTTTTAGAGAGAAATGGAAAAATTCTAAGGCCCAGAAGCTAAAAACCAATGAAATTCCTACAAAAGTCCATGAAAATGTCTTATTGTGTGACATTGTGTTTGATTCTACCCTTTAAGAAATACTGTGGTGACATCATCTTTAATTGCATTCATCCTGGGCTTGGTCTTCCTTTTGCATTTCTCTCCATTGATTTAGACATAAATGTGACTTCAACGGGAGAGCAGAGCCCAGAGGAGCAGGAGTAGAGCAGGAGAATCCAGCCCATTGTACGGTATGTATAATATGAATGATGGAACAGGCACGGCCAAACAATGGGGTGTTCACAAGGGAGGCACAGAGCCCTTATTGTAGTCCTCTGGTACTATCCCAGGATCTTGTGAGATCTATAGTTAAGTATTCACTCCTTGCCTGACACCCAGGAAGGTGAAGTTCCCTAAAGTTAGGGAATTATGGATACTATTTATCCAGGATAATTACAAAAAATATTCCTATGGCAATAAGAGGAATGTTCTGCACCAGAAAGGTCATTCCTGATTTTGGGGCCAATTAACATTTTATGAAGCAGATTTCTTTTGAAAAGCCTCTCATATTTTTTTTTTAAAAGATTAATTAGTTGATTTGGTTTTAGTTTTCAGCATTCACTTTTATAAGATTCTAAGTTCAAAATTTTTCCCTTCTCTCCTCTCCAAGACTGCATAAAATCTGATATGATATGTGTAATCATATTAACCATATTTCCACATTAGTCATATTGTGAAAGAAGAATCAGAACAAAAGGGAAAAACCACAAGAAAGAAAACAAACAAACAAATAAGAGAAAACAGTAGTCTTTTACATTCATACTCCGAAGTTCTTTCTCTGAATGTGGATATAATTTTCTATCATGAGCCCTTTGGAATTGTCTTGGATCATTTCACTGCTGAGAAAAGCTAAATCTATCAAAGTCAGACATCGCACAATGTTGCTGTTACTATATACAATGTTCTCCTGGTTCTGCTCACTTCAATCAGCATTGGTTCATGTAAGTCCTTCTAGGTTTTTTTGAAATCCTTCTGCTTATCCTTTCTTATGGAATGATAGTATTCAATTACATTCATATACCAAAACTTATTCAGCCATTTCCCATCTGGTGGGCATTTTCTTAGTTTTCACTTCTTTTCCACCACAAAAAGAGCTACTATGAATACTTTTGTATATAGGCCATGTCAGCCTAGACTTGACCCCAGCAAACCAAGAGCAGGCCTTGGGAGTGACTGAATCAGCGGTGATAGCAGCTGCTTCCAGATTTCTCAGCCCTCAGATATTAAGTCAAATAATTGGTCAGAAGGGTGTTATGGAGATATTTTTGCTAACACTAGACAGGACTCCATTGCTTTGACCATAGTCAGATCTAAGTTTCAGTCCTGGGTGTCATCTTAGGATGAGGAGGAGCATTAGCACAGTAGAACTTGCGGCCACAGTTGAGGGGGACCTGCCTCAAAGTTCCAAGGCCGAGAAAAGTGCTTGTGGCTACTCACAGAGCAGAGAATAGACCAGTAGAGCAGTAAATTCCTCTACTTAGATCATACCACCTTGGAAGAACTGAAACCTTACAGGTCCCTACAAGTATCTCTGAAAACAGCTGCACAAAACCCCCAAAGCTTGGGACAGTGCTCCCTCCACCCTGGAAGCAGAAAGCAGAGCCCTACTATAACAAAGAGTCAAAAGTCAAGTAATAGGCTGGGAAAATGAGCAAATAACAGAAAAACGTCTAACTATAGAAAGTCACTATAGTGACAAGGAAGATAAAAACACATACTCAGAAGAAATCCAAAGCCTCCAAGAAAAATATGAATTGGTCTCAGGTGATGGAAGAGCTCAAAAAGGATTTTAAAAATCAAGTAAGAGAGGTAGGGGAAAAATTTGAGAAGAGAAATGAGAGTGATGCAAGAAAATCATGACAAATGAGTCAACAGCTTGGTAAAGGAGACACACAAAAAAATACTAAAGAAAATAATCCCTTAAAAAAAGACAAGACCAAATTGTAAAATAGATCCAAAAAGCCAATGAGGAAAAGAGTGCCTTCAAAATCAGAATTGGCCAAATGGAAAAAGAGGTCCACAAGTCTGAAGAAAATAATTCCTTAAAAATTAGAATGGAACAAATGGAATATAATGATTTTTTGAGAAACCAAGAAACAACAAAACAAAACTGAAAGAATGAAAAATAGACAGCAATGTGAAATATCTCATTGGCAAAACAAGTGACCTAGAAAATAGATCTAGGAGAGATAATGTAAAAATTATTGGACTATCTGAAAGTCATGATTTAAAAAAAAAAGCATAGACACCATCTTTCAATAAATTATCAAGGAAAACAGCCTTGATATTTGTTTAGAGGGTAAAATAGAAGTTGAAGGAATCCACCTTCTGAAAGAGAAATCCTGAAAGAGATCCCAAAATGAAAACTGTCAGGAATATTATATCCAAATTCCAGAATTCCTAGGTCAAGGAGAAAATGTTGCAAGTAGCCAGAAAAAAAAACAATTCAAGCACTGTGGAACCACAGTCAGGATGACACAAAATTTAGCATCTTCTACCTTAAAGGATTAGAGGTCTTGGAATACGATATATAGCAAAGGAGCTAAGATTACAACAAAGAAACACCTACCCAGCAAAACTGAGTATCCTTCAGGCCAAAAAAATTGACATGCAATGAGATAGAGGACTTTCAAATATTCTTGATGAAAAGACCAAAGTTGAATAGAAAATTTGACATTCAAGTACAAGACTCAAGAAAAATGGTAAACAGGAAAGAGAAATCATTAGGGACTTAACAAGGTTAAGCTGTTTACATTCCTACATAGGAAGATGATATTTGTAACTCATAAAATCTTTCTCATTATTAGGTTAATTAGAAGTATATATAGACAGAGGGCACAGAAATGAGCTCCATATGAAGGGATAATACCTACAAAATAAAATTAAGGGGTGAGAGAAGAATGTATTGGGAGAAAGAGAAAGGGAGATGTAGAATGGGAAAAATTATCTCACATAAAAGAGGCAAGAAAAAGCATTTACAGTGGAGGAGAAGAGGGAAAGTTGAGGGGAAGTGAGTGAACCTTAATCTCATAAGAACTGGCTCAAACAGGGAATAATATACACACTCAATTGAGTACAGAAATCTATCTTATCCTACAAGAAAGTAGGAGTGGAAGGGGATAAGAGAAGAAGGGGGGGTGATAGAAGGAAGGGTAGATTTGGGGAAGAGGTGGTCAGAAGCAAAACACTTTTGAGGAGGAAGAGGGTGAAAGCAGAGAGAGAATATAATAAAAGGAGGAGAGAAAAGAAAATACAGTTAAAAATAATAACAGGAAAATTTTTTAATCAAATTTTGCTGACATAGCTTTCATTTCTTAAACATATAGAGAACTGAGTAAAATTTATAAGAATAAGAGTCTTTCTCCAACTGATAAACGATCAAAGATATGATGAGTTTTCAGATGAAGTAATCAAAGTTATCTATAGCCATATGAAAAAAATTTCTAATTCTTTATTGATTGGAGAAATGAAAATTTAAAAATTCTGAGGTTCTACCTTATACCTACTAGACTGACTAATAAGAAAGAAAAGGTAAACGACAAATGTTGGAGGGGATGTGGGAAAAATGAGACAATAATGCACTGTTGGTGGAGTTGTGAAGTGATTCAACCATTCTGTAGAGCAATTTGCAACTATTAAAATCATGCATATCCTTGGACCTAGCAATACTACTACTAAGTTTGCATCCCAAAAGAGATTTTTAGAGAAGAAAAAGGACCTATATGTACAAAAATATGTATGGTAGCCCTTTTCTAGGATCAAAGAATTAGAAATCGAAAGGATGTCTCTCAATTGGGGAATAGTTGAGCGAGTTGTAGTATGTGATTATGATGGAATACTATTCTACTGTAAGAAATGATTAGTTGGATGCTCTCAGGAAAACCTGGAAAGACTTACATTAGCTGATGCAAAGTAAAATGTACTATATACAAAGTAACAGCAATATTGTAAAATGATCAGCTGTGAATGACTTAGCTGTTCTCAGCAATACAAAGATCCAAACTGAAGGACTTATGATGAAAAATGCTGTCCATCTCCAGAGAAAGAACTCATTGTGTCTGAATACAGACAGAAGCATACTATTTTTTTTACTTTTTTTCTCGAGGTTTTTGGGTCTATATTTTCTTTCACAACATGACTATTCTGGATATGTTTTGCATGACTACATCTGTATAACCTATATAGAATTACTTGCCTTTTCAATGGGGGTGGGGTGGGGAGAGTGGAAGGGAGAGAATTTGGAACTCAAAGTTTTAAAAACAAATACTAAAAATTATTTTTTACACATAAGTGGGGAAAAATGAAATAATAAAAAATCTACACTATAATTTTTGAACCACTATGCTGGGGAAAAGAGGGCAATCAAAAAAGGCATAACATCATTGTATTTTTATTTTAGAGCTTAACACAATAGTAAGGGCTTAATAAATGCTTTTTGCTTACCTACCTGATTAGGGTGAATAGGGATAAAAACATATGATGAAGAAAAGAGAGAACTAAAGGATAGAACAAAAGTAGAATACCAGACTCCTCCTAACACCTTCCTTTATAGAGGGCAGAAACTATCTTTTGGGCTTACTCCATTTTGTATCTGCTGCCCTGGCTACTCTTTTTCAAATCCATAGAACAAGAAGTCCCTGTGCTAGGTACCTCTTGATTCTCCCTCTTTTCCCCTCTACCTTTCTTCTTCCTTTTTAAGTTGTCTCTCCCCATTAGATTGTGAGTTCCTTGAGGGCAGGGACTGTCTTTTTATTAATTGGATCACTAGTGCTTAGCATAGTGCTTGGCACCTAATAGGGATTTAATAAATATTTATTTGAGTGGAAACCCAAGATAAATAGCTAGTAAGAGAGTATTTAGTTTCTCCCAGAGAGTCATTAGGTCTGAACTACCTCTCTGGGTTCTTTAAAAAAATGGCAGATGTGATTGTTAAGCCACTGTATGTGATCTTTGAAAGATCTAGAAAATAAGAGAGATGCTACAGTACCTGAGAAGAGCAGATATCCTGATTTTTCTTGTGGTGGTGGTGGTGGGTTTCTTTAGCATTCATTTTTAAATTTTGAATTCCAAAATCTCTCCTTCCCTTTACCTTTCTCCAATCCATTAAGAAGACAAGCAATAAAATGCCCATTATATGCATGAAATTATGAAAAATCTATTTCCATGTTAGCCGTGTTGCAAAACAATCCAAAATGGGGAAAAATGAAAAAAAATATGTTTCATTCTGCACTCTCAAGTCATCAATTCTTTCTCTGGAGATGTTTAGAACTTATCATCATGAGCCCTTCAGAACTGTCATGGATCCAATATTGTATCTATCAGAGTAATTAAGTCTTTCACAGCTGATCATCATACAGTATTACAGTTACTGTGTCCAATGCTCTCTTGGTTCTCCTCACTTTGCTTTGCATCAGTTCATATATCTTCCCAAGTTTTTCTGAAACTTTACCCTTCATCATTTCTTCCAGCACAATAGTATTCCACTGCAATCATATACCACAATTTGTTCAGCCTTGATGGATAAATGTCCTAATTTTTCAAAAAAAGAAGAAAGTAGAGTATGTAAGCTATGTAAACTGATGAGCATGACTATGATTCCTGGCAACTTTCTAGAATACCATATTAAAGGGATTGTGAGTGATCTAAAGTAGTGATCACAAACAGCCATCATGACTTCATCAAGAATAGGTCTTACTAGATTGACCCCATTCCTTTGTTGACAGGGTAACTAGACTGTTAGAACAGGGGAGTGCTTTAGAGGTGTAGTTTGTGTAGATTCCAACAAAATTTCTCATGTTATCTTTGTGGACAAGATATAGAAATATGAACTTGATGAGTGTAAGGTGAGGTGAATTGAGAACTGGATGAATGGCTAGTAGTAGTAGTTATTATCTATTTAATATCAACCTACAGGAAACTCACTTATGGAGATTTCCAGGTACATGATATGTTCTTGGCCCTGTGGTATGTAACATTTTTGTCAGTGACTCCAAGGAAAGAATTAGTGGCATGTTTCTCATGTTTTCAGTAGACATAAGCCTGAGGTGGAACCATAATACATTGGAAAGATACAAAAATAATCTCAAAAGGCTAGAATGATGGATAGAATCTAATAAGATGAAATGTAGTAGTGACAAATGTAGAGTTTTATACTTAGTTTAAAAAATCAAGTAGAAGATGGGGAAGCTGTGACAAGGTAGAGAAAAATAACTTAATAGAAAAAAGATTCCTTTAAAATCTAAAGTTGTGGGACAGCTACATGGCCCAGTGGATAGAGTACCAGACCTGGTGTCAGGTGGACTTGAATTCAAATCAAACCCCAGACACTTAGTAGCTGTGTGATCTGAGGCAAATCACAACCTCCAATGTTTCCTAAGATAAAACAAAACAAAACCTATAGTTGGGGGAGAATTCATAATCAAACAAGGGAAAGAGGAGATCATTTAAAAAATAGACAACTTTGATTCTATAAAATTATAAAAGTTTTTTATAAGAAGGTAGAGCCAAGATGGAAGAGTAGAAGGCTGAACCTCCTCTAGCTTTCCTCCTGTAACCCATAAAATACCTGTAAAAATGACTCTAAAAAAAAATTCTACCTCATCAGAAAGGAAAGGAGGAAACATCTGTTCACAAAGAAAGTAACCTTCTATGGTCTTATTTTTTCCCTTTTCTGGGCATTTTCCTAGCCAGTTACTTGACTTCTGAGATTCCTCTCCACCCCTGCCTAGATCCACCCAGCTAGTGCTTGGGGTCTGAGATTCAAATGCTGCTCCCCAGCCTCAGGGCTTTCAGCAGCGAACAGGGCTGCTGTTCAGTGGGATTAAGTTCTGGCGCTCAGATTGGGGCAGGGCCACCTCCCAGGCTCAGTTCCCTCAGGGGCTTTATGTGGAGACCTTCAGTAATGGACCCAAGCTCCTCTCTACCTTGGGAGCTTCAGTCTGCCGGTCCCCCCCCCCCGCCGCTTCCTCCTGAGGGGGCCTGAGTTATGGAGACACCCTGCTCCTCTCTCGGCCAGTCCAGAAGGCTCTCTCACTGACCTGTAGCACCTGTGGGTGGAGGGAACTTCGTGGCTGCTGGAGATACCATCCCTGAAGCCTGCTCAGATCTGCTCCTCTTGGAGCCATGTGGCCAAGGTAGGGCTGGGCTCCGGGTCCACTGTGCTATGGACCTTTGGAGCCAGTTTTTCAGGGCTCTCTGGAACAGAAATCTCCTCCACTCCATTGTTGTGCAGCTTCTCCTGCTCCAGAATTTGTTGGGAGTTTCTTTTAACAGGTAATTTATGGGCTGTGGGTTTGGAACTAGCATATGTCAATCTTTCTACTCTGCCATCTTGGTTCCTTCCCCTCTAAAAAAATTCTAGAGCAGCAGAAACCATAAAATGACAGAGTGAAACAGATTTCCAGCTGAAGACAGCCTGGAAGGCTGAAAGGAAAGGTCTATCACGCCAGACTCAGAGCAGAGCACAACTCAGCATGGGCCATGTGGCATAGACAGGCCTGGAGCAGGTTTCAGGGCACAGAATAATGGGTACCAGCCACAGTTCCCAGATTTCTCAACTCACAAATGCCAAAGACAGCTTCAAAGGTCAGTAAGAAAGCTCTTTCACCTCAGTGAGAGGGGAGCAAGGTCTGGCCCTACTCCTGGCCCCAGGGAGGTGGAGGCCACTGCAGCAGAAGCTTCCACTTTTGGAGCCCTCAATGTAAAGACCCTGGGGGAACTGAGTGACTGATCTAGGTCTCAGTCCTGAATGGCAATCCTGGGGTGAGGCTGAGTGCTGGCATGGTGGAGCTGGTGGAAGCTGTGGAGAGGGCAGAAAAGAGTACTTGTGGTTACTCCCACACCAGAGTGTAGGTCAAGAGAGGAGTAAACTCCTCTTCCTTGATTGTGCCACCTTGGAGCAACTGAGAACTTACAGTTCCACACAAATATCTCAGAGAAGATCTGCACAAAACCTCTGAAGCCAAATGGAAAAGGAGGTCCAAAAGCTCACTGAAGAAAATAGCTCTTTAGAAATTAGAATGGAGCAGATGGAAGCTAATAGCTTTATTATAAGGTAAGAAATTATAAAACAAAACCAAAAGAATGAAAAAACAGAGGACAATATGAAATATCTCATTGGAAAAACAACTGACCTGGAAAATAGTTCCAGGAGAGATAATTTAAAAATTTTGGTCTACCTGAAAACCACAATCTAAAAAAGAGCTTAGACATCATTTTTCAAGAAATTATCAAGGAAAACTGCCCTGATATTCTAGACCCAGAGGGTAAAATAGAAATGGAAAGAATTCACTGATCACCTTCTGAAATAGATCCCAAAAGGAAAACTCCTAGGAATATTATAGCCAAATTTCAGAGTTCCCAAGTCAAGGAGAAAATATTACAAGCAACCAGAAAAAAACAATATAAGTATTGCAAAAATACAATCAGGATAACACAGGATTTAACAGCTTTTACACTAAGGAATTGAAGGGCTTGGAATATGATATTCCAGATGTCAAAGGAGATAGGATTAAAACCAAGACTCACCTACCCAGCAAAACTGAGTATAACACTTCAGGGAAAAAAAATGAATTTCAATGATAGAGAGGATTTCCAAGCATTCTCGTTGAAAAGACCAGAACTAAATAGAAAATTTGACTTTCAAATACAGGAATCAAGAGAAACATGAAAAGGTAAACAGGAAAGAGAATCCTTAAGGAACTCAATAAAGTTGAACTGTTTACATTCCTACTTGGAAAGATGTTATTGGTAACTCATGAGATCTTTTTCAGTATTAGGGTAGTTAGAGGGAATATATGTGTGTGTATGTATGTATATAGATGGATAGATATAGATATAGATACATATGTAGGTATGCATGGATATATGTATGTGTATATTATATATATTATATGCCTAGGTTTGTATGTGTTCATGGGTGTATGTATGTATATAAATATAACATAGACAGAGGGTGCAACGTGAACTGAATATGAATGGAGAATACCTAAAAAATAAAATTTACCATTGAGTGGAATGTACTAGGAGTAAGTGAAAGGGAGAGGTAGAATGCAGCAAATCAGCTTACATTAAAGAGGCAAGAAAGAGCTTTTACAGTGGAGGGGAAGAGGAAGGATGTGAAAGAAAATAAACGAGCCTTACTTTCATGGGATTTAGCTTAAGGAGGGAATAACACACACTCAATTGGATATGGAAATCTATTTTACCCCCTCAGGAAGGCAAGGGGAAAGAGGATAGAAGAAGGAAGATAATAGAAAGGGTAGCAAATTGGGGAAAAGGGTAATCAGAAGCAAGCATTATTATGGGAGAACAGATCAAGGGAAAGAATGAAGGTCAGGATAGAACAGAAGGAAATGTGGTTAGTCTTTCACAACATAACTGTTGTGGAAGTGTTTTGCATTGTCACACATGTATGACCTACATTGAATTGCTTGTTTTCTCAATGAGGGTGGGTGGGGAGGGGGGAAAGGAGAGAATATGGAACTCAAAGCTTCAATAATGAATGTTAAAAATTGTTTTAACATGCAACTGGAAAATAAGATATACAGGCAATTTTGCCCTGCAGGAAAATAGAGGGGAAGAGAATGCACAAAGGGGGATAATAGAAGGGAGGATGGAGTGGAGGAAAGGGTAGATGCTGTCCTGGGGTGGGGGATGGGGGGAGATGGGGAGAAAATTTTGAATTCAAAATCTTGTGGAAGTGAACATTGAGAACTGAAAAATAAATAAATTATATTTTAAAAAGGTTTTTTTTTTTTTTTAGAACAAAATCAATGCAGATAGAATAAGGTGAGAAACTCTTAGGCAGTAGAAAATGTGGCAACTATCTCTCATAAATATCTGATATCCAAGATATATAAAAAATTGATATTAATATGTAAGGCTAAGTGCTATTCCTTAATAGGCTGACAAAGGATGTGAAGAAAGGAGTCAAATGCTCAATAACCAAATGAAAAATGTTTCAAATTTGAGTGATACTATAAGCAAATTAGGGGAGCATGGAATAGTTTACCTGCCAGATCTGTGGATAAAGGAAGAATTTATTACCAAATGAGATAGAGTACGATGGTGTAAAAAATTAATAATTTTGATTACATTAAATTAAAAGGTTTTGAACAAGGAATATAGCCAATATTAGAAGAAAAGCAGAAAATGGGGGGAAATTTATAGTATTTTTGATAAAGGCCTCATTTCTCAAATATATAGAGAATGCAGTCAAATTTATAAAGTCATTTCCCAATGGATAAATGGACAAAGGATAGGAACAGGCAGTTTTCAGATGGAGAAATCAAAGCTATCTATGGTCACATGAAAAAAATGCTCTAAATCACTATTGATAAGAAAAATGCAAATTAAAACAACATTGGAGTAGCATCTCATACCTATAAGATTGGTATATGACAGAAAAGGAAAATGTAAATGTTGGAGGGGATGTGGGAAAATTGGGACATTAATGCATTGTTGGTGGAGTTGTGAACTCATCTGACCATTCAGCAAAGCAATTCAGGACTATGCCCAAAATACTCTAAACTTGTGTATACCCAACAATAGCACAACTACTACCAATGAGATTTAAGAAAAAAGGAAAAGGGGCGGGGTGGAGCCAAGATGGTGGAGTAGAAAGACTCACCTATGCTAGCTCAGAACCCACAGCCCATGAATTTCCTCTAAAAAGAACTCCTGACAAATTCTGGAACAGTGGAAGCCGTGCAGCAACACAGTGAAGGAGATTTCCGTTCCAGAGAGCCCTGAAAAACCGATCCCAAAGGTCCATCGCACCCCGGACAGGAGCGGAGCCCTCCCCTCCCCTGCCCTGGCCACGAGGCACTGAGAGGAGCCAGTAGATCCGAGCAGGCTTCAGGAACGGAATCTCCAGTGGCCGAGAAGTTCCCTCCGCCCACTGACTCACAGGTCAGTGAGAGAGACGGACTGAGAGGGGAGCAGGGTGTCTCTGGGACTCAGGCCCCCTCAAGAGGCAGCAGCAGAGGCAGCAGGCAGCCAGAGCCTCTGGGAGCAGGCAGGAGCTTGGCAGCAGCTCCATTACAAAAGGTCTCTGCATAAACCCCCTGAGGGAACTCAGCCTGGGAGGTGGCCCTGCCCCCACCTGAGAACCTGATTTAATCTTACCCTGAATAGCAGCCAGGCCTGCTGCCAAAAGCCCTGAGGCTGGGGAGCAGCATTTGAATCTCAGACCCCAAGCACTAGCTGGGCAGACCTAGGCCAGGGGTGGAGAGGACTCTCAGAAGTCAAGTAACTGGCTGGGAGAATGCCCAGAAAAGGGAAAAAAAATAAGACC
>CM053771.1:152686077-152707940 GCA_028658325.1 Potorous gilbertii | reverse complement strand
GGAGGGAGCAATTTGAGGTCAACACTCTTGGGGAGGGATAGGATCAAAAGAGAGAATAGCAACAATGGGTGACAGAATAGGATGGAGGGAAATATAGTCAGTCTTACACAACATGACCATTATGGAAGTCATTTGCAAAACTACACAGATATAGCCTATATTGAATTGCTTGCTTCCCAAAGGGAATGGGTGGGGAGGGAGGGATGAAGAGAAGTTGGAAGTCAAAGTTTTAGGAACAACTGTCAAGTACTGTTCTCATTACTAGGAAATAAGAAATACAGGTAATGGGGTATAGAAAGTTATCTGGCCCTACAGGACAAAAGAGAAGATGGGGACAAGGGAAGGGAGGGATGTTAGAAGAGAGGGCAGATGGGTGATAGGGGTAATTAGAATGCTCGGCATTTTGGGGTGGGGGGAGAGGAGAAATGGGGAGAAAATTTGGAACCCAAAATGTTGTGAAAATGAATGTTAAAAGTTAAACAAATAAATTAAAAATAAAAAAAATAGTGAGTTCTTGTTCAGTGAGCTGGAATCTTCAGATTTACCAAATATTAGGTTACTATGTTCATTTCCTTCTGTATATTGTGTACCTAATCTGTTTCAGTCGTCCACCATTTCATTTCTTATTACTGCCAAATTATTTTGAGAATTACTGTCTTACAGTATAATTTGAGACCTGGTATTCTTTCCCATTTTCTTTTCATTGATTCCCTTGATAATCTTGGCCTTTTGTTCCTCCAAATGAAATATTTTATTTTTTCTAGTTCTAAAATTAATTCTTCAGTAGTTTGACTGGTATGGCACTGAATAAGAAGATTAATTTAGGCAGTATTGTCATTTTTGATATGTTGACTGCCCGCTCATCAGGAATCAATATTTTTCCAATTACTTAGATCTGTATTTACATGAAGAATATTTTGCAATTGTGTTCATATAGTTCCTGTGATTGACTTGTCAGATAGGTTATCAAGTATTAATGTCTGCAGTTATTTTAAATGGAATTTCTTTTTCTTTCTCTTCCTACTGGGTTTTGTTGGTAATATATAGATATACTGATGATATGTGTGGTTTATTTTATATCCTTCAACTCTGCTGAAGTTGTTAATTGTTTCAACTAGTTTTTCAGTTGACTTTCTAGGACCCTCTGAGTAAACCGTCATATCTCTTACAAAAAATGATAGTTTTTGTTTTCTCATTATCTATGCTTATTCTTTTGATTTCTTTTTCTAACTTTTTTTAAAAAAAGAATAATATCTGAAGGAGTTGTAGTGGACGGTAAACTTTATATGACTCAATCATTTGATGTGAGTTATAAAAGTTAATGAGATCTTAGAATGAATTAAGATAAGCCTAGTGTCCAGACAAAATTTGAGAACTGGAAGGGATCTCAGAGGGCATCTAGTTCAATCCATACAATGATGGGACCCTCATGTTCTCTCCTAGTCACACTATCTAGAATACTCTGTACAGTTTTTGGTGCCACGTTTCAGGGAGTAGAAATAGGAAAGCATTTAAAAGAGGGCAACCAGATAGGTGAAGAGTTTTGAAAATGTGCTATACAAAATTTGGTTCAATGTACTAGGAGTGTTTAGCCTCAAGAAGACAAGATTGAGTGAGGACATGAAAGCTGTTTTCATGTATTTGAAAACTATCCCATAGAATAAGAATTAAACTTGTTTTGGAATAATGAATAGAGATTGCAGGAGAGGATTTAGTTTTAATGAGAGAGAAATTTCTCAATAATTAGACCTGTGGCTCTATGAGCATCATGTGGGCATGATATACTATGTAAGGATTTGTTGAACAAACTGAAGGTATTTAGCCTAGAGAAGACTCTTGAGAATATATGACTGTTGTTTTTAAGTATTTGACAGGCTGTTATATGATAGATGTTTTTATACTTATTCTGTTTGACTCCATTGTTTAAAACAATGGAGGGAACTTAGAAAGGGACAAATTTAGGATTGACATAAGAAAAATACCAAGAAAGTTAAAACATGGATCTCTTCCCTCAAGGAGCAATACATTCTAATAGGGGAGATAACAAGCAAATAACTGTGCATACAAGACAGGTACAGTATAGAAACCACCACAGTTAAACTTTGTTCATAGTGTGCAAAAAAAGGCATAGAAATGAGCATGAGAAAATGAAGAAGAGTCAAAGATGACTCTGAAGTAGAGTCTGTTTGCTGTTTAGGATGATAGTATCATTATCTAGGAAAGTTAGGACAAGAAGAATTTTAGAGGGGAAGATGACATCCTAGATATAGTGAATTTAAGATGCTAGTGGAAATCTATCTGGGGATATTCAACAGGCAGTTGGATATCATACTGGAGCTCAAGTAAAAGGTGAGAGCTCTATTCTAGTATATATGTTTGACTATCATTCTCTTTACTCTGTATGATGAATTCTAGAAAGGCACAATTACTTTTTTTCACCCAGGTTTCTCTATGCCACATTGTTGACTATGGTATGATCAATATCCTAACCCCTATCCTCATGAAAGTTGGGCTACTTTTTTTCCTGAAGGTATCAAGACCATTACCTGGATTTAACTGGCTCTGTAGACTAAAGACTCAAGCTTTTGTCATCACTTCCTATTCACCTGAGTACAGAAGAGCCACAAAAAGTTTCTTGTGATCTCTGATGCTTGGTTGATAGATCACATTGGTCAACTCAGGCAAGGGAGATTCACTCAACTGAATCAATGTGAGGTATCCTAAATATCAATCCCTGTTGAATGATCCTTTTCCTACTATGCCTAGGTAAATGTCCTTTTGTTAATTGTCGAATGACCTAAGAGTTTCTAATTTTGTTTCAGTATCAAACCTAAATTACCAAGCATGAGTCAGACCATCCCAGGACAACAGCCAATTCAGGATTGCTCAGAACTGAATCCCTATAAAATCAGAAAAGTACACTGATAAAGTATTTGCCAGACCTTCTACTTTTAGCAGAATTGAAGTTCCAGGAGATACAAGAGTAGCTGAAATTTCCCATCATTATTCCATTGCTTCCTTTGGTACCAGTTTTTTATGTGCTAAGCTCTGAGAATATGTTGGTACTGATTGTTTAGAGTTTTATACTGTGGAACTTTTTGTTGATTCTTGAGTCTATTGAAGCTGCCAAAACTTCACATATGAGTTCAAAATAGCTATAAAATGCATAAAATATTGGGAGATTAATCTCCCAAAACATATATAATATTTTGTGTGTATGCATATATGTATATATATGCCCACAAAACACTTTTTGCAGATGAAATAATTGGACAAATATCCACTTCCCATGATTAGGCCATGCCAACATAATAAAAATGACAATGTTACCTAAATTGTTTTACAGATGTGTCCTAAATCCCTGTTTTGCCTCTGAAGTACTGTTTGCCCTAGACCAGATACAGAAAAGAGTAATTTTGTGTGATCCTAAAATAAAAGAGGGTTATTGCTTCTTACCTCTGATCATGGCAAATACATATATTTGCAATGGGGAGAAATTGCCAAGAAAGATTTTAGAAGGGAATTCAATCTGTATACTACATATTCAAAGTTGACTTCCTTTTCCCCTTCCACTGACCATAGACTACTCCCTAGCTACTATAAGTATTCCACGAAGTAGATGGGAATAGACAATGTCTACAGTGGTTGTTGCTGTTCCAGCTAGAAAGTCAACTGGATGATGAATGAGATGACCAGAGATCAACCTCACAAGAGAAATCTAGATTATGGAGTAGATAGAGATTGGAGCCATGAGGAGAGAGGATTCTGAGTGCTAAGTCTTGGGAGTAAATCCACAAGAAAAGGAAGCAAATGATGAAATAGAGGAGCAGACAGACAGGTAGGAGGAGAAACAAGATAGAGCAATTTCTCTCTCTGAAATGTGGAGGGGAGAGAGTATATAGGAAAAGAGACTCACTTTAAAAAATACATCATCGCTTTATGAGATTGTTTCTCAATTACATGTGAAAAATTTTAAACATTAATTTTAAAATATTGAGTTCTAGATTCACTCCCTCTGATCCCTTCCCCCTTTAGAAGGCAAGCAATTTGATATTGATTTTACATGTGAAATCATGCAAAATATATTTCCATATTAGCCATGTTGCAGAAGAAAAGAGACAATAAAAATCCCAAGAAAAATAAAGTTAAATATGTTCTATATAGTTAAATATGTTCTATCTGCACTCTGAATTCATCAGTTCTTTCTCTGGAGGTGGATAGCTTTTTAAATCATGGGTCCTTTGGCATTGTCTTAGATCAGGACTGCACAACATATGGCCTGTGAGCCGTTTGTGGCCCACCAAAGGATTTTGGGTGGACCATGAAAAATGTAGAAGATGGTAAAAAGAAAATAAAGTTGTAATGAGTGTTTTCTCCATGCCCTGCTTAACTCATCTTCCATTAGTTACTATTGTGCCCATTGTCTAACTTGGCACTGTACACTCTCTCTTGTTTGTCATGTAACTCATGGCAAACAGCCATAGTCAGTCTGTCTCTAATCTGAGAGAAGCAAGAATCATATCATTTCATTGTGTTTTCGGTTGCTACTGGCAGTGGACAGGGACAAAGTGAGTGTAGCCATGCGCCAATACAGTTGGTGTCTGCCATGTGATGTGTGACAACAGTGTGAGGGCTTCTTCCCCTCCCTCATGATAAAGCCTTCTTCCAAGTTACACTCTCTCCAAGGTCAGACATCCAGTTCAGGGTTTCTTTGCATGTGAGCAGTTGCTGTGAGATTTTTTGTTTCTGATATTACAGTTTGGTGGTTGATTTTGTAAAGTGGGTGGTAAAAAGAAATGGAATATCAATCACAACATAGAATTTTTAATCCAGAGTGGACAAATAGATGCTTGTTTACTTACATGAGAGACAAAATATTGTGCCTTGTTTGCCAAGAAGTAATAGCCATTCTGAAGGAGTATAATCTTTGTTGCCATTTCAAATAAAAACATCTTGACTTAAGCAAATTAAACAGCAATGAAAAATTAAAGTGTCCAAATTGCTGAAAAATTTCAGTGGGGAACAATGTTTTTTTCAAGAAAGTTAAACTCAGAAAATGAGGTGGTTACTAAGGTTAGTTTTCAGACTTCTAAAGGAATTGATTTCAAACAGGATTGTGGAGTCTGATGAATTGACTGATGAAAAGAAGTGTAATATATCCTAATAACTAAATGTAAACAGTAAGAAAACCTGAAAAATTCATTAAAACTTGTACCACTTAGCAAAGTAATGTTTTTTGCATTAATGTGATTTCATGATAAATGAAAGTAATAAGTGTAATTAATTGATATTAATTGAAACTTCCCTTTTTAAAAAAATATGGTTTATTGCAAAATAATTTAATCATGAATTATACCTTTACTTGTGAGCTGCTGAAAACCTATCTGTGGTCTAAAAAAGTTTAGCCTATTTTAATTTTGGGCCCCTACCTACTGCAAGTTGTGCAAGTCTGCTTAGACCATTGTCTTCTTGATCATGGTAATAAGTCTTTCACAATCATTTTAACAATATTGCTGTTATTGTGTATAATGTTCTCCTCAAAGTAAATTTACTTTGTGTAATTTCATATGATTTCTTGTGTTTTCCTGAAGCCATTCTGCTCATCATTTCTTATAGCACAATAGATTTCATCACAATCATGTACCATTACTTGTTCATCCATCCCCCAACAATGGGCACCTCCTCACTTTCTAATTCTTTGCCAGCACAGAAAGAGCTGCTATAAATATTTTTTGTACAAATAGATTTTTCCCCCCTTTTTTGATCTCTTTAAGATACAGACCTAGTAGTAGTATTGCTGGATGAGAGAGTATGCACAGTTTTATAGCACTTTAGGCATAGTCCCAAATTGTTTTCCAGAATGGTTGGATTAGTTCACAACTCCCCCAATAGTCCATCAGTCCCAATTTTTCTGTATCCCCTCCAGCATTTGTCCTTTTTCTTTTTTTGTCATGTTAGTAAATCTAATAGGTGTGAAGCAGTACCTCAGAGTTGCTTTAATTTGTATTTCACTAATCAGTAGTGATTTGGAGCAATTTTCCCCCTGTGATTATTGATAGCTTTTATTTCTTCTGAAAACTGCCTGTTCATATTCTTTGACCATTTACCAACCAGGGAATGGCTCTTATTTTTCTAAGTCTGGCTTAGTTCCCTGTACATTTGAGGTCTTTACTGGAGAAACTTGGTATAAAAATTGTTTCAAAGTTTTCTGTTTTCTTTCTAATTGTGGCTTTATTTTGTTTGTGCAAAAAACTTTTTAACTTCTTGTAATTGAAATTATGTATTTTATTTTCTGTGATCCTCTTTATCTCTGGTTTTAAACTATTTCCTTATCCGTAGACTTGACAGACATAGTTTTTTTATGGTCTCCTAATTTACTTACGATATCACCTTTTATGTTTAAATTATATATCCATTTTGACCTCATCTTGGTATACAGTGTGAGATGTTGGTTTATAACTGTTTCTGCCAAACTTTCCAGTTTTCCTGGAATTTTTATCAAATTTTTGTTTGTCAGTTTTTGTCAGATATAGAATTCCTGTTCCAAAAGCATGGATCTTTGAGTTTAACAAACACTAGATTACTATGGTCATTCATGACTGTGCATTGCATGCTTAATGTATTCTACTTATCACCATTCTATTTTTCAGCCTGTACCAGATTATTTTAATGATTACAGTTTTGTAATCTAGTTTGTAATTGGCTACTGCTAAATCATGACTTCTTTCATTTTTTTTCACTGATTCCCTTGATATTCTTGGCCTTTTTGTTCTTCCAGATGAATTTTGTTATTATTTTTTCTAGCCCTACAAAATAACTCTTCGATAACTTGATTGGTATGTTACTAAATAAGTAAATTAACTTAGGTAGAATTGTCATTTTTATTATATTGACTTGATCTACCCATGAGCAATTAATTTAGATCTGTCTTTATTTGTGTGAAAAGTTTTATCATTGTGTTTGTGTAATTCCTGGGATTGTCACGGCAGGTAGATTTCCAAGTATTTTATATTGTCTGTAGTTATTTTAAATAGAATTTCTCTTTCTCTTTTGCTATTGTGTTTTGTTGTTATAGAAATGCTGATGATTTATGTGGGTTTATTTTATATATTGCAACTTTACTAGTAAAGAGTAGGAGTTTTGTTTCCTCAATATCTATTTTTTTATTCCTTCAGTTTCTTTTTTCTTCTCTTATTGCTATAGCTAGCATTTCTAACACAATAGTGAGTAACAGCAGATAGTGGACATTTTTGCTTTACCCCTGATCTTACTGGGAAGACTTCTAGATTATCCCTATTACAGATAATGCTTGCTAATGGTTTTAGTTAAATATCAATTATCATTTCAAGGAAGGCTTGATTTATTCCTATGCTTTCTGGTGTTTTTAATTGGAGTGGGAGTTGTATCTATCAAAGGTTTTTCTGCATCTATTGACATAATTTTAGATTTTTGATGTTTTTGTTATTGATGTAATCAATTATGCTTATAGTTTTCCTAATATTGAACTAGTCCTTCATCCTGGTATAGATCACATCTAGTCATATTGTATAATCTTTGTGATATATTACTGTAATATCCTTGCTAGCATTTTATTTAGGATTTTTGCACCAATATTCATTAGGAAATTGGTTTATAATTTTCATTGTCTACTTTTGCTTCCTCTGGTTTATATATCAAAACTATATTTGTATCATAAAAGGAGTTTACTAAGACTCCTTATTTACCTATTTCTTTTCAAATAGTTTTTACAGTATTGAGATTAATTGCTCCTTAAATGTTTGGTAGCATTCACTTGTAATTCCTTTTGGTGCTGGGGATTTTTTCTCAGGGAGCTCATTGATGGTTTGTTCAATGCTTTCTTTCTATGAAAGAATTATTTAAATATTCTATTTCCTCTTTTGTTAATCTGGGAAGTTCATATTTTTGTAAATATTCACCCATTTCACGAAGATTGTCACATAATTGGGCAAAATACCTCCTAATTATTATCTTAATTTTATCTTTATTGGTGGTGCATTTACCCTTTTAATTTTTGATACTAACTCAGTTTTCTTCCTTCTTTTTAAAAATCAAATTAATTGTTTATCTATTTTATTGTTTTTTCTCATGAAATAAATTTCTGATATTACTTATTTTAAAACCAGTTCCTGCTCCTCTGGGACTAGAAAAGATGCTGTTCCTCAGGGTCCCTAATCTCTTCTGAGTAAAAGCGGTACCTTTCTTCAGGGTTCCCATTCTTTCTTCACTGAAAGTATTCCTCTCTCCCCTGGAGCTCTGACCCAGAATACAGTATAGGCAATGGATTTACCAAACAGCATCTGAACTTGGGTTCAGTGTTAGCACAGGGGTCCCCTGTAATCTCTTTCTGACTCTCTTACTGCATTCCCTTACCCTCTCTGTTTTGAGATCCCCCACTTAAAACTGTTGCTGCACCTGTCATCACCACCTATTTGCCCCACTGGTGTTTCATCCATGTGGGATCTGGACCAGCCTCTACCTTCATGTCACAGATCTCTCTTTCTAGCTTTCTAAGTTATCTTGGGCTTGAAGAATGTCTCACTTTGACCTTTTGTTGGCTCTGCCACTCCAGAATTCATTTGAGGCACTATTTTAAAGTTGTTTGGAGGGGAATATTGGGAGAGGTCAGCTGAGTGCTTCCTTTGCTCCACCATCTTGGATCTGCCCCTCAAGAAGCAGGAATACCCTTAATTGTCAAGTGTAGTGGACTTTTGAACATTTGACAAAGAGTCATATAGCAAAATAGTATTAACTTCCTCCATTATCACCAGTGATCTTTTAATTGCCCAATGAAATGGACCTTTTTTCTTCTTCATCCTTCCTGACATCTATGCAGCACTTGGTAATGTCTGCTTTCTACACAACTCTTTTAATATCAAGGGTCAAATGCTTCAGAGGGATCAAGAAGGATGACAACTTGAAAAAGTTCATCATGTTGACCAATCACATGATGACTAGCAACTTTGGAATGCACATTTTTTTATAATATTCATTATTTAAGACACATAGTCTGACCTAGATCAATATTAAAGACTTTCCTGTTTGGCATGACCAGCCACACCTTGTTCCATTGGCAGAGCCTTTGAGAACTCAGGGTCACCTGAAGCACATCATTTAATTTAAACCTGGCCATCTCATTGGTTTCTGACCAAAACCTATCTTCCCCCTTATCCTGGTGAGAGCTTGTTTCATTTTTTTGTTGAGGGAAAGGATGGAGTGCAGTATCAAGTCCAGGCCAGAACTTCTGAGAAGCCTGTTCTCTGAGATTGTGCTCATTATCATCTGGTACTGCTCTCCATACACCCTCAATGTTGCTGTCTCTTTTAGATAAACAGAGAAAGTATAGAGTACAAGGAGATATGTAAAATCAACAGATGCCCTCAAGGATAACATTCCTGAGAACAATTAACTAGCCAAGGATGAGCAGCTTGTCGTGTATACTTGTGGTTTTTGTCTTTAAAAACCCTGACCCTCAGATCAATAAACCAAGTATCTTATCTTCTCATACCTGCCCATGTCTTTCTTCATCACCACTTTTTTTTGTTGTTTATCTTATGGGTGTGATGTTGGGGACAGTTATTAGTGACAAAATGGACTGGGTAGGATAATGGATCTAGAGTCTCCTATCTACTAAAACTATCCTTTGGGTGAGGGGGTTATGATCTATTATTGCTTTGTTTTTGGAAGCTCCCAGATGAGGTAACTCTCTCAAACAATGCAGGCTAGGACTTGCTATGTAACTAAGTCTGGAGTTGTCTGAGATACTCTAAGTGATATGCTTAGGGTCATGTAGCCAGTATATGTCAAAAGGTAGACTTGAACCCAAGCCATTGTCCTCCCTCAGAAACCATCTTATTCTATCTATTTTGCCAACCTGCCTCTCAAAATAGTACATAAGCCTGAAAAATGTGAGTTCATTGTCTTGAAAGAGCATCTCTGGGTTAATTTTATTCTTCATTTCTCCCAGGGTAAGAATGGTATTTAGTCTGGTGCTTGCTTTGAGATCTAAACTTTTAATGAATGAAGCAATACCTCCCTTTCATTAATCTGATATACTTCATACTTGCTGGATAATCATAAGGTTGAGTCACTAACTTTCTGCTTCAAACACAGCCCTGACATGAAACCAATAACAGCATTTCAGGTTCTGCCAAATACTTTCATTATTGTTCCAACATGTCAGTTAGTCATTCAGTCAACAAGCATTTATTAAATACCTACTATGTTCCAGGCACTGTACTAAATGTTGGGAATTCAAATAAAGTTAAAGGCAGTCCCCACTATCAAGAAGTTCACAGTCTAATGGGAGAATCAATATGTAAACATCTGCATACAAACTAGATATATAGAGGAGAAATTGGAGATGATCAACAGAGGGAAGACAGAAATTAAGGGAAAAGAAAATATCTTGATTCTGATAAATGAAAAGGGATTAAAAGGGACTGAACTATCTACAATGACCAGTTTGGTAAGTGAATAAGAGAAAAGTATTGTGATAAAAGTTAGCCATTTGATTAATTTTGAACATTTGGGTCTTTTTCTTTTTTTGACTATGATGGGAAAGGAGATGGTTTGCTTTTCATGATAAAGTATGAAAAAATTGTGGAGGGCAAAGGAATATGAATAAAAATTGCAGAGAAAATTTTCTGGGATGCTGGAGGTGAGTTAGAATCATCTAAATGGGAAATTTTAAAAAGACCTTTTGATTTATAATATACTTTTCTTTACAGGTCCATTTCAGTAGAGCCAGAACTAGGGGAGGACAATTGAGATTTTGCTCCAGGGTGGCAAATTTTAACAGTACTTACAGTCTTTCAACAATACAAAAACAATAGACTTGACACCTAGCTGGCAAAAATAATGAGCTAAAATAGGAAACCATTAGAAGTCAAATTAAAGTGAACTTGTTTAGTGCCCTGCTTCCTCCTAACCTTCATAGTAAGCTCTCTGATAGCATCCTTAGGCTACTATTCTAGGGTCTCCCATTCCTGAAGCCATGTCCTTCAATTATATGCCTCAAGAAAAGTTTATGATCTTGCCCTTGCCATGGAAATTTCTAGTTCAAGTTTTACATTTCTGTGAGGCCAAGCAAAGTAGGATCTTTGTTGTTTTTGTTTTAGTAATCAAAATTCCTCTTTTTAAATGTGATTAAAGAAGGTCTTCCTCATCCATTGATGGGCTTGATTAGGGGAGTTGTTTTGTAAGAGAGACCCAAGTACCTTTTGTTTTTTTCTATTGAGGCACTGGGTCAGAGGATCATGCCCTCTGACTTTGTAAAGTGTATAAATACTCTGAGGGTGAGGTTTTACTTTGGGGCTTACTGACTGGAAATGTTTGTTTGGCCAGATGAGGACTTTGGGAAGCTGTTGAAGAGCCTCCTGACTTTGAAAACCCAGATGTTGGTGCTTCCCTCTCTGGTAGCTATGGTCAGACAGTTAGACTTGTCTGCTGAATTGTGATGTATGTATTGATTATGGTTAGAGAGAGGAAGCCATGTCTATTGATCTTTGATTTCTCTGTATTTTTCCTGAAGTTGAGGGTGCTGACTTGCCCCCTGAACTAATTAAGTGATACATATGCTTGATTAAAATGATTGTTAACTCCTCAAAAGTTGCCTTTCCTTTTAGAGAAGCAGATCAAAGAACCTGTGGTAGCAGGCCTCCCTGTATTTGTTGGGGTGCTTACTGATACAATTTCAAACAATGTTTAAGTCTCATTGATCTACCCCTCTCTGTACTGTCCTCCTGGCCCTCCCTCTATCCTATGTCCCCTATACCCTCAACCCCAGTCAAGTTGGTGGGAGCAGTGTCTCTTCAAGGTTGCCAATACATTTCCAGAATAGAGAAACAAAACCACTATGAAGTCCCTCATATCCTAAGCCCCAATTATACTGTTTATATAAATATCTCATACAAATTCTAGATAATCAATCATAAATTACATCAAAATGCAATTAAGTGGTGATATTTGAAGTCTTGCTAGTTCATCAGTATACTGAAAACATGAAGAAAAAGTGGTCTGTTCTCTACTTCCATGGAAATATTACCATTTAGACTTGGTGGTGTGGCTCTGCCTATCCTTGTACAGTTGGTAAAAAATAATTTCTTTGATAGAATGGTTATAGTGGGATTAAAATGAGTCCTATAACTGTTCACTTCTGTTTCTCTAACTCCTTATCATTTTTAAACTCCTTCAACCTCCAGAAAAAGATTTTTCATTCCCAAACTCATGCTTATGGTCTTTACTCTACACAATTGATGACTTTCTACATATTGTACATTATGATTTCCAAGAGGTGGTAAGGATTCAAAGGTTAATAGGAGTTCCCAGAGGCCTGGGAGCTGGAGCAGGGTTGTATTGCTGCCATGGTCTGGTAGTGGACAAGTGGGTCAGGAGTAAGAGGAGAAAGGTGGGATGGCAGATGCTGCTATCACCATATATATATATATCAGTCAGAAATAATGTTGATGCCTCAGAGGCGATGTCAAGAATGACACACTGAATGCATACATCATGCCATTTAATATGAAGAAGTTGACCAAAACTGAGGTCAAGTTTCAGAAGAGTTAAATCTAAGACAATGGAAACTTTACAAAAAATAAGGGAAATTAGTGATTTCCTGATAGTATATGGTTCTGCTCAGCCCTCTTGTAACACCCTTTCAATGTATTTTTTTTTAATCATTTCTAGAGCCCTTTAAAATTTGCAGAGCACATTTCAGTCATTTCATTTGAATGTCACAACAAGTTTAGATGGTAAGCACAATAGGCATTCTTATTCCAGTTTTAGAGATAAAGAAACTGAGACAAGAGTCAAATGGGTAAGTCACTGACCCCTCTATGCCTCCAGCTCTCTGCCCAATAAAGTCAGAGTTGCCATTTGTACAGCATTTTCGGTAGTTCAGCAGAAAGTCCCTAGAGTCTATGAGGGCTCTAGGAAGGATGAGGGAGGGCAGATTGGGGTAGTGCTGCTTAGACTGTCACTGACCTTCCTAATCTGAGAGTCAGGGACACAACTAGTTCCCCGCAGCTCCTTGGGCACATAGGAGTTCCCAGATCCTACCTAGTTTGGCTCTTCTCCAGGGGCTTTTTACAATCTGTCATTAAATATTTATTAAGCTTTTACTATATGCCAGACACTATGCTAAGTGCTGGGTTTAAGAGAAGCCATTCAGATTTCTAAAAGTGTCAAGTCTGCAAGAGGTAGGTGCTCTAAGTGTGCCAAGTTAAGAAACTTATGTAGTCATGATATGCATATAGGAAGTCACAAGTTTCCTTACTGAATAGGAGAGAATATATAGGTATGGCAGGGTCAACTGGCCAGAGAAAGGTCAAAAACCAATAAGGCATGAGGCAACACTGGTTGAGCCCATTGCCAGAGATACAGTCAGAGTGACCTCAGGAAAATACTTCTTAATTAAAGGCCTCTCTTTTGAAATTCCAGAACTACTGGTTGAGAATATTCCTTAAGCCATATAGATGACACTCTAATGGGGATTAGGATTATAGGATCATAGATCCAGGACTGGTTGACACCTCAGAGGCCATTCTCATCACAAAATGATAGATATAGAGGTAGAAAAGATATTAGCAGTCACTCAGTCGAACTCCTTCATTTAAGTGGCTTGCCCAGGGTCACACAGGGATTGAGACAAGATTTGAACCCAGATCTTCCTTACTCCAAGGCCAACATTCCATCTATGATGTACGATTGCCTCTCAACTCCTTCATTTTGCAGATGGGGAAACTGAGACTCAACTAGGTTAAGTGACTTGTCCACAGGCACTTAGCACCAGAAGTGAGATTTCAACCCAGAACCTCTGATCTAGAACAAGTGCTCTTTCCATTCTTCTACACTGTCTTCTAATGAGAACCTTAGCCAGGCAGAAAATTGGTAACAGAAGGTAGGACTCTGATGAAGGAGGTAGATAAATTCCAAAGACAAACTTCACAGTTTTTGCTAATGTCCACCCTTGGATGGTGACTCATCATCTCACCTTTAGCACACAGAGAGATAAGATAAAGAATCCAAAGGAAAGGTCTAGGGGAAATCACTCTCTTGTTCTGATGCATACAACTAACTTGTTTTAGCAGCAACACTGCAATGGTCAGTAAAGTAGCATAGGAAGTCCAAGTTGCTTGTACTGAGAATCATGGTCTAAGAGCTTACAGCCCTTAGACAAATTTTCTCCAGGAAAAAATATTTCCTTCCTAGTTACCCTTTAGCCTGCACTCCTTGTACCCAAGAAACACAGAGTAGAGAAGGGTGTTTCTTTCCTACTTTCCTCTCTCATCTTTTCTCAGTGATTCATCATGAATCTGACAAATCAAATAGAAGTTAATACTTTCCCTCTGAGGAAGGACAATATTGTTAATCAAAGGGCACACATGCTAGAGGGAACAAAGGTAAATGTTTTAAAGTAAGTGTTGACACCCAACCTTGATATAAATAAAAGATGTTAGGGTTAGAATTGGGGTAAAAGTCAGAGGTATTTAGGGTAGCTCTTCCTGTATCTGTGGTCTTTGTGGAAATGAGTCTGTAAGTTTGAAAGAGGAGATGGTTCAATTCTCCTCTGGGAATCCAGGTAAACTCCTTTGAGGGAGATGGAGCAATACCATTGTGTTGGGGATACTTGTACTATGATGTACTATTACTATCCTTCTCCAAGCACTGTTTCTTTGGAGAAGCATAGAATACAGAATTTCAGAGTTGGGAAGGACCTTGTGTATGTCCAACTCATACAGAAAAAGGAATTCTCACCATAACCCAATGGCCAAGGGGCTCTGAGAAAACTTCCAAGGGTGGGGCAGGGTTATCTCTTGAGGATTTCTATTTTGGACAAGTCTTTTCTTTTTAAAAGTTTTTTGGAGGCAATCGAGGTTAAGTGACTCGCCCAGGGTCATATAATAAAGTGTCTGAAGCTGGATTTGAACTCAAATCTTCCTGACTTCAGGGCCAGTGAACCACCTAGCTGATCTTTTTTTGTTTTGTTTTTTGTTCTTTTTTCTTTTTTTAGGACAGGTATAATTATTAGGAAGTTAGCAGGCTACATAGAGCATTGATCCTAAATTCCCTTTGAAAAATCCACTCATTGTTCCTGGTTCTGCCCTCTGATGTCAAACAGAACAAATCAAATCCATGTGACAGTCCTTACAATACTTGACAAGCTATCATGTCTTCCTTGAATCTTCTCCAGACTAAAGTTTCCTAACATGACATGGATTGAAGGCCCTTCATCAATCTGACTGACTTTTTCTGGATACTTTCTAGCTTATCAATATCCTTCTTAAACTGTGGTGCCTAGGTCTAACAAATTACTACAGATGAGGTCAGAATATAGTGGGAGTATGACCTCCTTATTCCTGAAACAACAATCCTTTTAATGAAGCCTGAGCTGAATCAGCTTTTTTTGGGTTGCTATGTCACACTGTAGGCAGGTAGGTGGAAGAGTAGATACACCACTGGGCCTGGAGTCAGAAAGACATGAGTTAAAATCTGACCTCAGATACTTACTAACTGGTTGATCCTGAGCAAGTCACTTAACCCTGTTTGCCTCAGTCTCCTCATTTGTCAAATGAACTAAAGAAAGAAACAGCAAGCCAATCTAGTATCTTTGCCAAGAAAACCCTAAATGGGGTCATGAAGAGTTGGACACAACTCAAACGACTGAGCAACAACATGACATTGTTGACTTATATTGAGCTTGCAGTCCCTCAAAACCCACAGATGCTTTACAACTGATGTTTAACCATGTCTTCTTCATCCCGTACCTGTGAAGATTATCATCAATTGTAGATTTGAAGACCATGCCATCTAAGCCTTTATTCTAATGTGAAAAAAATGAACTATAAATGTAAACAAGTATATGTTCACCTTAAACGGCACAGAACCAAAATTTCACTGGAGAACTCATCCCATGATAACATCGAACTATACTCTGGATCTAATCATCCCCCCAGTTCTGAATCAATGTAATCATATTTTCAGCAAGTATACAATTTTCCATCTTCTCCACAAGAATAGCAGGAGATACTTTATCTAAAAGCTGGCTAAAATCTAGATTAAACTACATCCACAACGTTGTCTTAATATACTATTTTAGTAATCCTGTCAAAAAAAGAAATAAAGCTCCACTGGCATGCCATGTTCTTGATGAATCTCTGTAATCATTGCTGTTCTTTCTAGATGTTCTAAATCACCCTTTTAAGGTTGCATTCTAGAATTTTCTTTTCAATAATCAAAATCAGATGATTTAGATATAAGGAATGACACTATAAACAAATCAGGAGAGCAAAGAATAGTTTACCTGTCAGATCCATGGAAAAGGGAAGAATTTGTGACTGAACATAGATATAGAGAACATTACAAAATGAGAAATCAACCATTTTGATTACCTTAAATTAAAAAGTGTAACCAAGATTGAAAGGAAAGCAAAAAGATGGGAAACAATTATTACAGCCAATGTTTCTGATAAAGGCTTCTTTCCTAAAATATCTAGAGAACTGAGTCAAATTTATAAGACTACAAGTCATTCCTTAATTGATAAAGGCTCAAAGGATATGAACATACAGTTTTCAGAGGAAGGAATTGAAGCTATTTATAATCAAATGAAAAAATGCTCTAAATAACTATTAATTAGAGAAATGCAAATTGAAACAACTCTATGGTACTATTCTTGCAACTATCAGATTGGCTAATATGACAAAGAAGGAAAATGATAAATGTTGGAGAAGATATGGGAAAATTGGAACACTAATGCATTATTGGTGGAGTTGTGAACTTATCCAACCATTCTGGAGAACAATTTGGGACTATGCTCAAAGGGCAATCAAACTGTACATACCTTTTGATCCAGCAATATTACCTCTAGGTTTGTATCAAAAAGAGATCATAAAAAAGAGAAAAGGACCCACATGTACAAAAATATTTATAAAACCTCTTTTTGTGATGGTCAAGAACTGGAAATAGAGGGAATGTTCATCAATTGGGAAATGGCTGAACAAGTTGTGGAATGTAAATGTAATGGAATACTATTGTGTTACAAGAAATGATGAGAAGACAGACTTCAGAAAAACCTGGAAAGGCTTATATGAACTGATGCTGAATGAAGTGAGCAGAACCAGGAGAACCTTCTGCATAGCAACAGCAACATTGCACAATGATTAACTATGATAGATTTAGCTCTTCTCAACAATACAATGATTCAAGACAATTCCAAAAGACTTGTGATGCAAAATGCTAACCACTTCCAGAGAAAGAACTACGGAGTTTGCATGCAGATTGAAGCATATCATTTTCACTTTTTTGTTGTTTATTTTTCTTTCTCATAGTTTTTCCCTTTTGTTCTGATTGTTCTTTCACAACATGACCAATGTGGAAATGTGTTTAACATAATTGTACATGCATAACCTACATCAGATTGTTCACTGTCTTGGGGAGAGGAGAGGGAAGAGAGGGAAGGAGAAAAATTTGGAATTCAAAATTTACAAAGATCAATGTTGAAAACTATCTTTACATGGAATTGGAAAAAATAAAATACTATTAAGAAAAAAATCAAAGTCAAGTTCTCTGAATTATAAATTGAAGATTCTGTTTTCCTTTATTTTTTGGGAAATTGGGCCAACCTTTGCCTATCTCTCCTGTTTTACATGTTCTTTCCCATATTACATTGGCTCAGCAGTCTCACCTGCACCTGAGCATGTAGTTCATATGTTCATGAATTTATCATATCTTCTTACTCACCTTTGCTATTAGAGAAGGGAAGGAAATAAACATTTTTACATATCACCAACCATGTGGTAGACACTGTGCTGAAGATTTTTCACATATATTATTTCTTCATTGAAATTTATTTATTTATCCTTAGTTTACAACATTCAGGTCCACAAGCTTTTGACTTTCAAATTTTCTCCCCCTCCCCAAGACTCCTTGCAATCTGACATAGGCTCCATATATACATTCACATTAAACATATTTTTGCATTAGTCATGTTGCAAAGAAGAATTAAAACCAATGGAATGAAAATGAGAAAGAAGAAATAAAACAAACAAAAAAAGAGAGAGCAAATATCATACTTAGACCTGCATTTAAACTCTGCAATTCTTTCTCAGGATGTGGATAGCATTTTCCACCATGAGCCTTTTGGAGTTGTCTAAGAACTTGGCATTGCTGAGAAGAGCTAAGTCTATCCAAATCAGTCCTCATACAAAGTGTCTATAACAATGTTCTCCTGGTTCTGCTCCCCTCACTCAGCATCGGTTCATATAAGTTTTCCCAGGTTTTTCTGAAGGCTGCCTGCTCATTATTTCTTACAGCACAATAGTATTCCATTACATTCATTGTTTTAAGGATCAAATAAAATAATACACATATTATTTCATTCAGTCCTCACAAAAACCCCACGAGGGAGCTACTATTATAATCCCCACTTTACAGTTGGGGAAACTGAGGCAAGTGTAGGTTAATTAAATGTCTTGTCACATAGCTCAGAAGTGTTTGAGATCACATTTGAACTCAGGACCTTCCCGACTCCAGGCCTGGAGCTCTATCTCCTACACCACCTAACTGCTTCAGTTTTCCTATGAGTCATCCTTCTTCTTGTCAGAGAAAATAGAAGCAAAGTAAAAATTTAGCAACTCCTTTTTCTCCGTTGGCAGTTATCATCATGCCTTCCACCCAAGCAAAGGCTTTAACCCTTCTATGATCCTAACCATTTTCCTCTCAGTGTAGTTTAAAAACCCTTTCTTTTTTTTCTGTTTTTAGCTTTTGTTGCTCTTGGCAACATGACAAAATAGATAAAGAGCTGGTCTTGAAGTCAAGAACACTTGGATTTAAGTCCCCCTCACTGACACATAAAGACTGACCCTAGGTAAACCACTTAACTTCTCAATATTCTAGACCAGCAATTCTCCACGTATGGTTTGAAAACTAGAGGGGTCCCTGAGACTTTTGGGGGCAGTGGTCCACAAGGTCAAACCATCTTCATAATAACAATAAACAATATTTTCCTATTAAAATATACCCTCCCCCTCCTTTTCCAACCACATAGCGGCATGAAGTCAGATTTTCTTTGTCTATTTCAACCAAAATAACATACTGCAGCAGACCGAAGGCCGAAGTAGATAAGAAAATAGTTATCTTTTAGGGCAGAGATTAGAGATATTTGCAAAAATATATAAAGCAAATGCCTCTCTTTTTTAGTAAATTTGTTTTAGTTTTGGAAAATATAGTTTTTTAACAAAAATATGCCACTTAGGTTCACATTTAATAAGTTTATTATTGTTATTTTAAATTAATATATATTTTTTAAAAATTACCAATTTTAATTTCTAATATGGTAAGTATCAATAGATATAACCAGAGGTATGTCAGTAAATATTTAACAATCAGCTTTCCAGAAAAAAGTATTCATGGCACACATATATATTTAATCCTCTTTGTTAACATTTTAACTATCATTTTCTTAAGTTTATACAATCAATAGAACAAGAAATTAAGCCCCAATTTGTAGCATTTGTCAATTTTTGAGCTGTGAATACACCAAAAATGTAACAATCTCTTGAGAACTGTCTCTAGCACACTCCTGGATATAAAATACACAAACAAAAGTTCTTTGAAGTCCTCAATACATTTTAAGAATGTAAAGGAATCCTGAAGCTAGAGAGTTTGAGAACTACTGCTCTAGACAATTATCTAATACTATATATAGAAGCAAAAATGCTAATCTGCATTGGGAAGAGGGGTTTTTCCTCAGCTTAAAATTCCCTGCCTTAATGAATCCCAAGTCCAATGCATATTTCCTCCTGCCTCAGTCCTGAAGTTCAACACTTCTGACATCCTGGAATCCTCACTATTTCTTATCCCCATATCCCATCTGTTGCCCAGGTCTGTCAATTTCACCTTTGCAACATTTCTCCAATATGTCGCTTTCTCTCCTCTGATACTGCCATCACCATGATGAAAATCCTTATCACCTCACATATTGATTACTGTAATAACATGCTGGTGGATCTCTCCCCACTCCAATCCATCCTTCATTCAACCTCTAAAGTGATTTTCACAAAGCCAAGTCTGACCATGTCATCCTCCACTCCATTCAGCAAATTCCAGTGGCTCTCTACCACTTCCAGAATAAATTCAAAATCCTGTGTTTGTCACTGAAAGCCCCTTTCTACCTTTTCAGTCTTCTTACACCTTCTTACACCTTTCTCCTCATTTCAGTCCAGTGACACTGCCATCTTTTCTGCTCCACAAAGAGACATTCCGTCTCTTTACTCTGGGCATTTTCTCTGGCTATCCCCCATGTTTGGAATAATTTCCCTTCTCATCTATACCTACTGGCTTCCCTGGTTTCCTTTAAGTCCCAACTACAATCTCATCTTCTACAGGAAGCCCTTCCCAACCCCTTAATTCTAGTACCTTCCCTTTCCTAATGATTTCCTATTTATCTTGTATATAGCTTGTTTGCAGTTGTTTGTTTATCATCTCCCATATTAGAGGGTTAACTCCTTGAAAGCAGAAACTGTCTTTTGCCTTTTTTGTATCCCCAGAGATTAGCACAGTGCCTGGCACATAGCAGGAGTTTAAAATAACCATATTGATCGATTTGTTGACTACTTTTCTAGGACCAAGCCATGCTCTTATGTTCATCCCATTATCTTGCCTTGCTTTCACCTTCTGAATATTTCTTTTCTAAATCTTAGTTGGGTAATGAATTCCCTGTGTATCCACATTAGTATTTAAATAAGACTCATTTTCCCTCCTTATTGGAATTGTTTCTCTTTGTGACTTCAGAATTTCATTCTTCAGCATTTCCCATCCCTCTTGCATTCACTTCATCTCCAGTTTTGTTCTATGGGATTTTGTCTATCTTTCTCTGAACCTTTTGAAATCTGATTTTAAAAAGTCTAGGGTACATGCCATAAGATGCCAAATATTTTCTCCTCTATCACAGACTTTAGGAAGGAGTTAACATTTCCCTCCAGATTGCGCTCATTTCCGTCCTTGCAACAATTGGTGAGAATCCCAACTAATGAGAATCAGATTCAGCATAGAATTTTCTTTTTTGGTTCTTTCATCTCTTAAAGAAATTATGATTTGTACAAGTCAAAGAAATTATTAGCTTTCTTATTTGGGGGGGGTGAGAGAGAGAGAGAGAGAGAGCATCATAAGACATCTGGATGATTGAAGTCCTTCGTTAGTATTATATCATGCCTCTGTGTCAAGTTTGTTGTCTGGTTCCCAAAGTGTTTATCTATTTTCTCTTTCTGTCCAGATAGTCTATAGTATAGTATATTTTTTAATGTAATTATTCTAAAGTCAAATATAATTAATTGCCACAATAAATGAAAGCAAGTGGAAAACTTCCAGGGAGTTCAAAGTGTACCCTGCACAGGCCACTGTCCACCCCAATAGCCAACAAGTGAATGGTTAATTGAATTGATCAGTTTCCTCTTGTATTAAAGGTGGGATTTGAATAAGATGACCTCTTGGGCCCTTTCTGCTGCAAATTCATGATCTTATTCAATGACTGGGACCTTCCTAAAGAAACTTGGTTAGAAGCTGGTGACTAATTCAGAGCAGGTAAGGGAGGAATCACCCCTCCTTGAGTTGACTCCAGGCCTTTCTGGGTGTAAATTTCTTGTTTTGTTTTTTTTAATTTTTATTTTTTTTTTATTTTTTTGTTTATTAAATAAATTTATATTATTTAACTTTTTACATTCATTTTCAAAAAATTTTGGGTTCCAAATTTTCTCCCCATTTGTCCCCTCCCCCCTCCCCAATACACTGAGCATTCTAATTACCCATATCACCAATCTGCCCTCTCTTCTTTCATCCTTCCCTTC
>CM053771.1:152630417-152685577 GCA_028658325.1 Potorous gilbertii | reverse complement strand
CTTGATTTTCAAAATCCTTTTTGAGCTCTTCCATGGCCTGAGCCCATTGGATATCTATTTCAGATGTTTGGAATACAGGGGCCTTGACTCTTATGTCTTTACCTGATGGTAAGCAGTTTTCTTCCTCGTCAGAGAGGAAGGTTGGAATCATTTGTTCATCAAGAAAATAACCTTCTATGCTCTTATTTTTTTTCCCTTTTCTGGGCATTTTCCCAGCCAGTTACCTGACTTCTGAGATTCCTCTCCACCCTGGCCTAGATCCACCCAGCTAGTGCTTGGGGTCTTAGATTCAAATGATGCTCCCCAGCCTCAGGGCTTTCAGTGGCAGGCCTGACTGCTATTCAGGGTAAGATTAAATCAGGTTCTCAGGAGGGGGCAGGGTCGCCTCCCAGGCTCAGTTCCCTCAGGGGGTTTATGCAGGGACCTTCTGTAATGGAGCTGTTGCCGAGCTCCTGCCTGCTCAGGGAGCTTCTGGCCGCCTGCTGCCTCTACTGCTGCCTCCCAAGGGGGCCTGAGTTATGAGGACACTCCGCTCCCCTCTCAGATAGCCCAGAGGTCTTTCTCACTGACCTGTAGCGTCTGTGGGTGGAGGGACCTTCGTGGCTGCTGGAGATTCCATCCCTGAAACCTACTCAGATCTGTTCCTCCCAGGACTGCGCAGCCAAGGTAGGGCTGGGTTCCACTCTAGTCCCCTGTGCGACGGACCTTTGGTGAAGGTTTTTCAGGTCTTTCTGGAACAGAAATCTCCTCCACTCTGTTGTTCTGTGGCTTCCACCGGTCCAGAATTTGTTAGGAGTTCTTCTTTACAGATATTTTATAGACTGTGTTTTTGGAGCTAACATAAGTGTGTCTTTCTACTCCGCCATCTTGTCTCCTCCCCTGGGTATAAATTTCTTAATAGCAATTTTAGGGACCAAAGTATTACTGCTTTCTTCACAAACAAATTTTTACTTTCTAATTGGTTATCAGGAGAATGAGAACATCATCTTAAAACTCTCATTTACACTATGCAAAGGACATCATCCTCAAGTTTGCATTGCTTAATGATCCAAAGTTAACAGAAGACAATATTGGATACTGCACACTGACAAAAGAGAAATTTAGAGGAAAAAATTCTTCCTTAAAAAGATTTTTTGAAATTATCTTTATTTTCTTATGTCTTTATGAAATATTTATTTTGCAGATCAGAGCACTTTCCTCATTTATTCATGAGTTCTCTTTCCCATTGCCTTTTGTAGAAAACCTTCATTCATTATGTTAGTTGCCAAGTGCCTCAATACCAGATCCATGATGTCACCATACCACTTGAATATGATTGTCTCAGTTATTTGGGAGGGTTGTGCAATTCTGCATCTTCATTCTTCTCACTCACCAGATTGGGTTATTCAACCCATCCAATCACAAACAACAGATGCCTCCAGGGATAATTCCTTTCTTGAAATGAGCTCCTCCTGTTTAATGGGTCAGATTGCTAGTCTGTATAAATAAATTGGAACAAAACATCTAGTGTGTAGTTGTACACATCATCAACTAGCAAGTTCATGCCTACACAGATGTCTACACTAACTATATCCTTGCACTATTTGCTGGAAGCCTTTCCCTGAAATATATGTAAATGACTTAAGGTACTTGAAGGTTAGAATATGAACCAAGCTTTACAATATAGTACATAAAATGGGTGAGTGAATTTTCCATAGAAGGAAATTTGGGCATTTTTTACTGCAAGAAAATGATAGAGAAAAGCAAAATTGAAAATAAATATGCACACAAATCCTAAGATTCTATGTGTAAAAGGAATTTAGGTAAAAAGCATTGAAGATTATGATTGTAGAAGATAGATTAGGAATAAAATAAACTACTAGATAAGCTGAAAAGAATTTCCCGAATGGAAGCTGAAAAGAATTTCCCGAATGGCAATAAATAGATTTTCCAATATAGGTTTTCTTTAGCCAATCCAAAGATATTCACATCTCATTTTCCAATTATGGTGCTTGCAAAGAAAGTTGTAACCAGAGAGTACATCCTAATTCTCCACAAAACAAACTGGAATTTAATACCTGATAGGCTAGGTTGAACTCTCTACTTGAGTCTTAATAGTGTCCAATATTGAGTTTTCATGAAACATTCTAGATAGACTCACTTAAACTGTAGTGGTGTTTGTAAAAGGTTAAAAAGGAAAAAAAACTTTTAGTATTAGGGAACACAATCCTCAAACTATGTGTAGATTCACATTAAGGTAAACTACTTCACTGTAAACAAACATTTAACTCCATATCTTGAAGTGCTTTGGCTCAAGTCTCCTTGTACATCACTTTAATACACTACATGACCTCCATAAGAAAGCCCAAAGCATGGTTGAGGAATGGACACATAGGATCAAAGTGTGAAGATTAGAAACAGAACATCAGATTCAACTGTAAAGATAATGTTAAAACTAACCTAGATTATTGTCTCCTTGGAGAACATCTAATAAGATAGTTTGGCTGTTTTCATGAAACTAAATTTAGTAAGAATATTGGATGTTAAAAGTCCTTCTTGGGAGACAAAAGCAAAATGAATCGACTATGTAATGTTTGAAACTAATACACCACTAACAAGAAAATCTTTTACTGGCTGAAAATATAGAAGAAAAAATGGAAAGAAAAATGATGGAAATCTTCCCAGAATTTTTCTTCTCTTCTGTATATACAAATCTCCTAAAAGGAAGTGTTTATACTCATTACATGTCACAGCCTTACCTGAAGTCAAAAAGCTATTGTCAAAAATTGTTGTTTTTATAATGTCCTTAAAAACCAATGGTATTGATTTAAGCCAGGTATTTAAGCCAGTCTTACAGACTTTTTTTTTTTAAAATAGAAGTGAAGAATTCTGTATCTATCTTGGTTGCTGCAGCTAAGTTTTCAAGAACAACTATAAAAGTTATTCATCAGTTATTACACTTCTTAATAAGAACCTCATCCAACATGACTTTCTAAGTGAGCAGTCAAGAAATCTATCTTTAGGCACTACTTAGGTATACTTTACCTCAGAGATTGTGGAACATGGGCTTAAATTTTGATTTGTCTACTCTTTTCACTTTTGTGGTAAATGGCAGACAGTTAATAAAAGGGTGGATTCTTCTTATCTACTGGCAACAAGAAGTGCCTTTACTTAAATACTTCTGAGATTCTTTTTTTTAATGAAAAATGTCTTAATTTCACCTATGGACTGAAATAATCAAAATTGAGGAATTGCAATGAAATTTAGGGCATCAGAAAGCATGTCCTTTTGTATGGCATCAATGATTAAATGAGCATAATGCATATCCAGCAAAAGATAGTTCTCAGAGATTATCACATAAAAGTCTATTTTTTAACATCTCCAATTCATATTTTACCAGCATAAATGAACAAAAGATGCCTCTGCTTAAATAAACTATAATTTTTAAAAACTAAGAGACACCCAAATCTATTAGACACATCAAAGGTACCATTTGTTGAGTTTATAGCTCTCTAAAGGGCCGAAAGTCCCCTGGCACATTATCAGATGGATGGAATGGCAAAGATTATTCACTAAATATAATTTTCATATTTTAACTGAACTGAAAGACCTACAGTAAATATTGAAACACATTATACCTTCACTTATTACTGAATGAGAGTAGCATTTCACCAGTTAGAATATGGAATTAAAATTTGATGAACCTTCCCAAACTGGCATCTTCTCTTTTCAGAGGAAAATAAGTCATCAGTACTTCCAACACAGCACTTGAGAAGAAAAGCATTCCAAAGAGCTGGCTTTGTTGTAGTCTCCATGCTGACAGTTCAAAGTCATTGGCATCATGATGCTATGTAGAGCAAAGGTCAACTTCCCCATCTTCTCTACTTTTTCTCAGACTAATCTTTCTTTTTTCCCAGCAAGGGCACTTTGTCTATAACAGCAGATCCAACAGCTGTGATACCACCAGCCATAGCAGACACCCCTCCTTTGACCAACCCTATGTCCATGGAAGGCACTGTGACAACAGCTATTTTGGTCACTTTCAGACTCCTTCCTCTAATCCAAGACATGCCACCAGTGGTGACTCCAACTGCTCCTTTTGTCACATTAAAGGTGCCATCAGTTACACAGGATAGCATACCAAGCTGCTGCTGTGGATGGTCTTTCATTCAATTATTCAATCATCTGGTGGCCCATCAATAAGGTATGAAGGAATTTCTTGTTGATTTTTGTCCATCTCATTCATGGTCTCCAGCAGCCCAGTGGCCCTGGCCCATTGGCTCCTGGCACTTGCTGGTTGACCTGGGTTCAGGAATATAGTACATTATAATGGCAAAACCACTTGTTTCTCCCTTCATTGTCCTTCAGCCAAATACTCTCTAATATGTTTCTTTCCTTCCCTAAACTCTACTTCTTGGATTTTCTTACATGAGTATGTCTTCTTTATAATGCTACCCTGCTACACCCCGTTATTAGCTGTTCTTTTCTGAATAAAGCATACCCATCAGCGTGGTGGGGTAGATAATGCCAGACCTGGAGTCAGGAAGACCTAGGTTTGAATACCTGCTTCAGACACCTAATGACTCTGTGATCCTGAGCAAGTTACTTATATTCTCTTGACCCCAATTCCTTATCTATAAACTGAGGTTGGATTGCTGTTCAGTTGTTTTTCAGTCATGTCTGACTCTTCATGACCCCCATTTGGGATTTTCTTGGCAAAGACACTGTAGTAGTTTGCATTTCCTACTCCAGCTCATTTTACAGATGAGGAAACTGACTTGTCCAGAGTTCAGTGACTTTCCCAGGGTCACACAGCTAGGAAGTGTAACTGAGACTAAATTTGAACAGAGGAAGATGAACCTTCCTGACTCTAGACCCAGAACTCTGTCCACTGCACCACCTAGATGCCCTAAGGTTGGATTAGATGGTCTCTAAGATGCCTTCTAGTTCTAAATATGTGGTCCTATGATTCTATGAACCATCTTGAGTCACATATAACCTAGTCATGGATTTTATCCCACCAAGTCTCAATGATACTGATGAGATCAAATTTGCCTCCTTGAATTAGGACCTTTAATTACTCTTCTTTGTTGCCTGAACTTGGGCATTTGTGTATCAACATTTTAGGTCATGGGTTTTTCTATTGGCTCTTTTCTTGGATTTTGTGTCTTGGGATATTCTGGGTATCTTGACTATTATTACCCTTCTTCCTTCATTGTACCTGTTTTTGGTGGAGTTATACATGGGCTGGCCTGTCTTTACTTCTTCCATCTTTTTTAGGTCAAAGCCTTTTTGATTACATTTGTAAGACACTCAGGAAATACCCAGCCCTTGTTAAATAGATTTAAATTCTGGCCAGGGATTTGTCATCCCTACACATAGTACAGGATCCTGAACTCCATTGTCAGACATCACTTTCTTAGCTAGCTCTTCACTTCCCAAATTAATTATCTTCTATATTTATTGATATTAATTGACCTTCAATTTCTCATCAAGTAAATTCAACCAGCATCTACTAAGTGCCAGGCACTGTGCTAAGGGCTTGGGATACAAAGAAAAGCAAAAGACAAATGCTTTCAAGGAACTCACAGCTCGAATGGAAGAGACAACAGACCAACAACTTGGTAGAAGCAAGTTATTTACAGGATAAATTGAGAGCAGTATCAGAGAAAAGGCAACCATTGGTCTACTTTTTAGATTCCTTCTGGCAATATGAAATGTGCTCATACAAATCATCAGAAGTGATAATTGCCATGGTTTAGATAAATCTTGGGAAGTTCTTTGTCTTCTTAGATAAATGCCTTGGGAAGTCTATAATCCTCTCTGTTGTTATCATGTAGACAAATAGGTGCCCCAGTGGACCCAAGCAGAGAAGTCAATGAGTACTACAATGCTCCCTGTACTGTTCTGACTTTTACTATATGATACCTTCTGTGGTTCTACTGTGTCAATCCTTGGAAAACAAGTAGCTTCTTCCTCCTTAGAACACGCAGTTTCCTTTACTTCAGGAAGAACCTCAAATCCAATTTTTGTTTCTAACTGTACATTGTCCTTCATTGTCCTTCAGCCAAATACTCTCTAATATGTATCTTTCCTTCCCTAAACTCTACTTCTTCCCTTCCGCCTTTGTGTAATGGTCTCCCTTCCCCCACCTCATATTCCTTTATTCCTCTTTTCAGCCTAGCTTTCATTTCCCTTTGTAATCATTCCTTTCCCTTTATAATGTGGAATGTAGATATGTTCTTTGAGTCCTTTGCCTTCCCCTTCAAGGACAGAGAGAGATCAGCCTATACTTGAAACACAGATAATTAGCCGCTCAGTGCATCACCGTGTGTTTATTTTCCCCTTATTTTCATAACTATTGATGTTTTCAATCTTGGTTTTTGTTTTTGTAAGTTCTTGGGGTGTTTATTCCTTTTGCCTTAGCACTAGGATAAAATGTTATTAGCCCATTATCACATTTTAATATCTTGGCATCCTTATTTAACTTCCTTTCAACTCCACAACTCCATGCATTCCCCTGCAGTCTTGAGTCAACCTTCCCTGTTTTCCAATTTACCCTACCTACTAATTCACAGTTAGCTTGTTTTGCCCTCTAATTATACCACTTACTTCTTTTCTTACCTGGCCTTGTCTTTCCCACTTCTTTCTTTTCCTTCCTCATTCTTCCTCAGCAGGTTCTACTCCATGGTCATTATTCTCCTAATCCCTTTACATTCCCTTTAATTGCCCTTAATCCGGCTCCTAAATAAAAGAGGTTGTTTTCCTTCCTTCATTTTCTGTAGATTTGCTGATGAATTGGATGAAGGCAGGCAGGGTTGCACCAAGTGATCAGCCTCACTCTCTTTTCTAGAGTCATCCAGGTCTAGTGGCAAGAAAAAGTCAGGATGACCCAGTTCACTAGAGTGAATGCCTTTAAATCACCCATAATTTCCTATACCCTTTTCAGTTCTGTTTTCTATCCTCTTCTTCCTCTGACTATCTACCATGGAAGCTACAATTAGGAAAAAATAGGAGAAAAGAAAAAAAGTGTGTATCTTACCATCTGGAAAACAATCTCTTGCCCAAAGGAAAGGGCAAGCCAAAAGGATTGTTGATGCACTGGATTGGGATACGCTGGATGACCTTGGCATTTGAGGGTAAGTTGAGGGGATATCCCAGAGCAATACTTCATGAAGCTCATTGCTGTATAGCTTCTAATTGCATACATAGCTTAACTCAAGCTTAAAAGTGGCCTATTAAGGTTCCTTGTGGAATTTACTGCAATGAAGAGATGAAGCCTCTTGGACCCTCATAGCAAATTAAATGATACACAAACCAGTGGAAATCTGCCTTATCTGATTGACCCAAATATCTAAGGCTGTATGCCAATACATTGACTATGGTTGATGGAGGGTTAGAGAATTCTGCCCTTTAGAAAAGGCAATACTGAGCTGCTTGCAGCCAGGTTCCATAGCATTGGCACAATGGGCATGTAGAAGGCTATATAGAATGATGAATTTGATAAGGAAAAGCAGTCCACCCTATTGGGAATTAGATATGTGGGATTTTCAATTACCTACCATAGGTAGCTAAGACCCAGATGAGCCTTCAGGATCTTTGGTGGATATAGCTTTATTGTGTAAATACCTAGAAGACTTCTCTGCCAAGGGTGCTATGGTATGTCTCTCCTATGCTCAATAAAATAAACAAAGGAAACTCACATGTTTGTATTTCCTCTTCCCTTAGGCATCTTACCTTGTTGTGATGGATCAGTATTAAGGCCTAGAGACTGTTTTTCCTTAATTTTTCCTCAGTTTTTCCTGAATTCCTCTTCCCCATATGTAACCTCTGACCTAATTCACTAGACGGAATGCCTTTAAATCGCACACAATTTCCTATACCATTTTCAGTTCTGTTTTCCTTCCTCCTCTTCCTCTGACCTTCTACTTATGGGAAGCTAGAAGTTGTAAAAAATAGAAAAATTAAAAAGTTTGTTTTAAAAAAATATATCTTAGCATCTCGAAAACAACCTCTTGCCAAAGGAAAGGGCAAGTCAAAAGGATTGTTGATTTCATTTCACTTCTGGGTCATCTTGAAACTGGGTCCTCTCTACTCAGGACATCCTCCTCACCTCCTCTCCACCTGAAACCTGGAATCCACCCCAGTAAATCACCTTGGGTTCTGATAGGTCAGCTATCCCCCTTATCATATAAATCCAGGTTTTTACTTTACTTCCCAGCAATCTCCAAACCGCGTCATGAGTAAGTGACCCTCTCCGGTTTAAACTTTGTGTCCCTCCATTTGAACGTCAGCTCCCTGAGGACAGGGAATTGCTTATGTTTATATCCCTAGCTTAGAAGAGGGCCTGGCACAGAATATGTACTCAATAATTGCATGTTCTTTCTCTATCTCTGTCTCCTTTAGACTAATTCTGGAGAGAAGGAGGAGAATGAACAAATTGGGTAAAGAAATGAATGTTTCTAAAGCATGTAAGTCTTTCAGGTGTACTCCTGAGAATTGAGATGGGATGTCTTTGGAGTCCAGTCTGGTGGTCTGTTCTTATAGATGACAAAAATAAGAATACTTTTGCTATTTTAGTATCTAAATTATCTTAAATGGGGTCCAGAATAAGACCTCCTTAATACAAATGCCTCTCTAGAGCAAATTACAGAATTATAGTAAAGGTCCAGCACACACACACATACACACACACACACACACACACACATAGTAAAACTTTAAAGATAAACCTCAAATATTATTTAGGCTACAGTAATCCAATTTGATCTGCCATATTTTTATTGGCCCTGCCCATATTTACAAAGATCATGCCTCTCTCATGGTTCATATAACAATAGACCAAGACTAATACAAGTATCTGCTTACTTACCAACCCCTCTTAGGGTTTCCACACAAACCCAGGCTTTGGGTGAAATGAGAGGAAAGGAGGTAGGGAACAGGACCTTCTTTGGTTTTTAAAAATGTTTAATTGATGCCTTTTGCCTTATATACATGAACATGACCACCACCACCCAGTACGTAACCCTCCCATGTAACAAAGAAACATTTCAACAAGACCAAGTGATAAGGGTGACCATATACAACAATGTAATCAACCTTCTGCACCCATACTTCTCCACCTTTCTGAGGAGAGGAGAGAGTTAAGAGCTTTTGACTTTGTTGAACACCTTCTTCCTGAATACTTTCTCCTCCCTCAATTTTTACAAGACTGCTCCTCTCCTGATTCTCCTCTCTGTCTGATCCCTTCATTCCTTTATAGTCTCCATTACTGGATCATCATTCATGTTCCAAACCCTAAGTGTATGCACTCCAGGCCCTGGTCTAGCCCTAGGATGTTTTCTCTTTTCTCTCTATATTCACTTTTAGAGATCTCATCAGCTCCCACTAGCTTCTATAACCTCCACATAGATGACTCCTGGATCTACATATCTAAACCTAGACTCTCTCTTGAGCTCTGGTCCTATATCCTAAACTGTCTACTGGACATCCCCAAACTCTCCTTCTGCCCAGATATCTGAAATTCAACATGTTCTTATACCTATCTTTCTTGCTTACTAATCCTACTGTTTCTCATAATTTTCTTTTTTTTTGTTGAGAGTACCATAATTCTTTAAGACCTGCAAGTTCACAATCTTGGAGTTAGTTTTAATTCTTCACTACCACAGTGCCTTCCCCCATATCTAATTTGTGTCCAAGCTTTATTAACCACTTCCACAGCATTTCTTCCATTTTCTTCCTTCTACTTACAACATTCCCTAATATTATAATTCACATTTGGGGTGAATGGGGTGTTCAGAGAGGACTAGCACCTCTGGTGTGAGAGTTTGCCCAGCCCTTTCAGGGCTGCTCATCTATTTTGGGGGTCTACCTAGCACTCAGTTCTCACCTGCAGTTCCAAGAAGCTATAGCATGCACAGTGGCTACACCCTGAGAAAACCGCCTGGGCAGAGAGACTAAGCTAGGTTGAAAGTGAACACTGGGCTTCAAATCTGTGGATGAGTTAGAGGATGTCTACCTCAAGCATATGAAGACTTTCCTCAATGGAATGGGCAGATGAGAACAATTTGTTCCAACAGCTGTGAAGGCCACTGAAGCAGGCACTGTGGAATACTTAGAGCTTGGTCAGGCATAGAAGATGTCAAAGTTATCCATCTTGACTTTTGTCCTGCCACTGGCCTTAATGACTCGGGAAGAGTGAGGTTGATCACTTTGAGCATCTGCCTCACTTAAATCCAACCTACCCACAAGTCAAGACAACACTCCTGATACCATTGGTCTTCTTCAAAAACAAAGAATGAACCACAGTGTTCCTGCTCAGTGCACTAGCTTCCTAATTGTTCTCCCCACCCCCAGGCTTAACAGCAACAATTACTACTGATAATCACTCTAACTCCCAGCCTGATGTCTTTCTTTTTCTTGGCCTGATTAAAGAGGTCATGCCCTGGCTACTTCTTAAACAGGCCTTTTCAATGAATGGGAGTTACCTCATCCTAAGTGAGTAAATGCAAAGACCTTGGCCTAACAGGCCCAAGGTTTCCCAGTGCATCCTGGGTCAACTCCAGTCATCCTGAGGAATATCTGGTCACTGGATCCAGATGGCTCTGGAGAAGTGAGGCTGGTGACCTTTCACAGCCCTCCCTCACTCAAAACCAAATCAAGTGCAAGTCATGTCATCATTTCTCTGATGGCATGGTCTTCTTTGGCAACGAAGGACAAACACAATCTTGTAGAAGATTGATTGATATGAGTCCTGGAGAATGCCAGGAGGTGGAGGCATGGAGGGGGAGTATTCCAAGCATGGAGGAGGGGATAGCCAGTGTAAAGGAAAATAGCTGGGATATAGAGAGGCATGTGAGAGGAATAACAAATAGATGTTATTATAGCTGAATCAAAGAGTCAAAGGAAGGGAGTTAAGCAGAAGACTGAAAAGGACCCAGGTGATAGAGAGATTTAAATACCAAAGGATTTTCTGTTTGAGCCTAGAGATAATAGGAAGCACCTGCAGTTCATTGATTTGGTGTGTGGGGGGGCAGTTGGTGTGACATGGTTAGAAATGATTTTTAGGAAAATCACTTTGGTAACTGAATGGCTTAGAATGTGGAGAGATATTAAACAGGGAGACCAGTTAGGAAATTATTTCAATAGTCCAGCTGTGAAGTGATCAAGGCCTGAAACAGGGTGGCAGCTCCATGATTGGAAAGAGGTGGGGCATGCCTAGGAGATGCTATGCAAGTGCAAATAAGACTTGACAACAGATTCCATATGTGGAGGGAGTGTTAATGAGGAATCAAAAATGATCCTGAGGAGAGAGACTGCGTGACTAGGAAGAAAATAATAAGAAAGTTGGGGGAAAGGCACAGTTTTGGGGAAAATATCATGAGTTCTACTTTGGATATATTGAGTTTGAGATGTTTACAGAACATTACATTTGAGATCTCCAAAAAGTAGTAGATGATAAAAGACTGGAGCTCTAGAGGAAGATTAGGGCTGGATATATAGATAGGGGAATAATTTACAGGTAGATCATTGAGTTAATGAGATCCCCAAGTTATAGAGGAAAAAGAGAAGAGGTCCCAGCATGTAGCCTTGAGGGATAGCCATGGTTAAGGGTATAAAGATCCAGTAAAGGAAACTGAGAAGGATCAATCAGATAGGTAAGAGGACCAAGCAAGGACAATGCTGTGAATATTTAGAGAGGAGAGAATATCCAGGAAGAGGGGATGAATCAATAGTATCAAATGCTGCAGAGAGGTCAGAAAGGATGAGGACTGAGTAAAGGCAAGAAATATAATACTGGTAAATTTGGCAGTTAGGTAGTGCAATGGATAGAGTGCTAGACCTGGGGTGCTGAATTCAAATCCAGAAAGACATTTACTATCTTTGTGATCCTAAACAAGTCACTTAATTCTGTTTTTCTCAGTTTCTCTTCTATAAAAATGAGTTGGAGAAGGAAATGGCAAACCACTCTAATATCCTTGCCAAAAAAACCTCAAATAGGATCATGAAAAGTTGAGCACAAATAAAAAATAATTGAATAACAACAACAGAGAGTACATCTTCAGTTGAATGATAAGGACAGAAACCAGATTGCAGAGGGTTTAAAATAAAGTGAAAGACGAGGCATATCCTAGAAGTAGAAGAAAGAAAAATGGATGATGTCCAGCAAAGATGGTTGGAACAATGGAGGTTTTATTGCTATTGTTGGGGTTTTTTTAGTAGTATTTTTCCCAATTGCATGTCAAGACATTTTTTAGCATTCATTTTTATAAGATTTTGAGTTCGAAGTTTTTCCCTCTCCATATCTCCCTCTTCTCCCACTTCTTAAAGTGATAGGTAATTTGATATAGATTATATATGTGCTATAATATAAAATGTATTTCAATCTAAGACACAGTGGTGAAAGAAGAAACAGATCAAATGAAAAAAAAACATGAAAAAGAATAAGCTAAGTAAAAAAAAGTATGCTTTGATCTGTATTCAGAGTCCATCAGTTCTTTATCTGAATGTGGATAGTATTTTCCTTTGTGAGTCCTTTGTACTTGCCTTAGATCATTGTGTTGCTGAGAACTGAGTAATTTCAAAGATGTTCATCACACAATGTTGCTGATGCTGTGTACAATGTTCTCCTGTTTCTGCTCACTTCACTTTGCATCAGCTAGTACATGTCTTTCCATGTTTTTTCTGAAATCTGCTTGTTCATCATTTTTTATTACACAATAGTATTCTATTACATTCATATGCCACAATTTGTTAAACCATTCCCCAATTGATGGGCATCTCCTCAATTTCTAATATTTTGCCACCACAAAAAAAAACTACCAGAAATATTTTTGCACATATAGGTCCCCTTTTTTATGATCTCTTTGGGATATAGACCTAGTAGTGCTATTGCTGGATTAAAGGGTAGGGAAAAAAATTTGGAACTTGAAACCTTACAAAGATGAATGTTGAAAACTCTCTTTAGAGAGGCAGAGCCAAGATTGTGGAGTAAAAGCAGGGACTTGCTTAAGCTCTCCTCCAAAACCCCATATACCTGTGAAAAATGACTCTAAACAAAATCTGGAATGGCAGAACTCACAGAATGACATTGTGAAGCAAATCTCCAGCCCAGGAAAGCCTGGAAGGTCGATGGGAAGCATCTATCATGCCAGTCTAGGAGCAGCAGTCCAACAAGGGCCATGTTGGCATAGACAGAGTCTGAGCAAGCCTGGGGGGACTGAATAATTAGCAGTAGAGGTGGTTTCCAGATTTCTTAACCCCAAAAAGCTGAGAACACCTTGAAAGGCCAAGGGAAAAAACTTGTCAGACCTGTGTGAGAGAGTAGTGTGGTCTGACCCCAGCCCAGGATGGTGGAGTGGGCAGAGGAGCCCTTTACAACTGCAGCAGGAGCAGCAGCAGCAGCTGTTTCTGGAGCACTAGGTCCACAGATTGTGGGGAGATCGAGTGACTGACTAGTTTACCCACTTCTCCTCCTCCCCTAGAAGTAGAGAATTACTTAGTAAAGAACTGAAAAGTCAAATAAATGGCTAGGGAAATGAGCAAAAACCAGAAAAAGAATCAGACTATAGAATTTTACTTTGGTGACAAGGAAGATCAAAATATACAAACAGAAGAAGACAACAAAGTCAAAGCTCCTGCATCTAAAGCCTCTAAGAAAAATATGAATTGGTATCAAGCCATGGAAGAATTCAAAAACGATTTTGAAAATCAAGTAGGGGAAATAGAAGATAAATTGGGAAGAAAAATAAGAGTGATGCAAGAAAATCATGAAAACCAAGTTAACTGTTTGAAAGGTGATGGAAAAAATGCTGAAGAAAATAACACCTTAAAAAATAGACTAATCCAAATGGCAAAAGAGATCCAAAAAACCAATGAGGAGAAGAATGCCTTAAAAATCAGAATGGGCAAAATGGAAAAAGAAGTAAAAAAAACTCACTGAAGAAAATAATTCCTTAAAGATTAGAATGGAGCAGATGGAAGCTAATGACTTTATGAAAAATCAAGAAACAATAAAACCAAAAGAATAAAAAAAATAGAAGACAGTGTGAAATATCTCATTGGAAAAAACCACTGCACTGGAAAATAGATCCAGAAGAGACAATTTAAAAATCATGGGACTACCTGAAAGCCACGATCAAAAAAAGAGCCTAGATATCATCTTTCAAGAAATTATCAAGGAAAATTGTCCTAATGTTCCAGAACTATAGGATAAGATAGAAACAGAAAGAAAGCACTAATCACCTTCTGAAAGAGATCCCAAAAGGAAAGCTCCTAGGAATATTGTAACCAAATTTCAGAGTTCCCAGGTCAAAAGAAAATATTGCAAGCAACCAGAAACTATTTGAGTATTGTGGAAACACAATCAGGATAACACGAGATCTAGCAACTTCTACATTAAAGGATTGGAGGACGTGGAATATGATATTCCAGAGGTCAAAGGAGCTAGGAATAAAACCAAGAATCACCTACTCAGCAAAACTGAGTATAATACTTCTGGGGGTGGGGAGGAAGTGGTCATTTAACAAAATAGAGGATTTTCAAGGATTCTTGATGAAACGACCGGAGTTGAATAGAAAATTTTATTTTCAAATACAAGAATCAAGAGAAGCATTTAAAGGTAAACAGGAAAGAGAAAATATAAGAGACTTACTAAAGTCGAACTGGTTACCTTCCTACATAGAAAGATATTATTTGTAACCCTTGAGAGTTTTCTCAGTATTAGGGTAGTTGGAAGGATTATGCCCATAGATATACAAATATATACACATATATACATACATAAATACATATATATATAATATGCATATATGTGTATGTTTGTATATATATATATATATATATATATATATATATATATATATATATATATATATATATTTTGACAGAGGGCACAGGGTGAATTGAATATGAAGGGATGATATTTTAAAAGATAAAATTAAGGAGTGAGAGAAGAATATATTTGGAAGAGAAAAGGAGAGATAGAATTGGATAAATTATCTCTCACATAAAAGAGGCAAGATAAAGCTTTTATAGTGGAGAGGAAGAGGGGAGAAGTGAGAGGGAAAGAGTGAATCTTACTCTTATCAGATTTGGCTTATGGAGAGAATAATATAAATACTCAATTGAGTACAAAAATCTAACACCCTACAGGAAAGTAGGGGAAGGGAATAAGCAGGGGGAAAGAGGGAAGGTGACAGAAGGGAGGGCAAATAAGAGGAAGGGGTAATTAGAAGGAAACACTTTTGAGGAGGGTCAGGATCAAAAGAGAGAAGAAATGGGGAGCAGGATAGGATGGAGGGAAATATAGTTAATCTTTCACAGCATGACTTTTATGGAAGTGTTTTGCATGACTGCACATGTATAACCTATATCAAATTGCTTACCTTCTCGATGGGGGTGGGTGGGGAGGGAGAAAAGGATAGAAGTTGGAACTCAAAGTTTTAAAAAAATGAATGTTAAAAATTGTTTGTACATGCAACTGGGAAATAAAACATGCAGGCAATGTGATATATCTTGTCCTACAAGAAAATAGAAGGATAGGGGATAAGAGAAGGGATGGGGTTGATAGAAGGGAAGATAGATTGGAGAAAGAGGTAATCAGAATACATGCTGTCTTGGAGTGTGGGGAGAGGAGAGATGGGGAGAAAATTTGTGACTTGAAATCTTGTGGAAGTGAATGTTGAAAACTAAAACTAAAAACAGAAAACTATTTTTACATAGAAAAAATAAAATATAGTTAAGTAAAAAAAATTTAGAATTTAAAATTTATACCACTTGGTGCATATATGTTTGTATTGATATTACTTCATTGTCTGTGGTACCTTTAGCAAGATGTAGTTTCCTTCCTTCTCTCTTTTTAATTAGGTCTATTTTTGCTTTTGCTTTGTCTGAGATTAGGATTGCTATCCCTGCTTTTTTTTTTTCACTTCATCTGAAGTGTAATAGATTTTGATCTAGCCCCTTACCTTTAATCTGTGGGATGCTCTGTGCTTCAAGTGTGTTTCCTGTAAACAATATATTATAAAATTCTGGTTTTTGATCCACTCTGCTATCCACTTTTGTTTTATGGAAGAATTCATTCCATTCACATTCACAGTTATGATTACTAACTGGGTATTTCTCTCCATCCTATTTTTTTCCTTCTGTTTGTCCTCTCTCCTCTCACTCTTTCCCTCTTCACCAGTGTTTTATTTCTGTCTGTCACCTCCCCTGATCTGTCATCCCTTCTGTCATTTCCCCTCCCCACGCCTTTACTTAATCCTCTCCTCTCTTACTTTTCTGTAGGGTAAGATAGATTTCTATATTCAATTGATTGTATACATTATTACCTCCTTGAGCCAACGGTGATGAGAGTAATAAGATTTAAGCACTACCCCTCACCCATTGTATACCTACCTTCATTGTAATAGGTTTTTTGCAACTCTTCATGTGAGATAATTTACCCCCATTCTACCTCTCCCTTCCTTCTGAACCTTGTATAATTTTCTTTCCTATCCTTTAATTATTTTTGTCATTCCCTCAAATTCACCTTATACTCATATCCTCTGACTATATATATTCCTTCTACCTGCACTATTAGTGATACAGTTTTTAAGAATTACAAGTATCATCTTCAAATGTAGGGATATAAACAGTTCAGCTCCATTGAATCCCGTATATTTTCTTTTCCCTTTTTCTTTTTTTTTCCTTTTTAGGTTTCTCTTGGGTCTTGATATTGGAGATCAAATTTTTTATTCAACACTGGTCTTCTCTGTATGAAAGCTTGAAGTCCTTCTATTTCATTGAATGATCATTCCCTTGATGTATTATGTTTAGTTTCACCGGGTAGGTCATTTTTGGTTGTAGTTCCAGCTCTTTGCCCTCTGGAATATTACGCTCCATGACCTCTGATCTTTTAATGTTGCAGATGCTAAGTCCTGTGTAATTCTGATTGTATCTCCCCAATATATGAATTGTTTCTTTCTAGCTACTTGCTGTATTTTTTCCTTGATGTGATATTTCTGAAATTTGGCTATGATATTCTTTGGAGTTTTTATTTTGGGATCTTTTTCCTGAGGTGATCAGTGGATTCTTTCATCACCTTTTTTGTGTTCAAGTTCCAGGGAATCAGGGCAGTTTTCCTTGATAATTTCTTGAAAGATGCTATCTAGGTCCTCCTTTTGATTATGGCTTTCAGGTAGCCCAGTGATTCTGACATTATCTCTCCTTGATCTATTTTCCAGGTCAGTTGTTTTTCCAATGAGGTATTTACATTTTCTTCTATTTTTTTCATTCTTTTGAATTTGATTGATTGATTTTTGATGTCTCAGAGTCATTAGCTTCCTCTTATCCGATTCCAACTTTTGATGAGTTGTTTTCCTCAGTTAGCTTTTGTACTTCCTTTTCCATTTGGCCAGTTGTACTTTTTAAGGAGTTGTTTCCTTCAGTGGATTTTTGTATCTCCCTTTCCATTTCACCAATTCTACTTTTTAAGTAGTTGCTTTCTTTTTCCAAGCTGTTGACTCTTTTTTCATAATTTTCTTGCATCACTCTCATGTCTTTTCTCAATTTTTCTTCTACCTCTCTAATATGATTGTTAAACTCCTTTTTGAGCTCTTCCAGGTATTTCTAGGCTTGTGACCACTTCCTGTTTTTCTTTGAGGCTTTGCCCATAGGTGTTTTGACATTGTTTTCCTCTTCTGAGTTTGTGTCCTGGTTTGCCCTGTCACCATAATAACTTTCAAAGGTCAGAATATTTTTTGGCATTTTTTTACTCATTTTTATTTTTTGCCTTTTCCCTTTCTTTTAAAATTGAGCTCTGCTCCTTAGGTGGAAGGGGCACTGTTTCAGGTTCCTTGTGCCAGGAGTTGAAGGTCCTGAATGTTTACCTGGTGCTGCACTGTTGTTGTCTTGAGGCCCACTGAGGACTCATGTCTGATGCTATGCTATGGGGGTGGGATGAGGAGTTTCTCAGTTCTCTCTAAGTCTGTTATTCTCTCTACCTACTAAGTTCCGAAACATACTTACAAATGCAATATTTAAAAATTCTACCATTTTTTTTCTTTATATATCCAATTTCAATCCTTCTCCACCTAATTTTGTCCAGACCTTGGTTATCCTTGATAAAGGGAACTTTTTGTGAGGAAACTCTCAGGGCCAAGGAGGATCTGCAGCTGCTTAGTAATTTATGTCTTAAAAACGGCTTCAGGCCCTAGGAGATTGGGGTGTGTCTAGAGTCACTGGGCCCAACCCAGTATTTGTGAGAGGCATGATTTGAATCTAGTTCTTACTCAGAAGACTGGCTTTTAATCCATTATCTGCCTCTGTCCAGGCTGCCCTTTACATAGTCACATTGGATTCTTAACTGTAAGATCTTACTTAGAAAATTCCCCTTTTCATTTAGCCCTGATTGAATGTGTGTTTAAGATAAGTATACTATGGCAGAATATACAAGAATCCTTTCTCAGTTTTTCTCCCTTTTTCCCCCTTCACTCCTCTCCCCTCAGCCTTCTCCCTAAGCTGAATGATTACACTTGGCTCGTTTCTGTAACTCAGTCTGAAAAATTCTTTATTCAGGGATGGACTAAGGGAGAATGTTTCTGGCTCAATCCCCCAGCTTTTCAAGGAATATTATGTGACTCAATCAATAGCTAGATGCCTTTTTCGTGGTGGAATTAGGAGTTGATGATTCCCTCTTCAATCCTACCCTTTGTAGCATGGGTGCCATGATGTGAAACTGGAATAGGGAGGGGGTAGGATATCTCTCTCCAATGCCCTTTCTCCTTTTAGCCCACCTTTCTACCATTTGATGTGCCTTGGGGTATTGTGTTGTGTGTCTTGTTCTGTTTCCTTTTGTCCTTCTCAGTTTCAGGTGAAAGTGGCAATCCCCACCTTACCTCAGGTTGTAGCCTTGGGGACCCTGGAGTCAAAACTGCAGGCAGGATATTGCAGTCAGCCAGCCTGGTAGGGAAAGCCCTGAGAAACCAGGGTGCTCTGGGGCTTGAGACCTGAGCATGTTTTCAACTTGGAACTGGAACTGATGTTCCAGTTGATGTAAGGAGTAACCTTAAAAACCTAAATGCTTAAAAGTTTAATTGTTTTGCAAAGCACTTGAGAAGGTTTCCATAAAAATTACATATGAAATAAACTGCTCTCCTCTTTTCAATACTTCTGACTTCCCTCTCAAGCTGCTGATCTATACCTATCAGCCTTAGAGCACCCACTTTTACTAGGGCCATGGAACTTGGAATAAAGAAACAAGCTAAGTTTTATACCTTCTAAGTCAAAATTTCTTTGTAAAAGTGAATCCTACTCCAAGATTTTAAATGGATCTGGGGTCTAGGGGAACCTTCCCCCTCTGCTTGAGGGGATAATACTATGTCAGTAGCGTTGGTGGAAATTTGAAAATTTGTCATTTATGGATTGTTTGTTCTCATTGATTGAAGACTGATACTATTTGCAATATTCAATTCTGAATAGAAGCATTGCTGCAACTGATGAGTTCTGTATTACCAAGTCAGTTACTGAGCATATTTTCTGGGGACTTCAACTTTGAAACAAGTGTTAAGTGTATATTTGAACCTTTGGAGCCTATAAATTCAAATGACACAATATGGAAGTATCTTTGTTCCCAGAGTCCCCTATCATGTGCCTTTACTCAAGTGGCTGAGTTAGTTATAGTGCCATGATGACCTTGGAGCCAGAATTTTATGCCAAATATTTGACCCAACTAGATTGGCAGGTTCAATGTGCCCAGGACTGAAATTGGAGGGAGAGAGTGTCTTGGAGTTAGATCTGGGATTGTGTTCTATAGGAAGGAGCCAAACTAAATTGTTTGTGTGTTTGTTTTAAACCTTACTTAATTATACAAGCCCCATTTGTGTAATTCTGTAAATTTGATCAGTTAATGATTGCTTGACCAATACTTTTTGTTATTGAATTCTATGCTGAAGTGTTGATGTATATTGATAATATTTCATATTATTGAGTGCTGTTCAGTATGGATAGAACTTTTAATGTGAGAAATTTGGGATCACTAGATTGCTACTGTTTACAAGAAATGTTCATATTGTTCTTTGACATTCAAACTACCTACACTGCTTCCCTATAGAAACTGGGATAAGTTGTTTCTTGTGTTTGCTTTATACATTTGGAGTCAATATTTCTTTTGTCAAAGCTAATAAAAATAGTCAATTGATCAACGAATTTTTGTTAAATAGCTAATATTTACCTAGAACTGTGCTAGAGAGCATAGATCATACTCATGTATTTCAGGCCACCCTGTTCTTCCACTCTACCCCTAGGCACTCTCTTTCCAAAACAAACTGGGAGGAGCTTGGAAAACTTTCCAATTAATGTTAGTTGTATGAGGTAATATCTGAAATGTAGATTCTCACCATTACTCTCTCCATGATGGTATATATGTTGGATAGTGTGAATACTAGGACTCAGGGTCACTTTACTCTTAAGCAAAGACTGGGCAGTGCAAGGTTGGCAACTCTATGCTTGTCTTGACATCCAGCTCCCATGTAATCGTTCTCCTCAATATATAGTCATGGATTAATATGAAAATATGTTTAATATGAAGGTATACGTAGAGCCTATATGAGATTGCATGCCATTTTGAGGGGGTGGAGGGTCGGGTGAGGGAGAAAATTTAAAAACTCAAAAACTTGTAGTTTTAAATGAATGTTTTAACTTGTAGTTTTAAACTGAATTTTAAATTTTAAAACTTGTAGTTTTAAACTGAATGTTTTAAACTCAAAATAAATAAATTTAAATCTATCTATCTAGTCATGGAAGCCTCTTACTCCAATCCATTCTTTCTGAGATCCCATGATAACACAGCTCCCCATGCTCCATCGCTCAACCAAATCCTCTCTTAACCCAGAAGCTAATTCTCAAACTCCTTCCTTCCCACCTCCATGCTGGTTACATCATTTCCATGACCAAACTATAATTACTTGGGAGTTTTCTTCTTATACCAAGCTTAAAGTTGCCTCTTTGCCTGTTCCACATTACTTCTAGTTTTCCCCTCAGGTGCCCAACAGGACAAGTCTAATCACATTTCCACATGACGATCTTTCTAGTACTTGAAGTTATCATGCCATCATTTACCACTTGCACACTCTCTTCTCCAAACAAAGACTCTCCAGCTCTTCAGTCACTCCTTTATGTAATTTAACCCTTCCCCATTATGACTGTATTCCTCTGAACTCTATTCACCTTATCAATTTTTTTTGTAAAATGTGATAACCCATAGCAAAACATGTGTGATCTATCATAGTGCTATTGGACTACTATGGGACTTCTTTATCACTGGGAGTAAAGCCTTTATTAATATGGCCCAAGATTCACTCTGTAGATTTTTCAGTCGACTGAATCATCTCAATCTCTTGTCAGACAAACTACTATTTAAGCCTGTCTTTCCCATCTAATACTTGTGAATTTGAATTGTCCAACCTAAAAGCTAAATTTGAATTCCTCCTCTGACCCTAGTTGTGTGACCTTGGGTGAGTTGTTTCATTTGATTTAGCCTCAGTTTTCTCATCCGTAGAATGGAAATAATAGCACTGTATGATTTACCTCATAGAGTAATTGTGAGGATCAATTGAAATATAAAGGTCTTTTCGATGTCAGCTATTATTATGATTTCAAAGATTATTGAATGCCAGGTAGAAAAATCATAAAATCTTCGGGCTTTAAAGGATAGAGCACAGTAATGATAGCAATGACAGTAGCGAGCATCTATGCATGTTTTAGGGTTTGAAAATCACTTATCCAACTTCTGTCTCATTTTACCAATTACCATTATTGTCCCCTTTTATACATATGAGGTAACTCAAGCAGAAAGAGTTTCAATGACTTGCCCAGGGTCATAGAGCCAGTAAGACCCTGATCTTCCCAATTCCAGGTCCAGTGTTCTATTCACCGCAGCTCCCAGTAGCCTGGTTCAACCTCCTTTTTCACAGAAAGGTAAACTGAGGCCCAGGAGGGTGAAGTGATTTGCCCAAGGTCACACAGCTTGTTAATGACAGAGATGTGAATTGACCTAGGCCTCCTGACTCCTAGTTCATTGTCTTTTCCATTACAATTGATCCCTTGTAGGTTCATACGCAAGCTCTCTTTCAAAGAAGTTTGTCTAGCAGAGATCATGGATCCTTGAAGAAAAGTCTGGCAACAGAACACATAATAGTTCAGAAGAGAGAGATTGGAATCAGAGGGTCAAGTAGGAAGCTGTTTTAGTAATCCATGCATGAAGTAATTAGCACCTGGTTTCAATTGGTAACTAATGGAATGGAAAAGATGAATCTACGGGAAATTTCCCAAGAGGATCAATCAAAAATGATTCCAAAGTCTTCATCTTAGGTAGATGTGAGAAATATTAGGAACACTGCCAGAGACATTAGTTGAGAGGGGGTAGCGTAGCTTGTTTGGAGGGGGAAATATAGTTTTGAATATATTGAATTTTAGGTGTTGGCAGAATATATAAGTAGAAAAATTTAGTAAGCAATAGGAAATATAGGATTGGATATTGGGTGATAGGAGAAAATTAGATTTTGGAATCATTAGCATAGAAGTATATAATAAATTAAAACCAAGGGAAAGGATAAGTTCCTCCTGTGTACCTAGTACAAAGAGAAAAAAAATGGACAAGACTTCCTTGGAATGAGAAGATTTCCATAAAAGTTAAATATGAAACCAACTCTTCATGCCTTTTTAACACTTCTGATTTTCCTCTCAAGCTGCTGACCTGTACCTGTCAACCTTAGTGGACCCACTCTTACTAGTGCCATGGAAGAAGCAAAGTCAAATAGCTCCTGTCTTCTGATCAGTGCTCATCAACCTGTTGTGCTACTCTGGTGGACCAGCTGCTTGTGATGTTACTTTGGGACACATGGTCTCCATGTTTGAAATTTGGTCCCTACCCACCCACTCCCCTCTCTACCTTGTTGTAATGATGTTGTGTCTTCCTTCCAATTTGTCCTATTCCTGTCAGCTTAATCTGACTCCTTGGCCTGGCTCTTAGTTTTTAAGTTCTAGGCTAAGAACTAGTGCTGACCTAGTAACTCTGTGGATTAAAATTTTCTGATCATGTTATTATTAGTTAAGACAGAGAGCAGGGTCAGACTGGAGAAACATGGGTTAATAGTGGAAGTTTATTTGTAATTCAGAAAATGCTGGGAAATTGACAAACTCCTTCTTGGCCAGATTCCATGTGCTGACTTTTCAACATGCATATAAAGCTATGATTGCAAATGCATTCCTGACTTTGACTACAGAGAATGTTGAATTCAGTAATGCATTCCGGGAAATAGATAAGATTTTTAAAAGTAGTTTTTAAGTTTAGAGTACTATACTCACAGATAGTCTATGCTCTGTGCTCAATCTGTGGTAGAGCGTTCTGAGCTCATATTGGTCTGATCAGCCACAATTTGACATATTGAAACTTGAGTTTATCATGGTGATGTCATTTGGGTCCTCTTTGAGAATGAGGGACAATAATCAACTGTACTCACAAGTTATACTTTATCCTTCATTCTCAAAGAGGACCATGACAACAGGGAGATGATGACATCTTAATTATTTTGATTTGAGTGAGGGAGGGTGGTGCAAAGTCACCAGCCTCACTTTCTCCTCCAGAGTCATCTGGGTCCAAAGGCCAGATAACAATCAAGATGACTGGAGATGACCCAGAATGCAGTAGCCTTTTAAGCTAAGATCTCTTCAAGTTCTCATTTTGAGTGAGGCAACACCCATTCACTGAATGGGCCTCTTTAAGAAGTGAATCAAGGGATGGCCCCTTTAATAAAAAAAATCAAACTGGGAGGGGAACACCCTCAGAGTTGCTGGCCAAAAGAGAAATAGTTACTATTTGCACTCACTCAGGACCCAAAAAAATAACTATTAAGTGTTGCTTGGGCAGGGACCTATTGTTGCCCAATAAGACTTGAGATCCAGCGTGAAGTAGGCTTAAGGCTTGGTGTTTGAAAAAGAGGTCAAGCCAGTAAAACCCAAACTAACTAGGTAGCTTTTGGCCATCACGATTTCCTTTCCTTTGGGCACCCTCAGGTGAGGAGAGAGGAGAGGAGAGGAGGAGAGGGGAGAGGAGAGGAGAGGGAAGGGGAGGGGAGGGGAAGGGAGAGGACAAATTGAATTGCCCAACTGGAATTGGCCAACTGGGTTCCCATTCAGGCAGCTCAGACTACTCACAGATTGTGGTTTATCCTTCATTTTTGAAGAGAACCATGACATATTAGAGTACTGTGCTGCAGTGGTTTCAAACGAATAGAAATAGAAGTTACTAATCTGTGTACTATTCTGTATAACCCTACAGGCTACATATTGACTTAATTTTAAAATGTAACATCATCTATATTTTATTGTATTTTTATTTAGTATTTCCCAATTACATTTTAGTCTGCTTTGCACCACACTCAGGAGTGTTGTGGGCAATGACATTTCTTCTCTACTGGCTTCTATTGGAAAATATAAAAGAAACAAAAGACATAATAATGTATTGGAAAGAACAGTGGATTTGGAATGAGAAGAAATGAGTTTGAAATCTGGCTCTGCTACTCACTAACTGTATGACCTTGACCTTGAGTGAGTTGCTTTCCTTCCATTGAATTAGGCAATCTTTGCTTGCTTACCTTTATAACAAATATGCATAGTCAAGTAAATCTCTTATCGTCTAATCTCTGAGTCTATGAATCAAGATCATTAATTGGTATATTATAATACAGCAATTCTTTCAGGGACAATTAAGGATAAATTGGGTGGTTTTTTCCAGTAGTGTTTGGCTTTCTTTCTTGTCTTCAGTTATTGATAGGATGTAAGCTTCCTTGAATTTAAGTTGTGATTCTGAATTTCAGTTGAGACTCCAGGTCACCTAAGAAAATCAGATAACCAAACTTATTAAGTCAACAACCTTAGTTTTTACCCATAAGTCTAAGTCAGTAGATTCTTGTTCTAGGACCTGATTGGGGCTTCCCTAAGACCCACTCCCTCTAATTAATTGTTGTTTTAAGGACCTAATCTATTCTTTTGGGGGATAGGAAGAGCCTTATATTCTCTCCCTAGTGGACTACTTTTTCCTTTTTGAAGTCTATTTCTCTTTTAACTGAGTCTTGCTGAATTACTGCTACCCATTTGTTATCAGACTCAACCAAAAAATGCCAAATAAATACATTAATTTCAGGGTAACCTTTTCTTTTTCACTTCCATATTTCAGTTTTTAAGAGTTTCATAGGCTTAAAAGAATGTAGAAAAACCTATTTTCCTCTTTCCATACATTTTTCATAGTCTTTATTGAATGTTGACTCTTTACATCTGCTTACTTAGCATGAAAATACCTATCTTTTCTTTTTCTATGACTATTTCCTCAAACTCATGACTCTGTGTGTGTATCAGGCAAGAAAAAAATTAATCAATCAACAAGAATTTTTAAGTGCCTGCTATGTGGTACCAGGCAATGTGCTAGGCACTGGGGATACAAGGATAATCGCTAAACACAAGAAACTTTCGCTGTAACACACATACACACACACTACACACACACGGAAGCTATGTACAAAATACATAAGAGTCACATAGGTCTCTTAATGACGAATGACAGACTAATAGGAAGATCTGATTTCAGACCCGATCTCAGATATTTACCAGATGTGTTACTGGGGACAAGTAATTTAACTTATCTTGGCTTCTGTCTATTTATTGTAAAATGATGATCATAAGAACAACTACCTGACAGAGTTGTTGTGGAAATAAAATGAGAAAATATATGTAAAGTTCATTACAAATCTTAAAGTCAATCAATTTGATAAACATTTTTAAGCACCCATTATGTTCCAGGCATTACACTAAGTCCTGGGGATACCAAACCTCACAATTTAATGGGGAAGACAACAAATAAACATATACAAAGCAAACTATATGCAGGATAAATAGGAAATAATTAATTAACAAATGGAAGGCACTAGAATTAAGAGGGGTTGGGAAAGGCTTCCTGTAGAAGATGAACTTTTAGTTGGGACTTAAAGGAATCCAAAGAAGCTAACAGGCAGAGATAAGGAGGAAGAGCATTCCAGGCTTGGGGAACAATCAGAGAAAATACCCAGAGTCAGTAGATGGAGTGTTTTTCACGGAACAGCAAAGAGTTCAGCGTCACTGACTTGAAGAGAATATGACAAGGAGTAAATTGTATGTTAAATATTATATAAGATAATTTGGAGGGAAGGAGGAACTAGCAGCTGTAAAAACCATATTCTTCATCCTCATCGTGACCTCCATTCCCTTCCCCCTTTAGTTTCTAATACAGTATTGAATAATAGTGGTGATCAAATACATCCTTGTTGCTGTTTAGTTGTTTTGATTGTATCCAACTCTGTGTCACCTCATTTGGCAAAGGTACTGAAGTGGTTTACTATTTCCTGACTTGCCCAGGGTCACACAGCTAGCAAATGTCTGAGGTCAGATTTGACCTCATGAAGATAACTCTTCTTGATTCTAGGCTCAGTGCTCTATCCACTGTGCCACCTAGTTGCTCCCAAAGTACATTCTTACTTTACTTCTGATCTTATTGGGGAGGCTTCTAATTTATCCCCATTATATTATATTTATCCCCATTTTCTTGGTCTTGGTTTTAGATAGATACTACTTCTTACTTAAAGAAAGACTCCATTTATTACTGTGCTTTCTGGTGTTTTTGATGGTATCAGTTGTTTTATTTTGTCAAAATCTTTTTCTGCATCTATTAAGAATTTTGTTGTTTTTGTTATTTATATAGTCAATTATACTTATAGTTTTACTAATATTAAACTAGCCCTGCATTCCTGGTATAAATTCCACCTGGTCTTAGCATATGATTTTTGTGATATATTGTTGTAATCTCCTTACTAATATTTTATTTTTAAAAGTTGCTTCAATATTTGAGGAAACTGGTCTATAGTTTTCTTTCTCAGCTTTTACTCTACCTGGTTTATGTATCAAGACCATATTTCTGTTTTAAAGAAATTTGGTAAGACTCCATAACCTATTTTTTCAAATAGTTTATTTAATGTTGGAGTTAATTATTTCATAAATGTCCTTTGTAAATTCATCTGGTTTTGGGAATCAGGAAGTACATTGATGGCTTGCTCAATTTCTTTTTCTGAGATAGGGTTGGTTATTTAAGTATTCTATTTCCTCTTATGTTGATATGGGCAATTTATACTTTTGTAAATATTTATCCATTTCACTTAGATTGTCATTTTATTGGCATATAATTGGGTAAAATAGTTTCTAAAAATTTTTTAGTTTCATCTTTATTATTGGTGCAGTCACCCTTTTCACTTCTGAAACTGGTAATTTTGTTTTTTCTTCTTTTAAAATAAAATTAACCAATGGTTTATCCATTTTCCCCTGCTGAAAATCAACTTCTTGTTTTATTTAGTACTTCAATGGTTTTCTCAATTTTATTAATATCATCTTTTGTTTTTAGATTTCCATTTTGGTGTTTAATTGGGGATTTTTAATTTGTTCTTTATCTAGTTTTTTTTAGTTGGATGCCTAATTTATTGACTGGCTCCTTTCTTTCTTTTATTAATATATACTTTTAGAGATATATTTTTTTTTGCCTCAGTAATGCTTTGGCTATATCCCATAAATTTTGGTATGCTGTGCTACTGTTACTATCTTTAATGAAATTATCAATTGTTCTATCATTTGCTCTTTGATTCCCTCATTCTTTAGTATTACATTATTTAGTTTCCAATTAATTTTAATACATGCTTCCACAGTCCTTTATTAAGTGTAGTTTTAGTTTCAACATAATCCAAAAGAGTGCATTTAATATTTCTACTTTTCTGCGTTTGTTTGTGAGGTTTTCTGTCTTAATACATGATCAGTTTTTGTGAGGGTGCCATATACAGATGAGAAAAAAAGTACACCCCTTTCTATTCCCATTCAATTTTCTCCAGAAGTCTGTCATATCTAACTTTTCTAAAATTCTATTCACTCCTTAACTTCTTTTGTATTTATTTTATGGTTAGATTTGTCTAGATCAGAAAGGGGAAAATTGAAGTACCCCACTAGTAAAGTTTGTTTATTTCCTCCTGTAACTAATTTAATTTTTCTTTTAAGAATTTAAATGCTATTCCATTGGTACATATATGTTTTGCATTGATATTACTTCACTGTGATGGTACCTTTTAGCAAGATGTAGGATCCTTGCTTATCTCTTTTAATTAGGTTATTTTGGCTTTTGCTTTGTCTGAGATTTGCTTGTCATTCATTGTTTTATACAGGACTAATTAGAATACTATTACAGTCATTTGTGGCCATAATATTTATTAAAAGATGAATTTATAAAGGAGCATAACAAGAATAACTGGCTTTATATAATGTCTTGTAGTTTGCAGAACACTCTGTATGCCTCAAAAAATGGTGTGATATAGGTGCTTGACCTCATTTTACAGATGAGAAAAGTGAAGTTCATTGAGATTAAGTGATTTACCTATAATCACAAAACCAGTAAGTATCAAAAATGAGATTAAAACCCAGGTCCCTATTGCAACCTGTATCTGGAGCTATGAAAATTTTCTGTGTAGGAAGAAGATTCTTATCCTCAAGGAGCTTGTTTGTGATAACAGAAGTATTATAGATTGTCTGAGGTAGAAGGAAAACTAGAGATCATCTAGTCTAACCCTCTTATTTTACAGATGGAGAAACTGAGATGTTAAGTGACTTGCTCAAGATCACACAGGTGGTAAACATCAGAGCAAGGGTTGAACCAAGGTCTCCAAACCCAAAGGTCTCCAGTGCTGTCTCCATTAGACCCCTCTGACTATCCAATGAAGCATCAGTTGCTGGTGAGATGAGACACATAAGCTGAGCTGAGGTGAATTATGTGTCTGAGCCATGTTCTGTTATAGGGAAGACTTCAAGGAGGAAGTCATCTTTGAGTTATGTTATAAAAAAACAGGCTTGGCAAAAGAAAACAAGGAGCTGATCTTGCTGGGTGGGAAGACCTGTTATAAAATTCAGGGGAAGGAGAAAACGAGGCATAACCTTAGGGCTCGTAAGAGGAGTTAACTGACTGGGCTAGTGTGTGCAACATGTAAGTCTAGCAACTCTTATTATGTCCTTGGGTGATAAGGTTGGGCGTCTTTTTCCGTATGAAGTCTATTTTAGCTCATTATTAAATTACCTTTAGAGATATCTCCTCCAAACTGAACAATCTCAATGAAAATAATCGAATTTTGATTTGAAAGGGAATTTAACTGTGATTTAGTCCAAGTTCCCATCCACTGAGAATTATTTTATATTATACCTATTAGAGAATCAACCAACCAGCCCTTACCTATATAACTCTAGTGATAGGGAGCTCATGACATCACTACCTCACAAGACAGCCCATTCCATTGTTCAAAAGCTACATTTAAGTGAAAACTCTTCCTTGGTTTCATTGTTCCTAGTTTTATCTTGTGGAGTGACATGGAACAAGTCATATTTTTTCTTTTTACATGTTGTTGCCCCAAGTGTGGGTAGCTGAGTGGCACAGCGAATAGAAAGCCAGGACTAGGAATCAGGAAGACTTCTCTTCCAGAGTTCAAATCTAGCCTCAGGCCAGATGACCCTAGCAGCATGACCTTACCCTGTTTAGCTCAGTTTCCTCATCTATAAAATGAACTGGAGGAGGAAATGGCAATGCACTCCAGTAAGTTTGACAAGAAAAACTCTAAAAGGGGTCATGAAAAGTCAGACAGGACCGAAAAACAAATAAACAACAAGACCCAAGTATAAGTTAAGTTCCTAGAGGGCAAAGACTGTTTCTTGTTTTGTTTGTGTATCTCCATCCCCCAGCAAAGTGCCTTGTACATAGTAGGTGCTTAACAGGTTGATCTGAGTGTAAGTCTTTGAAATACTTGAACCCCTTTTTTATAGACCTGATTATTTAACCCTTTAATCATTCTCCTGACTCTCTTCTGAAAACTTTTAAAGTTCTTCATGACTCCCTTTATTTCCTAAGCCTATAGCTGGATCAGGGGATCCTAGATTTAAAGTTGAAAGGGATTTTAGAACTTATCTGGTCTGATCCCTTCATGTTATAGATGAAGAAGCAAGGTTACCCAGTTAATAAATGGCTGAGTCTACCAGATATAAGTTGCTGAGGAATGGAGGGTACAATGGAAAATTGGCTTCCAGGTATTTACTATCTTCTTTATTCTGAAACTTGGGACTATTTCATTCCTGTTATTTTAAATTATAGGACTATTAAAGTTATCAATAGTTGCAAGAAAAAAAGTGATTTAAATCACTACTGATTAGAGAAATGCAAATAAAAACAGCTCTTATATACTACTCTTAAGTTCAATCTGTATTATTAACATTTTCTTCATCACTTTCTTAAGTCCACATAGTCAACGAAAGAATAAATCAAGCCCGGATTTGTAGTTTGCTGATTTCCAAAGTGTAACTAGTCACATTGAAGTTTTGCCAATAGGAGGCTCTGCTCTGTTTAGAGTTGGCTCTAGCCCACCTGAGCATGTACTCCTACGTTTTCTCCTCTTCAGACTAAATGCCTCAAATCTCTTCCATCTCTAATTCATCTTCAACTCAGCTGTCAATTTGATCTTTCTACAGAACAAGTCTGACCATGTCAACATCCTGTTCAATAAATACCAGTGGTTCCCTATATCCTCTCCAGGATAAAACATAAAATCCTGTTTGGCATTTAAAGTCCTGCATAACCTGCCTTCCTCCCTACTTTTCCAGTTTTCTTCTGCCTCATTCAACCACACATACTCTGCAGTTCAATAATCCTGGCCTCCTTGTTGTTCCCACATGTAACACTCATCTCCCAGTTCTGGGCATTTTCACTAGCTCTTCCCTATGCCTGAAATGATCTTCCTTCTTAGCGCCACCTCCTAGCTTCCCTGTTTTTCTTCATCTAAACTAAGGTCCCATCATCATCAAAAGCTTTTCCCAATCTTCTTTAATTTTTGTGCTTTCCTTCTGAGATTACTCCCAATTTATCCTGTATAAATTTTGTTTGTACATAGTGTGCATATTTTGTCCCTATTCCTTAAGAGCAGGGGCTATCTTTTCCCTTTCTTTGTATCCCCAGTGCCTGGCACATAGCTTAATAAATGCTATCGACTGACTACTAAATGTTCCCCAATATTTAAATTATTCCCTATTTGACATGGATTCCAAACTCCTCATCCTTTTCACTCTATTCTGGATCCATGAATGTCACTTCTTAAATATGACACCCAGAACTCAATAACATATTTCATTATCTTTGTATCTCCAGAGCTTAGCATAGTGACTGGCACATAGTGCTTAGTAAATATTCATTGAGTGATCGCTAGAATTTAATTCGTCTGGAGTATCATGTGACTCACCTCCTTTCTTCTAGTCACCAAACTTCTGTTAATATGACCAAAGCCAGCATTTATTTGTTTTACCAGCTTGGTTACTGTATTGAGCTTCACCCAAAATTTCTAGGTCTTTTGAACATTCACTAGTGTTGCTTTTAAATGTTTTTTCTTTTGTTTTTAAAACACAAACACACACATGTGTATGTATATGTGTATACATATACATACACATATGAATAAAATACAAGACAGCTCTCTGGTTAAAAGAGGAAATATACATATAAATGTTTATGTGCACATATACAAATGGATATATATGTGTACATACACATATGTAGATATGTACGTGCCTATATTTTGTATATACAAATGTATCATTGTATGTATACATATATTTTATACATATATATATAGCACATATATACATGTCATATATACTGCTGTTATTCAGTAGTTTTGGTCATACTAGATTCTTTTCAACCCCATTTGGGGCTTTCTTGGCAAAGATACTGGAGTGGCTTACCATCTCCTTCTCCAGTTCGTATGACAGATGAGGAAACTGAGGCAAAAAGGAATAAGTGATTTCCCTAGGATCAAACAACTAATAAAAGTCTTAGGTGATTCAAGCTCAGAAAGATGAGTCTTCCTTACTCCAGGTCCAGCCCTCTATCCATTGCACCACATATATAAAAATGTATACATAAACACATGCATGGATACATCTTCCCTCATCAGAAAGCCATCCCTTATAACAAAGAATAAACAAAGAAATGAAGGAAAAAGCAGTGGAAAAAAACTAACCAACGTATCAGCATGTCCTTCAAAAGAATCAAAACCATTCTGAAGACTTAATAAACTCAGGAACTAGCAGATCATGATCTTGACACTGCTTCCTATTTTTGTTGTTCAGTCATTTAATTGTGTTAAACTCTTTATGATTCCATGGACTCTAGAACACCAGGCCCTTCTGTCCTCCACTAGCTCTTGAAGTCTGTCCAAGTTCATATTCGTTGTTTCCATGACACTATCTATTCATCTCACCCTCTACTGTCTCCTTATCCCTTTACCTCTAATCTTTCCCAGCATCAGAGTCTTTTCTAGGGATTCCCATCTCTTTATTAGGTGACCAAAGTATTTAAGTTTTAGCTTCAGTATTTGGCCTTCCAGTGAATAGCCTGAATGAATTTCCTTAAATACTGACTGATTTGACCTCCATACAGTTCAAAGGACTCGCAAAATCTTCTTAAATTTGATGATGTTGATGCTGCAATTTTCAGTGTTCTAGATAGTCCAACTCTCACAGTCATATATTGCTTCTGGAAAAATCATAGCTTTGACTACATGGACCTTTGTCAGTTAAGGTAACATCTGCTTTTTAGTATGCTAGCCAGATCTGCCATATTTTTCCTTCCAATAAGCAAGCATTTTTTAATTTCATGGCTGTTATCACCATCTGCTGTGATCTTTGAGCTCATCTAGGCAGCTTCTATTTCTTCTCCCTCTATTTACCAGGAAGTGATGGGGCCAGTTGCCAATATTTTAGGGATTTTCATGTTAAGTTTCATACCAGCTTTTATACTCTCCTCTTTCACCTTCAAGAGGTTTCTTAATTCCTTTTCACTTTCTGCCACCAGAGTAGTGTATCTGCATATCTGAGATTGTTGCTATTTCTCCCGGCAACCTCAATTTCAGCTTTTGATTCATCCAGCTTGACATTTTGCATGATGCATTCTGCATAAAAGTTAAATAAATAAGGTGACAACACACAGCCTTGCTGAACTCCTTTTCCAATTATAAACCAATCAGTTGTTCCATATTCCATTCTAAATTGTCTTTGAGGATTTGTCACATTTTGTTGTGCTGTGTACAGCCAAAGGTTTTAATGTAGTTAATGAAGCAGAAGCAGATTTTTTTCTGGAACTCCCTTGCTTTCTCCATAATGCAGTGAATGTTGGCAATTTGGTCTTTAGTTTTTCTGCCTCTTTGAAAAAGCAGCGTGCTCTTCTGGTTTCTTGGTTCAGATACTGATGAAACCTAACTTGCAGATTCTTAAGAGGAAGAACTGACACAGAAGAATTAGATGGAGGAGGAGAGCTAGTAGTTCTCACTGGGAATGGGTTTAAGAGGAAATAATATGTATGTTTCCAGAAAGGCATAAAAGTCTTCTAAATTCAGAAAGAAATAAAAGACTAAGGGGATGTGGAGGGAGGAGACAAAGGAGGAATTTCAAGGCGAAGGGAGAGGATAAGGGAGAGTTCTTTGGTGGGTGAGTAGGTTAAGTAACTGGAGGGCAAGGTGGTGAGTAGAAGTAAAGTAGAGGAGTCAGGAAGGATAAGAAATAGGAAATACACACAAACGTAATATAAAGATCAGGAGTAGAATTTATTAGGGGGGAAAAGCAGAGGTAGTAATTATGATCTCAGATAAAGTTAAAGCTAAAATAAATATAATCAAAAGATAAAAAAGGGACACTATACTATATGTCAGCCATATTAATCCATATTGTTTTAGACTCTTTACAATAATCAAACACTATAAGGTTGGAATAGTGTTGTGGTATAGGAAATGATGAGTTGATGGGCTTGGAAAAATATGGAAAGACTTGGACCTGTGAAGGAAGATGTTATCTACTCTCAGAGAAACAGAGGACAAATAAGTATAGCACATTCTTACATAGAGGCATATGAATGTATGTTTATATATAAGTATGATCATAGATATCTAAGCATATGTATGTGTATACATGTATATATCATTTACATGTGTGCATATGTGTATGCATATATGTATGTGTGTGTGCATATCCGTGTTTAATTTTAGCCTTCTTGGGGGAGGCGAGAAGGAAGGGAGGAAAAAAAGAATAAAGTAAAAAGTGCACATCAGAGAACAAAAAACTTACAAGAAACAAAGAAAAGATGGACAGCCTGAAACACAAGGTGCAGGTATTTATTACATAGGCTTTCTTGAAATGGAAATTTATCGTTGTATTATTTTTAATCCTTTCATGTTTTGCTGTGCACATGGCAATACTTTTTTCTTTTATATTTAAGTTTTAGTATTTACATTTGTAATGTGTCTCTTTTTCTTTACTTATTGTGTATTCAAGTTTTAGTATTTAGGTTTAAAATAAATTAATTTTTAAAAACAAATAAAGGCAGAAAAGAAGGAACTAACAGCCTAAAATATATATATATATAAATGTCTAAATATTTGTACTCACTAAAGATCTTGTAAGAGTTGGAGAGCAAAGATCTTGTGCTCAATACACAAGACTTCTCACTTTGATTTCTCACTTCCTTACCTCTCCACCCCACCCCAACTTCAAGGACAGTCTCAAAGGGGCAGAAACTAACAAAATCAGAGCCTGAAGAAAGTAGGTGGGAGAGGAAAAGTAGACTCAATCAGCCTCCTTTATCTTTGTCACAGGAGAGGACATTTATTGTGCAATTTTGTGGGCATTAATCAGCATCAAAGATTTTTTCATGCCATTTGGAAGAACCACATCCTTCTCCCCATTCCCACAACCTCCCTAAATCAAGCCCCAGATACATGGTACCCTGCAATAGAAACCATGGGAGCACTAGGACAAAGGTTTCAAGAAGTTAAGTATTGGTATTAATTAAACAGTGTTGAATGAGAGGAATTAAATGGGGGCATTGGAGGGAGGGATGGGATGGTTTTAAAGTCTTACTTCTTAAGGGTTAGAGTTGCCTCATAAAATCTTACTTGTGGAATCATCTTCATACCATCTTTGTGAGGTAGACTATTAAAACAACAATAATCTACTCATCAGGGGCCACCCACATGTTTCTGCCCCCCATCTCAGCCTGCCTTGGTTGTTCAATTTAGGATGATGTCAATTTTGATTTTAGCCAAGATAGAAGTATCCTGTTTTTGTCAGTCTGGAAGAATGTTTGTCTAATTACTTTATAATCAGGAAGCATGGCACAATTCTAGCAAATCAATCTAGAATCCTTTATTTCATATATAACTATTCCAGTTGATTGTAGGACCTACCCTAAGACAAATTCATCATTTTGTATTTTAGTTTCCCCAGTTATAATATGAAAGGATACTTGCCTCCTACCAAACTTACAGTACTTTTTTGAGAATTTCCACGAGCATTGGAGACTATCTTCCAATCTTATTCCAACCAACAGGTACCTATCAAACACTTCAATGTATGAGACAGCCATATAACGGATAGAGAGGTGGTTTTGGGAAAGGAAGACCTAGATTTAAATCCTCTCTCTGCCACATAGTGGTTGTATGAGTTCAGGAAAATCAATTAATCTCTCAGTACCCTTAAAAAACTCTCTAAATGAATAAGTTGCCAAGTACATACCAATCTGAGTTAGTTAGAGGGAGTTTTCTCACCAGCCAGCTCCCTTCACTAGTGAAATCATAGGCCCAGTGCACCCCACCATTAGATTACAATAATATCTCCAAGTTGGAAACCGGAATCACCCAAAGCTACACAAAGCTTGAAGAGAACTTGAAGACTGAAGAGACTGAATCTCTTTTCAGCTTGTTTATTTCCCCTCTGCCTTACCCGTGGGCTGGGGCATTAATCGTCACCAATGAGAAGAGAGTCCCATACCAATGGGCTTTGGGACAGGGGTTATATTACATATAGTAATGCAATAGGTAATATATATATAATATGCAATATAATAATTTATATAATACATATTTGAATCTGTTGCAACACTACCACTTGAGCACAGATCCATTGGATGTGAGAATCAATTCACTAGCATTAGTCAGATTCAGGATATTAATGAGCAAACACAGTTTAAGTAGTCTTCACCACCATGGTACCAATTTTATTCTTGTTTCAAGAGCTAATCCTTTTACTCATCTTATTCCCCATTCCCAATTAAAATAGCAAGCCTTATTTAATAACATTTCCTCCTCTGCAAGATTGAAAAGAAAAAAATTATTTTACCCTGAATTCAAATTAAACTTCTAGAATCAGAATTAAATTTATATAAATACCATATGACAAAGAACCTACAGCTTTTCTCCAGTTGGAGCATGTATTACATAAAATAAATGTAATTTATTTGAAGGGTTTAGAGACCTTTATACTAGAAAGTAACTCTCCCCCCCCCCCAAAAAAAATAGGTTCACAGTTGGTCTGCTTTTACCTGGGAAATACTGTCTACCATAACTTGATGTATTTTCAGAAGCTCTTACATATTCAACATGAGTCTTTGAAAAAGAGTAGTCCAGGTTTTACAAAGATTTTACAAAAGTGTCACCACTTTAAGAAAGTCATCACAAAGAACTGTGTGCTATACAGAGAGGAAATTGGAATCATTTTTCAAAGATATCCACCTATTTGGTTGTAGGTGGTCTCTCCAATTACTGTAGCCTTTGGAGTCATACTTCAGTCCCTGTCAGTGATGCTCCCAAAAGAAAGCTTAGGCCAGCCTTGGAAAGCAAGAAAGAGAGAAGTGATTTTTCCCTAATCATCCATGGGATTCATAAGCAATCCATCTACAACATGGGTACTTAAACTTTCTTTTTCATTGACCCCTTTGTGAGAATGACAAAACTTATAGACCTTTTCAGGATACTGTTTTTAAATTTATAAAAGAAAACATAGGATTATGAAGTAAATCAATCATGTTGAAATAAAAGTATCAAAATATTTTTAAAAACAAGTTAACTGGGAGAGGTGGAGCCAAGAGGGAAGAGTAAAGGCAGGCACTGGGTTAAGCTCTCCCCTAAATCCCTCCAAATACCTTTTAAAAAATGACTCAGCAAATTCCAGAGAAGCAGAACCCAGAAAAAGATGGAGTGAAACAAATTTCCAGCCCAATTCTACTTGAAATGTTTAGCAAGAAAGATCTGTTGCACCAGTATGAGAGAGGAGTGCAGTTCAACATAGGTGATGCCAGCATAGACTGGGCCACAGCAAACCAGGAGCAGACCATTGGACCATTGGACCACTGGCAGCAGTGGCAGTTTCCAGACCTCTCAGCCCACAGATGACAATGATAGTTTAAAAAGTCAACAGGAAAGGTCTGAATAAGACTGGCACATAGTCCAGCACAGCCCGTGCCAGCATAGCTCCACTCCAGCAAACCAGCAGCAGGCCGTAGGAGTGACTGAATCAGCAGAAGTGACTCTCAACCCTCAGATAGTAAGAGGGTTGAAAAACTGATCAGATGGAGATTACTGAGGTCTTTTTACTAGCTCTGAAGCAAGACTCCATTGCTTTGCCCTTACTGGGTCACAGTCCTGGGTGGTGTAAGGCCAGTCACTCACAGCAGCAGACCTAAGGACTGCTGCTGTGAATAATTTTAAGGATCTAATCAAATAGTATAATTAAATCTGTATTTATTCAGCAATAAACTAAACATTGTTCAATAAAGTAAAGCATAACATTCATAGCAAAAGCCCTAAGCAAAACATGTCATCTAATACATATGTGTCTCCTAATACTCAGTATGTCATATGGCACATAACATATTATTGCATTAGTTGGATAATTTTGATTACATTAAACTGAAAAGTTTTTGCACAACCAAACCCAATGCAACCAAAATTTGGAGGGATGTAGTATATTGGGAAAAATTTTTATAGCTAATCTCAGGGATAATGGCCTCATTTCTAGAGTATATAGAGAATTGAATCAAATATACAACAATACAAGTCATTCCCCAATTGATAAATGGTCAAAGGATATGAATAGGCAATTTTCAGAGGAAGAAATTAAAGATATCTATAACCATATGAAAAAATGCTCTAAATCACTTTTGATAAGAGAGATGCAAATCAAAACAACTCTGAGGTATCACATCACACCGATTAGACTGGCAAACATGACAGAACAGGAAAATGATAAATGTTGCAGAGGATGTGGGAGAATTGGAACACTAATGCATTGTTGGTGGAGCTGTGAGCTCATCCAACCATTCTGGAGAGCAGTTTGGAACTGTGCCCAAGGGGCTACAAAAATGTGCATACCCTTTGATCCAGCAATATCGTTTCTAGAACTGTATCCCCAAGAGATCATAAAAATGGGAAAGGGTCCCACATGAACAAAAATATTTATAGCAGCATTCTTTGTAGTGGCCAAAAATTGGAAATCAAGGGGATGCTCATCAATTGGGGAATGGCTGAATAAATTATGGTATATGAATATAATGGAATACTATTGTGCTATAAGAAATGATGAACAGGAAGACCTCAAAGAGGTCTGGAAAGAGTTATATGATCTGATGCTGAGTGAAAGGAGCAGAACCAGGAGAACTTTGTGAATAGCAATGACCACAGTGTGTGACAGTTTCTTCTGGTAGACTTGGATCTTCATAGCAATACAAGGACATTAAAAAAAAAATTCCCAATGGTCTTCTAAGACAAAATGGCTCCCACATTCAGAGAAATTCAATCACAGAGAATTCAATCACAGAATGTAGCAGATCATATTGTGTATGTGTATGTGTATATTATGTTTTGGTTTATTATATGATTTCTCCCATTTATTTTAGTTCTTCTACACAACATGGCTATAATGAAAATGTATTCAATAGGAGCATATGTGTAGATCCTATATAGAATTGTATGCTGTCTTGGGGGAGGGAAGGGGTGGTGGGGGTAGGTAGGGAGAAAAGAATCAAAGTTTTGTGGTAGTGATTGCAGAGCATTAAAAAGAAATAAAATGAATATATATATATTAAATATATAAATATTTAATTAATATTAAATTAAATAATTAAATATATAAATAAATATAAATATAATAAAAATATAAATAAATAAATATAAATATAAATAAATATAAGAATATATAAAATATATTAAATATATCATTGCAATCCCAAAGTCAAGTGGTCCCAGGCAAGGGTCTTCCGTAGCATGATGCATCCTTAAGGAGTAGCAGAAGATATCATACCATCCACCCCTAGATCACTGTAAGAACAGTCTTCTTAATCAATACAAGTAAAGTCCTTTCTCATCTTGACTTGAGACTGACTTCCAGACTCTTCCATAGGTTGACCACTCCCAGCTCTTGCCTGGGTTCATACACAGGCAGTTCTCTGTTCCTCCTCCTTGTTCCAGCTCCTGGGGACTGTTCCATTCCAAACTCTTCCTGCTTCTGCCTGATAGCAGGTTCCATGGGCTCCATAGCTTCTGTTTCTAGGAAAACAAAGTTAAACAGGGCTCTAACAATATTTATACACATTACCAGAACCATCATCTGAATTCACTTATAAAGACCAACAGACAGGGCTTCTGTCTGAGAAATTAACACAGACAAACAGATAGGACTTCTGTCTGAGAAATTAACACAGATCAACAGACAGAATTTCTGTCTGAGTAATTAACACAGAACAACAGACAAGGCTTCTGTCTGAGGAATTAACACAGGTCAACCAACAGAGTGATGACATCACAAACATTCTTTCCATTAGGCCTTCCCACAAGCAATTTCCCCTAGCCAGCTCATAGTCGCTTCTCTCCCAGCTCTGCTTCTGACTGCTCTCTCTACTATATACATATATGTGTGTGTGTGTGTGTGTGTGTGCGTACATATATATATATGTATGTGTGTGTGTGTGTGTATATACACACATATATGTATATATATGCATATATATACTGTTTGTAATTAAAGACTCTTGATTGATTCAATCAAAGGCAAGACTCATTCAAAGGCACTTGATTGGCTAAAATTCAAACGGCAAAAGAACCTACTTTGCTTGTTGTTACAGGTAGCAGTCCCAGAGTGAGGAGGAGTACTAGCATAGCGAAGTTTGCAGCCCCAGTGGGATGGTGGACACTCCTCACAATTTCAGTGCAGAAAAAAATGCCTGCGGTCACTCACAGAGAAGAACACAGGCCAAGAAAGTAGTAAGCATCTCTCCTTAAATTATACCACCTTGGAAGAACTGAAAACTTCCAGATCCCTAGAAGTATCTCTGGACAAATAGCTGGACAAAACTCATGAAGCTTTGGACAATTCACCCTCCATCCTGGAAGCAGAGCTTTATCTTAAGAAAGAGCTAAAAAGTCAAGTAATAGGCTGGGAAAATGACAGAAAAAAATCTGACTATAGAAATTACTATGGGGCTAAGGAAGATCAAAACACATAACTCACAAGAAAACAAAGTCTCCTACGTCCAAAACCTCCAAGAAAAATATGAATTGGTCTGAGGCCATGGAAGAGCTCAAAAAAGATTTTGAAAATCAAGTAAGAAAAGTAGAGGAAAAATTGTGAAGAGAAATGAGAGTGATGTGAGAAAATAATGAAAAATAAGTCAATATCTTGGTAAAGGAGATACACACAAAAATACCAAAGAAAATAATATCTTAAAAAACAGACTAGGCTAAATTGTAAAAGAGGTCCAAAAAGCTAATGAGGAGAATAATGCTTTAAAAAGCAGAACTGGCTAAATGGAAAAGGAGGTCCAAAAGCTCACTGAAGAATGTAGCAAATCATCCCACATCAAGGAGGCAAGAAAGAAGCAAAAGGAAGCTAATGACTTTATGAGAAACCAAGAAGCAATAAAACAAAACCAAAGGAATGAAAAAATAAAAGATAATGTGAAATATCTCACTGGAAAAACAACTGACATGGAAAATAGATTCAGGAGAGATAATTTAAAAAATATTGGTCTAACTGAAAACCATGATCAAAAAAGGAGCCTAGATATCATCTTCCAAGAAATTATCAAGGAAAACTGCCCTGATATTTCTAGAACCAGAGGATAAAATAGAAATGGAAAGAATTCACTGATCATTCCCTGAAAGAGACCCCAAAAGGAAAACTAGGAATATTGTAGCCAAATTCTATAGTTCCCAGATCAAGAAGAAAATATTTCAAGTAACCACAAAAAAACAATTCAAGTATTGTGGAAATACAATCAGGATAATACAGAATTTAGCAGCTTCTACACTAAGGGAATCAGAGGGCTTGGGATAGTTTTCCAAAAGTCAAAGGAGACAGGATTAAAACCAAGAATCACCCACCCAGAAAAACTTAGTATACTACTTCAGGGGAAAAAATGGAATTTAAGTGAAATAGAAGACTTCCAAGCATTCTTGTTGAAAGGACCAGAGCTGAATAGAAAATTTCACTTTCAAATACAAGAATCAAGAGAAACATGAAAAAGTAAAAAGGAAAGAGAAGCCATAAGGGATTTATTATAGTTGAAGTGTTTACATTCTCACATGGAAAGATGATATTTGTAGCTCATAAGACCTTTTCCATTAATAGGGTGGTTAGAGGGAATATATACACACATATATATATATATATATATATATATTATATATATATATATATATATACATATACACACACATATATATGCATGTATGTATGCATACATGTAGGTGTGTATGGGTATGTATGTCTGTGTACATTATAGATGTGTAGGTATGTATATGTACATGGGTGTATGTGTATGTGTATATGTATTTATAGACATAGATAGCATAGGGCGAGCTGAATATGAAGGGAGAATACCTAACAAATAAAATTTATTGTTGAGTGGAATGTACTAGGAGTAAGAAAAAAGGAGAGGTAGAATATAGCAAATCATCCCACATAAAAGAAGCAAGAAAGAACTTCTACAATGGAGTAGTAACCATGAAAAAAAATTTTGAGCCTGGTTTCTCTGATAAAGCCTCATTTCTCAAGCATATAGAGAATTGAATCAAATTGATCAAATTTATAATATGTATGTATATGTATATAATAAGTAATCAAAAGATATGACCACTTTTCAGATGAAGTAATCAAATGTATCTATAGCCATATGAAAAAAATACTCTCACTAATTGATTAGAGAGATTCAAATTAAAACAATTCTGGGGTACTACCTCATACCTATTAGACTGGTTAATAGGACAACAAAGGTAAATGGCAAATGTTGGAAGGAATGTGGGGGGAAATGAGATATTAATGCACTCTTGGGTGAGTTGTGAACTGATTCAACCAATCTGTGGAACAATTTGAAACTATTACGAAGAGGCTATAAAATCATGCATAGCCTTTGAGCTAACAATACCACTACTAGTGCTGTATCCCAAAAGAGATAAAAAAGAACAAAAAAGGAAAAAGACTTACATGTACAAAAATATTTATAACAGCTCTTTTCTGGAGTCAAAGGATTAGAAGTTGAAAGGATGCCCATTACTTGGGGGATGAATAAATTATGCAGTTTTATTATGATGGAATACTATTGTGCAATGATAAATGATGAACAAGATGGTCTCATAGAAACCTGGAAAGACTTGCAAGGGCTGATGCAAAGAGAAATGTACTGTGTACAAAGTAACAGCAATATTGTATGATGAACAGCTGTGAGTGACTTAGCTATTCTCAGCAATACAAGGATCCAAGCTAGCTCTGAAGGACTTATGAAAAATGCTATGTGTCCCCAGACAAAGAACTGATAGCATCTGAATGCAGATTGAAACATTCTTTTTTTACTTTGTTTCTTGAGGTTTTTTTTTTTTTTGTCTATGTTTTCCTTCACAACATGACTAGACTGGAAGTGTTTTGCATGACGACACATATAAGCTATATTGAATTGCTTCCCTTCGCAATGGGGTGGAGGTGAGGGAGGGAGGAAGAGAGAGAATTTGGAACTCAAAGTTTTAAAAATTAATGTTAAAAATTGTTTTTACATGTAACTGGGAAAAAATAAAATACTAAGTAAATTAACAAGAATAAGTTCATAAGCCTCAGTTTAAAAACTCTTAGTAACACCTAACTTCCTAATTGGTTCCACAAAACCAGAATTCAGGAAAGCAGTGGCATGGGAGGGGGCAATTGGTATCATAGGCACAATCCTAGATTATTCCTAGATTGGGAGGATGGGGAATGGACACAGAGGACTTCAGTGGATGAGTACTGGCTGGTCAAAGGTCCTGAAAATGACCAGAAGAAGGTTGAAGCTGGGACAGTGTTTAACAAAGTGTCAAGGATGGGCAGTACTGGATGGACCCAAGGTGGTCTTGGCTAATTGCGTTGAAGATGAATGCATCTAGGGCAGGGACTTGTGACCTTAAGATGAGGTTTGGTAACATTATATTAATGAAGTTATTGTGAAACAATATGGGTTGGGACAAAGTCTTGTGGGCTGTGTCTTTATTGTCAGTCATTCTTGCTCCATGAAAGTCATTACATGTGGTCAGTAGAAAATGACACTACTAAATTAGTCTGGTAATGACAACGTGATTAGGATTTTCCCCTAATCTGACTTTCCTGATGGAGTCCTTGAGCTAGCTCCTAAAGCAATAACAAAACTTTCAAATTTAGTGGTGACTTAAGTGGTTAAAAAACCCCATGAAATAGGAAAATATTATAGGAAATTTTCAAAACACAAAGATTGAACTGGAAAAGGCAAAGGCAAGACAGAAAGAGATGAAGGATGATAGGAAAAGAAAGGAAAGAAACAATTCCAAGAGAAAGGTAAGATTGGATGAAAGCATTGCAAACCTTGAAACTTTATCCCTCTTCTTCATTCACTATGGATTCTACATATGTCTCCCTTATATATCTTGCAAAGTGAAGGGTGAAAAATAGAACTGGGACAAAAGGGTGATGTGCTGGAGCTGGGATGTCAGGATCAAAGCAATATTTTGGTTTGTTCATTGGGGACCAAAACTGATGTTTTCATAGATGTTGTAATAGAAAGGAAATTCAAATTCTTGTGTGTAGGGATCGGGGAGCTGTGTGTGTGTGTGTGTGTGTGTGTGTGTGTGTGTGTGTGTGTGTGTGTGTGTGTGTGTGTGCATGTAACTCATTGTGGACCTTTTATTCTCTTCCTCTTCATCAGAATAAATAGTATTCCTTGAGGGGAATACATGACAGAGGACAGGGATTACAGACATCTAGAATGACTTGCATAATTCCACCCTGTTTCTTAATAGAGATTCCTTATTACTTCAAAGACAAATAAGGAAGTGACTTCTTGCCTCTGGAACAAGTGAGGACACTTGTCCGACACTTCTTCAACGTATTAAAGTAATCATAAAATCACATTTAGAGCCAGAACAGATTACAGAGGTGATCTAGTCAAACCTCTCTTTCTACAGATAAGGAAACTAAGACTTAGAGGAATGAACTGATATATCCAAAGGCACACACAAGTAGCAGGTATGTTTACCCAAAGTGTACAAAGATCCCTTGTATAATTAAATTTCCATTCATTTGTCATTTTGAATAGTCAGGGCCCTCTCCTTCTGTATTTCTTGGCTTTTCCTGGCAGATATTGCTCTCCTTTGCTCTCCAATGAAGCTTTTGAATTTCCTCATTGCTCCCGGATGAGGTCAGACACAATTTCAAATTGATGAAAAAGTTCGCCTTGAAGTTGGAGAACCACTAACAATTCCATGGGAAAGTTGAGGGCGAGTCTCCTAGTTTAACCTTGCCTTGCTCAACTTTGCTATTTATGACATAAGGTAAATTCTGTCTTAGACCACACCGGCTTCTTCACTGACTTGGCTCATGCATCACACCCAAGGAACCTGGGAAAATATAACCAATATGGGATAGTGGATAGAGTGCTGTATTTGGAGTTAGGAAGACCTGGTTTTGAATCTTCTTTCAGACACTTATTAGATATGTGAATCTAGGGAAGTTGTTTATCTTTGAAGATCAATTTCTTTATTTGGAAAAGTGTTGGTCTTGACCTCTAAGGTCCTTTTCAGCTCTAAATTGATGAATATATGATCCTATGAAGCATGGCATGTCTTCTCCCGTGACTAATTCCCCCCACCCCTTGCAAGTATGTAGATCACAATAATAAAAAAAGAAGGAAAGTTTTATAGAGTCTCCTAATTGAATTTAAAGATTAAAGAAAGCAAAACAAACTCCAAATAGAACTCTTAGAAAATAAACAGAAATCTTCCGATGAATAAACATTTCTTCAAGATTTATGTATATTTCTAGCCCCTTTCAAACCTTTGTTGTCAGATTCTTCTCCCATCGTAGTTTCCTGCTGCTCCCACCAGGTATTGGCAGGCTTTCTCGTCCAGGCTGGCACCTGCTCCTCCTGAACTCCCTTAGTATTTCTGGAATGTGAACTCTCTCTCTCTCTCTCTCTCTCTCTCGCTCTCGCTCTCGCTCTCTGTCTCTGTCCTCTGTAAATATGTCACTCAGTGTTGCAGAACTGTTCTTGAGGAAACTGTCCTAGCACTGGGAGAATGAGTGTTCACAGGCATGAGGGAACAATCTGTGCAGAGGTAGAGGTGGAAGATGGAATACCAAGTTCAGAGTATAACTATTAAGCTAATTTGGTTGGAACATACAGTACATGAATGGACATAATGTTAATTATATCTGACAAGGTAAGTGGGAACCAGATTGTGAAAGACTTTAAATGAAAAGTTAAGGATTTTGCACATTATTCTAGAGATGGTAAAGAGTCATTGAGGATTTTTGATTATGGACCTGACATGATCATACCTATTCTTGGGGAAATTAATCTGGAAATAATGTATAGAATGGATCAGAGAGACGAGGGACTAGAAGTAGTCTTAGAAGAATAGAAGAAAGCTATTATAATATTTATATATGATGATATTTTATATTATAATCATTATAATATTCTAATTAGAGAGGATGGTCTGAATTAGGGATATGGTTGGATGAATGGAGAGACGTGAACTTGAGAGATATTCTGGGGGTGTAATTAACAATACTTGGCAAGTAATTATATATTAGGAGTTAGGGAAAGGGCAGTTAAGGATAATGCCAAGGTTGTAAACCTCGGATGACTGGAAGTTTGGCATCTCCTCTAACAGAAACAGAAAAGTTTGAAGAAGGGGTGATCTTGGAGGGAAATATAGTTCCAATTTAAACATGTTGAGTTTGAGATACTGATTGAATATCCAGGTGAAAATGCTATCAGATATTTGGTGAAGTAGGAGATTAAAAGCAATATAAGGACTGGATATATAATTTGGGATTGATCTACAAAGAGATGATGATCAGACCTAAGGAGATGAAAAGATTCCCAAGGGAGAAAGTATAAGGAAAGAAGAGAAAATAGTCCAGGCCATAGTTTTGATTGATAATCACTCTTTGTTGGTGGAAGATGGAGTAAAGGAGACTGACAAGCCATATAAATGGAAAGATATGAGGATAGGAGAGATCAGTGGCACAAAAGCCAAGGGCAGAAGTAAGAGAAAAAAGTAGTGAATAGTGTCAAAATCTCCAGAAAGATCAAGATAAGGCTTAAGAAAAGGCCACTGTATTTACTGTAATAGTTTAAGGATTGTTGGTAATCTTGTCAACTCCTGGTATTGGAAGCCAGATTGTACAAGGTTTCAAAGTGAGCAGAATGTAAAGAATTGGACTTAGGGAGTATGGATGTCTCTTTTTTGGAGTTTGTCTATGAAAGGAAGAAGTGACATAGGGTGACAGATTGAAGGAAAAAGTTAGATGAAGTTTTGTCTTTTCAAAATGAGTTTTTATGGATATCTTTTGGTTTTTTTACATCATCCTAGTTTTCCCCAGTATCCCTCCTTATCTTACTCCCAGAAAGTCATCTTATACAACAAATAGTAATTTTTAAGACAAAAGAAAAAGAAAAATTAGCAAAAGTAATCAAAACATTGAAAAAGTCTCAAAACATATGCAATGTGCAACACTTATGGACTTCTCACCTCCACAAAAGGTGAGTTGGATGTGTCTTTGCATTACCTCTTCACTTGAGTCACACTTGATTTTCATGATTTTGCTACCTTTATGTCTCAGTTTGTGCATGTGTGTGTGTGATTGTTTCCATTTACATCACTGTAGCTATTGAGTATATTGTTTTCTTGGCTCTGCTTACTTCATTCTGCATCAGTTCAAGTAGATTTTCCTTTGTTTCTCTGTATTTTTCACATTCTTCACTTCTTACAGCACAGTAATATTTTATTTCATTCATATGTCAAAACTTATTTAACCATTCCTCAATTGATAAACAGATATTTTGTTGTCAATTCTTTGCTATTTCAAAAACTTTTGTTATAAATGTTATGGTGTATATGAAGACTTTCGTAACAATTACTTCTTTGAGTTATAAATCCAGTAATGGAACAGAAGAAATTTTTTAAGGATTAGAGAGACCTGGGCATGTATATTGCTGGCAGGGAAGGAGTCAGTGGTTAAGGAGAGATTGAAAATTAGAGAAAGAGAATGTGAAACATTCAGTCTAAGAGCATCTTATTTTGGGAGCAGAGATCTAAGGGATACCTCCTTTCTTGGATCAAGGCCACTCAGCAGCAGTACTCAGTGAAGGTGACATGTAAAACAACCACTGAGTAGCCCTGTTACAAAGGTCCTAAAGAGGCTTGACTATTAGCCTCTCAACTGATAGCATTTATTCTATGATTATGGCTTAGCAATTCCCTTTCTGGATGGGAATAAAACTGTTGGTTTCACACATGATTCATGTTTATATTCTGGGTACCTTTTGAATTACTTCCCCTTGCTACCTCTTCCCTTTCCCTGTTGCTGAGGAGGATCCCTGAACCTAGAACCAAAAATAGAATTATTCCTTAGGAATCTAAGATGTGTACAGAACTGAAGCACTGGAAGAATAGGTCCTTCATTGATGATCTAAAGCCAGAATCATGAACCTAGATCAAACTGCTACAGGGTTTGGTGAAAATCACCAGCTCTGGTAGTCTCAGCCTACTCATATCTGACAACCTGCTAGACTCAGTATTTGCTTTAAATTCTCTGCTTCTCCCTGGAGGTGAGGGAGCTTTAGTCTTTTTCCTCAATACCCACTTTTACTTCTAAATCATTAAGTGTGATAAAACTGTCAACCAGCAACATGCCCCATCCCCTTCCTTAGGGTCTGTTGCATTTCTCTATGGATAAGGTCTGTTGTGTGTGAGGAAAATGTTTTTGAAAAATCCACATTCTATATAAATGTAAGTTATTGATATTACAAACCCGTTTTGTAAGACAAAATTCCTTATTTACCGAAATTTATTCTGTGTTTAAAAAATAACATGAGCTTAAAAGTTTGAAGACAGAAATACTATATTTTAGTTGTTGCACTTTCCAATTGATATTCAGAGGACTTCATATAGTAAAGTATCATCAGAATTTTTATTACCATTTTGTTCTCATCTGTTCGATGGATTTTAGATAACGGTTTTGGGATGTCACAATGTCGTAATTCTTTTACATGTAGTATTCTCTGAGTTCGTACAGAAAAATAAACTAAATGGTTTTTGCATAAGAATTAAAGTACTAAAAAAAGAATTAAAGTACTAGGATGCCAAGTCATGTTCTGTACACTTGATGAAAGCATCTTCAGAAACACTCTTATTGTAGATTGGATGATGGAGACGATAAGTACTTGCTCCTGTCCCTACATGATTCTTATTTCTTCTACATTCTCTATGTTTTGAGATCTTTTCATTGCACATAATTTGGAACTTGTGAATGTTTGGTATGGCAACATCTATTAAAAACGTATCCTCAAGATTTCGTTAGTCAATGTTACACCTAAGTGATTGCATGTGACAAACTGACTGATGATGATTATGACAGCTACAATCTATATAGCACTTACTATGTGCCAGGCACTGTGCAAAGATACAATTATTCTATCATTTGATTCTTACAACAACCTTTGGAAGTAGGTACTATTATAATGCCCCTTTTTACAGATGAGGAAACTGAGGTAAAGAGAGGTTAAGTGACTTGCCCAGTGTCACACAACCATTAAGTGTCTGATATGTATTTGAACTCCAGTCTCTCTGACTCAATCCACTGTGCTACCTACTTACTCTGCTTCCAATTCAGTTTTTTTTAATTCTTAAGGTTATTTTGAGGTTTTTAATGTGTAGTACAAGGATTTCTTGTCTCTTAGTTTTAAAGATTTATTACTTCTCATAGGAGCTGCACAGATGCTTCAAGTGAGACGTGTACTCTGGCCTCCTGGAAACTACTCCAATGGACCCTCTGCTAAAATTATGATTATGATATTAAACACCCTCAGATTCCACCCAAGCTAGATTTGAGGGAAAGACATAGCCTATATCTGGACCAGTATGATACACTTGTTTTCCTATCCTAGTATCAGAATTGCAATAGTTACAGGATTCTCATTTACATATTTAACAGAATGAATTATACAAAACAGACTGAGGTCTTTGCTGAACTATAAAACACATGCCCTATTTTTAAAAAGGAGGGCCATGTTTGTGATTTGAACTCTTGATAAATTACAGATTTACCTGAAAAGCCCAGTGACATCACTGGACACTTGAGTGAGTATTAATCTATTTACTTTTGCATAACACTGCTAAGTTAGCAGACTTTTCTTTATACTCTTGTATTTTTCTTGAGATCCATTTTACTGCAAAATGAACATTCAAGACAAAGAAAACAAAAAGGTCACATTACTATTGTACATTTCACTTCCAAAACAAAAAAAGAGTTTCTAAAAGGAATGCCAGTCTAGTATTACTGGCTTTTTTCATAAAAGTATTTTCCATAGGGCTGAGCAGAAAAGCAGTCTTCTCCAAGGGGAAGACACTTTGAAATTTTATAATAGTTATGAGACACTTACAAAGAAAGAAATGAACCCTTAATGATTGCTGCAGGGACTCAGCCTGGCACTGATCTTCAAACATTTCAAGGTCTCTTGTTGTTTACATCTAGAATTGTTTGTGTGCATTTCTCTCACATACCTTCTTTCATCACCCCCTCCCCACCAATATATTATCACTACCATCACAATCCTACTGCCATCACACAGAAACTTCTCTCTTAAGGTTCAATGCCTCCTCCATATCACCTTCCCCAAATCCTTATGGTGGTCAACTCCTATCCCCTGAGTCATTCTCCTTTTCTCAAGGAATTCAGTCATTCTCTTCACCATAACTTTAGTTTTTATGTATAAAGGTAGGGGATAGGAGGGTTGGCTAATAGGGGCTCACATCTAAGAGTACACCACAGAGGTCTCTGCCTATTGCCCTTAGGGAACCTGCTTCCAGAAATCTGTGATGACCTGTAAATGCAGAATCCCCATTTTTCGCTTCAGAACATGCAAATGTATTTTGTGACCGTTTCCTGACTGATGACTCAGTGGCAAAGAAAAGTCTCTTGATTGACTGTTGAGCAGGAACTGATCAGGTGCTGTCTACACCCCTATCATACACCTTTATGTCCCTTTAACCTTGTTTCCCACTTCATCAACCTCTTCAATTCCTATGATATGAAACTTAGCTTCACCTGACCCAAATACAAGAGGATAAACATACCCCTTAGTTCATCATCACCCCTGAGAATTAAAGCTCCCCAATTCATAATGCTGAAATTTCTTTATCTGATCACAACCTTCCATCATAGCAGGCAAAGAGAGAAAACCAGGTCAAAGGCAACAAAGCATTAGATCAGAAAGATGCTTTGGTTTGTTGTTTTCATTTGGTTCTATTTTGTCAAAGGTTTTGTGAAATATTGTTTTAATCATGTTGCATTTTAAAATTATTTGTCTTTGTTGATGGTTGTTGAATTTATAATAATAATTTTTAAACAATTGAAAAGCCTAATTTGCAGAGTCAAAATGTGATGGCTACAACTCTCTGTGCCTCAGTAACTTTCTGCCAGCTAAAATGCACTTTAAGCAGGCATTTTCATTTGGCATTGTTTGCTGTTTAGGCATATGGAGGTAGAAACTCATTTCATTGAATATAATGGTAATATCCTGTTTGATTGATATGATTAGACTATTTCCATGTTCCCTGAGGCAAAGCAGATGCCCAGCCATGATGGGTAAACTAAAATGTCTGAAATACTTTGTGTTATTTTGAAAACTATCACATCAGCAACTTAGTTTGAACATGACATTCACAAGATAATATACTACATTTCCCAGCTTGTCCAGTGCTACATACAGGTCATTTTTAGAGTCTGACTCATAAAATTCTTGGTATTGGAGCCAACTGGTCTACAAATCACAGCTTGTTTACCAGTATCCAAGCAATATTCATCATGAAAAATCCCATTTGATACAACCTGACATTTTGAAAAATATCACCTTTCTTTAATAGGAAAAATGTTTCCTTTTCAATCCCTGAAGCAACTCTCTTACTAGAATTTGATCAGTAGTATCAATACATAAACAGCCTAAAGTCTAGCTCAAGCCTATTGACTGGCAGAAATAGGGCAATGGCCATTTTATGTGCTATCTTTTTTTAAATTGCAAAATGACTTTGATATCAATTTTTTCCATAAAAGCAAGATTTTGCCACCATTTATATCCTCTATATGTTTCCTGTCCTTTGCTTATTGTGCTCTCCCTTGATCAACCCCCATTTAGTCATTCATTTAACAAACATTAGGTACCCACTGTATGCAACATGCAAGACACTGGAGATTAGATATGCAGTTCTCAAATGTTTTGACCTTAGGACCCCTTTGCACGCTTAAAAATTCTTGAAGACACCCCCCCTCCAAAATATTTTTGTTTGTGTGGGTTATATCTAACAATATTCACTATATGTTGTACATGAACACATATAAGCTGATACACTTTAAAATACTTATTAATTCACTTAAAATAATAGTGATAAATCCATTGTATGTTAGCAAAAATAACACATTTTTATGAAAATAACTATTTTTCCAAACAAAAAAATAGTGAAAAAAATGGCATCATTCTGCCTTTTTTTACAAATCTCTTTAATATTTGGTTTAAAAGAAGACATCTGGATGTTCATATCTGCTTCTGCTTTCAATCTGTTGTTATATGTTGTTTTGGTTGAAGTTTATGCAGAAAATCCAACCTCACATAGATATGGTGTTGGAAAGGGAGGACTCAGTATTATTATAAAAATGGACCCCACCCTTCCCAAAGGGTCTTGGGGATCACTCTAACACTTTCAGAGTCACTGATTAAGATAATATCCCTTCCCTCCTCTCATAGAGTTTATAGGTGAAAGACATTACACATACACAGACAACTATAATATATAACATCATGTAATAAATATATTAGATGGCTACCTGTGTGAGGTGTTGGGGAAAGGGCATTATAAATTCAGGAACTCAGAAAAGGCATCATGTGGGAAAGTGGCATTTGAGGTGGGTTTTGAAAGATGGATGTGAATTCAATAGGCAAAGAATGAGAGGGAAACCATTTTAGGCACCACGAACATATGGGCAAAGGAAACTACACAGCATATTTAGAGACAAAGGGCAGAAAATTGTCAAATTTAATTAGAGCATGAACACCTAGAGAGAATTAATAGGGGATAAAACTGGAGAAATATGGTAGCCCTAGATTGTGGGACACCTTGAATTCCAAACAAAAGAGCTGGAATTTAATTGAGGAAGCAATAAAAAAAAACACTAAAAAGTGTAGACTTTAGAAGAGGTTACATAAAAGAATTTTAATTAAAATAAGGATGGAATTTCATATAGTTGTAATGACTTTAATTAAAGGAGAGCAATGTTGTTTGTGAAAAGAACCCTAGGTCAATGTAAGATCTCCCAGGTAATTTAACTATTTCTCCAGTGACCACATGTAAGAGGTTTAATTTACTGGTTCCTTAGCTCCATCTATAAAAAAAAGATCTAGAAATAGTTGTTTTGTTACTGTCATAGTTGCTCAGTCAACTATTTGTGATCCTGTGGACTGTTATGAGCCAATATTGTCCACGGTGTTTTCTTGGCAAAGATACTGGAGTGTTTACCATTTCCCTCTTCAGCTTATTTTACAAATGAAGAAACAGAGGCAAACAGGGTTGTGACTTTCCCAGGGTCACACATCTAGTAAATGTTGGAACCCAAATATGAACTCGTTTTCCCAACTCCAGGCCCCACACTCTATCAGCTACACCACTTAGCTGCCAAAAAGAGTTGCTACTTCCCTCCAAATGACGTTATGCATATGATCAGCTCTGTACTTTTTAGAGGTGTTAGTGACCCATCAGGCTTTTTTTTTTAAATAAATTTTCTTTTTCTATTGTGAACTTGACAGATAGCAACAAACATGAACATTTCCGTATAAAAAGAACAGATGCAGGTTGTTTAAGAAACCAGTAGGTTTTTAAAATTCATATAGTAAATTTAACAGTATAAGATCAGCAGGTCCCTGTTTGTCTGGGTCTCATTCTGGACTTCTTTCTGCTCCCTTCTGGGTATTTTTTTCAGTGTTCCATAAAAGTTATCATTTCCATAGTGTTTTAAGATTTACAAAACACTTTACAGATATTGTCTCACTTGATCCTCACAACAACCTTGGCGGGGGATTGGGGACAGATGGAGGAGGTACTATTATTATTGTTCCTACTTCATAGACAAGGAACAGAGGCAGAGAGAAGTTAACTGACTTGCTTAGAATCATACGGTAAATAAATGTCTGAGACTGGATTTGAGCTCAGGTCTTTCTGTCTCCGAATCTAGTGCTCTATCTATTGCTTCACATAGCTATCTCTAGCAGTTTCATTGGTGTTCTTATCTTTCTTTTCTTTTTGATATCACTATCACTACTCCCCTGTCCCACCTAAAATAAAAGCCATCCCCTGGAAAAAATAAGTATGGTCCAAGAAATTCATATGTTGATGTGTATGAAAATGTATGCCTCCTTCTGCATCCCTAGGCCTTGACCTCTCTTCCAAGAGATGGGAAGCTTCTTCCTCATTAGCCTTCCGGGGTCATAATTGATAATTAATCAGAATTCACAAGTCTTTCAAATTTGTTTTTTTTAAAGTCATCATAGTCATTTTGTAAATTGTTCTCCTGGTTCTGCTCTTCACTCTGCAACAAGTCATATGATTCTTACCAAATTTCTTTGAAGCTAACCCTTTCTTCATGCCATAATTTGTCTAGTCATTCCTTAATTGATGGGCACCCACTTTATTTTCAATTTCTTGTTACCAAAAATACCTAATGCCATATTTTTTTAAATTATGTTTTATTTCCCTCTATCTTTGATCCTTTGGGGATATATGCCTAATAACGATAAACTGGGGAAAAAGGGTAGGTACAGTTTAGGGTCCTTTGGGGTACAATTCCAAATTGCTTTCTAGAATGGTTGCCCTTTTACCCTCCAAGAGTTGCCAATTTTGGGTCATCTAATGAAGTGAAACTTTGGCATTCTTTTAATTACCATTGCTGCTATTATTTGTGATTTGTAGTGTATCTTCTTTTGAGAACTGCTTATTCCAGGGCGGAGCCAAGATGGTGGAGTAGAAAGAACCACATATGCTGACTCTGAACCCACAGCCCATGGATTTCCTCTAAAAAGAACTCCAACAAATTCTGGAACAATGGAAGTCACACAGCAACACAGTGAAGGAGATTTCTGTTCCAGAGAGCCCTGAAAAACCAACCCCAAAAGTCCATCACTCACTGGACAGGAGCGGAGCCCAGTCCTGCCTTACCCTGGCCACGTGGCACTGAGAGGAGCCAGGAGATCCGAGCAAGCTTCAGGGATGGAATCTCCAGCAGCCTCGAAGGTCCCTCCACCCACAGGTCAGTGAGAGAGACTTCTGGACTGGACAAGAGGGGAGTGGAGTATCTCCATGACTCAGGCCCCCTCGAGAGGCAGCAGCAGAGGCTACAGGCGGCCAGAGGCTCCCGGAGCAGGCAGGACCTTGGCTGCAGCTCCATTACTGAAGATCTCTGCATAAACCTCCTGAGGGAACGGAGCCTTGGCAGTGGCCCTGCCCCAACCTGAGAGCCTGATTTAATCTAACCCTGAATAGCAGCCAGCCAGCCACCAAAAACCCTGAGGCTGGGGAGCAGCATTTGAATCTCAGACCCCAAGCACTAGCTGGGCAGAACTAGGCGGGGGTGGAGAGGAATCTCAGAAGTCAAATAACTGGCTGGAAAAATGCCCAGAAAAGGGA
>CM053771.1:152613952-152629917 GCA_028658325.1 Potorous gilbertii | reverse complement strand
CACACAGAGAGAGAGGGGGGGGGGAGTGAGGAGAGAGCACAGAGTAGATTGAATAGAATGGGATCCTATCTTAAAAAAAATGAAATTAAGGGGTGAGAGAGAAATATATTAGGAGGAGAAAGGGAGAAATGGAATGGGGCAAAGTATCTCTCATAAAAGAGGCAAGAAAAAGACTTTTCAGTGGAGGGAAAAAGAGGGGAGGTGAGAGAAAAGCATCTCTCATCAATTCAACTAAAGGAAGGAATAAAATGCACACTCATTTTGGTATGAAAACCTGTCTTAAAATATAGGAAAGTGGGGGAGATGGGGATAAGAAGAGTGGGGGGATGATGGAAGGGAGGGCAGCAAGAGAAGGGAGCAATTTGAAGTCAACACTCTTGGGGAGGGACAGGATCCAAAGAGAGAACAGAAGCAATGGGGGGCAGGATAGGATGGAGGGAAATATAGTTAGTTTTACACAACATGACTATTATGGAAGTCATTTGCAAAACTACACAGATATGGCCTATAGTGAATTGCTTGCTTCCCAAATTGAATGGGTGGGAAGGGGGAGATGAAGAGAAGTTGGAAGTCAAAGTTTTAGGAACAACTGTCAAGTGTTGTTCTTACTACTAGAAAATAAGAAATATAGGTAATGGGGTATAGAAAGTTATCTGGCCCTACAGGACAAAAGAGAAGATGTGGACAAGGGAAGGGAGGGATGTTAGAAGAGAGGGCAGATGGGTGATAGGGGCAATTAGAATGCTCAGCATTTTGGGGTGGGGGAGGGGAGAAATGGGGAGAAAATTTGGAACCCAAAATTTTGTGAAAATGAATGTAAAAAAGTTAAATAAATAAATTTTTTAAAAATGAAACTCCAGAGCACTGATGTGGTGATGTTGAGCTCCCATGGAGCAACTTAAAAACATTCTATTGAGTGATGGATCTTTGATCGTTCTCAGCATACTCCCTGGACTTTTGTACTTTGGAATGTAAGGGCTGATTGAGAATGAGCATTCTACTGCTCAATGATGTCATTGGTTGACTCTGGTCATCATTCTCTTTTTTAGCACTTGATTTGGGCTCACTAAAGGATTGTAGTTATTACATTTAGACGATTAAATTTTAAAATGAGAAGAAGTAAACCAAGGCTGACTAGACTCCTGTTTTTATATAAATGCCCACAAAGAAAGAAAATAGTGAAAATATTAGATTTATATAGAAAATAACATTTTGTGGAGGCAAAATAAAACCCAGTTATTACATGAATTTAGTCAAGTTTCATGTTAACTTAAGTCCTCCTGACCAAATTAATAAAGATATTATAACACAGATAGTAAACTATATTTGATACCCATCCCACATCAGCATTATAAAGGAGTTTCATTATAGTATTTTTAATGTTTTGGATAAAATGTAAAAAATAATCCAACCTCCTTAAAATCTAGTTCTTGGATAAATGAAATGAATAACAATCATAGTCTTTTTCAAATAGTTCTTTTTGTTTTGAAAAGAAATTGGACCTGTGATTTTATTGGCATAGGCAAGTCTCAAATGAAGTAAGACTCTTTACCAATTCAGGTTGGCACCTTATCTGCAACTAATACTCCTAGAAATCTTTCTAAAACACTGAGAGGTTAATTTGTTTCCCAGAGTCACAAAGGCAAGGTGAGGTGACACTCTAATCCAGGTCACTTCATCTCTCAGGGTAACTTTCTATCTTTTGTCACAAGTACTCTGTTCTGGATAACTGCTACAAATATAGCTACGTTTCCATTACTGAAAATAATGAATCCCTCAAACCGATCACATGCATTCAAATTCACATTATTTAAAGTAAAAATTATGTAAGCTATGGTCATTGGTTCCAGTCCGATGAAACTATGCAGTGCACATTCAAATAATGAGACCACTTCAGAGGATTAATAATTCCACTAATCAAGGTCTAACTGTGGACCTCAAAGGTATAGAAATACCTTATCAAACTAATGGTCATGGTTGCCTAGAGCAGCACCAGTTTAGGATATAAGCTCATTTGGAAATTATTAGGAGGATGATGGTTGGTCAAACTAGAAATGGAGGGAAGAGAAATGGAGAGGAAATGAAGTCCTCAGAAAGTTTAACAGAAGGCAAAGTTAAATGTATGAAGAATGTTTGTGACTGGAAAGACAATAGAGCAAATGTATCCATTTGTTCATAGATACCTCTTTTCATTGATGACAGTGGAACCACCATACTATAACTCAGTCCCTAATGTGCAGTGGCATTACCAACCTGGAGTGGGAAGAGATCTTGGAGGTCATCTAATATGACCACCTAATTTTACAGATGAGGAAACTGAGACCCAGAGAAATGAACTTATTTGTCCAAAGTCACTCAGCTAATAAGTGGCAAAGCTGGACTTTTTAAACTCAGGCCCTGTGACTCCAAAGTCAGTGCTCTTTCCATTGTATGATTAACCCTCTTGGGAGGAGTGGCATTGAAGATTAACAACTGAACTAGACTAAATATACACTAAAAAAAATCCATGCTACAAATCACCTAATTTTGAAAGTGATGAGGGTGAGAGTGGGGATCAATTTTCAAGATGGATGAAAATGAAGGAGATGACAAACGATGAGGAAAAAATCGTGGGTGAGGTTATTATCAAAATAGGTGATCAAGTAACTACTTAGCAATAGGCTTATTTTCTCATCTCACAAAATATTTATGAGAATGATCTGCATGCCTGTTAATATTTTATTTCCTAGAAACCTGGAAAGGCTTACGTGAACTGATGTTGAATGAAGTGAGCAGAACCAGGGAACATTGTACATAGTAACAGCAATATTGGGCAATGATCAACTATGATAGATTTAATTCTTCTCAACAAATACAATAATCTAAGACAATTCCTACAGACTCGTGATGGAAAATGCTTTTCGCATTCAGAGAAAGAACTATGGAGCCTGCATGCAGATTGAAGCATACTATTTTCACTATTTTTTTGTTTTTTCTTTCTCATGGTTTTTCCCTTCTGTTCTGATTCTTCTTTCACAACATTGCCAATGTGGAAGGATGTTTAACATGATTATGTATAAGCTGTATCAGACTATTTGCTGTCTTGGGGAGTGGGGAAGGAAGGGAAGGAAGGAGAAACATGTGAAACTCAAAATCTTACAAAAATGAATGGTGAAAACTATCTTTACATGTAATTGGAAAAAATAAAACACTATTAAGAGTGAAAATTTTATTTCCTCTTTATTTTCACTTTATCTGATTTGTCTTTATGTTTTAGTTTATTGAACTATTTAATTTCCAATTAGTCTTCCTTTAGTGCCCCTCACACTGATATTTCTTCTGTATGTGTGTGCCTCTGTATATTTCCTTTCTTCATATGTGTTCATGATATCTTTCTCTCCTTGCTTTCTCTCATGGTTATTTATAGTTGACTACACAAGAGAGGAATAATTTGGTCAGAGGATTATAATATCATAGATTTGGAACTGGAAGAAATGTTGAGGTCATCTAGTCTGACTCACTAGGACCCAGGGAGAACATGACTCCCCCAAGATGACCTAGTGGTAAGTAGCAGAACCAACAGTTGAACCCTGGTTCTCTGACTCCAAAGCCAATGTTCTTTCGGCTGTAATATCCTGCTAGGGTTCAAGAATTAAAAAAAAAACAACTAATAATAGCTAGTATTTATATAGCACTTTTTTGAGTCAATAGAGATTAAGTGATTTGGTCAGGGTCACACAGCTAATCGGTGTCTGAGTTCAAATTTGAACTCAGGTTCTTCTGACTCCAGGATCAGAACTCTATCCACTGCGCCACCTAGTTGCCTCTTATCTAGGACTTTAAGAAATATAAAATGCTAGGTGACGCAGTGGATAGAGCACTGGCCCTAGAGTCAGGAAGACCTGAGTTCAAATCTGGACTTATACATTTACTAACTGTGTGATCCTGGGGCAAGTCACTTAACTCTGTTTGCCTCAGCTTCCTTGCCTGTAAAAGGAGCTGGAGAAGGAAATGGCAAACCACCCTAGCATCTTTGTGAAGAAGACCTCTAATGGGGTCATGAAAAGTTAGACACAACTGAACAACAACTTAAACAGTTGAGTCTCACAAGAACCTTGGGAGGCTGGTGCTATTATTGTGTCCACTTTACAGATGAGGAAACTGAGGCAGATAGAGGTTAAGTGAATTACCCAGGGATACACTGCTGGCAAATGTCTGAAGTTAGACAGGTCTTCCTGACTCCAGATTTGACATTCTAATTCTAATCTAATGCACTCCATAGTGCTACAAAATTTAACTAAGATTATGTTCTCTGAGTGTGAATTCAGTTTAGGTAGCTCACAAGTAATCTTTCTAACTCTGCTTCTGACTCATAGGGGAAATCATCAACTCAGCGTCACTCACTGTGTGCTTGGGTTTCCATATTTGTATTGTGGAAAGCATGGATATGGTTCGCAATGTACTTTGAGATCATTATTTGAATGACGCAAAGTATAATACTGCTCATAAAATAGTGAGACATACCATTTCTTCAGTCACTGAAAATCAGTGTGGGTGATCACTGGGCAAGAGTCCAGCCTTGCTGGACAGAGAGAGGCAGTCTTTTAAGAGCAGCATGCCAAAGTGGCCACCCTTCTCCTGACATGTTGGTGATGACAGTGTCTTGACTCTTACAAGTCAGTATGATGTGGAATGGCATGCTATGAGGAAGCAGATTCTTGGAGCAAGGGAGAGGTGTGATGATAGCTACCATCCCACACATCACTTAAAATGAGCCTGTGCCTTCCTTGAATGAGCACACCATAAGCTGTCAACCTCTACTTTCTGCACAAGAGCAAAGAATAGACCATTCATTGACATGAATTCTATTTTCTGTATCTTATTATGATATTTACCTGGGAACTCTGCACAAGACCTAATTTATGGTGTATTGTATATGTAACTTGGGAAAAGTGATTTTAAGAGTCCATTTATTATTCTAGGGATTTCTGTAAGGAGGTGATAACATCCCAGTGAAGCTCATTGTGGATTTATAATTAAGTGTCTCATCAAGATGGTGTTTTTCGGCGTTGTACTTTTAAAATATAGGAAATTATAAGAATACAGTCATAGAAATAGTCACAATAACCAAGTGACACTTGGCAGAAAAGTGTAGCAGGGGGCTGGTCAGAAGAGATATCTTCCTTTTTGAGCATACTAGGAAAGCTCCTCAAAAAATATCCTGTTCTCATTTCCCCACCTAGGAAAATTGCCAACACCCAGAGATGTTTTCCAGGCTCTGGGGAGTTGCCTAGGTGTCCAGCAACGTTGTCAGTGAGCTGTATTCAGTACTGCCTTGCAATTTGTTTAGTACTTTATGGTTATAGACTGTTGTCATCTACATTATCTTATTTGATCTCACAACCACAACCCTGAGAGTAAGCAGATCTGGGAGTATTACATGAAGAGATTGATTAAATGAAACTAGGAGAGTTTCAGTGTTTTGTTCAAGGTCATGCAGCTACAAATGGGGTAGATAGTCCCAGAACCCAGATCTGGCCACTGATGATTACTTAGTGATTTTTCCCCTTTATCACAAAGCCAAGGTAAATGGCATCATTTCTTTCTCTCTGTTCTGGGAGTATAAGTAACCAAGGGAAAGGATGGTTGAATACAATTTTTATCTTTATTGACATGGTCTAGGACTTAAATGGAAGGACTTAATGTGTTCCTACTATAATTTCACCATTAGGTAACTCAGTGTAGCTTTTTTCTTTTATAAAAATAAAATGTTATCTTTTCCTTTTTTTGTCCTCAAGGAGTTTGTTTTCTATTTTCTATTTCTAGAGACAACGTGGACATGTATAAGTACATAGAAAACAAATATAAGATAAATTCAAAGTATTTAAGCTCAAGTTAGTTATATCCCAGTGTGTCTCTCTATTACTTATTGGTCTACTTGCTACTTTGATTTTTTTTTAATTTATGGTGCTCCATGATTCTTAATCATATAACTACTACGTAACTATAACATAGTTATGCTGATATAATAAATCAATTGAGAGGGTCTTGAACTCAGAATCAGAGGACTAGAACTGTAATCTTAAAATCTAAATTGACATATGCCAGCTCTATCTACATACTTAGTCATGTACTAGAACTCAGTGGTTCTGAAGAAGAACCATTGAGTTTTACTCAACTCAGAAAAAAATTGCTGACTATTTGTATAGTGATTCAGAGGTGGGTAAAAGTGAGAACCTTGATATACACAGGAGACCCTGCTGTACAGGTTCTTAGATCTGCTTTTCTAAAAGGAAGGGAACATTTTAGGCATCAACAATCACTTTAATCAAACACAAATATCATTCACTTAGTTCAGGGGAAAAAGTCAGCATCCTGAACTTTAGAGAAAATACAGAAGATTAACCAACAGGGAGGATTTCCAACTATCTGACAGATCAACAGACAGATAAGTGTCTGACCATACATACAGTTACCAGAGAGACATCAACATCTGGATTTTCAAAGCCTGGGGGTCTCCTTAGCAACTGCCCAGAGTCTTGTCTGGCCAAACAGACACTTCCAATGAGTAAGCCCCCTAAGTTCCCTATCTTTTGTTTTTTTTTTTATATATCTCCAGTATTTCTCTAGGTATCTTTTCCTTTCTTCCCTTCCAAAGAATCATTACATATAACTAATATTTTTAAAGAAAAAAAAGGAAGATGAAAAAACCAGCAATGCTGATCTATGCATGAAAAAGTTCTGAAAAAAAACGTATGTACAATGAATAGGAAGCTAGGTGGCAATGGATAGAAGAATACTCATCTTCCTGAGTTCATATTCAGCCTCAGACACTTACTAACTGTGTGACCCAGAGCAAGTCATTTAGGGAAAGTTCAATTTCCTCATCTGTAAAATGATCTAGAAAAGAAAATGGTAAACTAGTCCAATATCTTTGCCAAGAAATATCCAAATGGGATCACAAAGAGTCAGACATGATTGAAAAGACTGAAAATTGTTCCAACAAACAACCATACTTGGGGATCTCCCACCTCTATGAAGGAGGGAGTAGGGATATTTTCTTATATCCTTTCTTTGGAGTCATGCTTGTTCTTTGTAACTTTGTAACAATTATTTTTTCAAAAAATTATTTTATGCATCTTTCCACTTACTCTGTTGTAATCATCGTGTATGTTGTTTTCTTTATTCTTACTTATTTCACTCTTTATCAAGTTGCATGCATCTTTCCAAGCTGCTCTGTATTCATCATATTTGTCATTTTTTTATAGAGCAAGAATTTTCCATTATATTTTGTACTACAGTTTGTCTAGCCATACCCCAATGGATGGATATCTACTTTGTTTCTATTTATTTGCTATAACAAAAAGTGCTGCTTTAAATATTTTTATATACTTGAGAATTTTCTTCTTATGGGTGACCTCTTTGGTGTACTAGTTGTACTAGTCTAGTAGTGGAATCTCTGGGTCAAAGACCAGTGATATTTTAGTAATTTTTTTCCTAACTGTAAATTACTTTCCCAAATGTTTGTACTGTTTTGATTCACAGCTTTACCAACAATGCACTACTGTGTCTATCTTCCTACAATCTATCCAAATCAGACTATTTCCATCCTTTTTCATCTTTGTCAATTTGCAGTGTGTTTGGTGAAACCTCAAGGTTGTTTTGATATTTCTTATTATTAGTGATTTGGAGCTTTCTTTCATGTGGTTGTGAATAGTTTGCATTTCTTCTTTTGAGAAATATTTGTTCTTATCCTTTGACCACTTACCTATTGGGGAATGGCTTTTGGTCTTATCTGTTTGCTGTCTATTACCTGAGAAATTTGCCAGTGCTGCATTGATTTTGTTTGTGCAGAAGAAAGAATTGTTGTTAATGAGAGTGTATTTATATTAATTAATGAGAATGTATTTGTACTTCACTTTTTAAAATGTTGACTCTAAACGTATTATTGATGCTTATTTACTAATCCAATTCAATTTGCTAATTATTTATGGTATATTAGGCTCAAAGTACTTAGGAGCATCCTAAGTCCTGGGGATGCAAAAATGGATTTGAAGGAACTTATATTGAGCTCCCTTAATCAACTATGATTCTTTAACTTAATAAGGGAAAGAACAAGTAGAAAAATAACTATGATACAAAGGAAAGTTAGATAAGTTAGAGGTCAAGGCACAATGCTATGAGGAATTTTAGTCAATCAGTAATTAATTATAGCTGATATCAAGTGCCTACTTTGTGCTAGACACTAGGAATACCAAAACAAAAGAGCCTCTGCCCTCAAAGAGTTTACATTCTACTGGGGGAAAAACATGCAGAAATATATGTGTATCCTTTGATTTGGGAGGCTCAAATTCGCAACACACAAGGCCCTTAAGATTTCCAAAATTCCAATTCTGTGTATTCTGGGAATCTGAGTCTGCTGAGCACAACTAAATGCAGAATATATGCAAATGTAATTGAGAGGGGCATTAATAGCTAAAGAGCTATAACATAAGCAATAGAAAGTGGTGCTTGAGCTGAATTTTGAAAGAAGTGGATGGTGTGGGAATATGTTATGCTTGACTGTAATTATGTGATACCGAACTTCTTTCTTTCTGTCTCTGAAAGCATCAAACACTTCTAAGATACAATCTAGTCTACTCTCTACCTCCTGCTGAATTCAGCACTCAGCTCAGTGTTTCTCTGCAGTGTCTATCCAAGATATTTCCAGTATCCCCATGAAGTAAAGTAGATTAATTAACTAGCACAGTACTATGGCCCACCCCATTTTATAAAATATAAAATAAAAAGCACATATCTAAGTAATGGGAAGATAGAGTTGTCTGCATAAGGTCACTTGAGGAACTGGGAATAGAATTCTGGTCACAATTCCCACATTGTTGGTATACAGGAAAAAGAACTAGAGTTGGATTTATTTAGTCTCTCCATACCTTAGTTTCTTCATTTGAAAAATGTGGGTAATAAGACTTGATTCATTTACCTTAAAGGGGCTGTTATTTAGGCTAAAATGAGATCAATGGTGACTATGAATACTCTAAGGCACTCTAAATACATAAAGAGTGATAATTCAAAGTGATCAGTTTATGGCTCATTCAAGGCTCTTTCCCAAGCCATTTTACCAATTTGATTTCTCATTATTCTTCAATGTGGACTATCCACTCAAAACAAATTAATCTCCTTGCTTTCCTCTACAAATATTTTACTTGTTTCTGCCTTTATGCTATTGTACTTTCCTGAAGTACAACATTTTCCTGAAAAGGCTTCCTTAATCCTTGATGCCAGTTCACAGCCCTTGTCTATTACAAATGTATCCACTCACTGTTTTATCTGCCTTCACTCCAAATGTCCCCTTATTTTTTGTTCCCATAGCATGCATACTATTTCACCTCAAGACATAATAAATGGGTTTTCCAAAAGTTGTCTAAAAATCAGTATGTCCATATTAAATCTTATTTCTCCATTGCATAATTTTATTCATAACATTTTCATTGCAATATGGGAGCTGAATTCTTCTGTAAGGTTTTTTTGTCATATATGGTCAAATTATGTATAACAATGCAGTGAATATTTTAAAATTTAAATAACAAAGAATAATCTGCTGACAAAAGACTAAATAAAGAACTTGAAATGGCTCAAAATCCCCAAGCAGAAAACAACAGAAATATCAGTGGTTTTGCTATTACCTGAGTATATGAGTACTCATGAACTGTAGCATATAGAGAGAACCTGAGCCCAGTGCCTCAGCAACCTAGGTGAAAGATGAAAGGGGCAACAAATCAAAGAGGAAATCCTGTTTTAAAGTGGCAGAAACATAAATCAACATGATGATAATAAAGTAAATAATTTAATAGAAGAGGCACTAGAAAGTAACATAAACACCTCAGTGTAAAATGGGAAGAGTTGGAGCAAAATGTGGAAACTATTAAAGGGTAAATTAGAGTTGTAATCAAAAATCAGGAGAAGGGAGAAAACCATGTGGTTTGTATGGCCATTGAGACCCAGTAGTAAAAGGGAAAAGTTTTGAAGAAGCCAATTGCATTATGAGTCAGTAACTGGGATATGTATACGCTAACATGAGAAAGGATGGGGAGGTGCTAACATGACAGGGTTATAACACAGTCATTTAGTGTACATACCATAAGGACGCATTATGGCTGTAAATGTGTCTCAAAGATGGTTGATATTGCAAGAGTCAAGCACTCCTCAACTTGTCCAGGCGTCAAGCTGATGGTGAGATTAGCCAAGAGCTCCTCTGGACACCTGATTTGTCTCGGCTCAGATTTCCTGCAGGTCTAGAATGGCTTGGATAGTCACAGGGGTAGGGTGGGGAGGGCAGTAGCTCCTCACAGCTCCCCTCAGTTTGCAGAGTACAATCCCATCCTAAAGCAAGAAACCTTATTACATTCTAAAAGATAAAATAATTGAGATTTCAACAGGACCAAAGACAATTTTTTTTTAACAAATTGCTGTCTATGAGCCATGAGACTGGCCTTAATATAGTATATAGTGAACAGGTCATGGTTGCGGGGGTAGAAGGGGAACTAAAGGGACCTAAATGTTTTTTTAATGTTACAGTCTCAGTTAATAGGTTACAAATTTATTTCCCCTTACAAATTATTACAATGGAATTTCACATATTATGCTAGATATGTTATAACAACATTTCTTTTTTGAAAATGTTATTTTAGACTCAAAAGCCAGAATATAAATATAGAATAGAGAAAATAAACAAAAACATATCATAAACTTAAATACAAAATTAAAAAGAAAAAAACATATCATGTGCATAGCAGAACATGAGAGAGGATTCAAAATATGTAACAATAAATTTTCATTTCAAGGAAGTCTGTATGACAAATAACACTTGTTGTGTTCAGAATGTAACAATGTTTCTGAAAATATTAGGACAAAAGTCCTATTCAGATTTCGTCATAGTATGGACATGATTGGATTCTCAAAGATTATATTCCAGGAAAGTCTATAGTCAGGCAAATTCTATAAAGATGGAAAGGCTTGACATTGGACTATAACTGTATAAAGTAGAGGAGTGACATTTGATTTGGAGTCTGGGTTCAAAACCTGCTTTTGCTACCACTACCTATATGACTTGGAACAATTCACTTCCTTTCTGCAACTCCATTTCTTTGTAAAATAAGTAGTTTGGACTAAATGATCTTAAAGGCTCTGGTACGCACTTTGTTCATTATATAATATATTCTTATTAACTAACTTACCTTTAGGATAGAAACAAGGTATTTTCAAAAATCTACTACAGTGCTTTGTACTTAATAGATACTCAATAAATGCTGATGGAATGAAAGGGAGGGAAAAAAACTCAGTTATTTCTGCACTTCAACTGTTGCTACTGCCCTCCCCATCCCTCTGCTATGATTATACAATATCCATATTAGTATGAGCATCCTCTTCTTTTAAAGGATATAAATTTGCTCTTCTTATATTCTACAATTCTTGACCTCATTTTTCTTTTTTAAATTTTAATTTAGTTTAATTTTTATTTTTAGTTCCACATTCTCTTTCTTCTTAATTCCTACCCATTGAGGAGGCAAGAAATACAATACCCATCACACATATACAGTCAGGCAACATGTATTTCCATGTCAGTCATGTTCTGAAGAAACAAAAAAGAAAAACAGTAAAAGTGAAAGAAAAAATACACTTTAATCTGCACTCTGAGTCCATCAGTTCTCATTCTAGAGATGGATAGTATTTTGTGATGGGTCCTTTGGGATTGTGGTGGACCATCAAGTTAAGTCTTTAACATTAAGTCTTTCACAGTTGATTTCAGGAAACGGAAATAGGTTGTCTTGAGACATCACATGGGTTCTCTTTCTTACTTGTTGCCGGCAAGATGTAGAGTCCTCCTTAATATGCTGATCCTTCATTTGGAAGAAGGATCACACTACCTGAGAGCCAGTGTGGCTTCAGAAAGGAGTGAGGAACAGTCAATAAGGTGCTTACTGCCCAAAAACTCCAGAAGAAATGCCAGGAGCAGAACAAAGGTCTGTGTACAATCTGATGAAAGCCTTCAGCACTGTCAATCACAAAGACTTGTGGAAGATCATGGTAAAATTTGGTTGCCTGAAGTTCATCAGTATTGTACACCAATTCCGTGATAGCACGTTCTCAGGGTTTCCCAGTCACCTATGCAGTGAAGCAGGCTATGTGATTGCTCCCATGGTTTTTAGTATAATGTTTTCAGTGATGTTGTAACATACCCTCAACAAAGATAAAAATGACATCAAGGTCAGCTACCACACTGATGCTAAATTATTTAACTTGAAAAGGTTACAAGCCATGACTAAAGTGGAGGGAGAGTTGGTGCACAACTTTTTGTTCACAGATGATTGTGTACTCAATGCAACCTCTGAGACTGAGATGCAAGAAGCCTATATCAATTTTCTGTTGTCTGTGCTGATTTTGACCTAACAACACCAAAAAAACACAGGTTCTCCTCCAACCAGCACCACATTATCCATATATGGAATCATTAGTTACAGTAAATGAAAAATTTTAAATGTTGCCAATAAATTCACTTACCTTGGCAGTGTACTTTCCAGGGATGTACTCATAGATGATTGGTTTGATGTACACATTGCCAGAATTAATTCAGTCTTTGAGAGGCCCCAAAGACAAGAGTTTTCAGACTGCATACCAAACTGAAGTTCTACAGAGCTGAATTCATTCTTACCTGTGAAAACTAGACAATCTAACAGTGCCATGCCAGAAAACTGAAGTGCTTCCATTTGAATCATCTTGGAAAGATTCTGAAGATCACCTGGCAAGATAGGGTACCAGACACTGAGATCTTTCCTTGAGTTGAACTGCCAAGAATAGCAGAGCCAACTCTGATGGTCTGGCCACATCATGCAAGTAACAAACATATATTCGCCTCAAAGACGATTTTATAGAGAACTTACACAAAGCAAGAGCTCACACAGAGGTCAGAAGTGATACAAGAACACTCTCTTTTTTTCTATATCTCCCCCTCACCCAGTTACATGTTAAAACAATTTTAAACACTTTTTATAGTTTTGAGTTTCAAGTTCTATCCCTCCCTCTCTCTTTTTCCTTCTCCCTCCCTGAAATAGTAAGCAATCTGACATAGTAAAATCATGTAATGCATTTGATACAAGGACACTCTCAAAATCTCTCTGAAGAACTTTGGAATCAATTGTGTGAGGAAGACAGTGGTACAAGACTGCCCAGGATGGCATGCCTACATCAAAGAAGTCACTGTGTTCTATGAGAGAAGCAAAATTGTAGTAACTCAAAAGAAAAATGAGATGAATAAATTTCGAGATTTCTCCACTCCAAACGTTCATATGAACTATTTGTGACTGACTTGTAGTAGAGACTTCCAAGTTTATATTGGTCTGATCAGCAGCAGTCAAATACTCTGTACCTTGATCCCAACATAGTGATGTCACTTTGGTCCTTTTCAGTTATGAAAGACTTTCTTACTATTCCTTATAATATTATTATATTATATTATTATAATTATAATATTATATAGTAATGTTCCTTACAATATTACTGTTACTGTGTACATTTTTCTCCTGGGAGAATATTGATGCTTTTTTTAAAAAAATTAACTTTTCCAGTCGAGAGTAATTTGAAATCACTGAGAGTGCTATATGATCTTCTAAATGAGATTTATCCTAATCTCTTATTGATCTTTAGACTATTCACCATTGTTTATCTGCAGTACTTGTATGAGATAAATGTACCTATGGACTAATTCATAGGACTATCCAGTCAACTGCATATCATAATCTGAGCAATATGCATATTTGATTTTTCCAATGTAGATGCCAAGGCCAAATATTTTTTGAGCTATTGTGATTCTCACTGAAGAATCTTTGTAGTATTTCAGGACTAATGAAAGTAACACAATGTTATCTGGAAACAAGTGCATCTGTAGAATCCACTGGAAGAGTATTGAGATCAAAGACATGGAGTTTTGTAGCAGCTTAAGGTCATTAAAAGCACTGTATAATTTTCTGATAGGTGATGAAAATTTGACTCCTATCCAGTCTTCACTTTAGTGAAGGAGAAACACAGAAAGATAAATCAACTGCAACTGAACATTTGGTTTCTATCATCATTATTCTTTGAGAGTTCTACACAAGTTAGGAGATCAGATAGATTAGATGCTTCCTCTTCCTAGTCATACTTGTAAATGAGTATAGAAGCTAGTAAGTGTTGAAAATATGTAAGAAGCACACATGTATAATTTCCATAATGCATAAGATTACATAATTTTTTCCTTAGTAATGAAGTCCCATAAAGACATTATCAGTGTTTGATTGCTTAGTAAGTAGGACTTTACAAACAATTGCTTAATAATTTCAACATTCCATGTATTGCATTGTGGGGCTAGGTCAGTGAACATACATTGTCCCTCCCCCCCTATTTTCCATATCTGATCCCACCAAAATATAAATCTAATATCAAAATTCGATGTCAAAACCTGCAAAATCAGAAAATGAGAATGTTTAATACTTTAATTATTATTCAAATAAAACTGTAAAGATAGAAAAGGGTAAAACAGTGAGGGATTTTAGAAGCCAGAGAATGATATGTTTGATCCTGAAGGTAATAGTGAGTCATTGGAGATAGTTGGGAGGAACGATAAACTGATTAAAATTTCACTTAAGGAAAATCACTTATTTCAATTAGTATAGCATAAGCTAGAGTGAGGAGAGTGGATCTAGAAGGACTAACCATAAAACTATGGTAATAGTCCAGTTATGAGGTAATGAGAGCCTGAACTAAGGTGGCTGCTGTGTGAGTGGAGAGAGGAGATATATATACAAAAAGTATATATCATTGTAAAGGTAGAAATGACAAAACTGGGTAACTGATTGACTGTCTAGGGTAGATGCAAGTCCAGGATGACATAGTGGTTGAAAGTGTAGGATGACTAATAGAGAAGTTAGGAAGGGAGGGTTTGTAAAGAAAGATAATGTGCTCCTAGCACATAGTAAGTGCTCAGTAAATGTTGGTTGACTGACCACTTTGGACATGTCAAGTTTCAGATGTCTACATAGTAACTATTTTGAGATGTCCAACAGATAGGTGGTGATTGGAGAATGGAGGTCAGACCAAAGGTTAGAATGGAATAAATAGATGTGAAAATAATTTGTAAAGCCACTGAACCTATGGGAACTGATGTGATCACCAAGTGAGTTAGTATACGGGGAGACGAGAAGAGAAAGAAGGACCTATCCCTTAGGGCAGTCATACTTAGTGGATGTGACCTGGAGAAAGAGTCAGCAAAGGATATATAAAGAAGGGTCAAATGAATAGGAGGAGAAACAGGAGAGAGCAGTGTCATAAAAACCTAGAGGACAGAGAGTATCAAGAAATAGAGGCTGGAGGCGGAGCCAAGATGGCAGAGTAGAAAGACTCACATTTGCTAGCTCCGAACCCACAGCCCATGGATTTCCTCTAAAAAGAACTCCTGACAAATTCTGGAACAGTAGAAGCCACACAGAAACACAGTGAAGGAGATTTCCATTGCAGAGAGCCCTGAAAAACCGACCGCAAAAGTACCCCAGACGGGAGCGGAGCCCTGCCCTGAGGAGCCCTCCCCTTCCCCTGCCCCGGTCACGCGGCACTAAGAGAAGCGAGCAGAGCCCAGCAGGCTTCAGGGACTGTAATCTCCCGTGGCTGCGAAGGTCCCTCCACCCACAGATGCACAGGTCAGTGAGAGAGACGGGCTGAGAGGGGAGCGGGGGATCTCCGGGACTCGGACCCCCTCGGGAGGCCGCCGCTGAGGCAGAGGCTGAGGCAGCTCGGCCAGAGGCTCCCAGAGCAGGCAGGAGCTCCACAGCAGCTCCATTACAAAAGGTTTCTGCATAAATCCCCTGAGGGAACTGAGCCTGAGAGGCGGCCCTGCCCCCACCTGAGAACCAGCAGATAAGCTCCCATTGAAGAGCAGTCAGGCCTGCCGCCAAAAGCCC
>CM053771.1:152569157-152613452 GCA_028658325.1 Potorous gilbertii | reverse complement strand
CCCCTGGCCTAGATTCGCCCTAGTGCTTGGGGTCTGAGATTCAAATGCTGCTCCCCAGCCTCAGGGCTTTTGGTGGCAGGCTTGACTGCTCTTCAATGGGGGCTTATCTGCTGGTTCTCAGGTGGGGGCAGGGCCGCCTCTCAGGCTCAGTTCCCTCAGGGGGTTTATGCAGAGATCCTTTGTAGTGGAGCTGGTGTGGAGCTCCAGCCCACTCTGGGAGTCTCTGGCTGAGCTGCCTCAGCCTCTGCCGCGGCGGCCGCTTCCCAGGGGGTCCGAGTCCCGGAGATCCCCCGCTCCCCTCTCAGCCCGTCTCTCTCACTGACCTGTGCGTCTGTGGGTGGAGGGACCTTCGTGGCCGCCTGGAGATTCAGGTCCCTACCGCCTGCTGGGCTCTGCGCGCTCCTCTCAGTGCTGCGTGGCTGGGGTGGGGGAGGGGAGCGCTCGGCTGGGCAGGGCTCAGCTCCCGTCCCGGGGTACCTTTGCGGTCGGTTTTTCAGGGCTCTCTGCAACGGAAATCTCCTTCACTGTGTTGCTGCGCGGCTTCCACTGTTCCAGAATTTGTCAGGAGTTCTTTTTACAGGGAATCTATGGGCTGTGGGTTCGGACCTAGCATAGGTGAGTCTTTCTACTCCGCCATCTTGGCTCCGCCCCCCCTATGGTTTTTTTGGTTCCATATTTATCTATTTTCCCTCAAATCATTAGTATCTCCTCTATTATACTTACTAGTATAATAGATTTCTTTGTTGGCTTTCTACTTTTTAAAAATATATATTCAGGGGGCAGATGGGTGCAAAGTGGATAGAGCATCAGTTTTGGAGTCAGGAGGACCTGAGTTCAAATTTGGTCTCAGATACTTGCTAGCTATGTGACCCGGGGCAAGTCACTTAACCTTGAATGCCTCTCCCACCCCACCAAAAAAGATGCACATTCAGGACAATAGAGAGCCATATAATGGGCATGAGTAAGCTTTAACACATTACTAACAATGAATTACAAAATTGAATTATAATAAAAAGGTCATCAAAGAAGTAACTATGAAAGTGAAAAAGATCAGCAGGTCACATGGTAAGAATGAGGAATAACTACTGAGACTGGCCTTGAACATGTACTGGCTGCCCAACCCTGTATGTATGTATGTATACATATATATACATACATACATATATCATACATACATACATATATATACATATATATATATATGTATGTATGTATACACACTCAGATAAGACCCTTGCAGGATAGGTAGGCATATATGAGTTGTAATCTGCACCACTGAAAGGAAGGTATACCTTCACAGGTAAGATCACAGGTATGTTTAGTAATCACATTTACTGGGGCATAATGGATAGAAAATTTGCCTTGGAGTTTGGAAGATGTGGGTTCAAATCCTGATTCTGACTGGCTGCTTAATCCCTTACACTCTCAGTGATGTGACATAGCTTCTAGGTAATTAATCATTTTATTAATTATGCTAGCAATAACAAATATAAGGGGTCAGTGGCACTCTTGAATGCCAAAGACCACTCACAGAACCTACTCAATGCTTATATGCCCTTGGAAGATGTTTCTGAGGGTGGCAATCACCTCTGATGGATTAACAAGTGATGAAAGAATGCATAGTACAATGAGAGGTGGGCTCATTCTGATAAGGGTCTTTGGGATGTGATCGTGCTCAAGACAGAGAGATAAATATCAAAATCTATAAGGAAAGATTTTTGTTATACAGGAAAAAGGGCCAGACCTAGAGTAAAAAGGGCCTGAGTTTAAATTAGACAGTTCCTAGCTGTGTGACCCCAGGCTTATCAATTGCTCTGAGCCTGTTACATCATCCATAAAAGAAAGAGGTTAGGGTAGGTGATCTCCAAGTTTCCTTCCACTTCTAGACCCTATGATTCTAAGACCTTCTTTCAGAAACTGTTCAGAAAATCTGGTACTTCACCATCATCATCCTGATTATGGTACATTCTTTGGCACCCTGAGTCAGGCAGCCAGTCACATACTTGTACAGGTTTAAACTTTTTTGATTCCCATTCCCCCTCCAAGCAAGGGCGGTGCTGTAAAGAAGTCTCTAAACTAAGAATTTAGACTCATGCACTGAGACCGTGCTGTGCATCGGGCTGTGGGTGGGGAATGCTTGTGGGTTTGTCATACTCTGCCCAGACATGTCATTCAACCTTCGTTTGAGCTGCCTCAGCCTACACATCTGCACAATGGGGTTGAAAGGGCACCTCATGACATATTTGGTGAACTTTGAATTGAGGATAAGTACCAAGCAAGCTCACCTCAAGAGCCCCACTCTAGGTGCCAGCCCTAGTGTGGGAAGGAGGCAACATTGTTCTAAAACACAGCAGCTCCAACATCAACATAAGATGGTTTTCTAATTCTCATTGTTCTTGTCTCTAGTCTCTGTGAATGACTCCCTGTGTGCCAGATGACTCTTCTAATTTTAAAAAATTCAATTTTACTTTATTATGGTTTTCAAATTTTTTCCTTCCCATCCTCCCCCAATCCCCCCTCCACCACCCCTGCCCCCTACCTGGCACCCGTTGAGAAGACAGGCAAGAAAAACAAAACTGTTATAAATATGTGTAATCTGTACATATATGTAATTTTTTTATTATACTATATTATGGAAATGCTTGTATTATCATATAAATGAAAAATAAGATAAAATTTAAAAATATGTGTAGTCAAACAAAACAACTTCCCATATTAGCCATTAGATGACTTCCCTAAATGTATCTTTTAGCAAAACACTTGCCCCAAAATGATTGGTAGAGTGAGAGTAAGCCAGGTTTGCTGGGAATGGATTTCAGAGATAGCAACACTTTCGCTGAGTCAGCATGGCTGATTTAGAGTATTGGACTTGGAATCAAGAAGAGCTTGTAGCTTCCACAGTGGTCCAGGAACTGGGGGTGGTAGGAGTTAACACCACCACCACCCCTGCCCCCCACTCCCACAGCATGAGCTGAGACTGGGGCAAGGAAGGAGGTTATGGGGCAGATCTGGAGCAGTTGGATTTAATTTTGCTGTCAGGTGGATAAATCTGGGACCCAGTTGTGGCTCTTTGGACAACAGAAGACTTCATTCCTAATCCCCAGGGAACCTCATTGTTGACAACTTTTTAACCTTCTGGCTGCCGACTTTTATTTATTTTTGTCTTGTGGACCACCTTGAGAAGTCTTTTTACTTAAGAGTATCAAAACATGATTTTAGTAAAAGTACTGTTTGTTTAAACACTTTGACTTTGAATGTCTGGCATGTAGTAGACACTTTATAAATGCTGGCTGATAGGCTGACTCTGAGAGATCCATTGCACGAATTGACAACTGGGTTCAATGCTCCATCTGGCACATACTAGCTATGTGCTCTTGGTCTAGTTACCCACCCTCTCAAATACAGCCACCAATCTTCATTGGTGAAAGCATTTCCATAGCAGAAGTTCTCTAGACTGATGAAATCACAATTCAGAACAAAACATTGTTTATGTCAAAGTTGGTACGGAGACCACAAACCAAGAGACGTGTTTTTGATAGAAGTGACTCTAGCCGGGAGTATGAAGATCCAGGGTAATTCAACACATTTTACTCCAAAATCCCCATATATTAAGCAGCTATTCTGCGGAGCCTTTCCTCAGTTTTGGGGGAGAAACTCACTTGTGATAAGATATAGTTCCTGCCTTTATGGATCTTGTAGGATAGGAGCTTGGGACACAAGTACAGAAGAAGAAGTTTATGAACACATTTGGGGCTTTTAGATATCTGTAGGTACAGAAAATGTGAAGTAAGAGGGGTCCAATGGATTTAGGATTGGTAGCTGTGTAGAGTAGGAATGAAAAAGCTTTAAGGGAACTAGAACAATGAGAATTAAGTCTAAGAACTCTTCCCAGAAAAAAGTAGGTTAATAATGCAGGGGAAGTCAGTGTGTACAATCTAAGCAAACCATTGAGCTGGGGTCTGGGTAGCTTCACTGAGAAGAATTCTTGACTCAAGGTCTGGATTGTTGATAGAAAGAACTTTAATTCTCCAGTGATCAGATGAGCTGGAGGAGAGAGAGCGAGCTCTGGTTCAGTCTGGACTGTGGAATTAGACATTGATATGAAAAGCTGGAATTTTTTTTTCAAAAGAATAATATTTTATTTTCTTCCAGTTACATGTAAAGACAATTTTAACATTCGTTTCAAATTTTCTCTCTTTCTCCCTCACCTCCCTCTTCCTGAGATGGTAAGCAATTTACTATAGGTTATACATGTTCAGTCATGCAAAACATATTACCACATTAGTCATGCTGTGAAAGAAGACACAGCTCCAAAGGGAAACACACACACACACACACACACACACACACGATACAGAAAATGAAAAATAGTGTGTTATGATCTGCATTAAGACTCCACCAGTTCTTTCTCTGAAAGTGGATAGTATTTTTCATCATGAGTCCTTTGAAACTGTCTACAGTTGATTATCACACAGTATTGCTGTTGCCATGTACAATGTTCTACTCACTCCACTTTGCATCAGTTCTTATAAGTCTTCCTAGGTTTTTCTGAAATCAGCCTGTTCATCATTTCTTATAACACAGTAATATTCCATTATAATCATATACTACAACTTGTTCAGCCATTCCCCAAATGATGGGCAGAAAAAGCCTGACTTCTTAATGTACTCTAAGTGCTAGGTTTGTACGTGGCAGATGCCCAGAGATCCCTACAGTGATATAGTTTGTGCCATCTCAGGGAATCAGTAATGCTGCATTGGGTGTAAGAAAACTGGAAAAGTGAGGGCAGTATACAGTGGGAAGCTAATAATGCCTACAATACAGATTCTTACTCATAACACTTTGTGAGGCGCAGAGACAGGCAGTGTTGTCTGAATTATAGAGGAAGAAAAGACACATGTAGGGGAGGTTAAGTGCCATAGGTCAGATGACAAGTGGCATAGTTAGGATCATAAATAACAGATTTAGAGAAGGAAGGACCTTACAGGTCAGCTGGTCCAAACTCCTCTTTTAGAGCTAGGAAACTGAAGTTAAGTGACTTGTTCCAGGTCACCTGCTATTAAGGTAGGATTTGAACTCTCAGTCTTCCTAACTCCAGGGCCACCATTCTATCCACTACACTACTGCGCTATCTCATACAAAGAATACAAAACCTACTGAAAAAAGACAGAAGACAGGCCCTGCCCACAGTCTAATGAGGGAGATAGCATGAAACAACTACATATAAACAAGATGTATACAGGATAAATTGGAGGTAAAAAACAGAGAAAAGGCACCAGCATTAAAGGGGACCAGGAAAGGCTTTTTGTAGAAGATGAAGTTAGGGAAGTCAGGAGGCAGAGTTGAGGAAGGATAGAATTACAGGCATGGGGGGGCCAGATAGTGAAAATGCACTTAATTGTGAGATGGAGCATTGCTTGAGGGCCGGCAAAGAAGCCAGTATCACTAGATCACATCGTACACTGGGAGGGATAAGGTGTAAGAAAACTGGAAAGGTAAGAGTGATCCTAGTTGTTAAGCGCTTTGAATACCCAACAAAGGACTTTATATTTCATCCTGGAAGTAATAGGGAGCTATAGCAGTAGAACTGTCTTGGCAGTTGGGCTGAACCAGGTTGAAGGTAACTGACAGGCCCCAAACCTACCAGTGAGTCAGGAGGTTGTCTACTCCAAGCATGTGAAGACATGGTGAAATGAATAGATGAGAACAATCTGTTCAGCCGCAGATGCTCCTGAGTACTTAGACCTTGATCAGACATCAAGATCACCCACTGTACCTGGACTTTGATCTTGCCACTGGACTTTGATGACTTTGGGAGAGAGAGTGAAACTGACGACTTTGTGCAATCCTGCCTTACTTAAATCCAACATTACCTCACAATGTCATTGATCCCCTTCAAAAATGAAAGACGAACAACAACAGGGAGCTATTAAAGTTTATTGAGTGGGGGAGGGCTGGGGATGGTCAGATCTGTGCTTTAGAAAAACTAAGACATTTGAATGGAGGATAGACTGGAGAGGAGAGATTTGAGACTGGGAGACTAACCAGAAGACTATGGGCAAGAGTCTAGGTAAGAGGTGATGAAGGCCTGTACCAAGATGGTGGCAATGTCAGAGGAGAGAAGTGGGTATATACAAGAAGTGTTACTATTCACCACTGACCCCAAAGGCAACAGCCATTGTCTACTCTAAGTCAACTAGCCTTACCAAGAAGCCCAAAATAGCTTGTTGGTGCCAACATGTTCCACCACTTACCAGTGACCCCTTGATGATCAATTTGGTGGTAATTATTCAGTTAACGATGACGGGCACACACAGAGCTTTGTCTTAGGTCCCTTACCTTTTGCACATTTCTATCAATGACTTGGATGAATTATAATGATAACCGAAATGTACGTAACACATGAAGACACACTACGATGATGACAGTAGTAACCGCTGGCGTCCGTAAAGCACTTTAAGGAGGGCTACAAAGTACTCTACATTTGACCTCATTTGAGCCTCACAACACCCTATGAGGCAGGTCTTCAAGTCCTATCTCCATTCCACAGATAAGGAAGCTCTGACTCAGGAGAGTAAAGTGATGTACCTAAGGTCACACAGCGAATAAATGTCAAAGTTGGATTTTTAAACTAGGTCTCTCTCAACTCCAGTTACAAAGTTCTTGGACTTCTAGGAGGTGCAGTAGACAGAGTGCCAGGGAGTCAAATCTGGTCTTAGACACTCATTAGCTGTATGACCCTGGGTAAGTCACTTAATTCTGTTTACCGCAGTTTTCTCATCTGTAAAATGAGCTGGAGAAGGAAATGGCAAACCGCTCCAGTATCTTTGCCAAGAAAACCCCAGATGGGGTCATGAAGAGTCAGACACAACAGAAAAATGACTAAGCAACAAAAATTGTTTGTACAAAGGTTTTTTGGTTTTTTTTGGTATGCTTTTCTCCCCAATTAGAATGTGAACTCCTTGAGGTCAGAAACAATGTTTTTGCCTTTCTTTATATCCCTAGTACTTAACATGGTGCCTTGAATAAAGAAAGTGCTTAATAAATTCTTGTTGACTAAGTGAATTATTGTACTATGTCAGGTGGGAATATAATATATACTATTATATATGATATCATGGGTAAAGAAAGGGTTGTAATAGGATATAACTGGAAGGCACCTGGTCTAGTCACCTCATTTAACAGATGAGTAAACTGAGGCCCAGAGAAGAGAAGTGACTTGTCTAAGGACTAAATGACCTCTAAGATACCACCTCTCAAAGTCTATGATGTGTCAACTCAGAGATTCTATTGTAGGCATATACCCCTAAGGGGTTGGTGACAAAAAGAAAGGCTCCATAAACATAAAAATATTTGTAGCAGCAGTGTATATATAAACATATATATGTGTGTGTGTGTGTGTGTGTGTGTGTGTGTGTGTGTGTGTGTGTATTAACAAAGAACTGGAAGCAAAGTAGATACCTGTGGACTGGCTAATGACTAAAAATAAATGGCAGTTTAGGACTGTAATGGATATTATTACATTGTAAGAAATAATGAACATGAACATCTTGTATATACCCGCTTCTCTCCTCTGACATTGCCACCATCTTGGTACAGGTCTTCATCACCTCTTAACTAGACTCTTGCCCACAGTCTTCTGGTTAGTCTCCCAGTCTCAAATCTCTCCTCTCCAGTCTTTCCTCCATTCAAATGTCAAATTAGTTTTTCCAAATGAACTATGCTTCAGAGAAGCATAGGAAAATTTATATAAACTAATGCAAAGCAAAGTAAGCAGAGCCAGGAAAACAGTATACATAATAGCTACAACAATGTACATGGAAAGAACAATCACCACAAAACAACTGAAAATTAGTGTTGTGAAGTTACAAAGAATAAACTTGGCCCCAAAGAAGAGATTTTAGAAAACACCTCCCCTCATTATTTTGCAGAGGTAGGAGAATCATGAGTGTGAAACATGGCATATAGGTTGCCATGTTTTTTTCAACGTATTGATCAGTTTTGAAGTTTTTCCTTCCTCTTCTTTAAAAAAAAATCTTTGTTATATGGAATTAGGGGGAAAGAGAGATACAGGGGAGAGCCTTTAAGCAATATGAAAACAAAAACATGTCAATAAAATTTATTGTTGGCCAACAAGAGATGAAAAGTCACTTTACCCTACTTCATTATAGAGCTGTGGTGAGGAGAGGGTCGTTCATGGTTTCAGAACATTGACTATAATATCAAGGCATTAACAAAGTATTGTGACTGATTTTGCTGAATTATTCTTGTCTTTTTTTTCTTTCAAAAATTTTTTCTTATAAAGGATGGCCCTCTGGGAGGAGGGAAGAGGGAAAAAAGTTACAGGGGGATATGTAGGCAATGTAGACAAAGCTGTTAATTAAAGGAAGCACACTCAACAGATAGGAGCTTAAATTCCAGGACCAGAGTGATGGATCACAGTTGACTGATCTGTTTCAGACTTTGGGCCCCTGGGTCTTGGCTGAACCAAATTATCCATAAGTCCGTTAATAAATCAATGTATTAGAGAAGCTCTATGCCAAGTTAGTTATTTGCTTCAGCAGAACCTGAGTCTTTTGCCTTGTTCTGCATGATCTTGCTTAGGCTAAGGCCTGGGCAAGCATGACGCCCAGATTTCCCAGGGGTCCCTGGCACTGAGTTTGGAAAGCTCCTCCTTCCCAACAAAATATTTAGCTGCACCGGCCAAACATCCCGGGTGATGGCAGGGGGCTCAGCTGGTAGCTCCCAAAGCATCTCTCTTTAAGTTCACTGTGCTGCCCTTTTGTTTTCTTCTTTGGCAAAAGGGTTAGCCCCCTGAGGCTTGGGTCATTTATATTCTGCTGAGGCAAGGATTCTGCCTGTTTCCTTTTTGTGTTTCTGCATTTTAGATCTCAGTAGGTCCCCAGAGTTTTTAGTCCCGGGCTCATCCCCTGCTCTCTTTGGAATCTGCCTCCTCTGCTACACTTCTTTCTCCTCCTCCCCTGAAAAGTTCTTCCTGGCCAATTAACAAGACCCCAGTTAGGGACTCCAGAGAATGTTCAAGGTGATCCTAGGAGATATCAATATGGAGATAATCCTTTACCCCCAGTTCCTTCTCCTTGGTCTCTACCCACCTCGACCCCCTTTTCATTTCACCAAGAGGTAGTGGCTTGTTGGCAGTACTCCTAAACAGGAATATCTATATTTTAACTCTTTATTTAATGCTTTCCTCCACAAAAGTCCTACCCAGATACCTCATAGTGACCTAAAGGCGATTTTCCAGAGGTTAAAGCAATGAAATGCAAGTGCTGGCAGGTTCTACCAAGCTAGAAAGGCTTCCTGTATGGGCCCGGTAGAGGACTGTTTATCTGTCATCAGAGGAGAAACCCAGCTACATTTGGGCAAGCTCATCACTAGAATGCTGACAGCAGATGATAGGGTTTTGTGGTCATAGTAGTTTACAAAGGTGTTCTACTAGAGAGGGGCGTGGCAATCTACATTCGTATAAGTTAGAAGTTCTTAACCATATTTATATCATGGACCCCTTGGGAAGTCTAGTGAAACTATGGAACCCTTCTCAGAATAACTTTTTAAATGCATAAAATAGAATAGATAGGATTACAATGGAAATATTGATATCAAAATTTTTTTTTAAAAAAAGCAAATCCATGGATCCCAAGTAGGAACCCCTGGAATAGAGAATATCCAAATATCGATAAAATCATGGAGCTTGGGGTATTAAAGTAATTTCTTAGTGCATCAAGAGAGGTGAGTTGCCAACACAGTATGTTTATTATTACTGGGGTAGGGTGTTTTGATGGAGTTTAGCTCAGTGATTTTGATGTTATAGAGGAATTCCCAGTGTAGAAGCTTACTTTACCACCAATTCACATGTACATCTGTAAATTCTAGAGAGTGGCTTGCTAAACTGAGAGGTTAAGGGATCTGTCCAGGGTTATGCAACCCACATATATCAAAGGTGGGACTTGAACCTAGGCCTTCTTGATTCTGAATTCAGCTCTATTCACTAGGTCAATAGTTGCCAATTTATTTTGTTATATGGATACCCTTCAAGAACAACAATAAACCTGTTGTAAACTTTCAGAGTAACAATGTACTAGTTATAATATTCTACAATTATTTATTATTTCTTGACCTTGTTCAGTTGTTTTAGTCATGTCTGACTCTTTGTGACCATTTTGGGTTACAAAGATCCTGGAGGGGTTTGCTATTTCCTTCTCTAGTTCATTTTATAGATGAGGAAATTGAGGTAGAGTTAAGTGACTTGCCTGCATTACACAGCTAGTAAGTGTCTGGGGTCAGATTTGGACTCAGGAAGTTGTTTCTTCCTGACTTCAGGCTTGGCATTCTATCCGTTGAACCACCTAAGGCACCATTGAAGAATTCTTAGTATGAATTCTTTGGCATGTGATTTTGAATCCCCAAGGGTTTCAAGAATTAATAAACGGGAACCATTGTACTCAACCAAACTACTTCTGAGGGACATTGTTTTTATAATTAGCTATTATTATAATGAGAATTCACACTTATATAGTGTTTTAAGATTTATAAAACACTGTCATCTCAACAATGTTGTGAGGTAGGCACTGCAGATCTTGTTATCGCCATTTTACAGTGAAGGAAACTGAGACTTGGAGAACTGATGTGACCTACCCAAGATAACACAGTTAAGAAATATTGGAACTAATCTAGTAGTTTTTTTCTACTATGCTGCTTTTTATTTTGAGAGAAACTGAGGAATGATTGAATGTGGAGTTAGGAGGCACAGGTCTGAGTTATGGTCATGAAACTTTGATCAATACTTATTTAATGCCTACTATGTGTCAGGTGCTGTGCTAAGCACTGGAGATACAAAAAGAGGCAAAAGACAAGGAGCTGAAATTGAATGCAGGAGACAAGCAAACAAATATGTACAAACTAGGTATATATAGGATAAATTGGAAATAACTAAGAAGAATGGGGAAAAGTTTCCTGTAAAATATGGGATTTTAGCTGGGACTTAAAAGAACTCTTCTCAAGTTCAAGTCTGGCCTCAGGCACTTCTCTCTTTTTGCCTCAGTTTCCTTATCTGTAAAATGAGGTGGAGAAGGAAATGGCAAATTATTCCAATATCTTTGCAAAGAAAACCTCCAATGGGGCCATGAAAAGTTGGGCACAACTAACAACAATAGTAACAAAGCAGGAGAGGTTTGTAGGTAGAGATGAGAAGAGTGTTCCAGGCTTGGGGAACAGCCAGAGAAAATGTCTAGAGCCAAGAGATGAAGTACCTTGTTTGTGGAACAGCCAGGAGGCTAGTGTTGCTGAATTGAAGAGAACACAGCAAGGAGGAAGATGCAAGAAGACCAGAAAGATATGTTTGTGAGGGATAGGTTATGAAGAGCTTTGAATGTCAAACAGAGCATTTTGTATTTGGTCATGGGGCCAATAGGGAGCCACTGGTGTTTACTGAGTAGAGCAGGGATTTTAGGAAAATAACTTTAGTGGCTAAAATCACTTAAGTGCTGCATGACCTTGGACAAGTGACTACTCCATCTAGCCTATTGTTTTCATTCATAAAATGAAGGCAATGATAGTTATATTATCAACCTCTCCGGATTGTTGTGAGGATCTTTTGTAAGTGTAAACACTAATGCTGGGAAGCAGCAGCACGGTGTAGAGAGAGCTGGCTTCTAAGCTAGATAGATCTGAGTTCAAGTCCTGTCTCTGACAGATCCTGACTATGTAACTCTGGGCAAGTTGTTTTACCTCTCAGTGCCCTGGGTTACAGAGGAGGTGCCAGTCTCCATTGGTAGAGGATGTTTCATTATGCTAGGAGTTCACTAAACCAGTTGTTCCAGTTCCAGTATCTATCCCTAACCATAATTCCAGAACTGTTATAGTAATTGCTGAACCCAGGTAAAGCAGGGCAAGAGGCACCTTTGATAAACATCTCCATTTAGAGAAGAAGAAATAGGACAGAAACCTTGAAGAGAGACCTCAGAGCTTGGAAAAACAAGGCCTCTGTTCAGGATAGGAGACACTGGAGAACCTGATATATCACCCTGTGGTGGGAGAGCAGGAACATAGAATGGCACAAAGAACCTGCTAGGAAGGTCTCCACTGGGGGAGGGAGTACCATTGGGTAACTTCCTATTTTAACTTACTATTCTTGCTACCTTTGTGCTAAGTTCAGTTATTTCTGTCTAATGAAGGAGTACCAGTTCTGTCAGTCTCCTGTACACTTTAGCATCTTAGAACAAAGCTTCAGTTACCACATCAGAGTTACAGTTCTAAATGATGCATCCAACGGCTATGTCATTGTTAACGTTGCTGGAATGCCCCCACAACGTTGTCAAGGAAATGAATTTTGAATATTTAGGTTAAGGCTAACGTATATACAAGTGAAGTAGTTACCCAAAAACATGGTCAGGAACCATTTCTTTAACTCTTCAGTCCAAGTGAGAATTCTTTTGAAATTTACCTGCCCTATTCTTCCAGGAGCTGAGTATTGGGAATAAATTACCATCAGCCCAAAGCAAATAAGGCCCCAATTTCTGTGAAATGAACAGTTTAGGGGCAGCTAGGTGGCACAGTGAATAGAACTGGCCCTGGAGTTAGGAGGACCTGAGTTCAAATCCAGCCTTAGATACTTGACACTTAACTAGTTGTGTGACCTTGGGCAAGTCACTTAACCTCAATTGCCCTGCCTTCCCCCCTCAAAAAAAAAAAGAAGTGAACAGTTTATTGCTTCTACTCTGTGAAAAGCAGAGTGGAAACAACATTGCTGTTACCACATATAATGTTCTCTTGGTTCTGCTAATTTTGTTTGGTATTATTGTATGGAAATCTTTCCATGTTTTTCCAAGATCATTGAGCTCATTATCTCTTATAGTGCAACAGTATTCCATCACCATCATATGCTACAACTTGTTCAGCCATTCCTCAATTGATGGGCATCCCTGCAGTTTCCAGTTCTTTGCCACCCTAAAGAGAGCTGCTATAAACATTCAAGGAAAAAAAGAAATTAATGTAACTTTATTATCTATTTAAAAGGAATAGAAAGTTGTACATAATAGATTTGCAGTTTCACAGATAATCACTTTTTTCACTATACTATGTTATGGAAATCCTCGTTTTATTCTATAAATTAAAAATAGAATAAACATTAAAAAGTAAAAGCAGAGTAGAAAATGCAAATGAGCTTTAATGAAACCATGACTTCAGAGACACTCTAGAAACACCTATTAATTTTTCTTGGAATTTTCTAAAGTCTTGCTTACCTGTAGAGCAGATAAAATTTTCTCATGGTGCAACTCTTTGTTACTGCTTCAAAGTCAAGCCAGGTGAAGTTAAGAAGCAATTTTTAAGCATCTACTATTTGCCAGATGCTAAGTGCCAGGGATTTGAAGAAAGGCCAAAACCCCCAAAACACTCTGTGTTCTCAAGGATTTCACAATCTAGTTGGGAAGACAACACACGAACTACTATGTCTGAACAATATAGCAGGTGTACATGCGTACATGCATGCGTATGTGTGTGTCTGTGTGTGTGCATGTGTAGGATAAGGAGTAGATAATCACAGAGGAAGACAATATTATGGGGCCTCAGGAAAAAATTTGTAGAAGGTGGGATTTTAGCTGGGACTTGAAAGAATGATGGGGAGCACCAGAAGTCATGATGAGGAGGGAGGGCATTTCAGACAGGGGGAACAGCCAGCAAAAATGCCCAAGAGATGGAATATCTTACTGGATGGAGAAAGAACATGGAAGCTAGTGCCCTACCTGGTGGAAGTAAGACTGAAAAGGTAGGAGGGGGCCAGGGGCAGGTTCTTCCCACAACATCAGTTTACTGAATTTGCTCCATCCTACTTGGGAGCTAGTCTATCTGCTAAGGGTCATGGCAAAAGGAACTCTTAGTCACGTAGTCAACATTAAGCTAGCCAGGAAAGACTCTCCTTGAGGTATATCTGACTCAGATGCTGTTAATTATAGTGATTTGCAGAACTGCTTCTGAAGACAATAGTACTGGATGAAAATAGTACGAAAGGACTTCACTGTCCGTGTAGGAGTGAGCAGCTAGTAAAGATGAGTTGGCAGCAAGATGGACAGTTCAAAAGTTCAGCTGTCACAGCCAAGAGCTTGTTCACCGCTGAAATAATCACTGATTTAAGTCATGCAAAAGAACTCTCTTCAGCCATTGTATATTGGGCCAGTCAAATTACAATATATGACCTTGTTTTCATTAAGGCCGTTGGTATTAATGACACAGTCTCGACTTGCTAAATGGTGCAGTGGATTGAGTATTGGGCCCAAAGGGAGGAAGATCTAAGTTCAAATCTAGCTTCAGACACTTAGTTGTGTGACCTTGGGCAAGTCACTGAACTTCTGTTGGTCTCAGTTTTCTCATCTATAAAATGGGGATAAGAGTAGTACCTAACTACCTGAGTTGTCAAGAGGAACAAATGAGACAATAATTGTAAACTGCTTAGCCTAATGCCTGGCACACAGTAAGTGCTATATGGATATTGTGGTCAGCTAGATGGTGTAGTGGATAGAGCACTGGGCCTTGAGTCAGGAAAATCTGTGTTCAAATCTGGCCTCAGACACTTACTAGCTGTGTGACCCTGGGTAAGTCATTAACTCTGTTTGCTTCATTTTCATCATCTGTCACATGAGCTGGAGAAAGAAATGGCAAACCACTCCAGTAAGCTTTGCCAAGAAAACCCCAAATGGAGTCACAAAGAGTTGGACACGAATGAAATGACTCAACAGCAATAATATAAATGTTAACTAATATTATATTCTTTAAAAAATAGGTCTTTTATGTAAAGACAAAATACTAGCAAATATATATAGATTTAAGGTTTTACAAAGTATGTCTGTCATAGCAACTTTGTGAGGTAGGTAGCATAAGTACTATTGTACAGTTGAAGAAACTGAGTCCTGATGTGACTTCCCCAAGAGACATTCAGGTAACCACTGTCAAAACCCATATCGTAACCCAAGTTTCTCTTGAGTCCAGGTCTAATGCATGCCTACTCCCCAAAGAGCTGCTTCTAGATAGGAAAGCATTTAGTTGCTATTATTAGCATAAGAGTAACAATCTTTCAGGAATTATCATTATTCATTCAGTTCCTGTGTTCTACAGCTGAGTAAACTAATATTTGGTTACGTTCAGGGCCCATGAACTCTTTCTCAGGCTACCAGAGTATTATTTATATAGCCTTACACATGATTATAGATGATTATGTAGCATATATATCATCAATTTTTTTATAAGCTAACACATTATTTCTTCACCAGCCTCTGTGGGAACAAAATAAATAAAACCACTATTAATTACCAAATTATTACCTGCTCAGAAGGAATGGCTCTTTTAAATAATTTGTTAAAAATAAATAAAATATCCAGGCTATCTTCCATCCCAAAAAGATATTTTTTGTACTCTAAAAATAATAAAACCACCTCACCCCTGGTAGAAATTTTGAAATAAACTATTTTAAATTACAAACTGAAGAAGAGGAGAAAAATGCAATTATTTTACTGTTGGTTCATTATAGTTTGGGTAAGACATAAAACTAAACTAAATGTTATACTATCCATAATAAATTACATTACTGCATTTGAACTTACTAGTTATTGTATCTTATTGCTAATAATTGTAGTAGTGATGGAGAATGGAATGAGAGAAATTTTATAATGAAGTCAAAGCAGTAAAAAATGGGTTGTTGAGACAGAAATTCCTACTTTCCTCATATTGCTGTGCAGTCGAAAGTTTAGCATATGTAAAACTTGTGGCATGTTTGTCAGTATCAATTGTATTTATCAACAATTGATCAGTCAATAAGCACTGAATAGACACTTCTTATATGCCAGGTACTGTACTAAGTGCCTTTTTGATGAGTTCAGTGCATTGTTCAGTCTTAGTCTTCACCCCAAACTTGCCCTCAAACGAGAGGACTTCAGCATAGACACTATCAAACACCCTCTCTTCCTAGTTCTTCAATCCACTCAATTCCCATGAACTACTTGTTCACTCTACCTCAGCCACACCCAGAGATAGCCACACCCTTGACCTTGCTAACACCTACAGGTGTTCCAGTTCCAAAAGAATAAAGGAACTCCAAAATTCCTTTATTTGATACATTATATTTTATCATTCTATCTTTCCCTCTGGCTTTCAGTCCATAGCCCTCTTTATTCTCATTGTAACCTTTAGTTCCTCCACCCCTCAGTTCTTTACCAGTGGATGATCACTGCCCTAACTACACTGTCCTCCTATCTCAGCCCTTCAGTGAATGAGTTCAACTCAACACTTCAATCCTTTGCCCCCTTGTCCTATCACTGATCATACCTTGTCATGTCCTAACCTTAGATTTCTCCCACCATCTACTGCTTTTCCATTACTCACATGCTACTGAGCAGAGCTAAAGAAAATCACAAGACTCTGTTGATTGGGTCCACTACAAATTTGTTGCATAATCTCAATTGGTCTCTTATTGAAGCAAAGCAATCATTTTATCACTTCTGTAATTTACTATCATCATAGCTGCTCTTCCAAACCTTCCTGTAAACCACTCTCCATGACTCCCCTTCTCCCCACCCTCTTAGCTGAGGATCTTGCTTCTCATCTGTTACCAAAAAAAGTGAAATCATTCACTGAAATCTTCCCTGTTTCCTCCATTCCTCATCTCACATCATTCACATGTATTCTCCCACCATTTCCTATTCCCCCATTATTTTCCTTCATTCTTGTCTCACTTAAAGAGGTGGCCCTTCTCTTTGCCAGGGGCACCCATCTTTTTTTTTTTTAGCAGATTGCCTCATCTCTAATTCCCACTCTCTTCTAAATTTTTGATCTCTTCCTTTCCCCTGACTGCTTGTATTTTGCCTCCAAATGTGCTCATGGCTCTGCCAGTCTTTAAAAAAAACCCCAAAAGCCTCTCACTTGATTTTTCCATCCCCATTAGCTATCATCCTATAATCTCTCCCCTCTTTCATGGTAAATTCCTTCAAAAAGTTGTCTACAATTGGTGCCTTTATGTCTCTTTTTACTTACTTCTTAACTCTTTGCTTCCAACCTCAACATTTAACTGAATTGCTCTCTTCAGTTACCAAGGGTGACTTAATTGCTGAATTTACTGGGTTTTTCTTACTCTTTATCCTTCCTGACCTCTCTACCACATTTGACACTATCATTCACTCTCTTCTTTTCTGGAAACTCTCTTCTCTAAAGGTTTTGTGACACTGTTCTCTCTTTATGTCTTCCTAGCTGATTTCATCTCAGTTTCCTTTACTGTATCTTCATGCTCACTAACTTAACTGTAGATATCTCCTAAGAATCTGTCTTTGACCATCTTTCCTCCCCATATGTCATCAGCTCACATGGTTTTAGTTTTCATCTCTTGCAGATGATTCTCAGATCTGTTTATATAGCCCTAACCTCTGCCCTGACCTCTAGTTTCATATCATCAAATGACTATTGGACATCTTGAACTGGATATCTGAAATACATCTTATACTTCACATGTCCAAAACAAAACTCATTGCCTTTTTTCCCAAATCTTCCTCTCTTCTAACTTCCCTATTACTGTCTAAGGTACCACCATCCTCACAGTCACCCAGGACCATATCCTTAACTTCTCACCTTCACTCTCCCCCCACATCCCATTTTTGCAAAGTCTTGTAGTTTCTACCTTCACAATATTTCTTGTACATATTCTCTCTTCTGATACTGCTACCATCCATTGCAAGCCCCCATTACTTCATGCCTGAACTTTTGCAGTAAGTAGCCTGGTGGTTGGTTTTTCTGCCTCAAGTCTCTCCCCACTCCAACCCAATCTCCACTCACCTGCCAAAATAACCTGTGTCATTTTCTTACTCCATAAACTCCAATGACTTCCTTTCCCTCCAGAATCAAATACAAAATGCTCTTTGGTGTTTAAAGGCTTACATATCTAAAACCCTTCTTCCCTTTCTAGTCTTTGTCTGCTTGCCTCTTCACACACTATGATCCCTGTACATTGTCCTTCATGCTGTTCCCTATATAAGACATTCCATCTTCTGATGCTGGGCATTTTCACTGACTGTCCACTAGGCCTGAATTGCGTTCCCTTCTCACCTCTACCCACCGGCTTCCTGGCTTCCTTCAAGACTCATCTCCAATTTTACCTGCTGCAAGAGGCCTTTCCCAGTCTTTCCTTTCTTCCTCCCTTCCCTGACCCCTCTCCGCTGCTCAGACCTACTCTTTGAAATGACCTTCCATTTACCCTATACGGGTAGTTTGCATGTTTTCTCTCCGTTAGAAAGTGAACGCTCTGAGGGCAGGGACCATGTTTTTGCCTTTTTTTGAATCCCTAGCACTTAGAACAGTGCCTAATTCATAGTAAGTCCTTACTACAAGCTTGTCTTTTATGGTGATAATGATTCTGGGGCTACAAGAAAAGTCAAAAACACATAGTAGGTGAGAAAAAAGTAGATGAGGAGAAATTGAAGATTGTAGAAAGATTAGCCAACTGTGGTGGTTCATGCTCCTAATCTTTGCTAGTGGTAAAGCTTAGCCTAGATGAGTCTTTTGTGTTTGGGAGTTCTGAGCTGCAGTGGTCTAAGCCCACCAACTATCTACACTATTTGACATTAAATGAGTTCATAGGAAAAGAGGGTCCCCCAGTTGGCCTAAGGAGGGGAGATCTAGCTCAGGTTGGAAACAGAGCAGCTCAAAGCTTCTGTGCTGATGTGAGTGGGACCAGCCCCAATAAACAACACCTATACTTCCAGCCTATGTTAGATAGGGAGACTCAGTCTTTAAAACAAAACAAAACAAAACAAAACAAACACCAAAACAACCAAACCCCAAAACCAAACAAACAAATAAAAAAAAACAAACATCAACTTGGTTATGTTAATTGGCTGTGAATGAGAAAACTCTGTGATCTTAGAAGGATTAAAATTTCAAATAACCTAGGGGAAAATGGAAAGATAAATGGTGTAGGCTACTGCATGTTACCAGAAATGATTCACAGCATTTAACAGTATTAGGGGCATGTATAACTTGTCAATGAAGTGTATTGGTTCTATAGTGAAAATGAGAATACACAATTGACAGCCTGAGTCCATCGATTCCTTCAACATACAAAAACAAGAAGGCCTTCAGTGTAATGGGTGGATCCTCTGTGGAGAATTTATGGAAAGATGTGTTGAAACTGTATCTTGTTTCTTCCTCTTACCCCAAACTAGTTAGTGTAATAAGTAAGTAAGTAGCCTGTGATGGTAACAATAAATAGTAATTGAGGGTGTAAAGGGAAATATAGAAGCCACTGCAAAAATTGTCTCCTAAATTAATTAAGGTCTCATCCAGAGACTATGTGCTAAATTAGGAGAAGCCGGCTAATGGCTTGGTCCCCATTAGTGGGACTAAAAGGCTGTCATACAAAAGGCTTATCCTAATGGTAGACTTTGTAAACTTAGGTCTGTAAGCTGGAGATAAACTCCAGACATGTACAGTAAGACCATTATGCTCATGAGGGATGCCCAAGCTGGTACTGATAACTTTGAGATGATATTGACATATTGATGAACCAAGCCCAAGGTGGCATAGATAAGAGTTATGCTGTCCCCCTCTCCTCGAAATCCTATAAGAATGCGACTCCCACATTATGCTCCTTGAGCACCCCTACATCTACCAAGAATTCCTGCTGCTCTGGTGTTCCTGATTCTGATTCAAAGTTATGTAAATGAATCTATGTGCCCTTCTCCCTCCTAGTCTCTTTCCAAAGTCATTTGCCTTCCCTAGCCCATTCCCTGCAGGCACCGTTGAGCAGTCTGCTTCTGTATGTCTGTGCCTTATTAAAATACAAGTGATACCTTAGTTCCCATTTGCTGCCAGTGTGATCTTTTCTAGTGAGAAATCGAAGACTGGGCTTGTTTGTGCTGGCCTAACCAGGGATCCCTTTATTGATTCTTTTCCCTTAGATATGAACTAGGACACCAGGGCTTGGGGTGGGGAGACTGCTGGTTCATAGACACACCTAATCTGGATGAGATTGGCATCCTGAGTTCATTGGCAGAAAGCAAGGATGGACAAAGAAACCTGTGCCCCACTCCCAAGGACCTCCCCCCAACATTGTGTTTTTCCTTCGTTGCCCAAGAAGACCATGCCATCGAAGAAATGATGACATGACTCGCACTTGACTTTGTTTTGAGTGAGGGAGGGCTGTGCAGGTCACCAGCCTCACTTCTCCTCCAGAGCCATCTCCCATCATTGGTTATAATACAATAAAAGATCGGAACAATAACGACACAGGATGAAGTGTGTATGAAGGATTCCAAACTGAATCAGAGAAGAGAGTACCATCATAGAGAAGTGAACAGATTTAACAAAATATTTGATTGTCTTTTCCTTTGGCAAATGGTTGGGTTACCTTAACGAAACCTGTCTTCATGGAAATGCCATTGCTATTAGGATTTTGAATGATCAAAAAATTATGAAAAATCATAATTTGAGTTTGAGGTTTATTGTTCCCTTTTCAACTTAACTGTTCAGTATGGGTCCCATTTATTTTGTCTATGACTTCTTAGAGTTTGTGAGATATTATAACATAAAATTAAAAAAACTGGTCTTAAAAATAGATGTCTTGTTTTTCTTATGTTATTGTAACTAGTCAAAATGAACACTTCATTAAAGCTGTGGTTTTATATTTTTTAAAAGATTAGATAATAGGCAGGACAGCTAGATGGTGCCAGGACTAGATAGAGTGCCAGGATTGGCGTTAGGAAGACCTGAGTTCAAATGTGACTTCAGACGCTTCCTAACTGTGTGACCCTGGGCAAGTCATTTAACCCCGTTTGTCTCAGTTTCCTCATCCATAGAATGAGTTGGAGAAAGAAATGGCAAGCCATTCCAGTATCTTTGCCCAAATGGTATTCATATTTATTATGCCCCAACCTCAGGCATATGCTGGAGCCAGTTCTAACAGGAGCCTGAATCCCAATTGTTAACTTTGCAATTGAGTTCATGTAGAAAACAGCAAATGCTACAAATCAGGGCTTGATTTGGTTTTTTTTGAATGTCTAAATTTAAGAAAGAGATAGAGAAAATGTCATTAATGCAGATTAAATTTAAAAGTGTGCCCTGTTTCCATTCTACTCCCCTCTGAACTATCCCCCAACATTGTTAAAGATTTACCAGCACACCACCACCAAATGTGAGTATAACCTTTGATATTTTATGAAAAGATACGACAAAGCTTATAAAAACACTTTTGCTTAACTAGGTGAAGTATCTATATGGTTGCAGTACCAGGGTTCTTAACTTGTGTGTCATGGATTCCTTTGGCAGTCTGGGGAAACCTATGGGCTCCCTTCTCAGAATAATGTTTCAAATTGCAAAAAAAAAAAATACAGTTCTCAAAATATTTAAAACAAAGAACTCTTGATCTAAGACTTTTCAAAGTGTTGTCAAAATGACAACTACTTTTCAAAGTAGTCAAAGTGTTCCCCATGTATTTATTTACAAGGTTCTGTTGTTCTTTGAACAGAGTTCAACAAATGGGACCAAGTCTGGAAAGGTGGTGGCAGTGAAGTTACTATTGGCATTTATCACATTCTTATATAATATAGAATATAAAAATGAGTCATTTAGTACCAAAATGCTTTTTTATTTAAAAAAAATGAGATAGCAGATAAACTCTTAGAACATGCTTACTGATATTCCTGCTGTTCACATGAGGAATGAGTATGCCAGGAGTGAGTATTCTTTCCTCAAAGATTCTTGGCCTTCACTTTCTTGGGGGTTGAAGGAGAAAGATGGGCCCTTGGTTCTGCAGTCCACTGTGAGGAGTATTTCTCTGTCATGCTGGTGGTCTATGGCAGAGCATACTATACTAATGAGTAACCTGGATTTGGATAAAAAGTTGTATATGCAATGATCTGAGACAATTCCAAAGAGTCATGATGGAAAATGCTATCCACACCCAGAAAAAAGAACTAGGAATCTAAATGGAGATCAAAGCATACTATTTTCACTTTTTTTTCTTTCTTGAGGTTTTCCCTTTTGTTTGGATTCTTCTTTCACAACAGGACTAATGTGAAATAGGTTTAGCATGATTGTACATGTGTGACCTATATAAGATTGCTTGCTGTATTGAGAAGGGGGAGAGGAAGGAGGGAGGAAGAAGAATTTGGAACTCAAAATCTTAAAAAAGTGAATGCTGAAAACTATCTTATGCATCTAATTGGAAAAAAATAATACTATTAAGTGCAAAAAAAGGTATGTATAGTTTTTATATGCTCTATGACTTTTTGATCTTTAAAGATATTATATTTAAATAAAGATATATAAAGAAAAATATATAATGGAATGATATAGGAAATTCATTGTCCTCTGTGTTCTAGAAGATGCCCATTTCTGGACCTGGAAAGGTCAGAGTTGACCTTGGAAAACCTTTGCGTTTTAACTTTGGGTTTTACCTTCTCTCATTTCATTTCAGTCCAATTCAATTTTATCCAACAGGTATTTCTTTAGTGTCTACTGTGTTCCAGTTGTTGTGCTAGGCACTGTAAGTACAAAAACAAAAATTAGAAACTCCTCTACACCCAAAAAGTTTGCATTATACTAGGGGAAAACAATGTGTACACAGATGAGTGAAAACAAAGCCTAGTACAGGCAGCAAGGAGAACTGGGTAGACATAGAGCTTAAAGATGGGAAGTCCTGTGTTTAAACTCTGCCTCTGTCAGATTGCCGTGGTTGTTAGTTAACCTCTCAGAGTTGTAGGCAACTCTCTAAGACTCTTAAGTTTCAAAGAAGGTATTTATTTCTGTTCCTAAAGGAAGTTCCTTAACAGGAGCAGCCCATATTAATTGAAACACAATTCTAGTTTAAAAAAAAAAGGAAATAAAATGATTCCCCAACCCAATCTCAGGCATTACACTTTTATATGCCTTGATGTAGGAAAAGAAAACCTGCTCCTTCCTTTGCTCTATTAGTGCAGCTTGGCTAGCATCTCGTAGTTTATGGAGCCTACTCAAACTGTGAAGAGATAAGTAGAAATTGTCTGAACAGACTTTCCAAGACATTTTATCAACTGGAATATTTCACTTATTTTTACAAATTTGAATAGCTTCCTTTTGTGTCTTGGAAATGAGATCTTTATCAGAAAAAATATTTATGATAAAGTTTTTCTCCCCCTCCAGTTAATTCTTTTCCTTAAACCATTGGTCTGGTTTGTGCACAAGCTTTTGAATTTTATGTAATCAAAATTGTCCATTTTATCTTCTGTGATCCTCTTTATCCCTTGTGTGTAATGAAAGATTAACCTATTCGTAGATCCTAGAGATTGAAAGAATTTGTCAAAACAGTTACTGAAATCCATCTATACTCTATGTAAAAAAAAAAAATCTGAATCCGGGCAGACCTAGCTTATAAATTTCTCAAGATACTGAATTGTTGCTTTATTTTTGGTGCTTACCTAGGCGTATCAATCAACCTATGGCTCAGCCCCTACCTACATGGTCCCACCCAATTTTTCCTTCCTAATGTGTTACTATACTCATTTGCCTTTACTTAAGATCATACTTCAAATACACAGTTTAATTAGATCATTAAATTTTCATTAATGTCAGAAGCATTAATCACTTATAAAAAGAATACAGCATTTCATTCAGTCCCTGGATTCAGCCTCTCCCAAAGCAGAAATTTCTTATAGGCTGGGATCCTTTTCCCTTTCTTTATTTCATAGCAATCCAATAAACTGCTACCTCTAGCAGAAACCACTCCCCTGTTACAGTCCCAGGGAGCTCTTCTATGTCTCTGCCTCAGAGTTAGGAATAGAGCAGAAAAAATGTAAAACTTTCCCTCCTACTGGGAAGCTAAGGGGTGCTGTGAAAAGAGTCAGATGTAGTGTTGTACTTAGAGTCTGAAAGACCTGGGTTCAAATCTGAACTCAGACACTTACGAATTGTGTGACCCTGGACAAGTCACTTAACCTGTATTTCAGTTACCTCAACTGCAAAAGGGGGTTCATAGCACCCACCTCTCCAAGGTTGTTCTGAGCATCAAATAATATTATATCTGCAAAATGCGTAGTATAGTGTCTGACATATATTGTAGATGCTTAATAAGTGCTGGTCATAGGTGTCATCTCGACAGTGAGTACTAGACTTCAAGCTCTGTAGTGGGCTGGCAGTCTCTGAACTGCACACTGACTGGAGAGGTCCCAGCTGCTGCTCTGACTCAGTTCACTCATCTCTGTGATGCTTAGATTAAGATCTGCATTTGAAGCTCCAGGAGCTTCCCTGTCATCTCTCGTCCACTCAAAAAGCAGAGATCTAGAAGGGAAACCTCACAGCAGACATTTTCTGCTTCCCCTCTCAAAAACTCCATCACAATGTTCTTCCAGCAGCCATCTAATCCAAATCATTGTGGCACTGAGGTAAGAATGTGGTCCCCTATGTCTTGGTTCTGGAAGACTGTTGGAAACTACCTAAGGTTCCCAGTGAACCCGTTGCTTATATACGTCTATGACATTTTGACAATGCCAGTTCAAGTGACACTGTCAGAAAAGGACATGAAGTTTTCTGGTATCACTCATTCTAGATAAATCAACATTGACTCTCAAGTACTATTGCTTCTTGTCTTGGTGAATGGAAACTGCAAAGAGGTAATAAGCTGGATATGAGGGAGAAGTATCCTAACAGAGTTTTCAGCATGTGGAATGGGATATTATGTTTGGAGGCAGAATGATAGGGTGGAAAGAGCATTGACTCTGGAGTTAGAGGACGTGAATTCAATTCTGCCTTAGTCACTTACTACTAGTGTATCCCTGAACAAGTGACTTTGGCCTCTCTGAGTCTCAGTGTGTTCATACGCAAAATCGAAGTGTTGGATAAGATGGTTTCCAAAGTCTCCTTCAGCTCTCCATCAGTAATCGTATAAACTCTGGGAGTAGTAAGTTTCCTGTTACTGAAGGCTATCAAAAAAATATCAAAAAATATTATGAAAAACGTCATTGTAAAATTTATGGTTGAATTTGGTTTATATTATAGCCTCTGATTTTGTAAATGCTCACCAATCATTCTTTAATAATATATCCTAGAAATTTGTTAGGATTCAAAGTCAAACTCATAGATCTTTGTTTTACATTCAACCCTCTTTCCTTTTCCAAAAATATCAGGATGTTTGCTCATCTCTAATAATAATAGTAGGAGTATATGAAACTTAGAGAGAGCTTTAAGGTTTGCAAAACAATTTGCATACATTATCTTGTTTGTTCCTCACAACCACCTTGTTAGGTAGGTGAAATATATATTATTCCTTTTGGATCCTGACTGTTATCCAATGTTGTATCATTTGCAGGCTTGATAAGCATTCTATCTATGCCTTTATCCAGGTTTTTAATTTTATTTTTAAGTTTTTAATTATTTTATATAATTTTTTAACATTTTCTTTTATATTTAAAAAGACAAAACAACATAGGACCAAGAACAGGTTCCTGGTACACTCCACTAGAGACCCTTGTCAAATTGGCACCAAACCATTAATGATTTCTCTTTGATATGGTCAATCAAATTCTCCTAAACTCTATTTTTCTTTTGAGGGTGCCACACCTCCTCAAATCACTGAGGTTCACAAACCTCAGTCATTCTCATCTCTTTGCTCTTACTCCACCTTTTCCCAGGCAAACCTTGCCCACCAATTCCACCCCCTCCCCCTGCCCCAGACCCCTCTTCCCAAAGCCAATCAATCTCCAAACCTTACCTATTTTGCCTCCACATTTTTCTCTCTACCTATATGGTCCCCACCTTGATTGAGTGCTTATTAACTTTTGATAGGGAGGTAGTTATCAAACTTTTTTGGTTTTAAGACCACTTTGCATTCTTAAAAATTGTTGAAGGCTCCAAAGATATTTTATTTATGTTGATATTTACTATATTAGAAATTAAAATGTCCTAGTGTTAATATGAAAATTGTTTTAAACTCACAGACTCCCTGAAAGGGTCTTGGGATCCCCTATGGGCCCCCTAACCACAATTTGAGAATCACTGGCTTAGCCTATTGCCATAACCTTCAAGTCAGTCTACCAATCTGTTCCCTCCTCATTCCATTCTTCATGGCTGACAAATTGATATTTATCAATTTTTATAAATTTGAGACAGGTTTGAGAAAGATCCTAGATCCTAGAGATAGAGCTGGAATTCCTCATGTAATCCTCATTTTACAATTGAGGATATTAAGTCCAACAGAGATGAAATGGTTTGTCCAAGGCTGATATAAACACAAAGTACCAGAGGTGGGACTTGAACACAGCTCTTCTGACTCTGGGGCTAGGGTTCTTTCCATAGCGCCATCTTGCCTCCTATACCATGTCACTCTACTATTTAGTAATTGCGTCTCACATAAACTATGAATTCCTTTCTTTGGGATTTAAGACCCTTCATAATCTGGATCCAACATAGGGACCTAGTTTCAAATCTGAACCATGAGAGGTAATTCCGTTAGCTGATATTTACAACGTACCATAATTTTCACAAAGTGTTTTACTTTAACAATCACCATGTGGTTCAGCAGACAGGGTGTAGTTACAGACTCCTCCTTCTTGCTCTCAACATTATCTCTGACAAGATCATGATAGTCATAGAAGCTGCACCAGCAGCAGTGGCCCTGGTGCCATGAGATGAATAGTTCTGTCCTCTCTGTTTGTGTTTCTATCTCTGTCAGTCTCAGAAAGTTCTGTTCTCTGTCTCTCATTCTCTTCTCTCTCTTCTTTGTCTCTGTCTGAACATCTGTCAGTCTCTCTCATTCTCTCTATATACCTCTGTCTCTTTTGCTTTGTCTTTCTGTCTATGTGCCACTCTTTCCGTCTTTTTCTGTCTGTCTCTCTTTCTGACTGTCTCTGTCTGTCTTTATTTCTGTCTGTCATACCACTTCTGGGAAGTCCTTTCATAGCTCGAGTGCATTATTCACCTCTCTCATCTCTTGCAAGATTTTAATTGTCTCCTTTTTTTAGGATGAAAAGAGAAAGAAATTCTTTTTAAGCATGCCCACCAGCATATTTCTGTGACTACTAGAAACTCTTGTAGAGAGAGTCACTGAAAACTTTCCATCTGCTTGTGTTCATTGTCTCCAGTGACCTCCTACCTTGGAGAGAAAGGACTATGCACTGAGAGGACTGGGAAAGATCTGATGTACCAGGTAATATTTGAGCTGAGTCTTGTAGGAAACCAGAAATTCCAAGAAGCATAGGTGATGAGGGAATGCATTCTAGGTAAGGGGGCAGCCAAGGCAAACTCACTGAGATATGAACCAGGTGGATGGAGGTAAGAGTTTTAAGTGCCAAATAATGGAAATTAATGAGTAGGAGAATGACCCTATCAAAACTTTGCATTAGGAAAATCACTTTGGTGGCCATGTGAAGGATGGATTGGAGAAGGAAGAATATAAGTTAGTAAGTGATGGAGGTGAAATGTACATCTTGCACTTCCTGACTCCCTATCACTCTAGCTGCCATATTGTACTGTCTCTCACTATGCCATGCTTGATGCAAGATGGTAACAAAACTGAGATTCAAACCCAGGCCTTTGATTTCAGATCTAAGGAGCTTCCCATGTTTGCTGTTTCTAGATTGCATTGTCATATTTGTTTCAACCATAAGGAATTTCTGGTTTCCTTGTTGAGAGGTAGTGATATAAAACAAGCACTTTTAGCCAAGGCTCCTTTCAAAGCAGGGCAATTTAAGCAAGCAACTTGAAGCAAGTAACTAAAGAGAGATTCAAAAGTCGCCCTCTGAAGCACTTTGCAAGTCCACTAAAGGATCAAACTTGATTGCTTTACTTTCTAGAATAAACACGTTGAGTGCAAATCAGATGAGTAATATGACATTTTATAGACAATCCCAGGACTAGATTCACTGTGTCCACATGAAAACCTGACAACTTCACAGAATCAGGGCATTTATGGATGACTACTAGTTTTCCGTGAAGGTTGGCCTTCTCATTATTACCGTAACTACTTAATTTCATATTTTCACATTTATTGATTATTGTAACCTTTCTGCTTCTCTCTACCTGAATCATGATTCCAATGACAAAACCCTTTGTCTTTTCAGTTTAGACTCTCCTTATTTTGTTCACAAACTAGTAGATCTTTGACCCCCTTATGTGCTTAGCTATGGGTATTTGTATTACTTCAGGCATGACATGGGAACAGTTCCCTTTGTGTCTTGGATTCTTTGCTTAAAGTGGCTGAATCAGTTTGTAGCAATCCTTTGTTTCAAGACTAGTTTCTTGTTTGTGGCTTGGATGGAGGCCCACTTTGCAATACAATAGCTCTGATGATGGCAAAAATGAATTGGTGGCTTTGAAAGGAAACATGATACAGTGGAAAGAGAAATAAAAAGTCGGAAAATGTGTGTGATGTTGGAGAAATAGCTGTACTGCTCTGAGTCTCAGTTTCTATATTGGTAAAATGGGGATGTTGTTGTTCAGTTATGTCTAATTCTTCATGACCCTATTTAGAGTTTTCTTGGCATAGATACTGGAGTGGTTTGCCATTTCCTTTTTCAATTTATTTTACAGATGAAGAAGCTGAGGCAATCAGGATTAAGTGACTTGCCCGACATTACACAACTGTTAAATATCTATGGTCAGATTTGATCTCAGGATGATGAGTCTTCCTGATTTCAGGCCCAACTCTATATCCACTGCATCACCCAGTTACCCTAAAGTAGGAATAATAATACCTATAACATGACCTCTCACTCCACTTGGTTGAATAGGAAGTCATCAACTTATAATCTTCTGGTAAAATGGAGGAGTATGGGCCCTACTATCAGCCCTTCCACTGTGTCCTTTAGAATACCATGTACTGACATATGATCTATCAGGGTATATTATAAATAGTTTCTCCTCCAATTAGATTGTGAACTCCTTGAGAGTAGAGCCTGTCTTGGTTTTCTATTTATGTCCCTAACACTTAGCACAATGCTTGGCACAGAGTAAGCACTTGATAAATTCTCTTTCTTTCTTTTCTTCCTTCCTTCCCTCTTTTCTTCCTCCTTTCGTTTGTTCATTCATTTATTCATAGATATGTTGTGAGATTATCTACATTATGAAATTTGTTGTTATACTTGTTACAGATGAGGAGGTTGAGTGGAATTCAATTTAGTTTGATAAACATTTATTAGGGAAATACCTCTATATATGTTATATACTATATGCACAACATTGCTAGGTACTGAACACCAACACATAAAGAATGAAAATCCTGTGTAAGAATGAAAAGCCTGTCTGAAGGCAAAATGGATACTTCTGAGGAATTGTACTTTTTCCTATATATCTATGCTGGCTAGAGAGTAGCTCACTGGTTCCCAAAGGCTTTTGAATGGGCAAGCACAGTGCAAGGTGGAAAAGTCTGAAGCAGTTGTATGTAATTCGTGCTGGAATCCTGGAGTCAGGTTTACTCATAAGATTTCATGTATTTTAAGTCTTTTTTTTCTAGTTTTATTTGGAATTTTCTATGATCCTTCTCTACTTGTAGCAGCTTAATAACTAGGCTAACCAGGAGTTTGAGAGTTGTAACAGGTTGAAGAGGATCACAAGAATTTTTTATCCTTTCTCCTGTGTCTAACCATGATTGCATTTAGTTCCATCAGCACCTCCAGGGACAATGTTCAAGACCTGCTTAGGAAGTCTTTCTCACCAGCCTGGCCATGTGCAGCTTTAAGGGTCATTTTTTTCCTCTATCACAACTCATTATCTAGCCAACTCCACAGCAGACTATGCTTCACATTCCATTCAGCCCAACCATCCTGGCATCTTCTTGCCTCCTAGAACTTACCAACTTACACACCCACCATCCTTCTGAGTATCCTCCTCCCCTTGTTCCAGAAACTGCAATCAAATTATTACTACCCTTGCTTGTAGAAAGAACACTTCAGTTGACTACTATATGTCTCCACTCACACTGTGATTGATTTCCCAGATCAAGAGACCTTCCCAAGACACTATTCCCCGGTATGTTGTAATCGCCCCACCCATTAGTATGTAAGTTTCTTAATGGAAGAGAGTATTTGTATTTGTATTTCTTTTTTTAAAGAATATTTTATTTGTTTTCAGTTTTCTACAATCACTTCCATATATCTTAGATTTTTCCCCCTCCTTTCTCCTCCCTCCTTACTCCCTCCCCTGAGATAGCATGCAGTCTTATATAAGTTCTATACATACATTCTTATTACATACATTTTCATCTTAGTCATGTTGCATAGAAGAATTAAAATGAATGAGAGAAATCATACAATAAAAGAAAACATAACACAAGAGAAAATAGCTGCTTCATTCTGCAATCCAATTCCATAGTTCTTTCTCTGGACGTGGAAGGTATTTTGCCTCAAGATTCTATTGGTAATTTTTTAGGTCATTGCATTGCTGTGAAGGACTAAGTGTACCAGAAAAATTCCTCACACACTGTGGTTGTTGCTGTATACAGAGTTCTGATTCTGTACCTTTCATTCAGTATCAGCTTACATAAGTCTTTCCAGGCCTCTCTGAAGTTTTCCTGTTCCTCATTTCTTATAGTACAATAGTATTCCATTACATTCATATAACACAACTTGTTCAGTCATTCCCCAATTGATGGGCATCCCTTTGATTTCCAGGTTTTGGCCACCCCAAAGAGAGCTGCTATAAATATTTTTGTACATGTGGGACCCTTTCCTATTTTTATGATCTCTTTTGGATACAGTCCTAGAAGTGATATTGCTGGGTAAAGGGTATGCACATTTTTGTAGCCCTTTGGGCATAGTTCCAAATTGCTCTCCAGAATGTTTGAATCAGCTCACAGCTCCACCAACAATGAATTAGTGTTCCAACTCTCCTACATCTTCTCCAACATTTATCATCTTCCTGTTTTGTCATGTTAGCCAATTTGATACATGTGATGTGGTACCTCAGAGTGGTTTTGATTGGCATCTCTCTAATCCATAGTGATTTAGAACATTTTTTCATATGACTGTATGAAACTTCTTCGTCTGAAAACTCCCTGTTCATATCTTTTGACCATTTATCAGTTGAGGGATGACTTGTATTCTTGTACATTTGACTCAATTCTCTATATATTTTAGAAATGAGACCTTTCTCACATACACTAGTTCCAAATATTCCTTCCCAGTTTTCTACTTTCCTCCTAATCTTGGTTGTACTGGGTTTGTTTGTGCAAAAATTTTTCAATTTAATATAATCAAAATTATCCATTTTGCACTTCATAACGATCTCTATCTCTTATTTGGTCAAAAATTTCTCCATTCTCCATAAATCTGACAAATACACTATATCTTGCTCCCCTAATTTGCTTACAGTATCAGTCTTTATAACTAGATTATATATCCATTTGGACTTTATTCTTGTGTACAGTGTCAGGCATTGGTCTATGACCAGTTTCAACCACACTGTTATCCAGTTTTCCCAGCAATTTTTGTTAAACAGTGAGTTCTTATCCCACAAGCTGGGATCCTTGGATTTATCAAACAGTATATTGCTTTATTCATTGACCACTATGTCTTGAGTACCTAACCTATTCCACTGGTCTACTCCTCTATTTCTTACCCAGTACCAAGTGGTTTTGATGATTGCCGCTTTACAATACAATTTGAGATATGGTAAGGCTAGGCCATCTTCCCTAGCATTTCTTTTCATTAGTTCCCTTGATATTCTAGACCTTTTGTTCTTTCAGATGAATTTTGATATTATTTTTTTCTAGCTCTAGAAAATAATTATCTGGTAGTTTGATTGATATGGCACTGAATAAGTAAATTAATTTAGGTAGAATCATCATTTTTGTTATATTAACTTGGCCTACCCATAAGCAATTGATGTTTTTCCACTTACTTGGATCTAGCTTTATTTGTGCAAAAAATGTTTTGCAATTGTGTTCATATAGTCCCTGGGTTTGTTTTGGCAGGTAGACTCCCAGATAATTTATAGTGTCTACCATAGCTTTAAATGGGATTTCTCTTTCTATCTCTTGCTGTTGGACTTTGTTAGTAATATATAGAAATGCAGATGATTTATCTGTGCTTATTTTGTAACATGCAACTTTGCCAAAGTTTTATTATTTCAAGTTGTTTTTTTACTTGATTCTCTGAGATTCTCTAAGCATATCATCATACCATCTGCAGAGTGATAACTTAGTTTTTATTTGCCTATTCTAATTCCTTCAATCTCTTTTTCTTCTTTTATTGCTATGGCTAACATTTCTAGTACCATATTGAATAATAGTGGTGATAATGAACATCCTTTGCTTCACCCCTGATTTTATTGGAAATGCATCTAGCTTATCCCCATTGTATATAATGCTTGCTGATGGTTTTAGGTAGATACTGCTTATTATTTTATGGAAAGTTCCATTTATTCCTATGCTCTCCAGTGTTTTCAATAGGGATGGATATTGTATTTTGTCAAAAGCTTTTTTCTGCATCTATTGAGATAATCATGTGATTTCTGTTAGGTTTGTTGTTTATATGATCAATAATGCTAGTAGTTTTCTTAATATTGAAACAGCTCCACATTCCTGGTATGAATCCTACCTGAGCATAATGTGTTATGCTCATGATAAGTAGCTGTATTTTTTTTTGCTAAAATCTTATTTAAAATTTTTCATCTATATCCATTAGAGAAATTGGTCTATAATTTTCTTTCTCTGTTTTGACTTCTGGTTTAAGTATCAGAACAATATTTGTATCATAAAAAGAATTTGGTAGGACTCTTTCTTCACCAATTTTCCCAAATAGTCTATATAGTATTGGAATTAACAGTTCTTTAAATGTTTGACAGAATTCACTTGTAAATCCATCTGGCCCTGGAGATTTTTTCCTAGGGAGTTCATTGATGACTTGTTCAATTTCTTTTTCTGAGGTGGGGTTATTTAAATATTCGACTTCCTCTTCTGTTAATCTGGGCAATTTATATTGTTTAAAAAATACTCATTCATCTCATTTAGATTGTTGAATTTATGGGCTTATAATTGGGCAAAGTAATTTCTAATTATTTTTCTCAAAGTATGGTGTGTGGACATTTAGGGGTCCCCAAGATCCTTTTAGAGGCTCATGAGGTCAAAATATTTTTTAAAAAATTTTTCCTCTTTTATTTTTAAAATAGTGTTTTATTTCCCCCCAGTTACATGTCAAGGAAATCTTTAGCATTCAGTTTTACAAGATTTTGAGTTCCAAATTTTTATCCCTCTCCTCTCTTATTCTGAAAATGATAGGCAGTTTGATATAGTTTATGCATGTGCTATCATGTAAAAATACTTCCATATTAGCCACAAAATAGATTTAAAAGAAAAAAATACAAGAAAGAACAAAGTAAGTGAAAAAGATATGCTTCCCTCTGCCTTCAAAGTCCATCAGTTCTTAATCTGGAAATGGATATCACTTTTCTTTGTGAGTCCTTTGTACTTGTCTTGAATCATTGTGTTGCTCAGAAGAGTTGAGTTATTTATAGTTGATCATCACATAATGTTGCTGAAGGGTGTACAATGTTTTCTGGTTCTGCTCATTTCACTTTGCAATAGTCCTTACAATTCTTTCCAGGTTTTTATGAAATCTGCCTGTTCATCATTTCTTATTGCACAGTAGTATTCCATTACATTCTTATACCACAATTTGTTCAGTCATTCCCTAATTGACGGATATTCCCTTAATTTCCAATATTTTGCCACTACAAAAAGGCTGCTATAAATATCTTTGCATATGTAAGTCCTTTCACTTTTTTTTATGCTCTCTTTGGGATAAAGACCTAGTAGTGGTATAGCTAGATCAAACGATGTGCAGTTTGGTTTTCCTTTGGGGATAACTCCAAATTGCTCTCCAGAATGGTTGGATCAGTTCACAACTCCAGCAATAATGCATCAGTGTCTCAATTTTCTCACATCTTCTCCAGTATTTATCATTTTCCTTTTCTGTCTTATTAGTCAATCTGACTGGTGTGAGGTGGTACCACAGAGTTGTTTTAATTTGCATTTCTTCAATCAAAAGGGATTTAGAAGACTTCTTCATATGCCTATAGATAGGTTTGATTTCTTCTTCTGAAAACTACCTCTTCATATCGTTTGACCTGAAATTATTTTCATAATAATAATAAGACATTTTAATTTCTATTGGTTGGCAGAACACAATGGGCAACTCAAAGTAGAAAGCTTGGCTCAGTCAAGTGTTCTCTATGCATATCCTCATTGAACATTTTCCTGTTATGCCTAAGGAAACCTCCTTTTGTTAACTGTTGAATGACTGATTAGTGTCTCATTTTTGTTCCAATTTTTAGCATAAATTTTTTGAAATCTAAAAACCATTTACAGCTCATGGGCTGTATAAAAATGAGTGGTAGGCTGCATTTGGCCTATGGGTTGTTTGTTTGGCAATCCTTGGCTTAAGTAAAATTAATTGAATTTCTTTTGCATATGCAATCCCTTTAAATCGTTGATGATAGCTCTCATATTCCTTCATAAGTAATTTCTTCTCCAAGTTAAACATTGGCAGTTCCTTCAACCACTCCTGATATAGCATGTTTTTCAGTCCCCTCACCATCCTGGTCATCCTTCTCTGGACACATTCTATTTTATCAAATCCCTTCCTAAAATGGAGTGAATACAATATTCCATATGTGATGTGACTACTGTAAATCATACTTCTATCAATGTAGTCTAAAGGCATAAATATTATATGGTACTGTGTCACACCATTGACATATATCAAGCTTGTATTTCACTGAAGCCCACTTTTCATTTGGGTTATTCTTGAGCCAGATCTCTCCAAGCATTTGCATTTATGCAGCTGAGTTTTTGAACCCCAAACTAGGACTTTATATTTATTTGCAATAGGTTCTATTTCATTAGAGTTGATACGTTGTTCTGTGTTTCAGAGATATGTTCCTGAATCACGAGTTTGTCATCCAGCTTTACCTAACCTGCATAATGGACAAGTACCTAGGCCTCTTTCCAAACAATTGACAAAAATGTTGAACCGCAGAGGGCCAAGGACAGGTGTCTGTTGCAGAACCATACTACATGAGTTCAGACTAAGGTGTCAATTCTTCCATTTTGTATGGTTTCATTACAAAATCTCTCAAAGTATCTGGCTCTTCATTAAGAGTTGTATATATATAATAATACATTCATGCCTTGGAATTTCAGGGAGAAACCTTTCTTAGTATGAACGTCCTGTGAAATTGAAGGGTTTCATACAGATTCAGGTGCTGACAATGATTTCACATTCATTTTTCTGGAGGTATGTAGAATCACCAAGAGAGAATACGTTCTGATCCATTTATCTTTCCTTTTCAAAGACCACTACTCAGCCTCTTAGCATTTAGCCAAATTTCCTTCATGATCACAGGGTATATCTATATCATATTCCTTTTGTTTTTGTAAGAAATCAATAACTTTTTGACCAAGACCTATAGTATTTATAGATAACAAGATCCCCCTGAAAAGAAAAAGCAGACAATGGAGATCTTGGACCAAAGGATGCAAAGGATAGCATAACTTTTGTTTATTTTGGAGAATGGTGGAAACAGGGAGTATGTATTTGTGCCAAGCATAATTCATGCTTACAGTAAAGCCCAAACCACATGTTATGTGTTTCCTCTTCCATCTTTATTTGTATTACATGTCTCATTTTGGCTACTTCATCCCAGACAAGCGACCTAGTTGTTTTCCCATGAGGAAGAGTAAACCTATAGTCCATAGACCCATGGTTGGTTTCCTAGGTTTTAACACGTTTGCTGTGTGATCCAGGGATGACTCAGCTTCAACCCAAAAAGAACTGAGTGCCAATTCTGTGCCTAACACTGTGTTCATAATCAATAGGGGAATACAAGGAAATATGACCTTTGGTAATAGTAAAAACAGCACTTCCTTTGCAGGGTTTCTGTGAGGATCAAATGAGATAACGTATAAAGTGCTTTGCAAACCTAAACATACGTAGACTCTATTGCAAACAATATAATATTGTGAATAATGAATTCATATTATCTTTTCCCCCAATTCATATATGCTAGTGTGGAGACAGTGCACTTAACTTAAAGTCAGGAAAACCTGGGTTTGAATCTCACCTCAGTGGTTACTAGCTGTTTGATCCTGAGCAAGTCAATGAATCTCTTATCTCAAGGAACTCCCTAGAACTCACCTACTATGTCATAAACAGGTTATCGTTTCTCTTGGAGGAGGAAATTCCCACACAGGTAGTTAATGATGGCTGATGAAATCATTCCACAAGCAATAATTGTCAGGGACAGATGAATAAATTCTTCTTCATTGATTTATTCATGTAATGGATCTACAAATGGATAGTATTATCTTATGGGGATATAAGAACTTTTTATGTTAAAACAGGTTCTTATATCCAAAAGAATAGGAAATTACTGATATGGAATTTTGTCTAACAGAGAATATGGTAAAGTGGGGAGAAAATAGTTGAAGGAACTTGACCAAAAGTTAGTAATTAGATAAAATGACCTCTGACATCTCTGTCAAGAATGTACTTTCACTCTGAAATAAACTGCTTATAGAATTTCTTCTACTTCCTCAGTAAATATTGCTTAAAAATCATAGAGTAAAAGTAGAGTGTAACATGAGATGAATATGATACTAGAAGGACTTTCAATAAATGTTTATTGACTTTCTCTCAATTTTGAAAATAATTAGGCTTTTAAAGTAAGGGGAGAGTTGTCTAGTGGTTAGAGAATTAGCCTAGGGGACCTGGGTTCAAATCCCACCCCTGACATGTACTGGCTATGTGACCAAGTCATTTAACTCTCATTGTTCTAGACAACTCTTTAGGACACAAACAGCAGAAAAGGCAGTCAACCTGCATTGGTAGAGGAAATTTCCTCAGCTGGGAAATCATAGGTCCAGTCCATATTCCACTCCCCCGCCCCGCCCCTTTAGAGTAAAAGAAGAAATGTTTATTCTTGTGGCATTTTAAGGCTCTTGCCCTGGAATAGTTGGGGTCCAGCTGTGTATTTACATGGGAAAAGTACGGCTATCTTATTGTCATTGTGGGTTTTTGGTTTTGCTCTCATTCAGGTTTAATTGGCATAATATTCCCATTGCTTCATAGGAAAAGAAACCTGAGAAACATTGACGATGTCCTTGAAGTTATTGCATACCTAAGGTGTAGCCCTTTAGTGAAGAGCTGGGGTGGGGGATAGGTCACCATAACTAATTATGATCTCCTACTGCATCTCAGGACACTGAGTGGATATCCAAAGGATAGAGATGTATTTCTTTGTCTGAAAACACAGAAAAACAAGAATAGAAAGTCTAATTTTAAAAAACTGGTTGTTATTATTTGCTCTATAGTATCTAGGTCAAGAGAGGTGAGAGTCACTGTAACCCTCTTCTGGTGAGACCACATCTGGAGCACTGGGGTCATTCTTGGAACCACATTTGGGAGAGGCATCGATAAGCTAGATGACATCCAGCAGAGGTCGATCAGGTTTGCGAGGAACTTGAAATCATGCCAAAAGTCCACATTGCAATTCTACACTGAGACTCAATTGGAAGTACTTTGTTTAGAGGAGTATAGAGAGTGGGATTGCTACCTATTGAAGATGGCAAGTGGAAACTAAATTTGTTGCAGTTCTATAGCACAGAATTAGATATGCAAGTTACAGTGAAATAGATTTCTATTCACCATAAGGCTGAATTTTAAAAAACACAATTGTTTAAATTATAAACTGTATAACAATGCAATAGACTTCCTTCTGAGATAGGCTGCCTTCTGCTGCTGCTGCTGCAAATGTTCAGACACAGCCTGCATGAGCACTTGATAGGGATCTTATAGAAGCAGTCCCTGCAATGACTGGGAGACTAGATAAGGAGACTTTTAAGATCCCTTCCTCCTTGTTCTGGACCTTAGATGTGGTTAATGCATGCACTAAAGTTTATGGAGCTGCAATCAGGTGGGATAACTTTGAAAGGAAATGCCCCAGTATGGGTCTTCAAGTCTTCAAACCTGGAGTTTGAATCCCACTTCTGATATCTACTAGCTGTGTGACCCCCAAAAGTCACCTCCCCTCATTGGGTCTCATTTCCACATCTATAAAATGGGGATTATAATCCTTGTCCTATTTCTCTTACAGGACTACTTCTAATAAAGTATTTTGTAAATTTAAAAGTGCTACAGCCATATGATATATCATTATTAAAATTAGCACACTAGGCTAAGATAGGGGCAGAATTTTACCTGGAGAACTTGGCTAATAGAGCAGAGATCAACAAAATCAGAAGAAGTGTTTTGGATAGAGAACTGAGTCCAAAGTCAGGAAGACTAGAGTTCAAATTTGACCCTAGACACTAACTATGTGATCCTGGGTAAGTCACTTAATCTCTGCTTTCTTAACTTCCTCAACTGTAAAATATAGCTAATAAAAGTACCTACTTCCCAGGTAGTTTAAAGGATTAAATGAGAAGATATTTGTAAAGTACATATTGTTGGCACCTAACAGGTGCTTAATAAGAGTTTGTTCCCTGCCTTACCCTAATTCTCCACATACTTGAGAACTGCACAGACATTTCAGTTCCTTTTCTTTCTAGACTAGACTCCTGATTCTCTAAATCTTCTTTACTATGCCACAGAAATCTCTTTCCCTTAGAAGTTCAATTTACTCTTGGACTTCTCACATTGGGAGTATACTCTGACCCTGTGGTATCTCCTTCTGATTGACTGGTTCCTCCCCAAACCTCCATTTTAAGAAAGATCCCCAGGTCAGCTATACCTTCATTCCTCTCCAGACTGCGCTCCTGACTCTTCTGACTGTCTCTGCCATGACATAGAAACCTCTGCACCCTGGAAATTGTATTCTACCCTTTAATAAAGACATTTAATAAATGCTTGTTGACATTGACTTGATTTGAAGAGGTTCCAGAAAAGGATAGAGATAGATTTGCCCATGGTGAATGGAAATACAAAATAGGGAATTCCTAGTGTGAAAATTCACATGCAGATTAATAATTCTTATGAAGTTTAAAATGTTAAGAGGATTGTCTGGGGGCAACAATAGGTTAAGAGACTTCTCCATGGTCATACAGGAAATATATATATATATATATATATATAGATAGATAGATATAGATAGATAGATATAGATATATATAGATATATATCAGAGGCCAAACTGGAACCCAAGTATTCCTAATTCTATACCACACTGCCTCTTCTAGGAGAGCAATTATAAGATGCAACAAGGAGGCAATAGTTCAGTATCTTCCCATGGAGTTGATCACAGACCACATGGCACAAGTCTTTCCAATCAGGGCCGTGAAGCACAGTAGTCCTGTTGATGCTTTTTCTGGTAATGAAAATAGGAGCAAAGTTAATAGAAATGTGTCACTTCTGAAAAGTAACCTGGAAGCTTAAAGGTTACAGAAATAATATCAGGAAAAGTTTCAAAGAAATAGGGAAAGGCATTTATGAACTGAGGTACAATGAAGAGAACAGAACGAGGAGAACAACCTGTGCAATAACAAAAATATTGTAAAAAACTAACAACTCTGATGAATGAAATGACCAACCCTGATTCCAGAGAATCACTGGTGGAACATGCCCTGAATGAATGGACTTAGAGTGCAGAATGAGACACATTTTTGGATATGACCAACATGCAAATTTATTTGATTATCTATATGTGTTAAAAAGGGTTTGATTTTTCACTTTTTTTCCAATGCGGAGGAGAGAAAAAGGAGAATATAGATATTTATTCATTGAGAAACAAATTTAAATTTTAAAAATAAAAAATTTTAAAATCAAAAACAATCGCACACTTTGACCCAATAATATTTTATTGGAGATATGCCCTGATAGTGATCGAATTGTCTGCTTAAAAATTTCCTTAGCAACATATGTGATTGCAAAAAACTGGAAGCAATATAAATGGGAATGGTTAAATCAATGGTGGTACATTAATGCAATATAATAGTTTAAAGCAATTAAGATGAGAAAGTATGAAGAATATTCAGTGGAAAAAAAAAAAGAGATAGAATATCACGTGTGAAGACCAGCAAGGAGGCTGAATCCACTGGATTATAGAATACTTGCAAGGGAATAAGTTGTAAGAAGAGGACCCTACGAAGAAGATTTAGAAGAAGCAATTGTTAGTAAGTCAATAAGTATTTAAAAATACTTACTTTATGCCAGGCACTGTGCCAAGCACTGAGGATACAAAGGAAGGATAAAACTGTCACTCTCAATACCGCTAAGTGCATGTAAGATATATAAAGGACAGGTGGTAGCTAATCTTAGTGGGGAAGAAACTAGCAAGTGTGAGAGATGGAAAAGAGTAAGATTTGAATTGAGTCTTAAAGAAAGTCAGAGAAAGTAAGAAGGGGAAGAGGGCAAAGAGAACATTCCAGACACAGGGATCAACTAGATTATGCATTCAATGACAATTAATTTAAATGTAAATAACTATGAACATATGTATGGAGAGTTAGTATTAAATGTCTAATAAAACATTTAATTACAAAAAGAAAAAGTAACCCAGCCCTTCATGTCAGAAATGCCTCTGATATAAGGCTTATGACCATGACTCAGGTTGGGCTCATTGACTCATGGAACTGGAACTTTTAAAGAAATGCAGGCAAGGAAGAAGCACATTCTAAGAATTGGAGACAGCTGGTGCAAAGTCAAGACACAGAATATAGTCTGTAGGCAAAAGCAAATAGTACACTTTGATCAGATCATAGGGTGCATGAAGAGAAGTGATATGTAATAAGTCTAGAAAGAAAGGCTGGAAAAGGTAGGACTGAATATAAAGTCCAATCCCCTTCTTTTTAGATGAGAAAACCAAAATCCAGAGAGGTCAATAATTTGTCCAAAGTCATACAATAAGTGTCAGAGACAGAACTTGAACCCAGACCAAAGCTGGTTCTAACATCTGTGTTCTCTCTACTATGGCTAAGAGGAAATGTAGAAAAGTCAGATCTTTGTTCCTATTTTTGTAAGCTAAGCAGACAGATGCTTTTGAGTGCTAAATGAAAAGAGAGTTGTAATCAATGAGGGTAGGCATGAATTAGGAAGAACCCAGAATATTCCAAAGCTTCAAGGAGAGGATGAAAGCCTTCAATGGAAATCAGAGTAATTAGATATGACCAAGCACAGATCTGGACTAATGTGTTCTTAGTGATCTTTGCTACTTGGGTAGACAACTGCAGGGGCATAGATCCAAAGCTATAAGGCACTTTAAAGACTATCTAGTCTAAATCCCTTCATTTTACAGATGAGAAAACTGAAGCCTACAAAGGTTAAATAACTTTCTCATGGTCTTCTTTACCAATACCAGATAAATGGTGTGAGAGATCAGCCCACTGTTCTTGTACCTATCCCTGTGAGAGTTGGAAATTACTCGTTTGATTCTAACTAATGACAAGGCCACAATATGCTCCTCGAAGATAATGTTAGATCAGAGCTATGTGAATATGAGTCCTGGATTCTTGACCCAGCAGATTGTGTAAAACCACATTCAAACAGCTGCTTACTGGCCACCTCACAGCCCAGGAGCCTGTGCTGCATGTTTTTTCATGCACACTTTATCCTCCAGAGAGATCAACATTCTTTCCTTTAGGGGCTCACTATCTCCCCATCCTTGGAGAAGTGAGAGTCCCTGTTTGAGTTGATGAACTTTGGAAAAGGAGCTATGGGGCATGGATGTGTTTGGGAAATAGGCGCCAGACTCTTGAAGTTGGCCAGTTAGGTACAAATCCTGTTGTGTTCTTTCTGGGAGCACCAGGTGTGGGTTCTTGGAACTGGGCCCTGAGAACATATTCCCAAACTGGATTTTGGCTTCTTTCCAAGGAGTCCAGCCTCATTATGAAAACTATCAGTGCTCAGACTATTAGTTGGCAGTACTTTGTACAGTGTGGGGTCATGTTGAATCTTGATGGTAGAGCCCTCCCCTGGCACATGGGCAAAGGGTAAAAAAAAGATTTGTCTCTGATAGATCCAGGAAGAAAATTTTAAGTCTAGGGAAAAAGATTGAACACCAAACCAGACAATGGTACTTGCCAATGTGGGTGAGTGTGTGAATGGTAATATTCTTGACTGTAATAGGAAAATTTGGGAGAGGAGAGGTTTTAGAAGGAAAGATAACGAGTTCAGTCTTAGACATGTTGAATTTACCAGTTTGAGATGTCCAACAGACAGTTGGAGATTTGAAATTGAAATTTTGGAGAGAGGTTAGGGCTGAATAAATAGATCTGAGAATCATTTTCATAGATGTGATTTTTGAATTCATGGGAGCTGAGCAGATGATCAAGCAAAATAGTATAGAGGGAGAAGAAAAGAGGGCCCAGTGTTCTGCAAAAATAGCCTTAGAGAATTGCCTGGGACACTGAGGGTTCCAAGGGATTTTCTCAAGGTCACATAAGGTCATGCAGCCAGTACATGTCAGTATGTAGAACTCAGTTCTTTCTGACTCTGGGACTGACTTTCCAGCCATTGTGCTATGCTTTTTCTTGGGAGACAGTTATTAAAAATAACAAAAAATCCACTTACCATGGACTTTCTTTGAAACTGTTAACAATAAACCTTAGAAACTCTGTGCAGGACTGGAGCTAAGTGAACAGAATCGCCATTTACCTTAGGGCTGAACTCTCTTGTACCTAGTTGTTTCTATGGTTAGTAATTATGTTTAAAGAGCCTTGATCTGAACTACAGCACATGTAAAATCAATGCAATGAGGAAGTAGTTAGAGTAGGGATTCCATCCTACTTCTAGTATGGCCCACAAATAGTACCTTGTTATTTTTTCACAGGTTGGAATGGAGTTATCCCCAAGTTACACATGAGGAAACTGAGATACAGAGGAGTAAAGATCTCCAGGCTACAGAGACAAGTGGTCAGGTGCCAAATGACTTCATATAGAACCCCCAAAAGCTGCTATATTGTCAGGAAAAATTTAAATTATAAAATAATATATACTATTTTGATGTTCCTAAAGAAGATAAAATGGTTTGAAAACTTTATTTTTGTCTAAATACATTCAGAGGAAGGATCCCATTGAAAGAAAATGGGAAAATGACTGGGGCCAACTCTACTTTCCAACAGTCCTCTAGAAGTCTTATACTGTTTGAGACCACAAAATATGTCTCAGAGTTGTTCCAGACTATAGTGAGATATCCAGACTTACCCTGCAATGTCATGCTGACCTGCAAGACTCCAAATTGTAAACGGCAGACATGGATATAGTGCTTTAAAGTTTGCAAAGTACTTAGCATACAGCATTTATTCATTCTCTCAATTTCCCAGGGAAGTAGGTATTGTTATTTTATCTATTTTACAAACGAAAGTGAAGATCAGAGAGTGACTTGCCTTGGGTTACATGGCTAGTAAATGTCTGGATAGAATCTAAAGCTGGGCGTTCCTGACTCCAAACCAGTTAAGACATCCTAGTGTTTGTTACGTGACTTTACTGTGTGTTTTTCGACAATGCTAAGGTCAATCTATGTGTATGAATTTTCACAATAGGAGTTAAAATGATATCTGATGGAAAGTAATCCAAAGAAAACTGATACCAAGGAATGATATCACAGCCTACAATTTGTAACCCCTTTCAAGAGTGTAGGTTGTTCTTAGGAATTTACATTGAGTAGTCTTAATTTTCATCCACAGCCACTTTCACTGGATACAACAATTGTTAGAGAAATAGTTCTTATGTTCAGCCTCTATCAGTATTTTCCTTTGTGTGGGGGTAGGAGATAGACTGATATACACCAGAATGGCATGCCTGCCAAATCAATTTGGCACATCCTTTGACCTCTCATGCTCCCTGTGGGGAGAGACAAAGATGCAGTATGTCAGAATGCAAAGAGATAGCTGTATTTATGTAGCCAGTGTGAATGCCACCAGAATTTGCCTTCACCTATACTCATAGATTCTTTCTACTTTTGAGACTCTGAAGGTAAAGAAGGGATAGACTATAGAATCACAGGATTTAGAGCTGGAAGACACCTTATAAAAGATCTCATCCAGGGGTTTCTAACCTAGAGTTCAAGGACCTTGGTGGATCAATTTCAGAGGGTGTCTATGAATTTGGGTGGGGGAAAATAACCACTTTATTTTAATATAATTAGTTTAAAATCCAATGTATTTTTTTTGATGCACTCAAAAACATTATGCTGAGAAGGATACTTCCAAAGATTAAATACCAAATGAGTAAGATTGCTCAACCTATTCCATCATTTTCTTTTTTTTTCATGGATTTATAAATTTATTTATTTAACTTTTTACATTCATTTTCACAAGATTTTGGGTTCCAAAATTTTCTCCCCATTTGT
>CM053771.1:152517458-152568657 GCA_028658325.1 Potorous gilbertii | reverse complement strand
CGGAAATCTCCTTCACTGTGTTTCTGCGCAGCTTCCACTGTTCCAGAATTTGTCAGGAGTTCTTTTTACAGGAAATCTATGGGCTGTGGGTTCGGACCTAGCATAGATGAGTCTTTCTACTCCGCCATCTTGGCTCCGCCCCGATCATGGCAGTTTTTAACTGAAAAGTTTGGGTATGATACATTAGGCATTTGGGGGCTGCTGAAAACTCTTAAGATATTATAAAAGCAGTATTTTAGGAAAATGAGCCTAGAGAGTGGTATGCAGGCTGGATAAGAGAGACTTGAAGAAGAGAAATCAGTTAATTAAAGCTATCTGGACATGAAGTGATATGTATCTGGACTGAGTGAGGGAGTGAGAGGAAGGGGTAGGTTTTAGAGAGAGATCTCTAAGGAAGAGATGCTAGAGACTCATACTGGTTCTGTCATGTTGAAGAAGTTCAGAGTATGACAGCTAGGGGCCCTGTGTGCTTTCTGAAGGCCAGTCTAACCACATATGTCAAGACTCATAATCAACAGCTTAGCTATCTGGGGATAAATTGTTTAGCTATGACAAACCATGATATCAACAGAAGTGCAAGATGGCCACCAGTTGTGTGCTATTTCCTTCTACAGTGATAGGGGCAGAATGGTGGAAAGACATGAAAAATCACAGATTTTAGACCATCTATAAACATTCACTGTCAGTACTTTAAATCTGAAACCTTTTTCCAGAGACCAGTGACCAACAAGTAGACCTGCCATTGAATTAACTGAATCTTAGTCAGTTTAAGCATTCTTACCATAAGCTAAACAAAAAGGCAAAAGAAAGTTGTGGCTAAATGGAAGGATGGGTCATGATTTCTTTAGGGAGAAATAAATGAAGGAGTTGGCAAAATTTTACTGTGCATACAGAAACAAGAAATATGATATTTGGTGTTCTCAGGATAAGCATATGACACAAAAAAGACCACCATGAAATTATTTGTAACCTATCTGTCAAGAAGTAAAGTAATTCCATAAATAATAACAGCCTTTCAATTAAATTAAAATATACTTAATACTTTGTGACTTCTCTGCAAAGGTGGGCGTGAGGGAAGACAATAAAAATTACGTTGGATAACATGATTTAAGTGAAAGGCCAAAGGCTTATCGACTACATGGGAAGCTCAAACCTATGTATGATGAATGCTTTCTTCAAGAAAAGAGTTGAAAGATGCCAGAAATGGTAAAAAACAAGTAAAATCACACAAAAAAATGAAACTGATTATTTTCTAAAGAAAAAGAAAACTAATTATTAATAGAGTCATTTCTGATTCATCAGTCTATATACAGTCAGACTTGTTAAAGATAAACATCAGTGCCAAAGTAGAAAAAATAAAACTGGAAAGGTATAACATGCAATGTGACCTATTTAAACAGCCATGGGATTCTGAAAGAAGGAAGAATGAAAAAAAGAAGAATGAATGAAAAACTGAGTAAAAATGGAATGAATAAAAAATTGACAGTTGTCATCATCATTTCCTAAGGAATTTTAACCAATATAATCAATTACCACATGGAAAAAATAAGAGAGGTTCGAAACCCCTTTAGCAAGTGAACCTTTGATCTCCCTTTCAGTCAGAACAATAGTGCAATTAAACACAACACTGGTTTGGTATGTCAACTCATTTGTAAAATTTTGCAGAAGAGGAGAGTGGAAGGTTATGATCAGTACTTACTCATAAAACATCAAGAAAAGGTGAGAAAAAATAAGTTTACAAGAAGTGAGATGAGAGACCCAACAAAGCCAGGTTGACCCAAAAGTACTTAAGGATGTCACTGAAAGGAGGACAGCAAAAAGATAAAAAAATGGAATTAGATAACAAACTCTTTTTCTTCTGTCAATGATAGTTTGTCTACTGTATTTGGACACTAATATTGCAATCCTTAATTTGTTGTGCAAGAAGAAGAAAGCAAAGACGAGGAAATCATCAAGATCACACTGTGTAAACATCCAGGAGGTCAGTGCTGAAGATTAGGAGCTGAGGGACTGATTGTCAGGATGTTTGAAAGAGAACACCAAATACTTTGAAAAAAACCCTCTAAAACGTTATAACAAAAAAAGCACCTGAGGAAATAGTAATAATTCATGATCCACATGCCTATTTTCTTAGCTCTACAAAATCTTTATGAAAATAATTTTCATACACATTAACATTTTCAAAACACCTTTGAGAGGGAATAGGCTTTTGTAAAATATTTTACAGCAAACAACATCTTTACTATAATAACTGAATGAAAGGTAGAAAGAATGTTCGGCTCCACCGTGTTTATTGTTTGTTGACTATACAAAAAAAGGATTAGAGGAAAATATTGCCTTTAAGACTTTCCTCCAACAAGGTATCTCCCATTTTGTTTAGCAGTCCTCTGATTATTAATCTCAATCAAGGGATAAAACATATGTAAATTTATCAAAAGTGTTTGCTATGTTCCTTGAGGATGTTCACTGCAGAATCCAAATGAAAGAGGTATTCCCTATAGGGAAGAGGTTTGTAACCTATTGTGTGTCACCGACACATTAGCAGCCTGTTGAAGCCTATAGACATCTTCACAGAATAAATGTTTTAACATGCATAAATAAAATGCATAAAATTACAAAATGATTACAATTATGTTGAAAATGCATTTATCAAAATATAAATGAAACAAATTCATCGACTTCAAATGAAGAACTCTTTCTCTCGATGTTGGGTCCCTCCAAATGCTTCCAAATGACATTATTCAGATTTCATTAATCCCTGAAACATAGGTCAAAAGAGATTAGCTTAACTAAAAACATAGGAAAACTAAGAGGATACAGAATGGTAATTATTTAGATTATAATATGCAGATTCAAAATAGGATGCTTCATCAGTTGGTATATAGATACTGTAGATGGACAATGAATTATATCTAAAATTGAATAGGAGAGGAATAAGCTAGATTTGAGAAATTGTTCATTGTTTTAGATAACTCCAAGTTCTTTCCCAAAACAAAGACCTATATTTTTATTTTATTTTACACTTTTATTGATAGCTTTTGTTTTTACATAACCTTTATTCCTGAATATATCTGTCTACTTGTGATATCCTGCAATCCATTCTTCATAACAAAGTCTAAAAACCAAAAAGCTAAGGAAAACTAATCAGCTAAGTCTGTATAATGTTTCATATCCATAGTCCTCTAGCTCAGGAAAGAATGGAGGAAAATGAATTTTTTTGTCTCTACTTCAGGGCCACATTTGATCGTTGTAATTTTCTAGCATTCAGTGTTTTTTTGTGTCAGTTCGTACGAATCTTACCAGACTTCTTTGAATTCTTCCTATTCATCATTTTATATGGTGCAGGAACATTCCATTACATTTGCATACCAAAATTTGTTTAGTTTTTCTCCAATCGATGGGCATTTATTTTGTTTCCAGATTTTTGCTACCCCTCCCCCTTGCCCCCAAATACTACTATGAATATTCTGGTTAAGATGCATCTTTTAAACACTGGTTTTATTCTGGTGATTCTGTATGACTGTGAAAAATGGAATATTACAGTTTCTGAGGCATTAAAATTGCAGGTCATTCAAATGGCACTGAGAAGACATATGGGGTGGTATGAGTGGGCTGCAATATATCAACCAAGAATTGTACAGGAGAAATGGTGAAAAGGACATCATTAGAAAGATGATTTCCCAGAAAAGGAAATAGACTGATCAAAGCAAGAATGAATAACAGACATAACTTCTGTCAACTTCATTGTTTCCACACAATGTTAAGAGATCTAGAGTGAGGTCCATAGTGACTGAGTGGCCCTACTGGATAGAATTTATGAGAGTTGTATAGGGTGAAAAGAAATGGATAAATTATGATTTGTTCTGTTTGAGGGAACCTTCTCATTAATCTATGGAAAATTTGGTCACGGATCCGTGGAAATGTTGAAGGAAGTATATAATATGAAGGAAGTTGAAGGTCATCTCTGGACTTTCTTTGAGTTTGATTTGGAAAAGAAAATAATTCTATTTAGTCTTTTTCTACACAAATAAATGTACCAATGAACCTAATGTCTTCATTCTTAAATAAAACATTTTGTGACTATGCCTTAACTAGTGCCAATATTCCAAAGTGAAATCTATTGTTTACAATTTGGTGGCTTTCTCAAATGTTTGACGTGTGACTATAGGGCAGAGGGATTGTTTTGTCCACACAAGGATAGCATCAATTCATAGTTCCATCTTATAGTTTGATAACTTCCCAGGGGCATTCTAACTTTTCTTCCAAGGATACCCTGAAAGAACGTCCAAGGAACATTCCTTTCCATTGGAATTCAGTGCTCATGAAAGGTGGCCAAAATGGTTAGTATCCAAAGACATCTGGAATAACCCATCCAGTAATTAGATTGTTATCATTCACTATACTTCCTTACTAGATGTAAATTGATGACCTCACATCTGAAAACTTCCAGTTCCAAAAATTTTGTCAGCTCATTTTCAAATCTGTGTGAGGTCGCATGATTCATTAGAAGTGTTAGACATTTCCCAGACAGATTAATTTGTAAGCCCTCTACTTTATCATATATTTTTCCTTTTACCTCCTCCCTTCTTTCTTCCATTGAAATAGAGCCAAGTATCAGTGGTCTGTGCTAATGGTACTGATATAGCCAACGGCATCAACTGAATCCATTGTTAGGTCAGGAACTCATTTTAACAACTAATTTTAATTTTCCCAAATTAAAAAAAATGAATTTTTATCAATATCTTTTTGTTTTTATATCATCTATATTTCCCATTGTATTCCTTCTTATCCCCCTTCCAGAAAGCTATCCCTTAAAACAAAGAATAAAAAAAAGGAGAAAAAATACTTTGGAAAAACTAACCAACATACTGAGAAAAGTCTGATATATACAATATTCTACTTCTGTGGAGTAGACCCCAACCCACTTTTCCTATGTTATTTCGTAGATATTCTCTTCTGCTAGTCTACAGGCTCATGTAATCCAACCAAATTCAGTGTTGTTTACATTTCTCCCATACTTAGATCCCTTCATTCTATTGTTTATTTTCTGCCTGGGTTCCCCTTTATACACTTCTCTCCTTTCCATGTATGGATGTTGACACCCTACCTGTCTTTGAAGACCCAGCTTAAATACTACCTTTCCATTAATTTCAATGTTGTTTAATTATTTTCAGTTATGTCTTACTCTTTGTGACCTCATTTGGAGTTTTCTTGGCAGAGATATTGGGGTGATTTACCATTTCCTTCAACTCATTTTACAGATGAGAAAACGGAGGCAAAGAGGGTTAAGTGACTTGGTCAGGGTCACACAACTAGTAAGTGTCTGAGGCTGGATGAGCTTTCCTGATTCCAGGTCTTGTGCTGTATCCACTACATTTCCTAGCTATACCACTACTAGATTGTAAATCACTTGAAAGCAATGACTGTCTTATTTATCTTTGTAATAAGACAAGCACTCTAGCAAACAACCTAGTTCAACCACACTTAGAAGGTACTGAATATGTTTTGAATGAATGAATAGATTTCTTCTCTTCCTTTTTCCATTTCTCTGGGAGAGATGCTTCATGATCAGGGAAATGACTAAAAGGCAAATTTCAAATAGGCAGAGAAAGAAAAGTCCAGCTAATCCAATCTAAACTGAACAAGTTGTTCTTGAATACTCAAGAATTGGCTGACTATACTCTTTCTGTAGCACAGTTATTTTTGTATATTCCTTCTAGACCCATATGATACAGCTCAGGCAAATCAGCTAACACCATGTTCCTTGTGCCAGATTTGAATCACCTGTGATTTTGTACACGGACAAGGAAATAGATTTAAGTGAAAAGAGAAACCTCACAACCAGATGCAGAAGAGAAGAAATAGTAAATGCATCCTTTTCAGATCATAATACAATAAAAATTACATTCAATAATGGACAATGGAGAGATTAAAAATTAATTGGAAATTAAATAATCTAATCCTAAAAACTAGTGGTTCAAGAACAAGTCATAGAAACAACTGATAATTTCATTAAAGAAAATGACAGCAGTGAAACCACATACCAAAATTTATGGGATGCAGCCAAAGTGGGGAAAAGTTTATCTGTAATTGCTTACATCAGTTAAATAGAGAAAAAACAGATCAATGAACTAAAAAAACCTAGAAAAAGAACAAATTAAAAATCCCCAATTAAATACAGATTGGAAATTCTGAAAATCAAAGGAGAGTTTAATAAAATTGAAAGTAAGAAAACCATTGAACTAATAAATAAAACAAAAAGTTGGTTTTGTGAAAAAGCCAATACAATTAGGTAGGTCATTGGTTAATTTGATTTTAAAAAAAGGAAAGAGGAAAACCAAATTACTAGTATCAAAAAAGAAAGGGATGAATACACCATAAATGAAAAGGAATTTGAGACAATTGTCAGGAGCTAATTTGCCAACTTATATGCTAATAAATTTGACAATCTAAATGAAATGGATGAATATCTACAAAAATATAAATTACCCAGATTAACAGAAGAAGAAATAAAATACTTAAATAATCCAATATTAGAAAAAGGAATTAAACAAGCCATCAGTGAACTTCCTCAGAAAAAATTTCCAGGACTAGAAGGATTCACAAGTGAATTCTACGAAACATTTAAAGAACAGTTAGTCATGCTATCTAAACTATTTGGAAAAGTAGTCAGAGTCCTACCAAATTCTTTTTATGAAACAAATATGGTATGATACCCAAAACAATAGTCAGAGTCCTACCAAATTCTTTTTATGACACAAATATGGTATGATACCCAAACCAGGAAGAGCTAAAACAGAGAAAGAAAATTACAGACCAACTTCCCCAATAAATGTTGATACAAGAATTTTAAATAAAATACTAGCAAAGAGATTACAGCAGCTTATCATGAAGATAATACACTTTGACCTGGTGGGATTTATACCAGGAATGCAGAGCTGGTTCAGTATTAGGAAAAACTATCAGCATAATTGATGATATCAATAACAAAACCAACAGAAATCATATGATTACCTCAGTAGATGTAGAAAAAACCTTTGACAAAATACAGAACCCATTCCTGTTAAAAACATTAGATATAGAAATAAATGGAGTTTACCTTAAAATGATAAGTAATATATATCCAAAACCAATACAATCAGAGGTGAAGCAAGGTTGCTTATTAAATTACCTTTATTATTTAATGTTGCACTGGACATGTTAGCCATCACAATAAAAGAAGAAGAAATTAAAGGACCTAGAATAGACAATGAGGAAACAAAACTATCATTCTTTGCAGATGATATGTTTTACTTAGAATATCTTAGAAAATCAACTGAAAACCTACTTGGAATTATTAACAGTTAGCAAAATTGCAGGATATAAAATTAACCCACATAAACCATCGTCATTTCTATATATTACCAACAAAGACAAGTAGTGAGAGATAGAAAGAGACATCTCATTTAAAATAACTGTAGACAATATAAAATACTTGGGAGTCTACAATCTGGTACTGGCTAAGAAATGGGGTGGATCAATGGCAAAGATTAGGTACAAATTGCATTATAGTAAGTGGTAATTTAGTATATGATAAATGCAAAGATCCAAGCTTTTGGAATAAAAGCTCATTATTTGACAAAAACTGCTGGAAAACTGGAAAACAATATGGTAGAAACTAGGTATAGACTAACATCTCACAATGTATGCCAAGATAAGGTCAAAATGGGGACATGATTTATACCTAAAGGTGGTACCATAAGCAAATTAAGAGAGCATGGAATAGTTTATCTGTCAGATATATGGATAAAGGAAGAATTTGAGACCAAAGATGATGTAGTGAACATTACAAAATGTAAAATAGATAATTATGATTATATAAAATTAAAAAGGCTTTGCGCAAACAATACCAATGCAACCAATGGGAATTTTTTTTTTGCCACAAGTGTTTCTGATAAAGTCCTCATTTCTCAGATATATAGAGAGCTGAGTCAAATTTGTAAAAAATACAAGTAATTTCCCAGTTGATAAAATGGTCAAAGGAAAGGAACAGTTTTCATACAAAGAAATTAAAGTTAACTATAGTTATATGAAAAAAGTTTCAAATCACTGTTGATCAGAGAAATGCAAATCGAAACAACTCTGAGGTATCATTTCACACCTATCAAAGTGGCTAATATGACAAAAAAGCAAAATGTATAATCATTGTTGGTAGAGTTGTGAACTGATCTAACCATTCTGAAGAGCAATTTGAAACTATGCTCAAAGGGCTATAAAACTGTGCATATCCTTTGATCCAGCAATAACTGTTACAAGGTCTGTATTCCAAAGACATCCAAAAGTAGGCAAAAGGATCTATTTATACAAAAATATTTATAGCATCTCTTTTTGTGGTGGCTAACAATGGAAAATCAAGGGGATGTCCGTCAGTTGGGGAAATGGCTAAACAAGCTGTGATATATGATTGTAACAGAATATTATTGTGCTTTAAGAAATGACAAGCAAGATGATTTCAGAAAAACCCGGGAAGACTAACATGAACTAATGCATAGTGAAGTGAACAGAACTAGGAGAACATTATATACATAGTAACAGCAATATGGTTGATGAAAATCTGTGAAGGACTTAACTGTTCTCAGTAATATAATGATCTAAGACAATCCCAAAGGACTGATGATGAAACACGATCCACCTCCAAAGAAAGAACTGATATTGACTGGATATAGACTGAAACATGCTATTTTTCACTTTCTTTCTTTTTTTCCTTTTATTCGAGTCTTCTTGTACAAAATGACTAATATGGAAATGTTTTAGATAATTGCACATGTATGACCTATATCTGGTTGTGTACTCTCTAAGGGAGGGGGAAAGAAAGGGAGAGATAGAATTGGGAACTCAAAATTTTAAATAAAAATGTTAAAAAATTTTTAAGAAGTGAAAAGAAATATTCTAACTGTGAATCACAAAAGTAGCATATTCAGGCATGGTGATGTTGGTGGAAATAACTCTGGGTAACTAATTTTTTTTTAAAAGGTTCCTTCACAGTTCCACCACCATGACAATGACACTGAAATCACTTGTGCCAGTGTTTGTGGGTAATATAAATGCTTAACTTATACACTTGATGTATATATAACTGTCTGTGTATCTTTGCATGTGCCTTAGGCAAGTTGCATTCCCATTGTCTGTTGAAGATTGTAAATTGTTCAGGGATGTTTTAAACAATATGTATCTTGCTCTCTACTTGCCTATCTAAGTACTATGTGCACATGAATGCCTAATAAATGTTATTTAATGTTAGATTATTAATAATTGCTAAAAAGATATTAAATTCATATAAATTTTTTTTTGTTTTTAATTGTGTGTGCATTTTAAGTGAGGCAATGTTATGTAATGAAGTGAATCCTGGATCTGGAATCAGAACTGAATTTATAAGATTCTTGAGTCAGAAAAGACTTTGAGACTATCTAATCCCTTTATTTTTGCTGATGGGGAAACTGAGGCTCATAGGTGTGGAATGAAGTGACTTGATCAGAGTTACATAAGTAGCAAGTGCCAGATCCACAGTCTGAATCCAGGTCTTCTGCCTCTAAATTCAGGACTTTTCTTCATGTCAACATGATTTAAATTCTAATTCTCCTATTTAGGCCATTTATGACCTTGGGCAAGTCAAATTCTCTCTCTGGGACTTGATTTCTTCATTTCTGAGGTCCCTTCCAGCTATCAATCTTATGCTTAAGTCTGTTTTTTACCCCGAGAAACAGGTTAAAAAAAAATACTAGCAAAACAAAAACATAGAACCAACTGCTTGAGGCATTTCCACCCCCTTCTGGGTGGATATTTACGTGTGAATGAATTGTAAATTGTTGAAGCTGTCTTCTGGGAAAAGGAGCAGTCTGCCTTTCCTCGCTAGTTTAGCTTTATTGAAGCTCAGTGGGGAGAAAATAAATGAAGCCTGTGTATTTAGTGCCCAGCACGATGGAGGTGGTCACATGATCCCTAGGCTCCCTTTCAGCTCCTGCCCAGAAACTTTTCACGGAGATGAATGAACGTTGCATTTGTATAGCCTCGTTCAACCTGAGACCTCAAAGAGCTCCATAGACCTACAATTTGTCTCTTGTGCATCTAGTGCCCAACGGCAGCACACACAGTTCTTTCAGGACAGGAGTCCGGAGACCATCTTGTTTGATGTTTATCTGTACTACCTACTTTCCTTATTTATTTAAAAAAAAATTCTTGAGTATAGGTTGGAGGCAGATTTCCCAGGACTCTCTAATAGCATCTAACAGTAAAGGGCCACAGCTCTTTGTCACTTCTAGGTTAAAACATGCAACTTCTTTAGCCTTCTGAGTTCAATAATGCCATGTTTCAGAAATTGCATCCATTCTTTTATTTTCTTAATGAACTCACTTGTTTTAATTGTCTCCTTTCCTTCCTTACCTTCCCCTAATATTAACTCTCCTTGTGTACCAAATTATTAAGTTGAAAGGACATACTCTCAGAGCTAACAGGTCTAACAATGATCAGCACAAGGAGTGGCATTCTTGTCTAGGCACTCAGGTACCATGGGAAGATGACGTTTCATTAATACTTGGAACAGTAACTTGGAGATTTGTTTTCAATATTTTTTCAGGGTGTCAACCTCCTGTAGCTTGAGGGAACACTGATCATAGACCCAAGAAAAGCACAAGGTTTAGTGACCCTATAGAGAGTTTAGTGTGTGCCCTTTGTACTGTAGGGTGAGCCCAACTACCTGGAGCAGACTTGAGCAAATCCTCTAGTTAGAGGTTCCAGGGGGGCAAGCCTTCTATGGGATAGCACTTCTGAGTCTGAGTCTTTGAGTGTGCAGGGCTCCAAAGTAACTTTCTGTTCAATATACAATTTTTAAAATGTTCATGCTATCTTTTGTTTTTATTTAACTTTAATTCATTAATTTATTTAATTTTAATTTTTGATGTGGGCAACTAGGTGGCATAGCAGATAGAGTGCTAGGCTTGAAGTCAGGAAGATTCATCTTTCTTGTTTCATATTGAACTTCTGACACTAGTGGCTATGTGACCCTGGGCAAGTCACTTAACCTTGTTTGCATCAGTTTCTTCCTCTGTTAAATGAGCTGGAGAAAGGAAATGGAAAACTACTCCAGTATCTTTGCCAAGAAAATCCCAAATAGGGTCACAAAGAACAGGATATAACTGAACAACAAAAGTCCCTCACCCTGGCCAAAGGCTCTAGAAGGAAGTGCCTTCTTCTATCTTTTCTTTGGAACCAAACATATATAATTTATTCTGTAGCAAGATAAATGCAGCTCCAGACACCATTGCTCTTGAAATGCATGTGAATGGAAAGAGCATTAGACAGGGAATCAAAAGACATGGCTGGATTTAAGCCCTACCTTGACTGTTCATAAGCTGTGTGACCATACTATGTATTAGCCCTACTGAGTGCTAGGGAATACAAGGGACTAAAACAGATCTCTACCCTTCCAAGGATCTGCATTCTATTGGGGTAAACAACATATAAAAGATAAACATGAAATATATACAAATATATATACAAACATATATTTGGTTATATACAAACTATAACCAAAGTAATAATGGGGAGGGAACTTATGACTAAGGGATATAGCAAAGGCCTTAGGAAGGAGCAGTTCTGCAGGAGCCTGAGTTCAAATTCTGTTTCTTCCATTTATCCTGTATGTATCTTGTTTAGACATAATTGTTTTCATGTTGTCACGTCCATTGGACTGTGAGCTTCTTGAAGACAACTATCTTTTACCTCTCTTTATATCCCTCACTCTTAGCACAGTGCCTAGCACACAGCAGGTCGTTAATAAACACTGCTTCTTCATAACCAAGTCATTTAACCTCTGTGCGAGCATCATGCGACTCTCTAGGACTATAAATTTTAAACATGCTGCAATCCACGTTAAGTAAGTGAAGTTCTTATTCTGTTTTCCCATACCTACAAAAGATATGCTTTGGGCAAATTATTCAACTTCTTAGGGCCTCAGTTTCCTGATCTGGGAAGTAGAAATAATGTTACTTGAATACCTTACCTCACAGGTTGTGAGAAAAGTGCTTTATGAATTGTAAAGCACTATTATTTTTTCCCCTGTAAATGACTGTGGTTTTGGTTGTTCTGGTGTCTATTTTGAGCATCTCATTTTCTCTGTATTCCCTTTCCCCAGGTTTGTTAACCTTTCAGAAGCTAATATAATTCTTTTTTTTTTTTTTAAAGAAAAATCAGAATAGGAAATTGCAATATTATCTTGTTTCTGCTAAAGATACGATGATTTGCTTGCTTTGGGATACCTTGATATCAACGTAAAAGAAATTAAATGCTCACCAGCATTATAACACTCATAAGGACCACAAATATTTTAAATTAGAGGGAGAGGCATGAAAGGTTGTATTGCAGAAATTAAAAGATGAAAAGCATAAGCAAAGACAGTTCTTTCAAGCAGCAGTAGGACCCAGAAATAATACCACTTAAGCAATTTATAAAGTAGCTTATATATTCAGGGAAAAGGGAAGCCATTCAGTGATGTAGAAATTGTAAAAGAGTGTATTGTCTAAGTTGCAGGATGTTTAGACCCCTCATCTAATTCTTTAAAACAATATTTAGCCTGGGATTGACTCCACTGAGAAAACAAAATCACTGGGCTACAATATTTGCATTTTAGACTAAACTGGTAGCTAATATTCTTGTGGCTAAGTATTGTAATACACACTCCTACATAAATTAGGAAATACTAAATTGTTATTGAAATAGCCTCCCTAGGGTTTTGTTTCTTGTTGGTTATTTCATCATGGTTTGGGGGTGGGGATGGGGAATCCGTTAGTGTCTATAAGCAAATAGAATTCCAAGTTCTTCAGTAATTCTGTTCCTCAGCCTAATTTTTAAATACTGCTTATTATCAAAGAATCTTTAATGTATTGCAACTATGAAGCTATATATATAGAATCACATAGTAAAGGACTGTCAGGAACCTCAGAGCTCATTTAATTTAGCTCATATCTAAGAAGGAAGGCTGTCTACATCAAACCTGACATGTAGTTATCCAGCCTGACTCAAACATTTTTCAGTTATGGGAAACTCATTACATCCTCCCAACTGGATTATTGAAATAACCTTTTAGGCAGTTTCCCTGGCTCAGTTCTATGTGCTCTGATCCATCCTCTACTCAGCTACTTAAGAGGATTTCTCAAGTTTCTATCTGACCACATCACTCCCACTTCTTCCTGCCCAGTGTGCTCCAGTGTCTCTATTATTATAAGGTCAAATTGAAACATCTCTGGCCTTTACAGTGCTCTCTCTCTCTCTCTCTCCATATATATATCTATATATGTATATTTTATATATAATATATATACATACATACACACATATATATGTGTATACACACACACACACAGACACATATAAAACCTAGGCCCTCCCAAACCTTCTAGTCTCCATTCATCTTCCTTCTTGCAATTCATTCTATGCTATAAATACATCAGCCTATGTGTATTCCTCAAACTGGACACTCTCCCTTCCGTCCTTGTGCCTTTGTACAGGTGGTCCTCCATGCATAGTATGCTCTGCCCCTTCACCTTATTTCTTAGTTTCCCTGACTTCCTTCAAGAGTCAACGTGAAGCCCTTATCTCTCCAGAAAGGCATCCTTTCTGCATCCCCTCAGCTCCTTCCACTCTCAAAATAATCCTCCATCTACTTGTAGATGTCGTGTATCTACTTAGTTATTTGTACCTTTTCTCCCTCATTAGAATATAAGTTCCTTTAGATCAGGAACAATGTTTTTGCCTTTCTTTATATCCTTAGAAATTAGCACAGTGTCTGGCACATGGTGTGCGGCAGCTAGATGGCACAATGGATAGAGCACTAGACCTAGAGTCAAGAGGACCTGAGTTCAGATTTGACCTTAGACATTTACTAGCTATATAACCCATGGCGAGTCACTTAAACCAGTTTGCCTCAGTTTCCTCACCTGTAAAATGAGCTGGAGAAGGAAATGGCAAATCACTCCAATATCTCTGCCAAGAAAACCCTAAATGAGGTCACAAAGAACTGGACACAATTGAAATGATTCAACAACTGGCACATAGTAAGTCCTAAAGAAATTTTTGTTGACGGTGTAAAAACAAACAAGTTTGAAATGACTGAAGAACTCTGATTAATGCAGTGACTAACCCATGGTGCTGAAGCATGTTGCCCACCTCTTCATAGAGAGATGATGGACTTACGTTGCAGAATGAGACATACACTTTCTGACCCAACCAGTGAGGGAATTTGTTTTGCTTGTCTATGCATATTTTTAACAAGGGGTTTGCTTTTCTTTTCTTTTTTTTTTCTTATTCATTGTGGGTGAAGGAACATGTAGAAGGGAAGGGGAAATGCTTGTTAAATAAAAAATATATTCAATTAAAAAATTTCTTGTCAATATTGACTGACCTCTCAAGGTAACCCATTCCCCCTTTTAGACAGGTATAATTGTTAGGAACTTTTCCCCATCCCTCCAAGCTTAATCTACCTTTCTATAATTTTAATTCATTGCTGCTAGTTTTGCTTTCTGGAACCAAATCAAAGGCATCTAAACCTCTCTACTTGACAGACTTTCAGATACGTAAAGACAGTTTCACATATACCTAAATTATCTTTCCAGTAGGCTAACCACCCTCAACTAATCCTCATATAAATGTCCTTTGGTCCTCTCACCTTGTGGGTCATCATCATCTACAACCTGTAAACACAGAAGATATAATATGTTGGTGATTTTGTCAGGGTTTCATTTGGCTATTGATTTCTCGTGGTTGAGAATTAGATCACTTTTTCACCCTAAAGCAGCCTGACCAGAGCAGAGTATAGTGTGGCCTTCCTTTATTCTGGTTACCATGTTCTTATTTGTGAATAGCATACAATTTCATCATCTGTTATGGCCAACATGGCTTCATGTTTTTGACTCATGTTAAGCTTTCAGCCTGCTAAAACTCACATGGCCTTGAACCCTCTGAGTACTCAGAAACCATGTCTAGTAATGTGTTCTAAAATTTTGTCAAGGTATTCCATAATTTTGCCACAACAGTTTATGATCTAGATACTTTAGATTTATAACCAAGGAAATATCTTCATAAGTACCATTGTAGAGTTTGTAGTATTTTGAATAGCCCATTGAATATTTGTGGTAATTTTTGCATATGTTATATAGTATTTGTTGTCTGTTTTTATCTCTTCAATATGACATTATCTTACCATCTGTCTCTTCTGAGTCAGCTCCATTACTCTCAATTCCATACATTTTTTTCTGGTTGTCTCCCATGCTTGGAACGCTCTCTTTCTTCAGCTTCACCTACTGGCTTCAGTGGCTTCCTTAGACTATCAGATAAAGTCCCACCTTCTGCATGAAGCCTTCTTGGGCCTCTTTAATTTGGTGCCTTCCTTCTGAGACTGCCCTCAATCTTGCTTGTTATGCATGCTCTTTTCCCTATTAGACTGTGGCCTCCATAAGGGTAGGGACAGTCTTTTGCCTTTTTTTGTATCCTTAGTGCTTAGCATAGTGCCTAGTGCAAACGTTCACTTGACAGAATGACTTTCAAGCTTCTCTGATGATGGCTATTTTATATTAAAGTGTTCTGTTTCTGAACTCAAGTTTTAAACTCGTTTTTGTAATCCTCTACTTTTAAGTCAGTATTTCTTGAAGGAGACTTTTGGAGATTTTTTAGGATAATGATACATAAGCAATTCTTGCCACTTCCCTTGGCTTATTTACCAAAAATCCTTTACAGAAGAGTGACCACTCAGGGATAGCTACTCTGGCCTGATGAACCTAGAAATTCCTCTTCCTTCCCAGTGCTGCTTGCTTAGAAGGTTTTTCTTCCTGCTTTCTCTTTCACTTTGTAGCTATCAACTTTGAAACTGCTTTGGGCTAACTTCCCATTCCACCTTTATCCCCTTAAACATGTATTGACACCTCAGGTCCTCACTTTGTACAGTGCTAGTCCAGGACTAGGTTTATAATGACAAGACTGGAGATAGAGTGAAAGGAGAAAGGAGGTAAAAAGGAGGAAATGGGTCTCTTCCCTTCCCCTCCCCCCAATTTATGGTGATCATATTTGGTACTGCTGTTTACTATGGACCATACATAATAAATTAAGTTGACTGTGAGGGGCTGCCTGAAGGAACTTCATTATATTGTTTCTCAAAATATTCCAAGTTCCATACAACTGATTTCAGACTTTGAGGAAAGAGCCTCTTAAGTTCATACTCTTCTTTAGTTCTCTAATTGAGTAGTTTCTAGATTTTTGTTCTCCCTGGGATTCCCAGTTATAAGACAAAAGCCTAGATTCATCATTTTGGAGAGTTTTCGCTGTATGCTAACTTCTATTGTAGATGTGATGGATGTGTCATAGAAGTAGTATGGTCCCAGACATGAAATATTATAGAAATTGTTGTTCAGTCATTGTTCGGTTGTGTCCAAAGCTTTATGAGTTTAGAGTTTTCTTGGCAAAGATACTGGAAAAATGGTAAGGAGAAGCATCAACACCACATGGCTCTACTTGGGTCTCCTCATCCCAGCCCATCTCCTCTTCCCTTCCTCCCTGCTCTTTCCCTGCCATGGCAGATTATCTCATCAGTCACAACATATGTTACATTCCAGATGATGGACTCATGGCACAGCAACTCTTCAGCTTGGGGGACTTCCTCATCTGCCTGGGCTGTGTAGACTTAACAGCAGATCAAGTATATCTAATTTCTGCAGTTATGAAGAAGATAACTCTGAAGAACCCACTTGCTTTATCCCCAACAGACACAGTCACTGAAGCTGGAATGAACTTTGCCATGGTGCTCACAGAAAAGAATGGCTTTATCCATTACAATTGCACCTTAGAATTCCACGCCAAAGAAATAGGCAAAATGAAGAAATATGAGTAGAACTTCATCATTGATCTATAGTCCTGAGCTCGAAAGATCAAGCCAGAGATGTGTTTGAACCAAGACAAGGCATGACTTTTGTAGTATCCCAATCACAGACAGTGGCATGATGAGCACCCACTTAGTGGGCATCATCTTCTCTCATGACATTGATTTTCTCAAGGAAGAGGAGCATGACCATTTCCTGGGTGAGATCATGACCAAGCAACACTAAAGGAAGCCAATAAAATCATGTGGCAGAGCAAGAAAGGGAAACTACCCATTATGAATGAGGATGACCAGCTAGTAACCATCACTGCCCATGTGAGCCTGAAGAAGAATCAGGACTATCCTCAGTATCCAAGGACACCAAGAAGTCACTGTTGTGCAGGGCAGCCATTGGCATCCATGAGGATGACAAATATCAGCTTGACTTGCTAGCTTAGGCTGGTGTTGATGTGATCATGCTGGCCTATTTCCAAGGAAATTTTCCAAATTAGTACGATCAGGTACATCAAAAAGAAATATAATAACCTTCATATTATTGATGTTAATATGGTGACAGCTGGTAAAAACTTTCATTGATGCTGGAGTGAATGCCCTGTGAGTTGGCTTGGGCGGCAGCTTTTACAGGAATGTGTAATGTGGGTTATCCCAGGAGACACCTATCTATAAGGTCTCAGAATATGCACAGTACTTCAGTGTCCCCATCATTTTTGATGCCAGCATCCAAAATGTGGGCCATGTCACCAAAGCCCTTACCTTTGGATCTTCCACATTGATGATGGACAAAGGCCCCAGGTGAGTACTACTGTGCTGGGCTCTCCCTAAAGAAATACCGGAACTGCTGCTTCAGAGAAGCAACCAAAATCAAAATGGCTCAAGTGGTGTCTGGGGCCCTGTAGGACAGAGGACTTTCCATGACTTTGTTCTGTTTGATTGCGGACATCCAGCACTCCTGCCCAAATATTGGTGCCAAGTGTCTAATTCAAGTCAGAGCCATGATGTACTCAGGGGAGCTGAAATTTGAGAAGAGGACATCATCTACACAGGTGGAAGGTGGTGTCCATGGACTCTATTCATGAGAAGCAGCTTTTCTGAGAAGTGGTCTTGTTGGGTTTTGCTGCTTCTCACTTCTTTCTCTTTAGATTTTTCATTAAAAAGCTGGATATAACAGAAAAGAAAAGGATCATGGTAAGGGAGCCTGATTCAGGAGAAGATATAAGGAAATGTACCTCACTCCCTTAATTTGTGGGGGTAGGGGACAGTGAATGTGGAACATTGCACGTACTGTTAGACTTTGATTATATGTTGGTTAATGTTTGCAGAACTATTTTTTTCCTCTTTACTTTTTATTCTTTGCTAAAAATGATAGCTTGTTTGGGGATGGGAAGGCCCCTGAGAGAGGGAAGGAGGATGTATTTGAGAAGGAAATGGTGTAAAGAAAGTGTTATCAATAATTTAAAAAAGATTATTACAGCTTTATGGAAAGATTACTGGTATTAAAGTCAGAAGAACACTAGATTTGAAATGAGGGAATCCACCTTTTGTGATGTTGAGTAGAACACTTGACCTTGTTGATTCTCAGTTTCCTTATCTGTAAAATGAAGGAGTCAGACCTGATAATCTCTAAGGTCCTTCCCAGCTGTAACTGCCATGATCCTATCACATCTTGGCTATGACAGTAGCCGTGTGGCCTTGGATAGACCTCTCTGTGGGGAAAATGGAGACAATAATGCTTGTTTAACCTACCTCACAGGATGCTTGTGAGGCAAATACTTTGTAAACTCTAAAGTATTAGAAAATATGAATTATTATTAACTTCTTACTATCACAAATTTTAGGCCCAGTTCTATGAAAAATTTCATTTTGAATCTGTGCAATTCTGTGAGGATTAGAGTAGTTTTTCTAAGTAGAACCTCAAAATCTTAGATTCTGAACAGTTATCACAGAAAAATTCTGGGGAAGGGGTGACAGAAATGGAGAAGGAAGAGAGAGAGAGAGAAAAATTGTATTTTCTACTACAAAGCCCCCTTTCCATTTTGGGCCCTCTCTGTATTTCAGAGACCACATGACTACTGAGTAGTATTTTCTTCTTGATAAAAGCTCTAAGGTAGAGAGGTCTCTTATGTGTCTCTTATGTGGGGCAGCAAGGGCTTACAGTCCCTAGAGAGTTGAGCCTGGAGTCAAGAAGACCTGAATTCAAATGTGGTCTGGGATATTTCCTAGCTCTACGATCCTGGCAAGTGTTTGCTTTAGTTGCTTTACCAGTAAAATGAGTACTGATGTCTCAGCGTGGTTGTGAGAATTAAATGAGATAATATTTGTAAAGCATATAGTACCATGCCTAGCACATGGTAGGTGTTCTATAAATGTTTATCCTCTTCTCCCCTCCCATCCCCTTTTTATGACATGAGTGGAGTTCACTTGTAGTTTATGTAGAAATATTTAGAGTTAGAAAGTGATGTTAAAGGGTAAGGAAATGAAGGTGGAGGGATTAGGTAGAGAAATTAAAATGAGATAACGCTAAGGTATAGTAGTAGTATTAGCAGAAGATATTTATGGATATGTTTTTAGTGGGAGGAGAAAGACCAGAATAGCAGGAATCTGGAATTATTATGAAACAAAAGAAGTGGGAATGGAAGGAAACATACACTAAAAACTGAAGCAAAACTACAAAGTTTGACCTAAATATCAGAAGGGCCACCAGTGAAAGAAACTGGGGAACCACAACTCTAGAATAAAAAACCTGCCCGTAGATTTTGATTGTTCACCTAAACTCATGTTCATAACTCTATGTTATCTCTACCATTGCGATCCAGTGGAAAGACCACTCAATGGATTTGTTATCAGAAGCTCTGACTCTTCCACAGATCAATAGGATGATTTTAGGTCTGGTTAAAATGAATTCTCTAAGCATTAGTTTCCTTATCTATAAATTGAGGCTAATAACATCTAGACTATTTAGTTCATGGTATTACTTACCAGACTCATAAGAGATAATGTGAAAGTACTTTGTAACTTGAGTTTTATAAAAATGAAAGCTAATGGGCTTGTTGCCAAAACACTAAATTCTGTCCTCAGGATATTACGGTTTCTAAAGACATTTCATTATTAATTAATTTGTTTCTTAGATAGTTTGAAATTAGTTGCTAATACTAAAGAAGCCATTACTTTCCAAGCAGGAAGAATTCCTGCTGTTTTTAAATTCATAATGTTATTGAGGATTAGAGAGTTTTTCTTTTTGTGCTTTAAAATTAATAGCAAGAAAATTGTATTTTGTGTTTCCAAAACACCTTTTCTGACTGTTCTTATTTCTTTTTTTCTTATGTCAAGGTAAATCCACCGTATTATGTCCCATTGGTTGAATTGGTCCCACATCCAGAGACAGATCCTTCAACAATGGAGAGAACGTATGCTCTAATGAAGAAGATTGGGCAGTCACCTGTCAAAATAAAGAAGGAGATTGATGGGTTTATTCTCAACCGACTCCAGTATGCTATCATTGGTGAAGCCTGGAGACTTGTTGACGTATGTCTGCTTTTCCCAAACTTTTTAAAAGTTTTGACCATATATAATAGAAATAGGAGGCTTTCTCTGAAAGTGCCACATATCCACCTAGTTTACCAAATAACAACCAGTGGGCTAGGGATGGTTCACAAGGTGTTATCATGAGATGGGAATCTGTAAAAGGCTTGAAACAGCAAGCAAAAAAATCAAGACTAGGAAATATTTGAGCACTGAGAGCAGTTGTATCCATACAGTGCACTTGTTTGGAACTAAGGGGAGAAAATTTGGACGACTGGAAAGTCAGAAATAGCCCTATTATTTATCAAGTTCATTATCATTTCAAGTTTCATTCACAAGGCTGTTGGCTATCTTTTCTCTTGGGTTCAGTCAAAAGGTAATGAAAGTAAAATTGAAGACAGAAAGCTACTTATGTTTCAGGAATTTCTCTCCAAAGTGAGTTGTTATTTGATATCAAGATATAATGACAGGTTTTTCCTCTTACTCTTTCATACCATTCTCTCATAATTATCTGCTTGTGACACTAGATTTTCCCACTGCTTTAGTCTTGATCACAGAGAATGGTAAACTTTCAAGAGAAATAATAGATAACATATTGCATCTGGAGCAAACTCTTATTTCCTAAAAAAGAAATTCATTTATTTTCAGTCCTTCAGAAAAAGAATGAATGAAAATTTGACATCGTAAAGTTGTTAATATATGATATGTTTACCTCCCATATTAGTGAACATTCTCCTCAGATTGTTTTTAATATTTTTCCCTTATGAATATCAAAGAAACATGAACTTGGCCATGCTAACAAGTCATTCCTGACAGAGTTGTAACTAGCAGCTTTTGAAACTGAGCCGTATTATATAAAACACACTTTCAATTCTTTTGGAGAGGTTATCAACGACCCTATAACATCCTGAGGCCACACATGGCTGGCACTAACCAGGTGGGATGCTGGGGAGGCCCTCACTTGTGTCATTACTCTAGGAGTAGAAAGTTGGCATCTGGGAGCTTCCTGTTTAAATGGATTATTAGAAAGGTTTTTTTATTAGAAAGATAATTAGAAAGGCATTGTGCATAGTGGATACAAAGCCAGCCTTCGAGTCAGGAAGAAAAGGTCTATTAATACATATTATCTGTATGACTCTGGGTAAGTCAACTTAAGACTGTAAGTTAAAGAGCAGGTGTTGATCTGCATTTATAGAGAGAGTTTCCTCACTAGAGAGCTTCCTCTATTGGTGAAATCACAGGTCTAGACCAAAAAAACAATCTTACTAAGTTGTATTAATTGCAATTGGTCTTATGCAGCTGAAGGACTGAAAGTTCTTTTAGTACCATTCTAAATTTCAGTGCCCTGGGATATAGCTATAGGAAGTCTGCTCCAGTATGGCATTCATACTTGAGCTTAGAAAAATTAGCAAACCTACAGGCTTCTTCTCTCTCTCTCTGTCTCTGTCTCTGTCTCTTTCTGTCTCTCTCTCTTCTTCCCTCCTTCCCTTTCTCTCCCTCTCCTTCTCCTTACCCTTCTTCTTCCCCCTCTTTCCTTCCCTCTCTCCCTCCTCTTCTTCCCTTCATGTGTGTGTGTGTGTGTGTGTATCTCAGTTGGGACATAATATAGTGGACTTACTTAAACATGAGCAAAGTAGCTAATCTTAAAGGCAGCTCCTGTTAGCCTTGTGGAAAGAATCCTGAACTGGGAATATGTGGAGATGAATTCTTTTTAGGTAATATTGCTGACTCACCATACTACCCTGATTCAGCTACCCTCTGTATAAAGTAAAACAATGGTAATCTACTAACCTGAAGTGCCAAGAGCATGGCAAAGTGGGATAACGTATAGGAATATAATGTATCATACCATCTGGGAGAATGGTGTTGTTCTAGCATTGTCACCTGTCTCATAAACTTAGATTATCTTATGGTTCCACAACAGCAGTGCACTGCTTTGTTTCTGAGGTATTTATTCCATATTGAAGCCAGGAGCCAGGAAGTAGAAGTAGATGTAGGCAAAGAACGTAGGTGATGTTCTATTTCATGTTTCTGGTCCTTGGTCGAGTTACTATTATTACTTTTTACAAGTCAGCTAATTGCTTACCATGAACATCCTCTGGTTACTTGTCCCTACCCTTCAGAGAAACCACTTCAATCTGGTAACATTGTGTCATATACAATAAAGCAATGATTATCGAGAATTCTGGGCTTTCCTTTTCTGAGCCAGTGGTTCCCTCTAGGCATTCTGGTTGTTTCTGACACTACCAAACCATAGTTCACTAACTATGTCACGTTTCTCTGAGGCATTTAAAACCAAAAAGTTTTCACTGAGAAAAAAATCCACAGATATTTAGAATGTTTTATGCTCCTCTAGAATGAAATCATTTCATTAACAAAATAAAATTACAGTATCCAAAAAATTATGGCATTATTGTGGCTTAAATAACTAAGAAAAATAACCTCCCTTTTTTGAGGAAGGTTAATTAATGTGTGCAGCAGCAGAACACAGTGTGCTATTTATTTTCCTCTCAGCATTCAAAGTAAAAAGGAAAGTATCATATTTTACTTTTCTGATCACTACTTTTCTGTCTCCTTTTCTGCCTTGTCTTCCTCTTCCTGATCCTTTATTGTTGTAGGGTACTATTCTCAACCCTTTCTCATTGTCTCATTCTACACTTCCTCCTTCCCTATGCCTAAGGCTTCAATAAGTTGTAAAACACTTACCATAGTGCTGTGCATATAATATTCACTTAATAAGTACATGTCCCCTCCTCTTTTCCCTCCTCCCTTCCCCTTCCCTGTAAAGATGACTCAGATCTTTATTCTGAATCCCATTCTCCCTCTTGAGTTCCAGATCAACATTTCAGTTTCCTGGATGTCCTGTTAACAGCTCAAGTCTAGTGTATCCAAAGTGAAACTCATCATTTCCTTTGCAGCAACTCTTTCCTCCTCTTCCTCCTTCACATTTCCTTATCTCTGTCAATGGTACCATCCTCCTAACCACAAAACCTAACCACAACATCTTTTATTTCTTCCTGAATTTTCCCACCTGTATCTAGTCACTCTCTAAGATCCAATTTTCTGGGACCTTTGTAAAATGTAAGAGTTGGATTAGATGTTCTCTGAGGTTCCTTTTGTCTTTAGAGCTATGATTGTATGATTTTACATTATACCTCTCAAATTTGTGCTTTTGACAGTCCCCACACCATTACCCTAAATGTTGGGAGGTAGGTAGGTAGGCAGGTCCTCATTACCTCTTGCCTGGGCTATTTCAGTGGATTCCTCAATGTTTGTTGATGGATAAATTGATTAATTTATCTTTCTACCTCAGTTTTTCTCCTCTCTAATCTGTCCTTCATATTTTTTTTTACCACTTATTCCTACAGCAAGCATTTACTAAGTGCTTACTTTGTACTAAGCACTGTGTAATGTATTGGGGCTATAAAGACAAAAATGAAGCCACTTGAGCCCTCAAGGAGTTTGTTTTAGACCAAAGAAAACAGCATGTACACAGACAAAGTCAATACAAAATATATGCAAACTAAAGACAAGGAATTGTATGCAAAAAATGCAATAACAACCTGGGAGAATTGGGAAATCTCATGTAGGGGTGTTGAGCTGGACCTTAAAGGAAGTTAAAGATTTGAAAGGCAGAAATGAGGAAAGGGAACTTTCTAGGCCTGAGGGATAGACTGGGCAGAGGTGGGGAGGTGAGAGAAAATATTATATATGAGGAACACTGAGTAGGACAGTTTGAATGGGATGCAGAGTGTGTAAGGGAGAGCGTTGTGCAAATCAGTCAGGAAAGGTAGCTTGGAGACAGATTGTGAAAGATTTTGAAGGCCAAATAGGGAAATTTGTATGTTATTGATAAAGCTACATTTAAGACGTGCAACGTAGACACCGCCACCCCCCCATGATGTGAGATAGAACTTGCTACATGAGTCATTTTTTAAATCTTGCACATAATTTTAATTCCAGAAAATCCTGCTCTCCTTGGCAAGCAGGTATTTATTTTTAATATGTTACCTGTGTTTCATGAGCAAGCCTATATTTAGAGCTGGTAGGGAACTTAGATGTAAATCATATAGTCCATTTTACAGATGAGGAAACTAAGAGCCAGGCACTTTCCTAAAAGTCACTCATGAAGAGTAAAGAGTAAAGCCAAGTTTTGATCCCAGATGTGTTGACCCTGCATTCTATTCAGTTCAAAATACGTTTATTCCTGCTATGTGCAGGGCACTGGGAAGATCTGACACTTTCTCCTGGACTGCAATATGGCAGTCAAGTCTCTGGTTCTCCATTAGTTATAGACACACCGTGGTATAATTTTCCAATTCCAATTTCCTTCTCTAGGGCACCCAAATGTTTTGTTCTAGTGGTGAATGCCACATTGGTTTTATTAAAGCATAACTCTGATCATATCACCAACTTCCTAAAAAATAATATCCAAATCCCTTAATCTGGCCTTTCAGCCTCTGCAGCTTGGCTCCAATCCACTTTTCCAGCTTGATCTCTTACTATTGCCCTTTACAGGTTAAGTCCTTATTGGCTATGGGCGTGATCTTCACAAGTCATTTCATGAATCTGAGTTTCAGGGTCCTTATCCTTACAATGAAGGGAGGGGATGGACTAAGTGATCTTTCTTTAGATTATATTAGCTTTTAGGGACTTGTAGAATGGTTACCTTTAAAAAACAGGATGGACTGGTCCAGGCTCTGAGATTTTCTGTCAAAAGGCAACCACCTCTACAGGTCCCTTCATTTGCTTTTCTCTTGACTGCCTTTTTCTGTGTCAGCCTGTCCAGAGGGACAGAGATGTAGAAGATTTTGCCAAGGTAGAATTGAAGGGAGTTGACAAGTGGTAACACTTGGCACAGGGCCCAACCCATAGTAGGTGTTTTATTGAATTGAATTGAACTGATAGCGTGTGTTGTTGTGTTTGTCCTTCATTCTTGAAGAGGACCATGACATCAACATGATGACATGACTTGCAGTTGACTTTGATTTGAGTGAGGGAGGGCTGGCAATGTGTAGGATGAAGGAGAGAGAAAAGTCAAAGATGACTCTGTGATTTCAAGCCTGGCTAGGCATGAGGTTGTTGATGACATCACTAACCTTATGATATTGGTGCCATAAAATCTGAAGGCTTTTACTAAATGGACTTGCCTTGGGAGTTTTTCTGTTGCTTGGAATGTTCTTCCCTCCCAAGATCAACTCATCTAATTCCTCACTATACTTAAATTCCTTCAGTTCATTTCCTTCCTCTACTTATAACCCAAATGTCCTCTTCTTCATGGAACTTTTTATCTTCCACTCAGGTGAAAATGACCCTCCTTCTCTGAACCCCAGCCTCTCTCTACATATTCACATTACAGCTTGTATTTTAATTTGTACATCTTATCTCTCCCACTAGACAGTAAACTCCAGCAGGGCAGGGACCATATAGTAAAATTCTTTATAACTCCCAAAGCACTGAGCACATATCTTGAACGTAAAGACATTTTGCATTTTTTTTTTGTTGTTGAAAGAATACATGCATGTGTATGTAAGTCAATGATATCAGGTTGCCTTGGGAAAGATACATAATCTACTAGGTTATCTTAATATATTTCTTCTTATACACTGTGGTATATATAACCCTTGGCTCCTTTTGAATGTTTCAAGCCAGACTGGATCATTGGTTCTTTTTTTTTTCTGACATTTCAGTATGAGAGCCTGGGCAGGAGGAAGACAGTAGTGGTGGTAGCAGTGATAACATATAATTGATAGGTCAGCCTCTGTCTTGGAGGTGCTTGTGTAGTTAGTTACTTCACCTTTGGTGAATCTTGTTTCACAGGTTCAAGACAATTCAAGAGATGTTTATTAAGTGTCCACCATGTGGAAGATGCACTGGTTCTAGATACTGAGGATACAAACTGCAGGGTGGTTACAGTGTAATTGAGGAATTTGACATATGTACAAATAAGTATGATACAAAGTAGGCAATGATACAAGCAAAAGTGTGTATGTGTGTGTGTGTATGTGTGTGTAGGAAGGTCTCACCAACATGTTCTAGAAAAAATTGAAAGTGGAGAGCACTTTTTTCAGAGAAAATGCTTCATAGAGGAAACAAAACCTGATCTTTGAAGAAAGAGAAAGGAGAAAGGAATTATTCCAGTATGAATCTGACCATGTCAGTCAAAAAAAAAAACACTCAAGAAATATTAGTGGTTCCCAATTGCCTTTAAAATAAAACACAAATTGTTCTGTCATTAAAGACCTTCATAGTCTGTCTTCAGCTTATCTTTTCAGGCTGGTTACACATCCTTCTTCTTCACCCCAGCCAGACTCAGCTAGTTCATCTGCCCCTGATATTACAAATAAGAAAAGTAAGGCTTAGGGAAGCGAAACTGTGGAAAAATGTGAACTTTTTGTACCATATGGACAGAGTGCCAAAAAGCACTCTGGTTGATTAGGTGGGGACAGCAAATGTTTAGCTGGGGGGAAATAAGGAAGGGAGCATTTGATCACCTTCTCCCATTGTTGATGTCACAGAAAACAAAAGAGTAGATAATAACTGAATAATGAGCTGTTCTTTGAACGTGATATTCCACCTTTGCCTTTGCCTCGACGTGTCCTACACAGAGAAGAGTCTTCCTTTCCTCCGTGGCCTCTTAGAACCCCATAAATCCTTTAAGATTCAGCTCTAGGGTAATTAAGTGTCTACTACATGCTGCTATTACAGGGACAAAAAAGGCCTTGTCTTCAAGAATCTTCTGTTCTGTTAGAAAAACAACTTATGGGGGCAGCTAGGTGGCACAGTGAATAGAGCACCAGCCCTGGAGTCAGGAGGACCTGAGTTCAAATCCGGCCTAGTGTCTGACACTTGATATTAACTCTGTGACCTTGGGCAAGTCACTTAACTCCAGTTGCCTTGACATCCCTCCTCCAAAAATAAAAATAAACAATTAAAAAAACCCCAACAACTTATATGTAGATAGGCAAATTCAAACTATATGCAAAGTAAATACAAGGTAATAGAGGAGTGTGGCACTATTGCAGGGGTTCTTAACTTTTTTGTGTACCACACACCCCTTTGGCAGCTTGGTGAAGCCTGTGTACCTTTTCTCAGAATAATGTTTTTAAATACATAAAATAAATGCATGAGATTGTAACGGAAACCATTTAAAAAATACAGTGTGTAGATGGAAAGAGTGTGAGTATGTACAGTCTACATCTGGCCTCATAAATATAGTCATTTCAAAGGAATGATAACATAATTGATATTTCAAGATATTTGCAACAACTGTACTGTCCTATGAAAATATGTGTTATTTCTATTGGTGACAAGGTCACAGGTACTGCTAATGCTATTGTGCTAATACTACTTCACGATGAAAGGAAATACTGGATTTCAGTTAGAGGTTCATGAAAATAAAAATGTAGTTTTTTCCCTTCCAAGGTCATGGACCCCCTGAAAACTATCCACAGACTCTTTGGGAATTTTTGCATCCCAGGTTAAGGACCCCTGCATTAGTAACTGAGGTCATCAAGGTAGGTCTCATGTAGGAAGCAGCACCAGCAGAGTTGGTTTGAGAAAACTGAGTTTCTGTATGAATCTTTTGAAATGAAATACAAATTGTTTGCCTATTTGTGATCCATATCCATTTCAAATTATTGTTAACATTGTGGTGTAACAGAATACGTCAGTGTGGTTATCAGACAGCCACTGCAAAACTCTGAAGTTCTCTGTGAGAAAACTCCAAGTACGTGCTTATGCACCACAGTCCATAATAGGGTTGGGTGGATGACAAATTTCCAGCTCATCATTTGAAATTATTTACAATTCTGTGTTCCATAGAGGTGATTAGCACCGAGAATGCTGGATGCTGGGCTTTTTCTCTGGTATTTTACAATCTTGGGAAGTGAGATCTTCTCAAGAGTGACTCTTGCAAGTCTTTGGTTTCTCAGTTAAAGAAAATAATTTCAGACAGAACCACTTACATTTTTTGATGTTTGAGGGTGTTCCATGCTCTTTGCCTCAAATGAATTTTTTGATTGTAACGTCAATGATTTTCTGTAAAATCTGTGCAAAGTACACAGGTAACATTTCCTTCAGATTACCTCTGTTTAATTACAGATGGAGGTGGTGAGAAGGGGCTGATCTGCTAGTATGAATCAGGAGTTTTGCAGATTTCATTTAGAAAGTGAAAAGTGATTCCTTCACTTGCAGCATTAAAGATAATTTACAAAACATGTTTATGTTTTTATATACACTGAGGTAGGGTCAGCAAAAGTATAACTTTCACATAGCTTTTTTGTGTTGCTTTGTAAAGTTGTCAAAGAAACAAGCCCTTAGTGACTGCCACAGTTGGGCATCGATTTTTGACTTGGTGCTAAGCAAAAGGAGAAATTCTGGAAAGAAATGAATTTTCTGCTTTCTAGACATGTAATTTATGTTCTCTCAGGTACAAAGGGAAGTATAGAGTTCAGAGATGGTCATTGCTAGTCCAGGAAAGAGAAAAGGCACTAGGTATGAGACAGTGAATCTTAATTTCTATTGTCATGTTTCTCTAAAGAGTCAAACCATTTTTTTCTGCTTCTAGATTGAGTTCAGAATACAGGTGTATCATTTCTATGGTATTGTAGCCATGCCGTATGCCAACAAGACCAAGAATTCTGTGGGTAATTAGTGTAACTTGCTCCTTTAACTGGACATCCATTTTCTCAAGCTGGGCTCAATTGCTGGGTAAGAGAGTCCTGCCTACTGGGGCTTTATGCCAAGAAATTTTGAGCAGAGATTCTTAAGGCATTAGAACATCAAAGGAAGTAGTGTGATGACAAGTCGTTTACCATTAAAAAAAAACTGGGTTTGTATTTGTAGGAGAATTCTCTGACAGTAGAGTTATAGTAAGTGGGTGGTGATAGTTTAAATGAATCATAAGAAATCAAATTAAAGTTGTCAACACATTCTCTGCCCAACACTGTGCGTCAGTGATGGAGAAATTGAGAGACATTGCTTTCCTCCAATGTTTTCAGTCCTTGTAAAATGATGTGATGTCAAAGATGAACCCCACAATAAGTCCTTGGCCCTTGAACATCAGAAACCAAAAAATTCTTGATCTCTTGATTTGGGAAGACTATGACCCATTTGACTCAGATTCTTTTTAAATATTAGACATCATCTCTGTGCTTGGAATAAAGTTCATCTTTTGCCTAGATAAAACTGTTCCCCTTTATCAAAATGCATACCGTATTAGTCATCACAAACAAAACAAGGGAGCAAAATAGGATAGATAGAAGTTTTGATAGTGAGCTCATTCATAGATCTTTATCAAATGAGAAGAAAAATGTGTGGAAATAATGGTATGTGAATTAAATATTTTGCCATCCACAGGCAATTGAGGGTTTAACTCAGTTAGCAGAAACTTGAGATGAGCTAAAATGCCTATATGACCATGTGGTAGGATGAGGTGGTCTTTTTAAGGTTCACATTCCCCTTACTTGTTTCTTTTCCATGCCTTGTTCATTTGTCTGTTTAAGGTTCACATTCCCCTTACTTGTTTCTTTTCCATGCCTTGTTCATAGATTTAGAATAAGAAGGGAACTTAGAGGTAATTTAGTCCAACACCTTCTTATATCTATGTATGTATTCTTGTCTACCTCTGTGTCTCTATATCTATGTCCACTTCTCTCTCTGTCCTCATATCCCTATGGGCCAAATTCATACTCATATATAATCTGCTTTCAGGGAAAATATTATCACATGTAACAAGCATGAATCAGTTTCCCAATCCTGGTTTCATTAAATATCAAATGAATCTGTGATTCCATTAATTTATGAGTTCCTTCTAGTGTTTCATTTTACAACTTTCCCTACCTGCCCACCCTGTGTAACCCTCATTTATATCCTCCCAATAATTTTGGGGTGAGGGGGCAATGCCAACCCAATATGCTAGAGGTCTTCCTGATTTTCTCCTGATATTACCAGGGTACATTTGTCATTCCTTACTCTTGCCATGTGACCAGTCCATCTCATACAACTCCTTGATGATGTCTTTTATTTCTGTTCTTCTTTGAAGTTTTTCCTTGGTTATATATTTCACCCAGTTCATGCTCATTTTGCATCTTTCTGTTGTTCTGTATGTGACACTCATTTATAGTTTTTCAGAGGCAGTTGTATCACATATTTTGCTACCATTTAGCAACACTGGTAGCATATTAGTATTTAAAAGAGGGGACTGTGGTTTCAAGGGAACTTTGGGCTTAATAATTAGCTTTGCTTTAGTAATAGCTTAACTTTGCAGTTTCCCAAGAGCAGTACAGCCCTTGTCCCGCTCTGAGCTCAACTTGACCCTCTGTATTGTCTATCCCAGTGTGACATACTGTTTGATAAGCTCTAAAGAGTGTCCATTCAAATACTGTAGAAATTTGGGCAGAGAAAATTTTCATATATTTGGTCTTCCCTGGGTGACTGAATAACAAATTCATTAGAGTGATTACAGATTTCTCAGGAGGTGCAGCAATGTTCTGGTGTTGATGCACCCATCACTGAGTCATTCTGAAAACAGAAACATCTGGAAAACCACTTCATCTTAGGAGGTCCCTCTTCATCTTGGATGATGGGCTTTATATGTTCCATCACAATGGCAAATACCTTTGACAAGGGTGCAGCTCCCAGTTTTGTTCATCCTGATGTTTATTATCAAAAAGTTGCTGAACTGGGTCATTTCAGGCATTAAATTCTGACATCTTCATGAGAGACAGCTTATGAAAATTTCTGTAGCACAGTGTTTTATTCTACCAAATCATATGCTTTTAGGGAAATTGTTAGGCGATGAGTACAATGGGAATCTTATAAATTTCCTACAATTTTCAGTTAATTCTGAAAAGATAAAGACGTTGTCTGTTGTTGAACTTCATTTGCTTCTTTTCATGTCATGGTGGATCCCCTAAATTTGTGTATAGATGAATCTCATAAAGCTTTTGTGTAGATAAAAGGGTTGGCATATATATTGGAAGTTAATGATAAGGGGAAAGATTTTTTCCACCTCTTTAATATCTTTCCCCAAGTAATACATAAGGATAAAGTGTTAGAAAAAGTCTACCAAGAACTCAGTAAGACCTTTGAAATCAAATCAATATGTGCTCTGATATTTAATGTCTTCAATTCAAAGATAAGAAAAATTAAATTGAGAGGGTAGAGGTTCCAGAAGATGGAGAGAGGCCCAAGATTTGTAAAATGCACAGGAACTTGATGCCTCTCAATCATGACAAACACTTTGTTGGGAAAAAGAACTAAGAGGCTCTGGACATGATGAATACCAAATAATACCATAAAGAATGAAATAGATTACATTTTATGGATAGGAAAAGACTTGTTATTGATAGAAGAGTTATACTTGTCAGTGTATAGTCAGATTATTGATTTGTTAGAACTAAGGTTAGAATTAGTTTTTTAAAAATGTGGTACATACGGTAATGAAAACAAACCAGAATTATTTAAGTAAATAATTGAAAATAAAAAAATGGGAAATGGATAATCAAAATGCCATTGACCTCAGCTATATTAATTGTTTCCAGAAGTTTAACCAGTAAAAATTAACTGCTACAATAAGGAGATCAAAGTAGTCCAATAGAATGTCTTGGTCAACAAATGTTGGACTTCCTTGTCAAATGGAGAGAGATGGCTGCCAAAAACAACATTATACATATAAATTTATAAAATCTTAGGAAGAAGTATGACAGATAATAATAAAAATATTGTCTCCTAAAACAAAGAGAATCAGGGGAAGGTAAAACCAGTGTCAAAAAAAGACTGGCAAGATACTCAATTAAGCAAAATGGTTCTAAGTTAACCCAAGGATAAAAAAATGGAAGGAGAACTGACTACAAACAGAAGTAAGATGGAAGAGATTTACAAAAATCATTTTAGCAAACTACTTTTTCTATCAAGGATGATAGAAGCACCATACTTGGAGCCTTATATCATAGTCCCAGATGTATTTTAAGCAATAAATCAATCAATAAATATTATGCACCTGCTATAGCAGAGGTTGAAATAACACTAAAGAAAGCAAAGATGAGAACAAAAGATGGATTGAACTTCTGTATGTATAAAGGAGAGCTGTGCTGGAGAAGACAGAATTATGAAGGCATCAAGGAGCCAATATATAAGGTATTCAAAAGCTTTGTTAAAATTATCTAAAAATTAAATAATTTTAATTTGTTTTCATTTTTAAAATGATATGCAATGTTATGTTGGGATGTTGTCAAGGCCGGAGTAGAGTTTATAATAATAGGATGCTAAAACACCCTGAAGATTTGAGAATCACACATAGAAAGCTCCACCTTCAGATAATGTCCCTCTCCTCCATTAGACTAATTATTCTATGTAGCAACATTATATATCATAGTCTAACCACTTCATTTCCTAAGAAGGATATGAAAGAACAGATTTTTCTCTTAGTTATTGGGCATGTGTGAACAAAGGCTGATCTTTAAAGATAAACTTGATACCATGGTTATCTGCAGTAAAAGATAAGCTTTCTTATATAAGTCAATTATACTTTATTGAAAAAAATGTGTGTGCGTGTGTGTGTGTGTGTGTGTGTGTGTGTGTGTGTGTGTGTGAGAGAGAGAGAGAGAGAGAGAGAGAGAGAATGCAATTTGAGGTATGAGTTATTTTCTGCTAGTTATAGTTATATAAAAGCAGCCAGTATAATGGTAAGTTGCTTAGGTTATAGCTGAAGTTGAAGATAGTTAACCTTTCTCAGGTTGGAGAGGTGTTACAAAGAAGTCCTGATGGGTTAAGGAATGGTATAAAACTGAATCTTCAGGCATTAAACTCTCTTCTACCTAGGATGCACAGCACACAAGTGTTTATGGCCCTGCCACAGTGTCTCCTATGCTGTCTTTTTCTGCATGCCTTTTATGATTCATTGGAAAGTGTCATACTTGGCAGCCTAAGTGTATTCCCATATATGAAAACAGTTGCCTAGGTTAAAGACTAGATTTAAGCTGGGGTCCCAAGGAGGAGGAATAAATATAAAGAAATTTTTCTTTTCTCTGCTGTCAGAAAATATTTACTTATCAACACCTAGGGAAGGGCCAAGCTCCTTGATCCTGATAATACCCTTTAAGAAAAGAGATGTTTTCTCAGAGTCCAGGTGTCTAGAACCTGTTATAGAAGAAGAGATGACTGGGTAGCAGACAGAGGGTCAATTAATAGTCTAATGCTTCCCTTTCCTTTTGAATTCCATGTCTCATATTCTAATGTTAACCATATTAATATAGCTTAGGGAGAATTAAATATTATTAATTAGAGGTAATTGGGAGTAATCATGTCAAAAGAGGAGGATAAAAATGCTAGAATTCAAAAAATGCTACATAAGATTGGACCAGGGAAAAGGGAGATGGAAAGTTTGGATACATTACCAAAGCAGCACCTAGGCTAAAGACTAAACTGAAATGCAAATATTTTGAAATCATACCCCCATTTAATTTGTTCCTTAAGTCAATGAATACACAAGTATTTATTAAGAATTTAAAATGTGCTCAACATTGGGAATATGAATACAAGCAAAAAGAAATGATCCCTACCTTCAAGGAACTTACATTCTAGTTGGGAAATCCAAGATATAAGTGGGAGCTAAAACCCTGGGGAGTGGGATGGGAAGTTACACCCATGGAGAGATGGAGAAGTTGGGAGGGTGAAGAGTGGGGCAGGGAGAAGAGTGTAGAAGTGAGCATGGTCTGGCCTGACACTTCCTCCAAAAATCAGAGAACTAGGCTATAAGGGTGGAGTGATCTTCCAAGGTGAAAAGACTGTGGAGATGAAGGCATCTTGCAGGGTAAGACAGCTGTTGAGGAATGGAGAAGACCAGAGAGTTAGGAGGAGAGAAGGGGAAAGAGTGAAGGAGTGATCATGAGACTGGCCTGGGAAGTTCCTCAAAAAGATGTAAGTGTGAGTTACTACTATACACTCAACTTACTCTCCTCCCATCCTCCTTTGTTCTTTCTTCTCTCCCCCCTCCCCCAGTTTCCTCATGTCTTTGATGGTAGCTCTTGCCTCTTTTATTGAGCTCCATAGTGCTTCTGTTTACTATACAATACATCCACTTAAGACTCAGTACAGAGGTTTTGGTTGGACTCTTCAAATCTGTTTTTCCATTCTGTGTAACATTTAGTTAATTTTTACTTGTGGCAAAAGAAAATGTTTTCCTTCTGTTTTTTATAATAAACTGCATGCATGTCAGAGTGTTTAATACCTTGACTTCTCTTTCTATCACATGTAAACCCAGATATTTGTTAGCTTCTCAATGACAAAATAAACATATTACCTGCCAATTGTTTAGAAATCTAATTGCAAAAAGAAGCATAGGACCAAAATGAAGCCATAGAAAAAAGGGGGAGGAGAAAACATTTGTTTCAGTCATACAGAGCAAATCAGAGGGAGAAATTTCTGTGGGTGACTCTGTAATGACCTTGTGGCTTGAGGCATTTAAAGCTGGAGGAGATAAAGCATGAGAAAGCATGTCTAGGGCAGTCTTTTACAGGTAGAAGGAAGGTGAGGTTATCTCAGAAGTTTTTCTGTCAGTAGGTAAATGTTTGAAATAATGTGGACCCCACCTCAGGCTATAACTCACCTGGGATGTATCCAACAGCAAAAAGCTAAGACAGAAGAAGGGAAAGAGACAATGAGAGAATTGCCAGTATCCAATCACATGACAGGAAGAATCATACAAGGCCATGGAAAGCCTTTAAAACAAAGGTTCTTAATTTTTATGTGTGTGTCATGGAACCCTTGAGCAGTCTTATGAAGCCAATGGATCTCTTCTCAGAATATTTAAAAATAAAACATATAGGATTATGAAGGAAACCATTTATATTGAGATATAGTTATCAAATTATTTACAAAGCAAGTTCATAGGCCTCCAGGTTAAGAAGATCTACTTTAAAATTATATTAAAGAAACAAACACAATCCTCAATTCCCCAGAGGAGTATAAATGTAGATTAGTTAATTGTTCTTGAAAAGTATGGATGTAAAGGGCTTTAAAAAAAACTATGACCAAGACTTATAGTAATCATGGGTTGGTTTTGTGTATTCCTCCTCCTCAGACCCATGCTGTGCCTCACTTCTTCCCTGGGAATATTGCCATTTGTGTTTTGTTGAGTTTTTTCTGGCAACCCCCAGGATTCATTATAGCAGAAGAGATGTAGGCAATTCGTATTCTTGGTCCTCTAGTGGAAAGTGCCTCCACTTCTAGCCAAGACAGAAAGTCCTCTTCTCATACCCTACCTCCAGTAAAACAAAACAAAACAAACCCTTAAAAACAGCACCAGAGTGAATAACATTCAAGACATTCAATGAGCAATATTTATTGAGTGATGACTTCTATGCCAGAATTGTGCAAAAACTTAAAAGTCCATAAGTAATGGGAAAAGGGACCTCATTCAGACACATTTGATGGTAGTCTCTCATGGCACAAGAGTTTGGCCAGAGTCATGGGTATGGCTAACCTGCAAGGCTTTACATAAGGCAACATAAGTGGAGGTTTCCCTTCAGAAATCTGACCACTCTGGGGTGGTTCTTAAAAAAGTATGAATGCAGAAGGCTTTTATAAAACACCTGTGATAAAGGCTCATGGTGATCATAGGTTGGTAACCACCTGCCCAGTATGGTAAGAATTGCACAGTGTGGGTTTCATTAAACTAGGAGAGCACAGTCCCAGACCCTGAAGTTTCTAGCACTTTATTTTGAGATACCATAGAGACCCCTGAAGATATGGTTCTCTGAATTTCAGAATTTTAAGGGCAGCCTGGCAAGTGGAATGGTACCTAGGGTAATACATGTGCTGTGGCTGGAGACCAAGCAAAACCAAATCATCCTGTCTGAAAAGTCAAAAAAAAAGGGTAAAGACAAGTCTAATCTGGCACAAAGACCCAGCACAGGAAGTAAGGCTAAAGACATGAGCAAAACAAAGAAGACACAGACCATTCTAAGGAATTATAATAGATACAGAGATGCCCCAAAATCTAACATGGAAGTGGGGATTAACAATATAACAACTGAAGTGGAGACTAAAAGGGAAAATTTGATTTTTCAAAGGACTGTATGAATACTTAGAAGTGAAGCAACAGATAATAAATGAAATTAAAACTCTTGAGGAAAGAATTGGAAGGAGAATAAATAGCTTAAACAGAAAATGACAAATCTTTCCCAAATGACAGACTCCCTGAAAATTAGAATAGACCAAACAGAAATCCATGACTCCATGAGATATCAAGAAATATTAGAACAAAATCAAAAGATTGGGGAAAAAAAAGAAAATGTAAAGTACCAGGTAACAAAACAACTAATCTTGAAAACAGGTCTAGGAGAAATAATTTGAGAAACCACAAGACTTCCTGAAAACTGTGATTAAAAATAAAAAGTCTGGACTTTTGCCATTTGAGTTAGTCTATTTTTAAAGGTGTTATTTTCTTCAGCATTTTTTTTGGATCACCTTTAGCAAGCTGTTGACTCCTTTTTCATGGTTTTCTTGCATCACTCTCATTTCTCTTCTCAATTTTTCCTCTGCCTCTCTTACTTGATTTTCAAAATTCTTTTTGAGTGCTTCCATGACCTGAGACCATTGCATATTTTTTTGGAGGTTTTGGATGTAGAAGCCTTGACTTTTATGTATTCCTCTGATGGTATGCTTTCTTCTTCCTTATCTGAAAGGATGGAAGAAAATACCTTTTCACCAAGAAAGTAACCTTCTATAGTCTTATTTTTTCCCTTTTTGGTCATTTTCCCAGCCAGTTATTTGACTTTTGAGTCCTTTGTCAAGTGGAGGGTACATTCTAGAAACCTATAAGTTCTCAGTTCCTCCAAGGTGGTGCAATCAAGAGAGAAAAGTTTCCTCTTCTCCTGGTCTGTGTTCTGGTCTGGGAGCAACCACAAGCACTCTTTTCTGCCCTGGAACTATGAATAGGATTCCCTCTCCACGCCAGGGCTCCTCCTCACCCCAGAATTGCCTCTCAGAATGGAGACCCAGTTCAGCTGCTCAATTCCCCCAGGGTCTTTAGGCCAAGGGCTCCAAAAGTGGAAGCTACTGCTGCAGTAGCTGCTGCTGCCTTGGGGCTGGAGCCTGACTGTGCCCCCTTCTCACTCAGGTGAAAGAGCTTTCTCACTGGCCTGTGAAGGTGTCTTTAGTGTTTGTGGGTTGGGAATTGCAGCTGCTACCTGTGATTCTCCACCCTGAAGCCTGCTCCAATCCAGCCCCTGTGTTCTGCTCTGAGCCTGGCTGTTTTGGGCTGGCAATCTCTTTTACTCTGTTGTTTTGTGGCTTCTGCTGCTCTAGAATTTGTTTAGAGTTGTTTTTTACAGGTATTTTATGGGTTATGGGGGGAGAGCTAGAGCAGGTCAGTCTTTCTCCTCTGCCATTTTGACTCTTCCCCCCCCCCCCAGAATACAATATCTTACAGTTAAAAGATATGAGATTACAGCCAAGAATAATTTACCTCTCAAAGCTGAATATAATTCTATAGGGGAAGAAACTTGACCTTTAGTAGAAAAAATTTACTTTCAAGTGTTCCTTATGAAAAGACCAAAGCTGTCTTGGAACTTTGAAATACAAACAAAAGAGTCAAGAAAACTTAGAAATGTAAATTTATTTGAATACTGTGAATAGGTCCTAATAGAGAAGAAACAAATATCCTTACAGAACCTTAATATCTTCAAAAGATACTGTATAAGTTAAATAAGAGAACTAAGGATTTGTGGGAGTAGGTTGGTTCAGTTCTAAAGTTTTTAAGAGGACAAAGAAAAGTAAAGGTGAAGTGCTTATAACAATATAGAAAGGAAGACAAAGGAGATAGAATTTTTCTCAATTTGGGTGCTTGAGAAGAAGAGCATACAAACATGAAGGAAAAGGTTGGGGGAGTAGACATCAGGTGAACCTCATTCTTAACTGAAATATACAAAAGAGGATTAAACATATTTAAATTATGCACATACACAGAGTTTGGGATAAAAGCAGACCAAACTGAAAGGAAAATAGGGATAAGGATGGTGAGGGGGAAAGCGTTAACTGAAAGGATAATAGTGTTGTGTGTGATCTGTCCTTTGTTCTCAAAGAGGACCATGATATCAGGAAGATGACATGACTTGCAACTGAATTGGATTTGAGTGACAGAGGGTTGCACAAAGTCAGTAGCCTCACTTTCACCTTTGGAGTCATCTGGGTCCAGTGACTAGATATAGATCAGGACAACTGGAAATGGCCCAGGATGTAGAATAACCGCAAGCAAAACAAACTTCCTGATCCTGAAAGAGAGATTAAAGAGAAGAGAAAAAAAAAATTTGGAAACCAAGTCACTGTCCTTCAATTTGTGGGGAATAACTGAACAAATTTTAGTATATAAATATAAGAAAGAAATGATTTTTAGAGAATCCTGGAAATTAGAAACTGATACAGTGGGAAGTGAACAAAATCAGGAGAAAGTTTATTTGTTGACTATTATGTTGTTAAGAAAAACAACTTTGCAAGGCTTAAGAACTCTGTTCAAAGCTACTACCAGCAATGCTTCCAGAGCACTTGGGATGGGACATATTATCTACTTCCTGAAGAAAACTTGTGTAGAGCAAAACATCCATTTTTTGATCATTGCTATGATGTGGATTTTTTCTGCTTGACTGTACTTATCTATCACAAGTTTGGGGATTTTTTTTAATTGTTGAGGAGGAGTAGGGAGGGCAATAATAATGATGTAAAAAGTGCACAGAGGATGCTGGAAGGAAGCACAGAAATGCATGACAGTTTTGAAAGTACTATGTTGAATTTATTATACATGTACATATACACATGTACATATATATATTTTTAAAGCATGTGGCATATTAAAGAAATTCATGGCTTCATGCATAATCTCCTTTCCATATATGTTGAATATAAAAGTGTACATTTTTAAATTTTAAAAGGACTGTTTTTCTTATAATATATTGTACTTCGGCATGATTTACCTCTATTTCTTTGTTTTCCCTTCTAATTTCTCAGTTATTCTACATGTAGAACAGTGTATAGAAATTGCAAAGAAACCAATTTAGACTTATTGTTAGGGAAAAACTAGCAATTACAGCTGTCCAAACATTAAATGTACTATATTGGGAAATTGTGGGTTCCTTCTCACTGGAGGCTTTCAGGAAAATGCCAGATGACCACTTTTTGACTATGTTGTAGAAGGGATTCTTGTTAGGGCATGGGTCAGATTGAAGAGCTCCTGATTAGAAGTTCCTTTTAACTCTGAGATTCTGTGTTTCTGGTTTAGCATAAGTGCTGTACAATTATTGCCCATATATGATTCAGTCTTACCTCTTCTTATTCTAAGGCCAGGTCAGTGTCTGTCTCTAGCATTTGTCCAAGATATACACATTTCTTCAATACTTCAATGGATATGTTGATAGATAATAATCTTATCAAAGTGGTTACTCCCTTTAGTAACTCTTTATGTAAAGCCCTGCTACAGCTTCTTAGAGTCATAGGTTGGATGAATCAGGTAGACACCAAAGGTAGATAAGGATCCCTCATATCACAGGTGCTAGTCTTTCTTGAACACCCCATATACCTATTCTACAGTAAATGGATCAGAGGAGGTGAGAGTTTAAGGGGAAAGATAATGAGTTCTATTTTGGACATAGTAAATTCAAGATATCTATTGGACACCCAGTTCAAGACGTCTGAAAGGCAGCTGGAGACGTAAGAGAGTTTGGGGCAGTTTGATGTAATGGAATGAGTACTGGGGTTGGAATTGGGAAGACTAGGGTTTGAATCCCAGCTATACTTATTATTCGACCTTGAACAAGTTGCTTAACTTTTCTCTTCCTCAATTTCCTCACTGGTAAATTGGGGTAAGAATACTTGTATTGCCTAACTCAGTGAGTGGGTTTAGAAGATGGATGGGGGGAAGGTGTCACGAAGTAGAGGAATAGTAACCTAGTACAGCCCGTGGGTGCTGTGCTTACAGAGTAGAGGAGTGGCAGGGAGAGACTCAGAGAGCTGAGCCATACAGCTCTGCCAGAGGGTGAGTGGAGATGCTGTACCAATACTTGGATCAGATAAGATTGAACATGTACTTGTAAAGCAATGAAAGGGACTATGATTATAGTGGCTAGGACTTCAATAGATGTAGTGCCATGAATTTGTGGGAACTTGATTATGCTCCTGGATAGAGAAATAGAGCACTCTAGGAGTTTTGCTAAAGGGCAAAACTAAGAACTGTGTTACAAGTTCTATTTGGGTTCACTATTGCATGAAATAAATCCATTTTATGTTAGCCTAAATGTTTCACTATTGCTGAGGGCCTTGGAAAAGAATCAGATTCTTATGTTGGCAGACACTGTTTGGGGTCATGAATCATCGATACTGATATTAGAGAAAGGTGCCCAAGAATGAACCTGGTCCATTGTGTCAGAAGTCACAGTTTAGCACAAGGATTCTTTTAGTATGAATGCAGTCACTATGTTACCAGTGGTTACTGAGCCTCATTCTATGTAATAACTACATATTTGGAAGGTCCAAAGTATAGAAAAATATGAATCTATCAGAAAAATGTTATTCAATCCTGGTCATTGAGTATACAATAGACTATTCTCAGCATAGGTGAAGCAACTTTTTTTTATTTGTAGGGTAGCATGAAGAATCTAACACATTTTAGTGTCATATGAATGCTTAGACAACTTAAAAAAAATATATAGACCACATCATTTGACTCAAATATACCATTTCTAGGTTTATACTTCAAAAAAGTCAGTGACAAAAAGAAAAGCTCCATATCCACCAGTATATATGTATGTACATATATATATATATATATATATATATATATATATATATGTAGCAACATATATACATATTAACAACTTTTTATATTGTCACAGAATTTGAAACAAAGTAAATATATGGGTTCTTAATGACCATCAAAATGAATTTATGATTATTCTCCTTCAACCTTCTTCTTTTTCAAACTTTCCTATTTTGGTAGAAACCACTGCCATCCTTCTAGTCTCCCAAGTTCATAACCTCTGGATTCTTCTGGCCTTCTCATTCTCCTCACCCTACACATCCAGTCCATTGTCCAATTTTGCCATTTCTACCTTCCCAGCCTCTCTCATATCTAATTCCTCTCTGCACTCATATAGTTAATGCCTTAGTTCATGCCCTCATCACCTCTTGACTAAATTATTTCAACAGTCTCCTAATTGATTTCCTTGCTTCTCTTTGAAGCGTCTCCCTACCTCCCATCCATCCCACATACCGCTGCCCAAGTACCTTTTATCAAGCACCACTCTGACCACATGACTCCCTACTTCAGTCAGCTCTAGTTGTTTCTAGTTGCCTCTAGGGTCAAATATAGACTCTGTTTAGTTTTTAAAACCATACATAACCTAGCCCCAACCCAGCTTTCTAGCCTCGTTAAAATTACTCTCCCTCCACAGTCTGCAATCCAGTCAAACTGGTCTTCTTCCTGTTCCTACACAGTCTTCCTTCCATCCTTCCATCTCTGTGTCTTCACATTGGCTGCCTTTCATGAGAGTGCTTTCTCATAGAAAAATAGTGCTTTCTTCTTCTTTAAGATTCAGCTCCAGCACAATCACATTCTCTGATCGGTTGAGCCCTCCCTCCAAAACTACCTTATAACTACTTAGTATATATTTGTTTTTATTAGCTTGACACTTGTGCTCTGTATAGTTTTATATGCACTTCTTAGGACCAAGGAAAACCACGACTTTGTTCCTTGGGGTAGATTTTCATCCTTTGTACATATATTCTTAGTGCTGAGCATATATTTGGAATTGATTGATCCTCATTTACATTTTTTGGAGAAGTGTTAAAATTTACAAAGCTCTCCTTTAAAGCAACTCAGTGAGATAAATAGTCTTGAGTATTGTTATTTGCATTACCACTATGGAAACTGAAGAGCATGGAATTTAAGTCATTTGCCTAAGGTCACACTGCTTTATTAAGACTAAAACTTGGGTCTCTGACTACAAACTTTGATCTAGAAGGATGGGGTGAGTGGAAGTGGGGCACTGGAATGGCAGGGACACTGGCTCCTTTATTTTAGCTAGAAAAATTTTGACTAGTCCAAACCCTAGTCTTTTTTCCCACTGCTGAGTAAGGAACCTCTGCAATGTCTAAGCTTGGAATGCCCTGAAAGATCTTTCCATATGTTTACATGAATGATTCCCATTACAGATTTTCCACAGTTAGATGCATGGCTGAAAGAACATATACCAGTTGAGTTAATGCATTGAACCTCACCCTCACTGAAGCTAGTAGTATGTCAATCATAAATGTAGACAGTGACATTAGCCTCTTTCCTGTTTTCGAGGGGGTGTTAGTGGAAAGAACAGTAGACATGCGGTGCCTGAGGTAGGAAAGGAGCACAAAAAGGGAAGGCTAAGGAATAAGCAGAAAAATGTTGCAAAGGATTGATCCTGTTTACATGCAACTTGAGTGGAACTCAGGGTAGCTGTGCCCAGAGGGATTTTTGTTAAAAGTGGAATGTGTGCAGTCTTATCTCTGTACAGATAAGGTTCATAAAGTTTTTTCCTAAAAAAAATTAATTGAGGTACAATTATACTATTACTGCATGGTAGAGAATTATACATTTATTCACATAAAGGTATATATGAAAAATAATCATAGAGTAGTGGTGGTGCATATCTATAATCCTCTGCTGTTGGGAGACTAAGGCTGGTGGATTACTTGAACTCAGCTATAGCCAACTGAGGGATTACAGCAAGTCCAACACCAATATCTTGATCCACCTCTGGGAGTGCAGGGACTCCTAAGAAGCTGTGCAAGAAGGGGCAATCTGGCCCAGGCCAGAAACAGAAGGGGCCAGAGTTTCTGTTTCTACAGGTAGTGGGGTCCTACTCCACAATTTTTTTCTACCATTTGATAATTCGTAGCCAGGAGCATGAGGGATGTGTGCTTTCACTGGTGTGGCCCCTTCAATCAGAAAAACTCTCTATTGGTGAAGCTCTGGCAACTCAACTATAATTGACAGTCTTAGAGAATAGTTGGAGGTGCTGAGGTTACACATTCAACATTTGTCAGAGTCAGATGGGCTTCCCTGAATCTCAGACTTCCTGACTCCAGAAATGGCCCACAATCCTCTGTTCTGTGCTGCCTCTTACTGTAAAAATTGCTTCATCACTCTTTGGTCAAGCTAGAGGATGAACGAACCTCTCCATATTTAGCTAGGCTTGTCCCCAGACAGCAGACGTGCAATCTGTGACTAGGCTCATGCTCAAAGCCTTTCCTGCTTGGAGTAAGACCTGCCACAACCTGCTCTCTGCTCCCAAAGACTTTGCTAACTTGAGTTCATCTCCACCCTATGATGATGCAGCAGAGGAGAATGTTAGTGCATGGGTGATTTATTAGAGAAAAAAGCTCCATCATGTTGTCCCATGAGGTTGCTTCTGAAACATTACAAGGCAGTCAAATTTAATAAATGTTATCTTGTTCAGAATTCTTCCCTTTTTCATACTTCCCTTTTTTTTTATCATCTTGGAAGCTTTGACCCACTTGATTTGGAACCTGGCCTGGTTTGCCACTCCTTAAGCAGCCTGGTTATCATATTGGGGTTACCATATTTGCACCACACTTATTACCCAATGGCCTTTGGCTCTACTGTCCCTCAGTTGTGTCCTTTCAAGTCACAGCCACTCCCCTTTGCTGTCATCCTTCAAAGTCTTCTTGGAATGCTTTCCCAGAGTAGTTGTTCTGAGAATCATTCCTTATCCTGTTGCATTAGTTAAGACATGGTATACAAATCAACACTCTGATGAACAAAATGCTTCTGTGCTGTTCTGTATGAATATTTGTGTTCCTCCCTACAAAGGCTTGCAGAAGTCAAATGGGTCTAACCACAAGTGCCTGAGTAATAATATGACAACCGCACAACAGCCTCTTGTATTTTTTATTTTACTGAGGTTGTCTGCCTCACCTTCTACCTGGAAGGCAGTGGTGGGTGGGATAGAGTTGATGACGGCTTTTCTCTAGGGCCAGCTTTATATTGCTGAGTATGAAGGATGCATGTTAAGTGAACATATTATAAAGGAAGAAAATATATCCAGGAGCGATATAACATTTCCCATGGGAAAGGCTGTATTTACCTGATTCCTGGCTTTCATAGTAGGTGTTTTGAATTTCACACCTATACCATCCTCTAATGCAAGGATGTCTCTCCAGTCAGATGTTCCAAATCAGGAATCTAGAATTTGTCTCTATGGTTACCAGATGCCCATTCTACAGCTACTTCTTTGTGTGGCTACCAGATGGCTGTTCTACTGCTGCTTCTTTGTTAATATCATTTCATGAGCTCCTTTGTGTGATTTTTCCCTCAATGGAATATAAACTGCTTGAGAGCAGAGGCAGTTTGATTTTTGACTTTATACTTCCCAGCACCCTGTTGCATGGTAGGCATTGGATAAATACCAGACAAATGTTCTATGAGCCCTCTTGAACACACTTTCTATCTGATGTGTACTTGGAGGCTGTTTGGGAGCCCTCAGCTTCTCATTAGGTGAGGGTCAAATGGTCTTCTTCACGTATCACAGTTTAAGAGAGGCAGAGAATCCATGTGGAAGGTACATTTGCCCTAGCAAAATACACAAAAATGCCAGACAAATTGTGATTTAAAAACAGAATAATGGATGCTAATGTAAGAAAAAGGCAGTTTTTCTTAAAGCCAGGAATTAGCCAGAAAAGGAATGGAGGAGAGAGATTAGGAAGAAAGACTGAGGAAGAGTGTCATGAAAGAAAAATTTTAAAAACAGATCATATAGTGAGTATTGTTTTGAAAGTCGGGAGACTTGGGTTCTAATCCTGACCCTGAAATCCCTCCCAGATGGATATAACTTCCAGTAAATCATCTGACGTCAATGGATCTCAATGTCCTAATTCATAAAACATGCAAGTTGGAGTAGATCATAAGATTTAGAGATGAAAGGAGCCTTATAAACCATTTAGTCCAACCTCTTCATTTAAGAGGTGATAAAATTGAGACCCAAAGAGATGGACTGATTTACTGAAATGGTGGAGATGACTCAATAGCAGGGCTAGGATTTGAAAACAGTTCAAATCCAGGGTTCTTTCTACTCTACCAAGATATACAATCTAAGGTTGCTCCCAGCTTAAAAATGCTATAATCTAATGAGAAGGGCAGCTGGGTGGCACAGTAGCTAGAGTGCCAGGACTAGAGTAAGGAAGAACCCTTTTCCTGAATTCAAATCTGGCTTCAGACACTTACTAGCTATGTGACCCTGGAAAAGTCTCTTAACCCTGTTTCCCACAGTTTCCCCATCTATAAAATGAGCTGGAGAAAGAAATGGCAAACCACTGCAATGTCTTTGCCAAGAAAATCCTAAATAGGGTCACAAAGAGTTGAACATGACTGAAAAATTACTGAATAACAACAGCTTAATGAGAGGAACAAGAGAAAATAGAAGAAAAAAGAATATAGGTAGGATGAGTAAGTTGAAAATTGAGACAGATGGATATATGGGGTAGTGGGGAAGATGGTGTGATGAAATTCTTAAAGTCAAAGGTAAAGAGATTAATTTTAATGGCTAACTTTTGGCTCCAGAGAACTGCTGAAGAAACACATCTTCCCTCCCATCAGAAGAGTGGAGGGGAACTACAAATGGACCACATGGCATATATCATACAATAAAGTTGTTGTATTGATTGGTTTTGCTTAGCTGGTTTTCTTTCTTTTCCTCCCTTCCTTTTTTCTCCAAAGAAGGATTTAGTAGGGAGGATGTTTAAGGGGAAAAATGATTGTGACCTAAAAACAAATGGTACTAATGAAACTCTAAAAAAATGTTAACACACTAAATACGTGATGAAGTCCTTTTGCAAACCCCCCAAAAGTATTTAGAGTGTATATATAAGCTGATGAATGATTGAGAATTCAGAAGGGTATGAGGGAAAAATGAGTATCCTAAGAGAGTGAATTTATTTATAGATAGGGAGGAGATAGGAGACAGGAGAAAATGTAGGTGAAAATTCCGAGTACTTAGGATCTTAGTTGTCTTAGAGCATACCTCTCCCATTGTCTAACTGCTGCATCCCTAGACTAAATATATCTCCCCTTTCCTCCCCTTACCTGTCTATTTTGTCCATTGAAACCTTCTAATCATTTTCATGTGTCTTGATTTTCCAGCTATATTGTAAGTATACAATTATTCTTTACACGTTGCAGGGGTTTAGGGATGCAGTTCCCTCGTGATCTGGAAAATCTGTGTAAAATTTTTGGGCCTTCCCTTTGTACCAGAGAAGTCTGAATTATTATGGTATTAAAAGATAAAATATATTGATACTATACAATACTGTATATATATATCTTTATTATACATTTCTGAGTTTCTAAATCATTCTGAGTCTGTTGGCCTTTGCATGTCATCTGTAACTTGCACAAAATTTCCAAAAAAATTCCCATTTAATTTATGTCAACCTGTGATATATTGAAACCATGATGGAGAAAGTCATAATGTGGAAAGGATAACTATTCTCAGTCACAATCACTGTTAAAAGGTTTTGCTTAAATCAGGGGTTCTTAACCTGAGGACCCATGAACTTGTTTATTCAATATTTTGATCAATACATTTTAATATAATTGGTTTCCTTTGTAATTCTATGTATTTCATTTTATCCACTTAAAAATCTTATAAACTTGACCTGAACGCCAAGGGATCTATGACATAAAAAATATTAAGAACCCCTGGTTTAAATGTTTTTGAGAAATACACCTTGGGTGTCAAGGGTTTTGGTAGGTGTTTATTGGGAAGTGTCATGACAAGACAAAACATATCAATAAGCAAACAAATATTAGGTTATGAGCTCCCCAAAGGGCAGGGGTCATTACCTTTGAGGACCCTGCTAGTTTAAATTCAGTACTTCAATGATCTGTGATTTCATTGGTGTGGGTATTCCTGCACTGATAGAGATGACAACCTCTCTATTAAGGAATATTAAATTAAATTAATATTAACTAATAATTAAGGAATCTTTGATGGTTGCTGTGGACAAAAAATTCATCACATCATGACCATACATACGGACATGATTCTTCCCCAAACTTGTGAGACTGTCCCTTACACAACAGATATATATATATATATATATATACATATATATACATATATATATATATGGAGAGAGAGAGAGAGAGAGAGAGAGAGAGAGAGAGAGAGAGAGAGAGAGAGAGAGAGAGAGACTGTGCTTAAATCTTTATTTTGAAAGTTCTCTAAGACTTTTAGGACATCTTGTACAGTCTTTTTGCTGAGCCCATTCTCAAAACCTCTCTGGTGTGGGAGAACCTGCCTGGGCTGGCATAGCCTTTAAGAAGCCTGAGTCACTGCCTTACCATCCTGAGGCATCTGAGGAAGGTTTTACTGGAGCCCAGGCAGAAAGCTGCTGACTAATGGATTGATCAAGCTCCAGGTGTTCCTTCTGACAGTTCCCAAATTCCATCCACAAGGAAGTGGAAGCAGGGAGTTGTGTTTAAAGGGACTTCTTTGGTGTATTCTTTACCTACTTTACTTTGGCACAGCTCCACCGACTTTCAGGACATGGTGCAAGACATGTAGTCTTAAGCCTTAATACAGTATTTTTATTGTTATGTTTTTTGTACGTTAAGAATTGCATAACTAGCTGGGGTTTCTTTCTGCTTATACCCTGACATTATTTAATTCCAAAGAATGCAATGTAAAAAAAATAAAGCAGCAGTAATAGCTATGTTTTCATTGTTGTTGTTAATAATTAATAATAATTAATAAATAATTAATATTAATAGTCAATCAGACCACAGTAACACATCAGAGAGTTTGAAAAATCCAGAAAGTCTGCAAAGTACTAACCAGTGATTCTTCTAGGATTCTTTAGCCAGCTGAAACAAGTGACCCCCCTCAGTTCCTTATCCATTTCTTGGTATTCTCGAGACCAGCTGTGTCATGAACTTGTTTGGTTGGAATTGAACTTGTCAGTTTTATAGGTATATAGGTCACTCACCAAGGGATCCTTGAAAACAGGAAGTGAATTTTATCCCCAGAACTAGTATGATGTCTGGTATTAAGTAGACACTTAATAAATGCTCGTTGATTGATTGATAGTGATAGCCTCTGTAGAATAACCTGGACTTGAAACCCCTAGTACAGTGCCAAGCATTATATGTAGTGCATTTCACTGTGGGTACATTTTGTAAAGATTGGATTGACTGGCTTCAAAACATACTTACAGGAAAGACAGCATACCTTAAATTTCCATGTATGGAACAATTTTGGCCAAAACCCTAGATCTGTTACTGTGTGATCTTGAGCAAGTCACTTGGGGCTTCAGTTTTTTTTAATCTGTAAAATGATGAGTTTGGATCATGTGATCACTCAGGTCCCTTTCAGTTCAAAATCTATGTCCTTCTGACCTCTTAGGACTGCAGGGAGGGACTCAACCTCTTTGAAAAGCAGACAGCACCACTGGAGGAGGACACGTAACACAGGGAAAAGAACAATGATGTCAGAAGATGTGGGTTGGAGTTCCAGCTCTGCTAACTAAACATGTAACCTCAGACAAGGCACTTTATCTCTTGGGGTATAAATTTGGCTTCTTTACAAAATGAAGGGGTTGGATTAGATGATCTCTAAGGTTATTCCTGGATCTGAAGCTATGATTTTATAGCATAGGACTGACTCTACCATTCTAAGACTGAATAATTCATTTTACAAGTGAAATAGAAAAGGGTGGAGGAAATGTGGCAATGAATGAAAGAATTCTTTGCTCATAATCAGTTAGGAGCTGGCCTTTCTGGCATTATTTAAGACCTTGTCATTGAGAGTCTTAATTATGCCTATGGAAGTAAGCTTTTTATATCTTCAGTGTGTATGTGGAATATTCTAGCATCCTGCAAAATCAGAAAATATACATGGATACAATTAGAGGAATTGCATTGACATAGCCTCCATTTTTATATTCTTTCATGATCTGAAATAAAAAAATTAAAACTTACAGCTGTGCGAAATGTTAAGCTAAAAACTGATCACAAGTTTCCTGTTGCCTAGCTTGGTTACACATTACAGTGCCTATGGGCTTCTGGAATGTCGAAACAGGTACAATTAAGTAGACTGTAATAGGGCTAGGAATACCCCTTCCTCCCCATACACATACACAGCATTTTGAGAGGAGAGAGGGGAAAATGTATGCTAATTAACACTTTGCGGACTATTTTCAGAATAGTGAATTCCTTATTATTGAGGCTAAAAATTAATCTCTGGATTATCCAGGTTATTTCCAGTTTCTGGATTATTTCAGTCAGTCAATAAATATTTATGAAGCCCCTATTATGTGTCAGGTAGTGTGCTAAGTGGATAAAAATATAAATACATTCTTTGCCTTCAGAGAGCTTACAGTCAAATGGGGCCACTATTCCTCACTCTTCTGGACCCTTTCCCTTTGTCAGGTCACTTTTAGATTATCTGGATGGAGTTTTAAGAAGGGGAAAATGAGGCAAAAACTTCTGGTAGTTTGACAATTTTATTTTTGTTAGTTGCTCAAATGAACAATTTGATAGGAAGAACTGATGCTAGGGTAAAGCAATCTGATTTGATTTGTTCATTTTTGCTTTTTTTGTTGTTTATTTTAATGCATAACAAAATGGGAAAGAGTACTACTAATTGAAGCCACAGGACCTGGGTTTGGATTCTCTCTCTATTGTTAAGTAGCTGTGTGAATTTGGGCAAGTTACTTAGCCTTTCTGGAATTTAATTTCTTCATTGGTAAAATGATAAGATTGAGCTTGATTTCTTCCATGTTTAAATCTTTTATCCAATGGTGAGTGTTTACTCTATTTGGAAGGATCCAGAATTTTTCAGAATTTTTGGAGCGATTTTTTCTTACTCAGTAGCCAATTGGGTGGCTGCCATTTATCAGCTGGTTAGGGCTTTTTACCCTTGTCCTTCATGAAAAGACAGTACATAGAATAGGCACCTTAGTTTCCCCAATTAACTTCAGAGAGATGGGGAGGAATAAGAGAAACGGTAGAGGGAGCTCCAGACTCCATTTCTCTGAGCACAGTGAGAGGAGATTGGGAGATGGGCCCAACATGGGTCAGGCAGGGAGGAGCTTCTCCACCCACTTGAGAACTAGGAAAATGGCACAGAAGGCTCTCTCAGAGTGGGCTGGGGTATGAAGGGAGGGGCCGGAGTAGCCTTGAGTAAGTTTGGTGATGCTTCCACATATACACGCACACCCTGGCTGAAAGGTAGCACCCTCTTAGAATACAATAGGCAGCTCTTTCAAGGAAAGCTTCAAGGATTTGCCAGGTAAATTGTAGTAAAACAAATGATCCTCTGCCTGTCTGAGCCTGCTGTTACATGGAGGTGTGTGTGGCACTGTTTGTATTTGTGGCCCATGAGTGTAACTGCAGACCTGAGCTTTCAAGAGGAGCCCTTTCTCTGGTTGACTCAGTCATCTGCCAGTGGAGATGGGCGCTAAACTGGGGCACACCAGCTCCAGGCTGATGCTACAGAAAGCTGCAGATAATAGTGGTCCATAACTAAGTGTGTCTTGGGCATTCTTTTTCTTTTTCTTTACATTCATTTTCACAAAATTTTGGGTTCCAAAATGTTCTCCCCATTTGTCCCCTCTCCCCACCCCAGTACACTGAGCATTCTAATTTCCCTTATCACCAATCTTCCCTCTCTTCTATCATCCCTCCCTTCTCTTGTCCCCATCTTCTCTTTTGTCCTGTAGGGCCAGATAACTTTC
>CM053771.1:152492546-152516958 GCA_028658325.1 Potorous gilbertii | reverse complement strand
TTGAGTTGCAAAAAAGTTTGCATTTACAACCTGTAAATTTGTGCATCTAGTTAATTTATGTAAGATTTTTGTACGTTGCCTTAATGTTCTCACATGACAGTAGAATACCAAAATTTGTAAGTCATCCTAAGAGTTGAGAATTGTAATGCCCAACACGTCATTGTGTAAGGAAAAATAAAAGTGCTGCAAGTAAATTGAAAAAAAAAAAAAAGGCCTGCATTGGATTTCTTGCTACCTTAAGCCTAAGAGTTTCCATTACTGAGGGCCAATTAACCATACTTACTGAGAAAAGTTCCTCATTCCCTCCCTTTAATCTCTGTCCCATTGGACTGATTTTATGCAGTTACAACAGGAAACAATTTACTACTGGTGTTACTTGAAGGCAACCAAAAGACCCCCTTACCCCCAGGTTGGCCACATCACACTGTCTGACAGTTGACTATTAGAAATTTCTTCCTTTGGATTTAAGACACTTTTTGTGCAAGCTTTATTTTTCAAATTCAAATATCCCTGTCCCCCACAGGAAGAATAATGCATTAAGCTGCTATGTCTATAAAATAGTATGAGGACACTATGGAATAGGAGGGGGCTGGGAAAAGGAAGAAGTACTGGGAGAGATTTAAAGGGAAACTGATAGAACAGAGGAAGATGGAAGCGCATTGAAGACATATTTGGAATTTTGCCCTGACCATCACCAAAGACCTGTCTCTCCAAAGAAACTCCAAACCTCAACCCACAACCTCACTACCTACATAAGCTGTGTCAACACACTGTGTCAGAAACTTGTGGAGATGAGGGAAAGCCTGGACTGGGTTGACCAATGGTACACATCTGATGGGAATGCAAGGGGGATGTTGGATATGGATTGTCAATGTGAGTCAGAGGAACATTTAGTGGGAAAGGATTTAAAAAAAAAAACCCTCATTAAAGGGGACTTTTCCAGTAAGTATACCCTAATTGATCCTATGGTTTCATGGGAGACAGAAACACAAACCCACATATAATTAATGAGATTTCATAAAGCTGTGAGTATCAGCTGGCAGGTAGCCTAAACTGCTAACAGTTGCTCACAGAGTAGTAAATAGTAAATGGTCATATGTCCAATGAGATGTAGGGAAAGTATGGGGATTTCCTGACTGGCCTCAGGTCACAATGAACACATGACAGGAAAGTTAGTGAGAAATAGGACCTACATGATGAGAGAGGGGAGGGAGAGAGAGAGAGAGAGAGAGAGAGAGAGACAGAGACAGAGAGAGAAACTTTGATTTGCTAAGAAGACAAGATATTGTTCATTTTACAGTGGAGGGAGCTGAGACAGATAGAGATTAAATGATTTGCCCAGGGTCATATGACTAGCAAATGTGTCTGAGTATTCATTTGAACTTAGATGTTCCTGCCTCCAGATCTAGCATTCTAATCACTGTACCACCTAATTTCCTCTGCCTTCCCAAGTTCTATGGTTTAGTCAAACTGAACCAGTCTTTCTCACACACTCCCTTCATCTTTCATCTTCACACCTTTGTATTGGCCATCCTCCAAACCTAGAATGCTCTCCCTCATCACCTAGATCCCACAGAATTATTAATTTACTATGATACTTAGCTCAAGCATGAAAACTTTCTTGATTCCCCACTATGCTAGTGCTCTCTTTCCCTAAACTACATTGTATTTATTTTATATTTATTCTGTGTGTGTGCACACATATACATATGGACTTTTAGGATCTTTATCCCAACTCCCACCCTTACAAAGGTCTCAAGTCTTGGTAAGAAGTTATATCTCCCCTTCAGGATCTAGGGATACCCCCTGAAGAGTCATGGTTGAATTTTTAATACCACAAGCTTGAATTCTCCTAGGTATATTTTCCCCTAAACTTGTCAATTGAAAAATCAACTTAAGCCAGCATTAAGCAGTTTTTAGAAAGGGTCATTTACTAAGGCAATACCATAAAGTCACTTGGTACAAAGAAATCTCCACACAAGTTTATGGCACACTTTTCCATGTATAGAATCCAAGGGAAAGTGGACTTGAGTCTGGAGAGCACAAGTAACTTCATTACTAGAAGTCTTCTTCCCTGATTTGGGGAGTGCTCAGGAAGTTTCCCAATAGGTGTTGTACAGTTTCTTTATGTCCAGTCTGCCCTGGGTTCCCAATGATCCAAGTTCAGTGACTAGAACATTGATGAAAAGGTGGAAAATTCATTCCAGACCCTTCAAATTTCACAAAATTCTCCTCTATCCAAAATGGGAGCAAGGGGAAGTGGGAGAAAAGAGACTTATCTAAAATTGAGGCTTCTTTTTGCACTCCCCACCGCAGTCCTTCTTTTTTATGGTTAACTAGAATGGTATTATTGCTACAATCTCTAAAATTAAATCAAGTCAACAAGCATTCACCAGGCACTCTACTAAGCAAAAAGTTGTTAAAAACAAAACAAAAAACACCCATTCCTATCTTCAAGGCACTCATAATCTAAAAGGGGAGACACCATGAAAATAGCTTTATGCAAACAATATATAGATATAAATGTAGATATTGACCTATATATCTTGTGTACATGTAAATATATGTGTATATATTTGCATATATATTTGATAAATTGGAGATAATCTCAGAGGAGGGCACTAGCATTAAGGGGAATTGGGAAAGACTTTTTTGAAGAAAATGGAATTTTATCTGGAACTTTAAGGAAATTTGAGAAGCCAAGAAGTAGCAGTAAGGAAGGATTCCAGGCATGGAGCATGGCCAATGAAAATGCCCAGAATTAGGAGATGAAGGTCTTGTTTGAGGAACAGCAAGGAGGCCGCTGTTAACTGAATTGCAGAGTATGTGGAAAGAAGTAAAGTGGAAAAAGACTTGAAAGGTAGATGAGGATGGGGGAAGGTTAAGAAAGGATTTAAATGCCTACCAGAGGAGTTTGTATTTGATCTTGGAGATAATTAGCAAGTCACTGGAATTTATTGACTAGGGATGTAATATGGTCAGACCTGCATTTAAGGAAGTCTGTTTCATAGTTAGAGAGAGGATAGTCTGTAGAGGGAAAAGACTCAAAGCAGGGAGGCTTTTGGCTATTGGGAGCCAGAAGACCATATTGCATGAAAGGAGGAGGATCTGCATTGGGGTGAGAGGAGAGAAGGTAGAGTATATAAAAGAGATGCTATGAAGGTTGAATTGACAAGATGTGGCATTGGAATGGATGGTTAGAAGGAAGGAAATCTTGGGGGAAATATGATGGTGGTTTAGGACATGTTGAGTTGGAGGTATCTATGGGACATCCAGTTCAAAATGTCCAATAGGCAGCTGGCAATTCAAGACGAGAAGTCAGAAGAGAGGTTAGGTCTGGATGAAAAAAATCTGAGAATCATTTGCATAAAGATGATAACTGAATCTAGGGGAAATGATGAGCTCTCCAAGTGAAATAATATAAAGGAAAATGAGAAGAGAGTCCAGGACAGATTCTTGAAAGACACCTATGGTTAGTGGGTATGACTGGGATGAAGGAGTGGTCAGATAGGCAGAAGGAGAATCAGGAGACAATGGTATCCCTAACACCTATAGAGAAGAAAATATGGAGAAGAAAAGGGTAATCAACAGTGTGAAAGGTTACAGAGAAGTCAATAAAGATGAAGATTGGGAAAAAGTCATTAGGTTTGGCAATTAAGAAACCCTGAAGAGATCTGGTGACAGCAGTTCCAGTGGAATTATGAGGCCAAAAGTCAGATTGCAAAAAGTTTAGAAGAGAATGAGAGGAAAGGAAGTGAAGGTACCTTTTATAGACAACCTTTTCAAAGAGTTTAGCTACAAAAGGGGGAAAATATATATATGAGAAAATGACTGGCAGGGGATGGATGGATCAAGTGAATTTCTTTTGAATTTCTTCTTTTCTATGAAAATCCTTGTATCTCTGTCCCTGTCTCCAGCAGGCTAGTGATCTTCCTTTAGTTATAACTGATGCCTGATGGTCTAGGATCACTCCCAAAGGCAGCAGAAAAAAGAATTAATAAACAGTTTCTGCCTTAAAGGGTGTAGCACAGTGCTTAGCACATAGTAGGCATACTCACAGAAATATAATTCCCCGAAATCTGATTTTGAGAAGGGGCTATGGACAATAGCATGCCAGAGCCAACTTGCACTAATTCTTAAGAGTTAATTCTTAAATTTTCATTACAAACCATTTGTAACCATTCGATTTATGGTTTTATTGATTCTTTAGACTTCAGAAAGTCATGAAAAAAATCTTAATAATATATATTAAACTTAAAAGTGTGTCTTCCATTGCAATTTTTTTAAGTTGATTGTTAAACATTTACTAGCATTTACTTACCTCCCTGACTAGAGGGATTCCAACCTCAAAGGTGTAGGAGCTACTTCATCAGCATCAGATATAACCTCAATCTTTTGTCTCCTCGAGCACAAAACTAAGACAGGTTTACCAAGGACAGAGCAAGAGTGTGCTGCTGCTGCTGCTGCTGCCACCCGCCACCACCACCATCGCTGCTGCTGTAAAGAGGTTGTAAGGGACCTTCTGATACCACTGAAACCTAGAGAGGTGAAGAGGGCCTGAAGTGTGGTGGTAGTTGTGAGTGGAGAAAAGAGGTCAGATGCCAGGATTGCTATGGTTGTATGATTTGGCAAATATTTGGACATAGAGGATGAGGAAGTATGAAGAGTCAAGGAAAGTGCTGAGGTTTGAACCTGAGTGACTAAAAAGATTTAATATAAATAGGGACAGTTGAATAGTATGCATTTAAAAGATGCTGATCAGATGGAAGGGTTTGGGAGAAAAGATAATAAATTTGATTTTAGACACATTCAATTTGAGATATCTCTAGGATGTCCAGTTTTAAATTGATGATGTGGGACTAAAGCTCAGGGAAGAGACTACATATGTGATTATACACATATCTATCTGTGTATATATGGATTTGATTATATATCCATGTTATTTGTATTCATTGGCATACATGCACACGTGGGTATGAATCATCTGCATACAGTTGATCGTTAAGTCCATGGAAGCTGATGAAGTTGCAAAGAAAGAGAATACAGAAGAAGGAGAAGAGAGCCCAGGCCAGACCCCTGGAGGACAACCACAGGTAGGGAGTACCATATGAATGAAAAGCCAGCAAAGAGACTGAGAAGGAGCAGTCAGACAGGCAGGTAGGAGGACCAGGGGAGAAGGGTGTTACAAAAACCCAAAGAGAAGAGCGTATCCAAGAAGAGAAGCTGGTCAACAGTGACAAAGGCATCAGAAAGGTCAAGAAGGATGAGGATTGAGAAAAGAACATCAGATCTAGCAATTATGAGATCATTAGTAACTTTGGAATTTTAGTTGTAATTGAATGATGAATTGGGAAGCCAACTGGGAAGCAAAGTCTGAGAATTAAGGAGGAGAAAATGTGGAGATAACAGGGAAGGAACCAGTAGACAGAAAGAGGCTTCGGTCTCTTTGATAAGGGTGGGGGAAAGAGAAACTGAGGACTCAAACTGCTAGAGAAGGCAGGAGATAGGATCAAGTGCATACGTAGAGGGGCTGGCCTTGGCAAGAAGGGCCACCTCTTTGTCAGAGATGGGGGGAAAGGAGGAGAAAGTAGGAAATGATACCAAGGAGTTTTGTAAGGGAGAGTGGAAAAAGAACCAGCTCATGAGATAACAAATGCTCTTAGTTTCCTCAGAAAAGCGGCAAGTTCTCAGCAGAGCAACAGGAAACATTGGAGGTATGGGAAACTCGAGGGAGGAAGAGATAGTTTGAAATAACTTCTATGGGGAGTAAGCTAGAGAATCAATTAGGGAGGAATAAAAGGACTGCCTTGTTTCAGTGCGGGCCAGGTTGAGTTTGAATAAGATGAATTTAAAATGTACCCAATCAGAAGAGTTAGGAGACTTCTCCTAGCTGTGTTCTTCAGCTCATTTGTAGGAGTAGGGGAGGCAGATAGTGGATAGATAGTTTGACTTGGAGTCAAAAAGTCCTGGGTTCAAATTCCTTCCCTGATATTTATTGACCATGTGATCCTAGGCAAGTCATTTAGCCTCTTCACCCATTGCCCTTAGGGTCTTTAACACTAACAAGTTTCAAAAAATGTGCTGACTCTTCATGGGCAGATGAAGTTTTTTTTATCTGAAATTCCTTACACTAATGGGATCATAAGTTCAAAAACCAAAAGTTTCAAAATTTAGACAAGGACAAATGTTCATTTCCTGAGAATCCTGAGATGAGCCATTCTGGTTTTATGATAGGCCATACAGTTGTTTTGTGTTATTTGAATAAGTAACAGTGATAAACTATACTGAGTAAACACTATAAACTCTAAATAGTGATAAACTAAACTAACTAAACTACACTAACTAAAATTGACTAATATTACGTGTCTTAAGGGCAGGAGTGAACTGTATTGGACTCCAACTCACCAGAAATCCTCCTTAGCCTTCGTACTTACTTTCTTAGACAATCTTCAACTTATCCAGTATATATCTTATTTGTTCACCGTTGTTTGCATGTTATTTTCCTCATTAGCTTGTCAGCTCCTTGAAAGCAAGGACAATGGAGAGGAGGTAAGGGGACAAGTTTTGGTCTTTCCTTGTATGCTCAGTGACTAGTTTCACAGTAGGTGCTGAAAAAATACTTGTTGACCAGAATATCAAAGGGTTACCTTCACAGTTCCATTCTGGGAACTGATTTATGTGTTTCTATATCTGTGCCCCTATGAATCCTTTGTGTGTTATTCATTCTCTCTGGAATGAAAAAAAAAGAGTCCTACACCCTGTATGCATTTGGTACCTTGAGTCCAGGAGCTGGAGACTCTGTTATCCACACTTGTGGAAACCTAGACACAAGTTATTATGTGTCACAAGCTGTTATATGAATAGACACTAGGAGATTATCCTGGAGCAATTCCAGATGAAGGTAATAAGTCAAAAAGAGAAACTGATCCTCTTGGCTCATTACATAGAATCTAAACTGGTTGATGTGAGTCCAAAGTCTTAGGGAGCTGGGGAAAATGGATCATGGCTCATGAGTTAATTTGAATAAATAGTAACTATGGTTATCCCTTCCACTGGGGCTGGGGAAGTTAGGGACACAGTATCCCAGAGATCTGGAAAATCATGTACAATTTTTTGGACTTTCCTTCATACCAGATAAGAAGGCTGAGTTATTATGGTATTAAAAAAATATGTTGATGTTATATAATACTGTATACATATTTTATTCATTTTTGAGTTTCTAAGCTTTTTCTATGTGGTCTGCTGGCCTTTGGATGTCATCTGTGGCTTCCACAAAACTCCCCCAAAATTCGCACGTAATTTCTTATGTCAATCTGCGATATATTGAAATCACCATGAGGAAGTACAGATGTGGAAGGGAGAAATGTAGTATGAGGTAAGAAGATGAGAACTTACCCCGGTGCTTCACAACTGAATCAATCATTGGTTTTAATTCTTTGTTATTTTTGTATAAAGATAAAGAAATTAAGTCCAGGGGAAATGTGGGGATCACTGATGTTAGGAACATCAACTGAGCTTGCTCATGGACTTCCTCATTTCTGAAGGAGAGTGCCCATGGACTAAGGGGCAGGTAAAAGTACCAGTCAACCTAGCAACTCACAGGTCATCTAGTATGTTTGTGAGAGTCCTGTGCCCTCTCATTCAGGTAAATCAGAGAAAATAGGGGAAATACAAAAAGCTATTATCAGGGATGTCAGCTATCGTTGACTGTAATACAAAACCAACATCATTCTGTCCTTTTGTGTTCTTTGTGCCCAAAACCTCCGTCAGTTTGCCACAAAGCCTTGCTAAGATTTTTCTTAAGGTCGTATGCAGACACACTGAGGAAACCTTCCAAGGAAACAAACCTCAGAAGCCACAGGGTCATTGTTCAGTCATTTCAGCTCATTTTACAAATGAGGAACTGAGGCAAACAGGATTGAGTGATCTACCCAAGGTCACTTAGCTAGGGAGTCATACTGCTCCATCACAAAGACTCCCACCGGGTTCTTTTGCTTTTCTACATTCCAGCATACACTATTTCACCCCCTGCAGTATAAGAGGCCAGCCTAAACACTAGTCCAGAAGTTTAGGACCTCCTGCAGTAGTGGTGGTAGTGGTAATAGCGGAAGCAGTGGCAATAGTGGCAGTGGTAGTGAGGGTTTTTTCAGGGGGAGAAGGGGTTTTTTGGTTTTTTAATATATGCTCAGAGTAGATGAGAGGCTGGTGTCCTCATTAATATTGCACCAGAAATCAGTTCCCCTTGTCTGTCAAATTGTGGTAACATAGGCACTATGAGGTTTACCAGTTTTGCTTAGATAGAAGTCTCTCTCTTTAAGAATCTAATAATCTCAAAATAAAGAACACAAAGGCAGGTGTGATATAAATGAATTACAGGTTCACAGAACGTTAGATATGGGTAGAGCCCAAGGCCTAGAGTTCAAATCCAGACAAAGTCACTTACTAGTTGTATGACCCTGGGCAAGTCACTTCACCCTGTTTGCCTCAGTTTCCTCACCTGTAAAATGAACTCAAGAAGGAAATAGCAAACCATTCCAGTATCTCTGCCAAGAAAACCCTAAACAAAACCCATGTCACAAAGAGTCAGGCACAACTGAAATGACTGACCAATAGTAAGAGGGTTAGATTTGGAGGGGCTCTTCACCTGCCTCCTCACTTAACAGCTGAGAAAACTAAGTTTCAGAGAGGACCAAGGTTATACCAATAAACAAAGCTAGGATTTGAACTCAGTTTCTCTGACATCAGATGCAGTGTTCTTTGTACAAAACTACTCTGCCTATACAGATTAAAATACTGTACACAAGTACATTATGCAAACAGCATAATGTTACATGTAAGCAGTTATCTTCAAAGAAAAAACATTTGAGTGTCATGGGATGGATGTGACTCTATTTAATCAGAAAAGGTTTCCTAGAGAAAGGCTGAAAAATTATAGGAGCTAAACAAGTAAGTCAAGAAGTGATGCCCTAGCATGATGCCCTACTGATTCTCTTGTTACTAGCTCTAGGCCTGACTGTCTTCCTTCTCCTCAAGAGATTTTCACAACCCAAGCAAGTTCTTTGATCACTCTGGACAATGCAATATTATCTGAATTTTTTATTTAAGTACAGTACGTAGATTTTTCCCTTATTTTATTTTATAGGTTTTTTTTTTAATTTTTAGGTCTGTATGATTTCCTTCTTACTCTCCCCACCCCCACTTCCAACATAGAGAAAGTGAGAATAACAAAACCTCTATTACAAACGTGTGTAGTCAAACAAAACAAACTCCTGCAGTGCTCATGTCCAAAAGTACATAAATAGAAAAATATATTTCAATATGTACTCTGAGACTATTACCTCTCTAGCAGGAGGTGGGAAATATGTTTCATCATGAGTCCTCTGGAACTGTGGTAGGTTGTTGTGTTTATCAGAATTCCTAAATCTTTCAAAATTGTTTGTCTTTAAAATATTGTTATCATTATATAAATTGTTCTCCTATTTCTTCTCACTTCATTTTGCATCAGTTCATCAACTTTCCAGGTTTTACAAAAACATCTCCTTCATTTCTTCCATTAAAGTAGTATTCCATTACATTCATATGCATATCCATACATTCAGTCGTTCCCCAATTGATGGGCACCCCCTCTGTTTCCAATTCTTTGCCACCAGAAATAGAGCTGCTATAGTTTATATATATATGAGACCTTTTCTTCTTTGATCTTTGTGAGATATAGACCTAACAGAGGTATGACTATGTCAAAGGATATGTACAATCCAATATTTTGGGGGATATAGTTCCAATTTGTTTTCCAGAATGGTAGGATCAGTTCACAGCACCACCAACAGAGTATTAAGAAACATAGATTTCTTATTTAAAAGTTTGTGAAATACCCCCATTTGTGGTTTCTAAATGACTCAGTAGAAAGAGTATCCACATTCATGTTGTCACAGAGACATTAAAGCATTGAACTTCTCCATCCACTCCTACAAGCAGATGGGTAGAGAAGAGTCCGACCAGGTATAGACTGATCTAGAAAGAGCTTCATTGTAGATTCATGTATGGCTTCATTTTTCAACCAGAAGTAAGGCTTGGGATCTGCCAGCATGGAACGGTCAACAAGTTTCTTCTGCTCACTTGTCTGTCTGGCAGGCACAGGGTCTCATAATGCCTATGACTTCAGTTAACAAGTTTTGAATATAAGGCAAATCCACTGAAGTCAAGGATAAAACACTATTATAGAATCCTAGGATCATAAGTTTAGAGTTAGATACACACTATTGTACCCGACTTATTTTAGAGACTAAAGAAATTAAAGCCAATAGAACATGACTTGCCCAGGATCACACAAGAAGTGTCTGAGGCAGAATTTGATCCTAACTCTAACTCCTGTTGACTTTTAAGGACCTATAGTTCTTAACTTCCATAAAAAATTACTTTATTTCCATCTGAAAATATGATTGAAGAAAAGACAATTCCATTTCTACTTAGCTTTGGGTCTTTTTGCAGTCTCTAGAAGGAAAACACCTGTCAAGTCTTCCTACTGCCATCTACTGGACTCTTTATGTACCACAGGTCCATTTTTCTAAAACGCAGTCAACTTACAGAGGTGAAAGAAGTGACTTACGGGCAACCACAAAAATTACCATTGCCTCATTAGAGAGGCCCACTTTCTAATTAAAGAGGTTAAAAATGGCTCTGAAATATCTTAAAGAGAATTTCAGGTTGCATAACTAAGTAAAAGTTTTAACTCCAGGATCAAAGATTTCCCAGCCTGTTCCCAAAGGACAAGGAAACAGCTTCCCAGTTCTAAGCATGGATTTGATTGGGACTCTAGGATTTAAAATATCTTTAATCAGTGTTTTTTAGGCAGTGGTGTAAGTTAAGGCTCTGGACAACAAGACCCACAAATTTCAGAAAGACTTCCAAAATCAACAACCATTTGGAAGGACCTTCCTTTGTTTACCCACTTTCTCATTTACCCTTTAACCTTCTTTCATAAGCAATCAGACTGTCTGGACTAAATTTATGCCTTGAAACTATACTTGCCTGGGATTAGGTCTCTTTTTTTCAAGTTACTACTGTGCGTTTCTTTTCTCCTCTCAGTTAAGGGAGCCTCCCCCTTCTTTCTCTTTCCATCAAAATTACAAAAACCCAAATCAAGAAAACAGAAAGATACTGGATCTGATGCAAACATAAATTTCTCTGCTAGCTCCTACCATGAGATAATCATTGAAAGATGAGTGAGTGCCAGAGAAGACTAGCAACTGCTTTATGAAGAGACATAAAAGAAAAGAGAAGCTTCACAATAGCTGATAAATTAAGATGTGTTGAAGAAATAAGTTGAGTCCATTCATGACAGCTGCCCAAAAGACAAAAAGGATCCTCAGCACTTCTAACTAGAAAAATAAAGACCAGACAATACACAGCTACAACATGACCTTGAAAACCTGCTTTAGCTGTTATTTTCTCACTGGGACTTGAATGTTACTGTAAGATAAAAGCACATTCTTTGTGCGGTGTCTGTATCATTCTGTGAATGCTACAGGAACTACTTTATTTTCCACCAAAAAAATTCTAGATTTAAAATTTGGTTTTTAATAGTGGGGAATTTGCAATTTTTCTGGTTGATATGTGAGTCTGGTCAGAACTGTGATTAAAAACCTAACGATTGATTGAGAAAAAAAAAGCCTTTTAAATTCATTAGCCTATTATTCAAGGCCGCGCGCGCGCGCGTGCGTGCGTGCGTGCGTGCGTGCGTGCGTGCGTGTGTGTGTGTGTGAGAGAGACAGAGACAGAGACAGACAGACAGACACATAGACAGAGACAGAGATCTAGCTATAAATGTTTATATAAATGTCTCTTTCCAATACCTATAGTTCCAATCTTATTTACCACGTTCTTTTTTCCATATTCTATCCATGCTCTCGCGAATTGCTTGCTGTTGTCCTATACAACTCTACTCTCTCCTGCATCAGTGCATTTGCTGAAATTCATCCCCAAACGGATTCCCACTTACCCCTCACCCCCATTTCTGTCCATTGAAATCTTTCTCTCTCTAAATCTAGTTTATTAGGTGTCATGCCCTCCATGAATCCTTCCCTGATTTCCTCAATTAGAAATCACCTCTCCCTCCTTTAATCTCTCAGGTCACTCTGTTCCGCTTCTCCTTCACATTTATCATTTTCCACAATTATTTGTATACATACCTCATCCCCCTACTAGGTTAGATAGAAGGGATTGAGTCATTTTTCATACTCTATTTATTAATAAATGTTTATTGAATTGAATGATAGTAGTACATTGTTTTTTTGTCATTTTTCATCCAAAAATCATGGTTGTTAATTGGGTTCAGAGAAGCACATAGGCTTATTCTAAGCCAAATGATTAAAGTTAGAATTGGAATTAAATTTTGACTATTTTTGCTTAGGTGGAGAAAAAAAAGGACACTTCAATGTCTTTGCAAGAATAAGCAACTGCTTATCTTGAAAAACAGTCTTCAACCCAGATCTAGAGCTGAGAGAGGATTCAGAGACCATATAGGAAATATCTTTATTTTTTCAGGTGAAGAAACTTAATCCAAGGGAAGTTAAGGTACTTGCCCAAGGCGTAAATCAGAGGTAAGATTTGACCCTAAGTCATCTGACTCCAGAGGTAGCCCACTTCCTTCATCGCACTGAGTGTGAAAGTCGTATCATTGACTCTTGCTCTGGATACGCAAGTGTCCTCTGTTTAAAGAATTACTTGTCCCTCTCTCCTAGTCTATTTTTAATATTCTGTGGGAAAATAAGAGTAGAATAAAGCAACCCCGGGGGGGGGGGCTTATAATATCTACATAGATCTCTGAATTTTAGAGTTATAATTTTTTCAAAAATAGTCTCAATTTGAAAGTAATAAGTGCAAAAATTTAGTTTCCAAAGACTGAAGGTCCATTTAATTTTTTATTGCTGTTGAAAAATTCAGTATTTCATTTTAAATGATTTGACTATTTTAAGTAAAAAGAAGAGAAAATCTCCAATTAAAACTACAGTCAGTTGTCATGGTAGTGACACAGAGTCCCCCGAGGGAAATCCTTCTCACGTGTTAAATTGTAACAAATGACCAGATGTATTTTATATCATTATTTTCATTATGGTTTGTGTAAGTAGGCTATAGCAGATTGCAAAGACCAAGTGGCATCACTGAGAATACACACGGTCAGAAAAGAAGTGAGGTAACTAATATGATAAGAATGAAGGATAACTGGGAACATCTGGAGTGCTCCATTGGTGTGCATGAAATATTCAGAGAAACAGAGGAATGCCTCTAGTGCCCTGGAGAGCTCCTCTGTGGAGGCTTTGTAAAGGACATGGGCAAAAATCACATAAGATGAGGAGGAACAGGTGGGTTGTAGTGCTGAACAGTATGGGCATAACCACACTGACTAGGTCATGTATCCATAGAATTAACAAAGTTGTCATCACATTTATTAATAACTTAGTTCTCTAGATGACACATGACACAATATACACCACAGCCTTAGTTCCCATTGTAAGAAGGGTTAGTTGAGTTATCTATTATTTAATAGTCTTCTATGTGAAGAGGGAAATCAAGAAAGAGGATGGGGGAATAATCATGGTGGCCAACACCCTTCAAATGGCTTTATTCAATGGGCAGAATTTGGCCTTCTATTGCCACATAATAGTTGGTCTTTCAACATTGCTGCCATCACATACTCATAATTTATGAATCATCACTTTAAGGGAGAGAATTTTAATGTATGGTATAGAGCGTCCTTCGCATGAGGAAGTAAAAGGTGTTATCTGTCCCATTAGGCACCTGACCAGGGATCATTAATTTGGAACGTTTTAGAAAAGGGATATTTTTCAACCATTTCCCCACAGAAGTGGAGTTACTCATACTTTGGTTCATTTGAAAAACAAATCAGTCAGTCATAGTACACAGAGTACCTATAAACACTAATGGTCTTACTTGGTCTACTTGGTCATCTGTTGGTTCTGAGAGGCCAAGAGGTGCACAGGAAAGACCATCATATCTGTTGCAACTTTACCATTTTAGTCATTTAGTTTCTAGAAGCCTCTCTTTCTACCTCTATAAAATGAAAAGGATAATTAATTCATTAGCTATCTCACAATTTTTATGAGTAGAGACTTGTAGTCAGGAAGATCTGAATTTGAATCTCCCCTCAGACACTTACAAGCTGTGTGACTATCAGAAAGCCATTTAGCCCTCAGTTTCCTCATCTGTAAAATGAGGATAACAATAGTGTTGTATGGATCATTAAATGATTACATTAAATAAGATACATTAAACAACAGCTGCTTTTATGAAGGTATTGTTAATCATTTTATATAAAATTATTTGCTTGAAATATAATCATCTCAATCTGTCGTCATCATTGTTGGCTGAAGGATTGGTTTGGACCTGTGACTTTATTGATACTGGGAAATCCCAGTGAGGAAATTTCCTACCAATGCAAATCAGCATTTGTTTTGCAATTCTTAAACAGAAACATTAGTCAACCAGGCAACTTTCTAAGACTAGTCTAAGACAGTCTAGGCAAGAGACTTAGAGAGACTCCTGGTTAAATAACTTGTCTATTGTTGGTGTTCAATCATTTCAGTTGTGTCTGACTCTTCAAGACCCCATTTTGGGGAGATTTTCTTGACAAAGATACTGGAGTAGTTTGTCATTTCCTTCATCTCATTTTACAAATGAGAAAACTGAAGCAAACAGGATTAAGTGACTTTCCCAGTGTCATACGCAGATTTGAACGAAGGTCCTCCTGACTCCAAGCCCAGTGCTCCATTATTTAATAAGCTACTTGTCTGTTGACACAATCAATATGCTAAAGAATAAGAGCTTGAAACTATCCTTCTGATTTCAAGGGTAGTTCTCTATCCAACATCTTTTGAGACAGTATTTGCCTTCTAGAAAAGTCATATTTTTGAAAATTAATGGTCATTCAGTGTTCTGGAGCCTTTAAGTGTCAGCATTGAAAGTATCAGTACCAGAAAATTTTTGCTAGATGCCCAGTAACTCTAGGCTAAACACTACTCTGAATTTCATTCAAGACCTGCTGAGGAGGTGACAAAATTGTCCATCATAGTAGAGTCAGAAATCCTCTCTAAACCTTGGCTCTCTGACACAGCTTAAGACAAAAATAGTACCTCTATCAATGGATCAATCAATCTCCAAGTATTTACTAGGTATTGATTTGTAAATCAGCACCAGATGCCCTTGAGAATGGTGGCATGAAAGAAGCAGATCTTGACTACAAAGACCTTAGGATCAAGCAAAATGGATGAGATGATCCCCTTGAAGCAATGGGAACAATAAACGTCAAATTGTGCAGTATGGACTTGGCCTTCCATGTTTTCCCACACCTTTCTTCTCACTATAAATTCAAAGGCAATTGAGGGACAGCACAGAATAACAGATAAATCATTGAACTTGGAGTCGGGAAATTAGAGTTTGAATCCAACTCACATACTCAGAAGCTGTATGATCATGCAAATCTCTTAAGTTCTCAGAGTTTCTGTAAATGAAGATGAGACTACTTTCACTACCTACCTCATAGAGCTGTGAGATCTCTTTGTATGTATTAAAGTGATATAAATGTGATTTGTGTTAGGAGCCACGATTTTTTCAATGTTGGGCACTCCCTCCACAGGAGCAGCTAGGTGGCTTGATAGATATAACACTGGATGTGGAATCAGAAAGACCTGAGTCAAATCCAGCTTCAGACCCTTATTAGTTGTGTGACCTTGAGAAAAACATTTAATCTCTGTCTTTTTCAGTTCCTTGGACCTCAAAATGGGGAAGATAATAGCACCTACCTCATAGGGATGTTGTAAAAATAAAATGAGATAATATAATGAGGAAACTGAGGCTGAAAAATTAAGTAACTTGCCCAGTAATAAGTTAATAAATGTGTGCAACAGATTCTGAAATCAAGTTTTCCTAATTCCAAGAACTGCCATAAGGAACCTTGTTGCTACTTTAACAATCCACTTTAAAATATATTTTACTCTATTTTAAATAATTTGCCTATGGTCACACAGCTGGTAGGTTTCAGAGATGGGATTTGAACCAAGGTATTCCTGGCTCCAGTGATGCTACAAAATTAAAATGAACTTATCACCCAACTCAACCTGATTGCCTGAAATCCATTCTGAATTTTCCTGCCCTTTCTGTCCCTGAACACCTCTCTAAATAGCAGAGTAGGTCCTCCTGAATGATTCCTAGCCCAGCCTCAAATTCAAGAGGGCCAGCCTCTTATACAAGTTGCTTGCGTGACCTCAGGCAATCACTTAACTTCTTGGTGCTCTAGGTAACTCTCCAAGACTATAAAGTGCTGAAAAGGTGCTTAACTTATCTTGATACATGTTTTCCTTTACCTTGGTACATATTTTCCTTTCTTGGGAATTCACCATACTAATGAAATCACAGGACCAGTCCCTATCACTATCCCTACTATGGGTCTCCCAGTGCATCCTGGGTCATCTCCAGTCATCCTGAGAAATATCAGGTCACCGGATTCAGATGACTTTGGAGGAGAAGTGAAACTGGTGACCTTGCACAGCCCTCCCTCACTCAAAACAAAGTCAAGTGCAAGTCATATCATCCTTTCTCTGATGGCATGGTCTTCTTTGGCAACGAAGGATGGACATATTATGATTAAGGAAGATAATCAAATCATCCAGATGATCCCCTAAACCAATCCCAACTGAAGGGTGACAACTAAGTCACCCTGACCAACTTATTTTCCAGGCTGATTAAATGACATTCAGGAACAGTTAGGTGATACAGTGAATAGAACATCGGGTTTGGAGTCAGGAGGACCTGAGTTCAAATTTGACCTCAGATATTTACTGTGTGTGATATGTGATAGAGAACTGATACATAACTGTGTGTGTGACTCTGGGCAAGTCATTTAACCCGGTTAGTTTCAGTCTCTTCATCTGTAAAATGAGCTGAAGTAGGAAATGGCAAACTACTCCAGTATCTTTCTAAAAAAAAAAAAAAACCCAATTGGGGATCACAGAATTGGATACAGTTGAAACAACTGAATAACAACAAAAATTACATTCTCTTGCTAAGATAAGTACTAGGTCCAAGCAAAAGATACGATTTTGACTCAATTGTTTTTTTAATAAGTTCCATCAGCTGATCCCACCAATGGGTTATTTACCATCTTTTTTAACAACAATTGTCATGGCTTGGTCTTGCATAGACATGATCATCCTTCTCCTTTTCTCTCAGTCAGGAGATCAAGAAATTAGTTCAGGGACAAAACTGAGGCTTTGTCTAGAGAGACGGGGGTAGAAGGAGGGAATAAGCATTTATATAACATATAGCATATATTAATATGGGCCAGGCACAGTGTTAAGCACTTTCATGAATATTACCTCATTTGAGCCCCATAACAAACCCTGTAAGGTGTATGCTGTTATGATCCCCATTTTGTAGTTGAAGAAACTGAGGCCAACAGAAGTTGTCACTTACCCTGTGTCATAGGGCAAATGTCTAAGGTCAAATTTGAACTCAGATCCTCTATGACCAGCACTCTACCCACTGTACCACCTAGCTTCCTCAGAAAGAACACCCAAGGTATCTAAATACCCATTTTAAACAGAGAGGCAGAATGAAAAGGAAACATAGCTGAACAAATGTTTGTTTAAAGAAACAAACACTTTTTAGGGGGAAGTTGCTGCCAAAGCATGGCCCCAAACCAGTGTATCTTCTTCCTGGGAAAATAAAAATAGCAGCTAGTGCTTTAAGGTTTGCAAAGTGCCTTACAAATATTATTCCACTTACTCCTCACAACAACCCTAGGAGGTAAGTGATTTTATTTTCCCCATTTTATAGGTGAGGAAACTGAGGCAGACCAGTTATAAATGACTTGCCTAAAATCACAAGGCTTATGGACTTAACTAAAATAGAATTAACCCAGGTCCAGCATCCTATCTTGCCACTGCCTATCTGCTTTTAAGAAATAGATGAATTGGAATCTAGACATCTCAGGAATCTCCTTTTGACTTTACATGACTTTTTGGGAGAGAAGAAGTCTAATTCCTCTTTGCAGGAGAAAAGCTGACCTGACGGAGCTGGGTGGGGTTATTAATTGCTCTTACCATACCTGACTTGTTCTTCTAATTCAATTGCAGAATTCTGCAACAGATTTCAGAAGTGTCCAGCAACATTGCCTTTTGCATTACCTTCCTTTTCTTCTCTCCCCTAATACCTATAATTGATCCCCTGGATTCACCCACTTTCCCAAAAATCTTATCATAAAGAAATGAAATCCAAAAATAGAAGTTGTCTGTGCTTTTGTTTAAATCACGAAATTCACAAACACCATTCAGCTCTTCTCCCTCTCTTCTTTTTTCCTCAAGATCCCCTTTTTCCTTCATCCACAAATTCAGCAGATAAGGGAAATGTGTATTGTAGCTACAGCCTTATACCTGAAAACTCTTAGCCGGGTGGTGGGTTTAGCTAAGGAAGGGGAAACCCCACTGACAGAGGCGCTTCATCGTCTTGGGAAGCATGTTCACTTCTAAAAACAAGAAAATGGATAAGAAAGATCCTCTTCCTCCACTGGTCATTTCAGAAGTAATGATAGCAGTAATATTAGCAATCAGCTAATGAGAGCAAACCACATATGTACACCTTATGTATGTACTTACATACATATATTGTGAGAGGTTTGAGCTTTTTTGCTTGCAACTGTTTAAAAAAATTTTATTTTGTCCTTCCACCGGTATTTTCCAACACTTCTCACGCTTTTTCTGGAGTTTTCACAGAGCAGAATCGTTTAGGAGAAGCAGTGAGAGCATTAAATATACAAACCCTCCCCTTCCCGCCCCTTCCCACTGTATTTTTTCTTCTCCGCCCTAGCTAAGAGCCCAGAAGTTCCAGTCTCAGGACTCCAACCCGTGAACAGGGCAGGGGTCCCGGGCGGGCTGTGGGGCTTGGAGATCCGGGCTTTGTGTTTCTGCAGGGTCAAGTGCACTCGCCAAGGGCCAGCCACAGCCGCCCAGCCCCCTCGCCCTCATCCTAGTGCCAGTCCAGCCCTGCACCCCTAACCTGTTGGCTTGGGTCGGCGTTGGAGCCGCCTCTGCACCCTCTCCCCCTCCTTAACTTTCTAAATAGCTTCAGGGAAGAGGCGGGGTGGGAGGTGCGGTTAAAAGTCTGGAAACAGGTGTCTAAAACTTAAAAAGCTCAGAGGCGCCTCTCCACTTCTCAGGTCGGTGAGTCAGAGGCACACACGCCACAAGGGCCACACCGCCGGCGGAGCAAGAGAACGAGTCGGCTAAGGGAGGTGGCAGTGGCCGGTGTCGTCCCGAGCCGCCGACACCTGACCAGTAGAGTTGGGGGCTGAGCCCGCCGCTGGCCCCCCAGCTCAGCCTCGTACTCCCGGGCCACACTCCGAACCGCCTTTCCATTGCCCGCTGCCGGGCGCTGCTGACACAGGTAAGCCTCGCTCCTCTCTCGTGCGCTTCGGGAGAACCGGTAGCACCGGATTGCCCGGAGGGGCGGTGGGTGACTCGGGGATCAATTCTCAAAGGAATCCGGCTTGCCACGAGGGGCTGGAAGGGTCTGGAAGGGGAGGGAGAGGAAAGAAGAGACGGATTGTGGTTGGAGTTAGACTTCGGGTTGCCTTTGAGGGATCCTGGGGCCGTGGCAGCCTCTGGGGGGCCAGATCTAGTGCCAGTAAGTTTCTTCGACCTACTTCCGACGTGCGTCTTTCCTCCGAGCTCTCCATTATGGGGGTGCAGGCTCAATCCAGAGCCCTCACAAGTCACAGGACTAGGAAAGTTGAATGGGGACACCTGAGTGGGGGAAGGGGACACACGGGAGGAGAGGAGACACTGAACGTTCAGGGTCAAGTACAATAGAAAACGTGTGGATGGGACAATTGCTTCCCATTGGGGTCATTTAATTATTTGGTTTACCTGACGCTGGACTGGGGATGAAAAATGACTTTTTAAAAAATAAATTAAGATGACAATGACCACACAAGAGAAACTTCACTGTTTCTTCTTCACAGCCGCCTTCGTAAAGCGGTAATAATTTTCTGCAAATTGGTGGAGAAAGGTCAGAATTAAAGGAGAGAATCTGCCCCACACATGGCTCTCTCTATAGGACAGTCTCAGGCCAAAGACTACTTTTAAAAACAATAGCCTTCTCCCCCTCCTCCTCCCCCCACCCCCGCAAAAAAGACAAATAATTTTCCAAACAAATGTAGTGTTCGTTCACCTTTGGTGTTCTCTAACCGGAAGATGCTGCGAATAATATTTACAGTAGGTTTGGAGGTAGTTTGCACCGTGAGAGAAAATGTTTTCTTTAGAACGGTTGCCTCATTCAGTAATGCACCTTAGCTGACGAGAAGTGGGGAGATAACTAGACACTGAATATTCAGACTTGCTGAGAAATGGACACATCATTTGTTTCATATCTTCTGAACCTCGCTGGTGTATCGGGTCTTTGCAATCTGGCAATAGCCTTATCCCTAAATTATGTGCTCCATAGCTTCCAAATTACAGGCTGAGGGGGTGGAGAGACGAGTTGAGGGAGTTGATCTAGATCCAGGGCTAGACGTTCAATGTGGGTGTCAGATGCTGACCCTGGGTTGGCCAGTTATCTTCTCCTTGGATTACTGGCAGAAAGAGAAGGGGTGCAGAATTCAACCTTGCCTTTTCTGGTACTGAATAATCTTCCTTTGATTCACCCAATGCCACCTCAGGTCGCCAGGATGCCTCAACTCGCCCTCTGGCAGTAGCACTCCATAATTGCAGGGTGGTTCAGGGTGAGAGTATAGTGTATGGATTCCACTGTCCCAGTCATGAGAATGTCTCCGGTTTTGATAAAAATTTTGGGAACGGTTGTAATAGTGCTTATCTCAAATCATCTTAACCTTTTACACTATGAGCATCTTGAAGACCAGGCTTTAAGTCTGCTATTTTGTGTATGGGAATTGTTTTATTTTTTAAAATCAATAAAAGGATAATTTGTTCTTCAAATCACAGTCAATTGATCTCTAGGTCCTAGAATAGAAGAGCATTCAAAGACTTAGAGTTGGAAAGGTCCCAATCCAACTCCCCAACCTCAGTTTATAAAAGGAAAGGGAAAAGAATAAGTATTTATATAACACCCGCTCTGTGCGAGGCACTGTGCTCAGTGGCCCTTCAAGATAGGTACTATTATTTATCCCCATTTTACATTTGAGGAAACTGAGGCAATTGGAAGTTAAATGACTTGCCCAGGATCATAAAGCAACTAAGTTTATGAGGCCAGCTTTAGAACTCAGGTCTTCCTGATTGCAGCCTCTGTGCTCTATCCACTGTGCTGTCAGTAGCCTCAGTGGGGAAATACCATGACTCTAAGAGTGTCAAAATGACTAGTAGAGAGTGACAGGGCTAGGATTAGAACCCAGGTCCTTCACTCCAATCTAATAATAGAAAGCATTTATAAGCACTTTGTTGTTTGCAAAGGAATTTACATGTTTTCTCATTTGATCTAGCTTACTTCCTACTCTGCCATTCTGACCCAATTCTTTGCTAGGGAAGAGGATCAAAAGCTTAAACCTTTTATAATATATCCTTCCAAAAATTCCTTTCTTGAAATAGAATTTTATGTTCTTTTATAAAAATTGGAATCAGGGACTTTGGCCGTGGAAGACACTAGAAAGTTTAGAGTTTCATAATATGATTCCTTATTGTTAATCCATCTCTACTGCTGTTTGCTTCAAGTTTATCTACTTATACATCCCCAATAACATAATAAGAGTGGAAATAAGAGTAGAAACTCAAAAAAAGATACCTAGTTCATTTGCGACTTCCAGGAAAGTCACCCTATATAATTAAGTCTATACTTAAGTAATCCTTTGCTTTCTTCCAGTTTCCCATTTTCAAGCTGTATTGTTCTAGATGTTTCAGTACTCAAGTCTACACTATATAGTTTTTGCCATATTGAAGACCTCTAGATCTTTTCTGGTTTAGTGACCAAAAGAGTATTTGATGATGTCCATCAGGATGCTATCAACTGAGACACTGGATATCAGTCAATAGATGCCTTAGTTGCCTGCACCTATGCCACTGTAATGAAAAGAGATTTGGTTGAGTGCATGCTTTAGGTAATAAAGCAGGACAAAACTTGCTCAAAAGCAGAAGAGCATAAACTTTTGCGTACGAGAAGGATGTCACATTCATTATGATGGATGGAAAATAGGTTACTCATCAGGATAATATGGCAGGCGGTCCTTTTTTAAAAAGGGGATTATGACAGAAGGTGTGCAACTACATGTAAATGAAGACTGTTCATATCCTGTGACATGAGAATTGGAGAGATGAACCAGTGGCTATTGGTACTGCCCAAATTGTGAATTTCCCCATTTTTCCCCATCAGTTTATAACCAAAATAAGATGTGATTATTAGTGAACCAAGATAATAGTGTTAGGTCAGAATTATGTGATTATTAGATCATATTCTCTGCTGTTTTTTTCATAATTTATCACTTTGTGAAATACCTCCAAAATTAAAGCCAGTGCCCAAACTACTTTATAAGACTATTTTCTAGGCCTTGTAAACAAATATTCCCCTTAGAAAGTGGGTCCTAAATTGTGATGGAGCTCATCAATTTACTTACTGAGTGACTGACTATTGGATATAAGAGAACTGGGGACCTGTTTGTTTTGCATTTAATAAGGGGAAAGAGTTCCCTTTTGAGAAATTTTGCCTGAGGACCTTGTATATAAACCTACATCATTACTACCAACTACGGTTACATGTCAAATTCTGAAGTAATAACAGAATTGTTTTCTGGATGATGTGTCCATCAGGGTTACTTGACTCACTATTAGTCAAGATGGCCTCATTCAAGTTGTTTTTGGATCGTATGACTAAGCTTTCTCCAGCCTCTGTGCCTTTAAGACAAACATGGCCCAGGATGGAATGTATGTCAATGGTGCAAACCAAACCTGAGCTCTTTGCATTTTATGTTTGCAAAATGGAGAGATGGCTGAGTTCAGTCATACTGGCTATGAAATGTCAGAAAATATTTCCTATATCTTCCCTTAAGGAAATGTTTCTCAAACTGTGCTGCAAGAAACTCTGAGACACCCCGCATTTTTAAGTGAATGTTATTAGTAAGTATTAAATATAATTATTTTAGAGGATTTCACTACTCTGGTTCTGCTAATGTATTGTTTAAACTGAAGAGTTCTACCTTGCAGAAAAGCTAGGGAACCACTGCCTTAGATGATTCTGCAATGTCTGACCGTATAGGTGTACTAAAACTGAAGTTTTAAAGTGTTTCACTCTCATCATCCTATTATTAAATTGCCAAAGAGTGAATTCTTCAGATGAGCTAACCACTTGTAATTAGCCCATCCTTCATAGAACACATTAAAACTTGTCCAACATAGCGTGGGTACTATACATTTAATCCTTATGACAAACAAAATCGCTGATTTTGCTTTTACCCCTTTTTGTTTTTACTGCTGAGATCACTTAAGTGTTGGTATTTGCTTGGGGGGGAGATGTAAGATAGTTTGCTCAGCTGACTCCCAGAGCTCTCATTAGTCTGCATTAGACCTTAGGTCCTATTTTCCTCTCTCTCTCTACTGTTCTGGGCTTGATTATATTCCTTTTTGTCTTTTAGTGCAAAGCCTGAAAAAGAGAAAATGGATTGGGGCACGCTTCAGACTATTTTGGGGGGTGTCAATAAACACTCCACCAGCATTGGCAAAATCTGGCTTACGGTCCTCTTCATTTTCCGCATTATGATCCTGGTCGTGGCTGCTAAGGAAGTGTGGGGAGATGAGCAAGCTGATTTTATCTGCAACACTCTCCAGCCAGGATGTAAAAATGTGTGTTATGACCACTTTTTCCCCATCTCTCACATCCGACTTTGGGCTCTGCAGCTGATCTTTGTGTCCACTCCAGCCCTCTTAGTGGCCATGCACATCGCTTACCGAAGGCATGAAAAGAAGAGAAAGTTCATCAAGGGAGAGATAAAGTCTGAGTACAAAGACATAGAAGAAATCAAAAAGCAAAAGGTCCGCATTGAAGGAGCCCTGTGGTGGACCTATACAAGTAGCATATTCTTCAGAGTCATTTTTGAAGCGGTCTTCATGTATGTGTTCTATTTTATGTATAATGGATTCTCCATGACTCGAATGGTGAAATGTAATGCGTGGCCCTGTCCCAATACTGTGGACTGCTTTGTTTCTCGACCCACTGAAAAGACAGTCTTCACTGTTTTCATGATTTCAGTGTCTGGGATTTGCATACTGCTAAATGTCATTGAATTGTGTTATCTACTGATAAGATATTGTTCTGGCAAGTCCAAGAAGCCAGTTTAAATAACTGCCCAACTGCCAGATAAAAGGTAGATGAGTCAAAATGGATTGTGGCAACTTTTGCTAAC
>CM053771.1:152388604-152492046 GCA_028658325.1 Potorous gilbertii | reverse complement strand
CTCTTGATAACTGTGCCAGTTATCTCCAGTTGGAGGTTTACTCTTAAGGCCTCATAGAAAGGTCCAGTTCTACTCATTTTTAGTTTTTTGTTCTTTAAAACAAAAGTTAGCTGCAGTGACACCCTTTACTGGGAGCGTTCGTTCCAAGGTGCTTTTCTTTCTACAAAGTGGAAATGTGCTTTTGTGTGGCTGCAACGGTTTGACAAAATGCCCTGATTACTCTGTACCATTGCAGTTCCTCCTATTTCAAATCCTCAGCTTTGTGAAATGTAAATGACATGTATTTAGCTACTATCTTTTAATTGTCTTCATTTAAAATATGGACTCTTGGTCACGGATAATTTGCAATGAAACAGAGGGGACCTCCAAAATATTGGTGATATAGGTAGTAGCAGCATGTCAGCACCTCTCAAAGACTTATCTTGATAGAAATACCCACAGAGCAGTGCTTACTCTTGACTCATGCTAGTGAGTTTCTCCATACCCAAAACAAGAATGAAAGAAGAGATGAGTTTCAAACTTTGAGTGTTGGTGCACATCTGGCATCAGATGGTGATCAGTTGTGTTCTCTCATAGCACATCCTATGACATTTGTCTTCATTATAACGTAAGTATAATGATGGCATTAAAATGTTAATTATTTCATCATAATATGTTCTGAATACTGTAAGTTCTTTGAGGACAAAGACTGTAGTCATTTTTCCTCTGTGTCCCTAGTGTCTTGAATATATGAGTTGGGGCTTAGATCTATCTTGATTATTAAACACATGAAGTTCAGTTATTTTCAACAGTTTGTTTCCTTTAAAAGTTCATAGGAAACAGAAAACATTAGAGCATGAGTGTTAAAAATGTGATGAACAAAAGACAAAACTAAGAATTAGATAAATACTCTGGGGTATACAATATGGTTAACAGTTCCCTTAGGACAAGTTAAATCCCAATTCCACTTTATTGCTTGATATGGTTCTCAAACAGAGGTACCTGATTCATCGCAAGGAAAGATAGTTTCCTATCCCAGCATTGGTAAACCTTTTGTAATAAAGATTTTTTTACTTGTAAGTTCATAACTAAAATAATTGTGTAATATCTAAAATTTTCCTTAAAGTATTACAAAGCATAATAGTCATGCAAATAGCTATTTTCACTCGATCAAATTTTTAATAAAACAGCAACTCAATTTTATGTGTAGTCTATTTTGTATATAATTACATGTAATTTTATATTTCATGACAAAAATTTTAAAAATGGATAATTATAGCATATCTATACCATGCCAATACTCTTCTGTTTCAGCTATGTAAGAATCAAAATACAAGAAAGCCTGGCAAAAGGAGAATTAAATCCCCTATGCAAGGGTTTTTCATATACCCACTCATTTTTGCTCAGTGAGAAATGGGGACCTCTTGACAAGAGAGTTGGATATTAATTGTATAAGTTTAGGGTTTCTGGGTCATAATTGTCTTTGGAAAGTATAGTTGAAAGTCCACTGAACTAGGTTTTAAATTATCCTTTTGGCTGTTAGCTGAGTCATAGTAATCAAGAAATTAGAATGGGGAAAACTGACCAGACCAGAATAAAAAACATATACAGTGTGCTTTCTATGGCATTTTCTTTCTGTATTTATTTGTAACCAAAGCTGGTTTTGTAAAATTGTTTTTTGTTCTTTGGTGTACATTTCCATGGGAAATAAACCAGATGGACCAGCCCTTTGTACCTGTGTGTGAGGCAGCTTGCTTGACCTGTTATAGACGCTACCAAAATTGAGATTACTCTTAGTTATATGTCCTCCTCTCAAAGGCAATAATAACAAAGATGATTATGGTGGTGATTTATTATGCTGACCTTGCCCTTTCAGAATGAAGGGCCTTAAATCCTGAAACTTCAAAGCAATTTATGCAATTTACACACAGAAAATTACTAGCATCCCAATTATGGGGGAAGGTGCAAGAGGAAAAATTATAATGCTAAGAATTTATGAACTAGTTTTAGACAAGAAAATAAAACCAAGAGATGTGAATAAAAATCTTTTTTATGATCCTGTATCTCCCGTAATGCTCAGTAGTACCTTGTACATAGTAGATATTCAATAAATATTTGTTTACTGACACAACCTGTTTGAGTTATGCTAAGTCAATTACGTGTGCCTGAATTTGGGGAACACAATGCAATTCAGGGGACACTTCCTACTGCAGGATAGTGAGACAAGGCCTAGCCTGGTGCCTTGCACAGAGTAAGCACTTCGTGAATGTATAATCATTAGTTCATATCCTCTAGGGCTAGAAGGAACCACAAATGTTGCCTAATCCAACTCTCACTTTTTGCACATCAGTCAACATTTTTAAGAACATCCTATGTGTCAGATACTATACTAAGCACTAGATACAAATATGGAAAAAAATAAAGACCAGGGGGAAAAGAAAGAAAGGGGATGGGAGTGGCAAGAAAAAGATACCCAGGAGAGCGTGATGGAGTCCAGTCCAAAGACATACAAGTATGTGGAAAATGAAGAGATCCATGTTCCCTTCTCAGAGGGTTGGCTGAATCCATTCAATGATATAGGAAGGACAGGGACTTGATTAAGTGGTTTAAAGAGTCAATTTTAAATTTTAAATTTAACAGTTTGAACAGTTAAAAAGTCAGAAATTATAGAGAGAATGGCAGGGAGAGAGAGACAGAGATGGAGAGAGAGACAGAGACAGAGAGAGAGACAGAGAGAGAAGAATTATGGAGCAGCAAGAACACAGGTCTCAGTTGAGAGGTCTGGTTTTGACCCACACTCTAAGCTATCTCCACAATTTTGCTCATAGTTCTCACGGTCCAGTAACTTTCCAAACCAAAATGCCCTTCCCTGGCCGCCATTCCCCAGGGACTGACTGCTTTTGCATTTGTGTCCCTATCAGTTGGCACACATAATAAGCACTTCGTAAATGCCTTTTCATTCATTCATTCCTTCATGTGACCATGGGTGAGTCACTTTGGTCTCTCCAGCCTCAGTTTGCTTTTATATGAAATGGAGATAACACTTATTGGATCTGCCTTACAAGGTTATTGTTGTTCTTCATTCATTTCAGTCATATCTGATTTTTCGTGACCCCATCTGGGGTTTCTGTGGCAAAGATCCTGGAGTGGTTTGCCATTTCCTACTCCATCTCATTTTACAGACGAGGAAACTGAGACAAACAAGGTTATATGACTTGCCCAGGGTCACTCAGCTAGGAAGTGTCTGATGTTGGATTAGATCTCAGGAAGAGGCTTGCTGACTTCAAGCCAGATGCTCTATTTACTGTACCGCCAAGCTGCCCTGCAACCTACTACAAAGCTGCAGTCAGGATCAGATGGGACAACACATATAAAGCACCCCACAAAGCTTTTAAAAGTGCTATGTCAATATCAACTATAATATTGTTATCAGAGCTTGCCAAGATCCTGGGACTTACAACTCTTAACAATGCTTCCAAGAGCACGATGATTACAAAAGCAGACCAATTTTAAATCTGCCACTAAAGATAGAGATCTAAACTAGTGACTACACTTTTCATCATCATCATCATTATTAATAAACTTTTCACAGACAGAAGCAGTTATGTGGTACATAGGATAGAATGCTAGACTGGGAACCTGAGTTTGAATTAGGCTACAGATACTACTGACATCATCCTGGGCAAGTCATTTAATCTGTCTGCCTCAGTTTCTTCAGCTGTAAAAGGAAGTAAATGAACATTCATTAAGTACCTACTGTGTGCTTAATGCTTTACAAACATTATCTCATTTGATCCTTACCACAACCCTGGGAGGTAGGTGCTATTAGGCTCAAATAAGATAATATGCAAATTGCTTTCCAAATCTTAAAGGAATATACAACTGCTGTTTATTATTAATTACTGTCATTATTAGCTCCCCTCCCCAAATGATGATCATAGTTTATAGTAACTGTTCACACCCTTGCTACTCAAATTCTGCCCAAGATAGATCTTACACATATCTCACTGTCAACGTTTTACCCAAACATCTAGTTAAGTTAAACCTTTAAAGAAAATCTGTTATTTCTCTTGGACAAGGGACTGGATGATTCCATTCTTATACAAATCTTATACAACTGCAAAAGAAAAAGGCAACAAAAGCTTAAGAGTTAAAGTCAGAGAAGCCAAAGCAGGAAATGAGATTCAAGTTCTTAACCAACATATAAGGAAATAGGGGAAAAAAAATCTCTTTAAATGGACCTGAAGAAAGGAATATGCCATCCTTTCATTAGGCAATGAACTAATAGTAGGTGACATGCATATGTACAAAAAGTCTTTTACTGCTTTTAATCTCTCTCTTTTTTTAAGTTAATTCTGAACTGGAAACAGACACTTGAAGTATTAACTGAGACAGCTAGAAGGGAGCAAGAGTAAAGGAAGGTTTGATGAAAGACTATTGATTTTTTTTTTGAGACCCGTATTATTTCTTTAAGGTTGGAAGCCCAGTGGTCACTTCTGGTCAGACTGTTGCTGATGGGTACAGAAGTTCTGACCCTCTTTGTTTCTGACTTGAGGAAGGGGGTCCTACCCTCCCAACTTTCAGGGGCTGCCACACAATGCAGACGTTCCATTAGCTTTAACCCTGTTTAACCATTAGCTCAGCACTCCTAAACTCAAGAGGACCACCAGCCTCAGTCTCCTTAGGAGATTTATACCACCACAGTCAGAAGTGAAAGATCTATTGAAACGAACAATATCTATTTAGTGAGACACAGTGCGGAATATTGGATAGAGAGCTGACCGTGAGTCAGAAAGATCAGTCCTAGCCCTGTGATATCTACATGTCACTTAACCTCTCAATGCCCCAATAAAATCTAAGACTACAAAGTAGGGAGTAGATGCTAATCTTCTCACAGGGAGTTCCTTACATGGATGAAATTACAGGTTTCATAAAAGAAAAATATATATTCAAGCCTATAAGTCCCAAATAGTGGTACTCTCAGTGAATTAATAATGCCTTGTCCAAATTAATTACAGAACTGGAATCTGGTTTTTGAAAACTTTTGAGTATCTGGGAGTTGCCTGAAAATGATAAGAAAGTCAATGTAGCAAATTGTGTGTGTGTGTGTGTGTTTGTGTGTGTGTGCCAGTACATCTAGGCATTTACTACTCGTGTCATATGGTACAGTGGAAAGAGTCCTGAGCAAGAAATCACACAGCCTGCTATATATTGCCTGTGTGACCTTGCACTAAGTCCTTTAAGTTCTCTGGGCCCTAACCTATTTCTCTGTAAAAAGAAATAGTTGGACTAGATGACCTCTAAATTCCCTTCCAGTTGTAAAACTATAATTCCATGAAAAATATAATGCATGGAGGGGCAGGCTATAGATAACATTCTTATAGCACTTTTAAGGTCTACAAAGTACTTTACAAACTTTATCTTTCCTATGAGGTAGATGCTCTTATAACCCCCATTTTACAGATGATCGAACACTGAGGATGAGAAAGGTTAAGTGACTTGTCTAAAGTCACACAGCTAAACATGTCTGAGGCAAGATTTTAACTCAGTCCTTATTGACTCCAAATCTAGCGCTCTTTCCACAGTGTCACCTAGCTGATTAGAGAAGGAAATTTTCACAAAATTCAATTTGTAATTTGTACTAGATATAAAATGGCATGGTTTCATAAATGACAAATTTTAACAGAGTGATCTTTTTCAGACCTGGTATATTTAGATGAGAGGGTTGAGATGAAAGCACTTTTCAGGGAAGATGTAGAAGGAATTCATGAATTGTATGAAAGGCTGAGCCAAAAGACTTATACAATTCTATGGAACTAGTAAGCTTAGTTTATCATGACTTAGTGAGCTTTCTTTCTGATTCTGCCTCCATAATTTTCATGCAATGCAACCCATGAAATGTTCCATCAATAAACAGGAGAAATATATTCCCAAATATATTGGGTGGGTATACAACTAATTGCCTAAAGATGACCAGAATGGTTATCAATGAGCCATTTGTTAACCTGAGAGGACATAAGTGATGTTCCTTAGTGAGTTCGTACCTTGGTGTTCTTCAAAATTGTCTTTAATTAATGTAATGATAAAGGGGAAAGCAAATTCTTTTATTTGGCATTTAACACTAACCTAAGGAGGTGATTGATGCCTAGAACATTAAAGACAGGGCCCAAATTCAAAAAAAGTTTGGTAAGTGGATGATACAGACAAGGAAAAAAACTAAATTAATTTTAATAAAAGAATAAGGAAAACATTAACAGGAAAAGGATGACTAGGTACACATGTAGTAGAAAAAAAATCTATTTGATTTGAATTCTATCATCCTAAATCACTCCTACAGTTCTATTATCTGAATATTAGATAAACATGCTTTCCATGTCTTCATCCAAATCATGGATAAAGTACAAGAGGTCAGGACCAAGTCCAAAGCCTGGTGGTGTTCCATTGCTTTGTCCCTTCAAAGTGACATACACATCCACCTCAATGTACTGTCATAAATCAATCATTCAAATAATCAAACCACTTTGTTAAGTCAAACTACTCTGCCAATGCATTTTCCTGAAGTAAAATTCTTTTTAATTCATTTAATAAATGCATACTATGTCAACAAACTGTATGGCAACATAAGCAAAGTAAAGATGAATAAAATAGAGTCCATATCCTTGCGAACTCCAGCAATCTATTAGGGAAAGTAAAACATTTACGAATAAAGAACTTCATTACCATGTAAGACAGCCCTTGGAGTATGGGGAGGGTTTCCATTGGCAGACATGAAGGAAAAGGGATTAGTTTGGCTTTCTTGAGTTCTTCAAGAAGTACTGATTAGGGAATTAAATGACTTATCAGGGTCTTTTCTTATATGATGATCTTATGACTATAATGGAACCCAAATCCTGGTTCTTTTTCCTGGAAAGAGCAAAGGTTCTGCATGCCTGCCATCTACTGTCTAGTGGGGAGAACTACAAGGTGCCATAATTCTAGTCTGCTCACAATTTGCGTCAGCAAGAAAATTCTTGGGAATCTGTTAATCCTGGACAGTTACCATATTTGCCATCTAAATAAGGTCATGAACTATACACATCAAAAAATGACTTTTCTGACACACAGGGTCCCAAGGTTTTTTATGGATTTTTTTTGAAAAAGTTTTATTCTCATCATTATAATACTTCCCTTTTAAATTTTTCTATTTTTTTCCCCAATTGATAAATGGTCAAAAGATATGAAGAGGCAGTTTTCAGAGGAAAAAATTAAAGATATCTTTAGTCATATGAAAAAATGCTCTAAATCACTAGTGATTAGAGAGATGCAAATCAAAACAATCCTGAAGTACCACATCATACCTATCAGATTAGCTAACATGACAGAACAGGAAGATGGTAAATGTTGGAGAAGATGTGGGAGAGTTGGAACACTAATTCATTGTTGGTGGAGCTGAGAGCTGATCCAATCATTCTGGAGAGCAATTTGGAACTAAGCCCAAAGGACTAAAAAAAATGTGCATGCCCTTTGACCCAGCAATATCACTTCTACGACTGTATCCTCAAGAGATCATAAAAATGGGAAAGGGTCCCCTATGTACAAAAATATTTATAGTAGCACTCTTTGTGGTGGCCAAAAACTGGAAATCTAGGGGATACCCATCAATTGGGGAATGACTAAATAAATCATGATATATGAATGTAAAGGAATACTATTTCTCTATAAGAAATGATGAACCAGAAGACTTCAGAGAGGCCTGGAAAAACTTAGATGATCTGATGCTGAGCAAAAGGAGCAGAACCAGGAGAACTTTGTACACAGCAACAACCACAGTGAGAATTTTTTCTGGTAGACTTAGAACTTCATTGCAATGCAAGGACTTAAAAAATTCTCAATAATCTTTTAAGGCAAAATGCCTTCCTCATCCAGATAAAGAACTATAGAATTCAATCACAAATTGCAGCAGATCATTTTCTTTTGTATTATGTTTGGTTTTGTTATATGATTTCTCCCATTCATTTTAATTCTTCTATACAACATGATTATGGTGAAAATGTATTTAATAAGCATGTATGTGTAGAACCTATATAAAACTGTATGCTGTCTCAGGGAGGGAGAGGGAAGAGGAGAGGAAGGAGGGGGAGGGAGGGAAAGAAAACAATCTAGATTGGTAGTAATTGTGAAACACTGAAAATAAATTTAAAAAATTTTTTTAAATTTTATTTTTAATTTATGGAATAAAACAAGAATTTATATAACATAATACATTAAAAAAATGATTGCACATGAAACTGCAAATCTACTATTCACAACTTGCTATTCCTTTCAAATATACAACCAAATTATCATGTAAATTTTTTCTTCCCTCCCCAATTATAATATTTTCATTCAAGTAAGAAACAAAAATGTATGAGTCCACCAAAATTTCTCTCTTTTTTACTTCCAAAACATTCAAAGTAATAAAATAAATAATACCAGCTTTTCTGTCCCAAAAAATAAACTGTAACTACAGGCAAGTATATAATCTAATATTTAAGTTTCTATTGTTTGTCTGTACTTAGTTTTGAAATCCCACAGTTTAGAATGACTAAGTTCCTAGGTGATTCATTGGAGAGAAAGCTGGACCTGGATTTAGGAATACCTGAGTTCAAATATGGCCTCAGATACATACTACCAGAGGGGAGCTGGCAACTCATGTAACCTGACTATATCAGTTTCCTTAACTGTAAAAAAAGGGATAATAGTTGCACCTACCTCTCAGGACTGTTGTGAGAATTAAATCAGATGATATTTGCGAAGCACTTGGCACAGTGCCTGGAACAGAATTTAATAAAGATTTAATCAATTCTCCTCCTCTACTAAATTCAATGAAGAGATATGAAACATATTATATTTGTACTGAACATAGCTACAACAAAATGGAAAGTGAAAAAGCAATTCCTTATTAAGTTTTCAAAATTGCCATGTTATGTCAATATGGCAGTTCAATGTGAACTTAATACTTCTCTTTACATTTTAACAATTAGAACCATTGCTATACTGGGGAGGGGGAGCTGATGGCCCTTTCCCACTAAGGGGTGCCTCTGATCTGAACCCACAAATTCAGTCTAGACAAGGTGTAGTCTTAGGGGAATCTGATCGTCTGAAAAACTCTGACTTCTCTCAAACTCTTTGGTTGGTTATACCCCATCCTGGTTGCCTTGGGGAAAAATTACTTAAAGCTTAGATTTGGCTTATGTTTAAAGTCTCCCCAAAGGGCAAAGTAGAATGGTGCTCAATGTACAAAATAAAGCAGGTTTGGACCAGATATTTATTTAATCTACACAAAAGAAATGTTAAATACAAAAAGCTCTCATAAACTTGAACTGAGGGAAACTTTTTTAAAAACCTCAAATAATAACTAGTGTTATTCCAGAAGACTGAGAACTGATTTCAGAATATGAAACAGTTTGGGGGACTGCTAAATAGTGATTGTTTTATTTTATCTCGGCTCTGTACTATACAGATAACGCCTTCCCATTCCATGACCTCTGGCAAACCAGGGAAGGTCCTTTCACTGTCTGTGGTATCATTTCCTACCAGTCTATTCTAGTTAAGCTCTCAAGACCCAGGATCTTTAAACTTCTCAATATCACAAGATTGCCTCCAACACTGGATATATCCATCTTGAGATCGTTATTCTGTCATCTACATTCAGAAATAGAAATATAAAATGGAAAGGGCAACCAAGAGCCCCAAAGCCCAGGCTCAGCTCATTCAGGTAGAGCACTTGCTTTAGTTGCCACCTAGGAGCAGTTGCCATGTGGCCAATATGGGGGAACGGACATCCTAACTCCTCCTTTCAGCCTTCACAGGATCAGTTTTTGCCACTTAGAGGGTCCATGGAAGAAGAAGGAGAAGGGTAGAGTCAGTCCTTTTTAAAAGTTTATTGAGTTGCTAGCTCTTTCTGTTCGGTGGCAAAGAAGCAGGTTGTTTCATCCTCTCCACAGCACCCAAGTCCTTCAGAACTGACACACAGTCAGAAGCAACTATTAGCTTCATAATCCCCAAAGCACCCACACTGAGCTGCCATAGGTGGTCATCCGGAGACAGCCAGAGCAGCTTTGAATATGCCCTTCTACAACATTCTTAGAAAAGGCATCTCACTCCAATAATAACCACTGATAATATCAAAGTTCTCTACTAATGGCTACTTCTTCTCCTTATAAAAAGCAGAGTTTATGTTGTAGATTTTTACAGCCATGAACACAAGTACCTCAAAGAATCAGATTTCACTTATTTACCCCACATCCCATTCCTACTTTAGACTGGGGACAGTCATACAAAGTTCAGACCCCAAACTATGTTTCTTCAGAAGGCAATTGACTGTAGTAAATATAACCCATTAATAAATAATGGTGTAATTTGTGGTGGACATCCAAAGACTTATCAAACATTGTTTGATTGTCCTATTATTTTATCCCTATGAGGCATGCATTAAAATCAAGTTATGCCCATATTGACCATCCAAAAATAGAAATAATAGGCTAAGTTTGAACAAACAGATTAACACCCATAAAAGATATATTAGGTTGTTGCTTTGTTGGGCCAATTGAGGAAGTAAATTTCAGGAAATTCTTGAGAATGCTCTTCCCAATTCAAACCCTGGTGTTTTAGGCAAGAGCACTAGGGTAATCTTTAATGATGTCAGTAAAGACTCATGGTATGGGGCAGCCTATGTAATCCATATCTGGTAAGATTTTATGAATAAAGATCACAATCTGGAAAACACAAAGAAGTCAAATTGGAAACCAGAGTACAACACACTTAGAGCACTTTTTTTCTAAAAAATCACGTTGTCCTAAATTTGTTGTTTCTCTAGATTAACTGAAGTTTCTGCAATAACTTGATTCCAAAGGAAAGTATCCATTAGAATTCATTATCATAATCTGGTCTAGGGATTTCACATTTTATTCTATATGACTATTTTGGGCTACACTATCATCTTAGGGGAAACCAGAAACAATCGGAGGATTAGAAGGATGTACCCCCTAGAATCTTTTCATTTACATAAATTACAAAATTTTCAAACCAGGAAAGAGAGATTCATTTACAAGGGTTCCTCTTTAAAAGCTTTGCAGCATTTGGGTTTAGAAGTAAGCATTCAGAGTAGCTGTGAGCTCTCCAACCCAGCACACTCCCCTCCCCTATACAAGCCTCCAGGTGCGGCACCGCCTCCTCTCTCTCTTAAGGGTTTAAACTTGCCACTTCAAAGTTGATCAGGGATGATGATTTTGCTGCTCTCCTTGTTGATGATGGCTCTGGAATATGCAAAGCTGACTTTGTAGGAGACAATGCCCCTTGGGCCGGCTTCCCCTCCATTATTGGGTGCAGACATCAGAGTGTGATGGTGCGTATGGACCAAAAAGACAGATAGATGGGGGATGAGGCCCAGAGCAAGAGAGGTATTCTGATCCTGAAGTACCTTAATGAACACAGCACTGTCACCAACTGGGATGACATGGAGAAGATTTGGCATCATACTTTCTACGGTGAGCTCTGTGTGGTCCCTGAAGAGCACCCTGTGCTGCTCACAGAAGCCCCCCCGAACCCCAAAATCAACAGAGAAAAGATGACTCAGATTATGTTTGAGACCTTCAACACCCTGGTCATGTATGTTGCCATCCAGACTGTGCTGTCCCTGTATGCCTCTGGTTGTACCAGTGATATTGTGATGGATTTCAGTGATGGTGTGACCCACACTGTGCCCATCTATGAAAGTTATGCCCTTCCCCATGCCATCCTCCATCTGGATCTGGCTGGCTATGCTCTGATGGACTACCTCATGAAGATCCTGACCGAGAGAGGGTACAAGTTTCACTACCACAGTTGAGAGGGAAATCATGTGTGTCATCAAGGAGAAGCTGTGTTACATCGCCCTAGACTTTGAGCAGGAGATGACCATTCCTGCATCTAGCTTCTCTCTGGAAAAGGGCTATGAGCTCCCTGATGGTCAAGTTATCACCAATGGCAACAAGAGGCTCTGGTGCCCAGAATCTCTTTCCACCTTCCAGCAGATGTGGATCAGCAAGCAGGAGTATGATGAATCTGGGCCCTCCATTGTCCACGCAGATGCTTCTAAATGGACTGTTTGTGGGGTTTTTTTGGTCAAAGGGGTGTGACATGATAATTGCCCAAAAAAAGAGATGACATTGGCATGGCTTTATTTGTTTTTGGTTTTTTGGGGGTTTGGCTTGGTTTTTTTGGCACTTGCTCAGGATTTAAAAACTGGAACAGTGAAGGTGATGAGTAGTCTAAGTATGTTGGAGGCAAACATCCCCAAAGCTCTACAGTGCGTCTTCAGGACTCTGATTGTACCTTTGTTTTTTTTTTAATAGTCATTCCAAATATTGTATAATGCATTGTTACAGAGTTATGAGCCTCCATGAAGGCTGTCCTCTGCTAGAGCAAAGGAGCTAAGTAACACATCCAGATGGGGAGAGGGGGAGAGGGGAAGGTACTAGTATTGCTTTACATGTAAATTAATATAATCTTTTTAAAAAAACTTTTTGTATCTTTCTCCTTAATACTTGTTCCTATTTTTCAATTTGTCAGCCATATTGAATGGCCCTTAAATTCTCTCCCTGCCCCCAACATAGATGTGAATGAAGACTTTACAATCCCCCTGCGAGTTTTGTGAGATTGGTGCCAGTACTTGAGGGAGGAGAGGAGCTTTACCTGTACACTGACTTAAGACCAGTTCAAATAAAAGATCAGTTCAGTTAAAGAAAAAAAAAGAAGTAAGCATTCAGATGCTATAGATAATTTTTATAAGAATCATTATGGAAAATATTTGCAGAACATAGCTTTAAATAAAAGTAAATTATTCCTTCCTGACTCGGTTTTTTTTTACATGAATGGATTCTAAAAAATATCCTCATCTATCTAGGATGAGTAAGATTTGATCCAGCTTTAAAGGGAAAAGGACTGAGTAGAGCTAATACAAAACCACTCAAAGTTCATTCTAGAGCTAAGATTCCATGAGTAGGCTACCGAGAGCATTGATTTGTCAAGAAAATATATAGATATCAGTCTAGGAAATATTGTAGGAAAGCACATTTGGCTATTGTTATAATACGAATGATATTAGAGGAAAAATCTTTTTGGCAAAATAACCTGGAATCAAACCGAATGATTCAATAAATTCTTCTAACAAAGTCCTGGGAAAACTGTCAACATCATTCCAAGACATAGTTATTTCTTGCCCTGCAGCTGCTAGTTCATTAAGGTTACATTGTAACTACTCTCTATGATATATGATATGACCTACTAGATAAACAACTATTTATGTATATATTGGCTCTCCTGTTAGAATGGAAGCGTCTTGAGGGCAGCAGCCATTTTCCATCTTTCTTTGTAATTCCCAGCACTTAGCACAGCTCCTAGCAATATTAGGTTCTTAATAACTGATCACTGACAGATTGATTTGATTCTGCCACAACATTCATTCATTCATTTATTCAGTCATTTGTAAGACAAATGTTTAATGAGTACCTACTTTGTTTAGGACACAATGTAGATATTGTAAGACATACAAGAGGAAAAGGGACCCATACAAAAATATCTATAGTAGCTTTTCTTGTAGTGGCAAAAAACTAGAAACTAAGAGGATAAACTTTTACTGGGGGATGGTCAAATTGTGACAAATGAATAATTTATACAATTATAGCATCATTGTAAAGAAAAATGAGTTGAAAAGACTGAAGAGCTCTAATGCAATGACCAACCACAATTCCAGAGGACCATTGATGAAATGTGCTACCCATCTCCTGACAGAGAAGACTGATTCAAGATGAAGAACTAGACATAGCCAATGTGGAAATTGGTTTTGCATGACTAGGTACAATTGTTACAAGAGTTTGGGTGTTTTTATAGGTCTAGTAATAGTATCACTTGGGTCAAAGGGCATGCACAGTCTAGTAACTTTGAGGGCATAGTTCCAAATTGCTTTTCAGAATGGCTAGACTAATTCATGGCTTCACCAACACTGTTCAAGGATAGTTTCAAGATGCTTCTTTTTAGTTAGCCTCCCTTATTTTAAAGGAATCATTTTGTTGGTTAAAAAAACAACAATTTTCGGTTTCTGTGGTAGTTTAAAGATTACAATCTACTTTGAATATACGACCAATGATATTTCTGTATATTTGTCACAAGCTTCAAAAGCTTTTAAACAACCTTGGAAGTATTTCCCAGATTCAATAACAAACCTACACTCCATCTGTCTTTGAGATCCAACATGCATCTACTCCGTGTTTTGTTAAAAATGGTCATTTTAATTAAAGTTCATCTGAGAAGGAACATAGCAATCAGACTTTGAATCAAAAGAACCTGTTGCTGCAGGTTGAATAGTATGAGTACATGAATTTTTAAGTACTCCTGCCAAGACAAACAGAACAAAAACGAGTTTGTACCAATCCAAATGGGATTAACTTCCTCTCTACTAGAACATGCCACACTGACAGAAGACAGGGAAACATAGGGAGGTTGCTGCATCCTGAAACTCTGTGAAAGGAGAGAAACAAGCCTGCCTTCTACTATCTAACACTGCCGCCCTAATATGAATCCTCATCCCCATTCTTTAGCTTAAGTGAGTCAGTGCCTGGAAGGCAAGCCATCAGGGAAATATGAGGGTGTTATAGGAAGTGATGATGATTCAACCTGAACTTTTTAATTTTTCTCTGAGTCAGTCCCAAGTCAAAGTCATAGCTCATCAATGCCAGCCAAGATTAGGCAATCAAAAAGAAGCTTCTGCCTCAACATAAGACACTTGGTAGCAAAGTATCTCTTAAGGATGGGACATAATAGTAAGGATATCTAGAATTTATATAACCCTAATGTTTATAAAGCATTTTATAAATGTTATCTGATGTTTTCCTCACAACAACCTGGGAGAGAGATACTACTATTAGCCTTTGTTTACAGTCAAGGAAACTGAGGCAAAACGGAGGTTAAATGACTTGCCCAGAATCACATTTCTAATTAGCGTCCAAAGCCACATTTGAACTCAGTCTTCCTGACTTGAACTCCAACGTTCTATTCACCGTGCCTCCTAACTGCTTAATGTATATATAGCAGGATGTACCTTCATGGAAATGGTATGGTTAGGGTACATTTAACTGGATATAAAAATGGGTCACAGGAGAGTAAATGGCAATCTAAGGGCCCAACGGTATTGCACATTCCTTAGACTGGAGACAATCAGGCACAGGCCAAGCCTAATGCCCTCAGGGAACAGTGTTGGTTCCCAGGTACCATACTGATTCTAGGGCCTCCTGAAGGCTCTATTGATAGTCATAGTGACATAACATGCTAATGACAGTGATAGTCAGGCTTGCTGGTTGGATTGGAGGGCTTCTGAGGATCCTTCCAGCTCTGAAATTCTATAATGGAAATGCTACTTACCCTGACTGGATCCACTCTCCCCACTCCCCACTCAAGCCCCTTCTGCCTCCTCAAAACAATTGGGAGATGGTAATTAAGAGAGAGAGAGAGAGACAGAGACAGAGACAGACAGAGGCAGAGAGGCAGAGAAAGAAAGAAGAACAAGAAAAAGGAAAAGAAATTAGACCTATGATTTACTCATACAGGGAAAGTTTTAATTTGACCATCCCTATTAGCTAGCATCCTAAATCTCGTCTTCCTTTTGTGGCCAAACTCCTTAAGAAGGTTGCCTATAATTGGTGCCTCCATTTCTTTTTACTTTCATTCTCTTTCAAACTTTCTGAATCTGTTCTCTTCATCATTCAAATGAACATATTTACTATGTTACTAATGATCTCTTAATTGTCAAATCTAATGGCCTTTTCTCAATCCTCATTTTTCTTGACCTCTCTATAGCCTTTGACACCATTAATCAACTTTTTCTCCTTAATATGCTTTCTCTCTAGGTTTCCATGACAATACTCTTTCATAGTTCTCCTCTTACTTATCTGACCTCTCCTCAGTCCTCTTTGCTGGACCTTTAGTTGGACTTTCTAACCATGGGTTTCTCATAGGATTCTGTCCTGGGAGCTCTCTCTCTCTCTCTCTGTCTCTATCTGCCTCCCTCTCTGTGTATATATATATATATATACATATATATATACATATATATATATTTGTGTGTGTATGTAACATGCGTATGTGTATATATATATATATGTGTGTGTGTGTGCACATATATTTTTTATATATATACATACATACTATTTCACATGGTGATCTCATTGACTCCCATGAATTCAATTATCATCCGCATGAAGATGATTCTCAGACCTAGTTGTCCAACTCTCACCTCTCTGCTGACCTCTAGACTCACATCTCTAATTGCCTACAGACATTTCAAACTGGATATCCCACAGACATCTCAAATTCAGCACAAAACCAAACACTATCTTTTCCCTCAATCCATCTCCTCTTCCCAATTTCCCTATTACTATTGAAGGTATTGACATCCTTCCAGTCACCCAGGTCACAACCTAGGTGTCACCCTCAACTTGTCACTCTCACTCAGCCTACATATCCAATAATTGGCCAGTTCCTGTTGATTTTACCTTTACAATCTCTCTCATATACATTTCCTCTCTTCCAACACAGCTACTACCACCATTATTCAACCTTTCATCATTTTACACCTGGACTATTTCAATACCCTTCTGGTTGATCACCTAGCTTCAAGAATCTTTCTACTCCATTCCATCCTCTCCTCTCAGTTCTTAGAGTGATCTTCCTGAAGTACATGTCACTTCCATGCACAATAAACTCCAATGACTCCCTATCACCTGTAACATAAAATATAAAAACCTCTTCACAATCTGGACCTTTTTAATCTTTGCAGTAAAAAACTCACTGACATTCTTGGTGTTTCTTGCACACAAACTCTGTCTTCTTAAATACTCAGTGCATTTTAACAAGTTGTTCCCCATTCCTTGAATGCTCTCCCTCCTGGTCTCTACCTCCTGATTTCCTTCAAGACAGCTCAGATCCCACCTTCTGCAAGAGACCTTTCTGGGTTCTCCCCCTTCCCCCTTCTATACTAGTGAGATTACTTCTAATTTATCCTGTATTTATCTTGTATGTATATAGTCTTTCTCATTCAAATGTGAATTTCTTGTGGGCAGGTTTGTACTTTTCTTTGTATCACCAGCACTAATCATAGGGCTGGGATATACTCAGTGTAGACACACAATAGATACACTCAGTAAAGATACACAGTCAGAATACATTCTACAAAGTGAATATTGGCACCTTCCCTGCAATTTGGAGTCTTTTAAACTTTGCCTAAATCACACAGAGAGATAGCATATGGCTGGTATAGGACTTGAACCCTGGTCTTCCTGACTGAGCACAGCTCTCTAGTAACTACACAACGCTGCCTTGTTTATGTTTTATAAACATATACATATGCTTATAATATAATATATATTACATATATATAATAAAGTACTTCTTGTTGTAGTGTCATATTATCACAAGAGGAGTTTCTAGATAAAAAATATGCCAAGAAATGTATCAGCCTGCTTCTTTGCTCCCTTTTTCTTCCTTCATGGAATATCCTTTTTACTTCCTCAGGCATACTGTATCTTCATGCACTCTCATCTCCTTCCATTAAAAGTTGATCTCAGGGGGAAGAAATGTCAGCCACGCCTTAGTGAGGATCGAAGTCAATATGCTGTTTCTCCCAGGGGTGTTTTCACTTTGGACCCCAATGTCTAATTTTGGTATGAACAGTTTTGTCACCTGTCAATGGAATGCCAGACATCATAAAATTCCAGGTTGGCAGACACAAATTGATCAATGTTTGAGCTGTAATAAAACCAGGTTTTCTCTGGGACTTTACTGATTTGATAAACCCTACTACTCATCTTCACAGTTTCCTTCTTTAAAGGGTCTTTCCCCTTTGAATACAAGTATATTTATGCCTCTTCTTGCTAAAACAAAATTTCCCCCTTGACCCTGCTACCTCTTCCAAGTATTATACTATCCTACTTCAGTTCATTGCCAGACTTCTAAAAACAGTAATCTATATTCATTGCCTATAATTCCTATTCCCATTACTCCTTGAAACTGCTTTCAAAATAACTAGTGGCCAATTAAATACCAAAAATTAAATGCCTTCTCTCAGTTCAAATCTTCCTTGACATCTTTACAATATCTGACACAGTTGGCCACCTCCTCTTCCTTTAATTTTTTTCACTATTTCTTAGTAGAGAAATTTAATGGATGCAAAGTAGTCATCCCATTAAGAAGAGTCCTCAAATCATACTAACCAGCGAGCCCCTGATTTTCTTGCCAAGAAATTAGACATGGCAGATAAGGGAAATGCCAGTTTAGAGTATAAGCTCATTGTGTAATGTTATAGAAGAGGAAAGTATGTGTATGTTCATACTTCATTGCCAAAGAAGACCATGCCATCAGAGAAATAATGACATGACTTGCCCTTGACATTGTTTGGAGGGAGGGAGGGCTGTGCAGGGCACCAGCCTCACTTCTCGTCCAGAGCCATTGGGATCCAGTGACCAGATATTCATCAAGATGACTGGAGATGACCCAGGATGAAGAAATTGGGGTTAAGGGACTTGCCCAAGGTCACACAGCTAGTGAGTGTCAAATGTCTGAGGTGAGATTTGAACTCAGGTCCTCCTGACTCCTGTACTGGTGCTCTATCCACTGCACCACCTAGCTGCCAGATTATAAGTAATGTCACCATAAAAAAACTGTGAATAGTGAAAAAATTTAATCTGCAGAAAGCTTGGTGTGAAATCCACCTAAGTCAAAATACCCCCAAAACACTTATACATGAAATTGAAAAGTAGACCTCAATAGATATTAACTATCATAGATTTACCATTGCTTTGATATTGATCCATGCTAATGACCTGTGATAGTAAAACCACTACATCTGTACTCTATTTAATCCAACAAATATTTCTGTATAAGGTACAATGTTAGGCATCAAACTTCCTCTTTCTTAATAATCTTTTCTTGGCTTTCCTGCATGCTATTGCTCTTTTCTGATTCTCTTTCTAAATATAATTATAAATCTACAGCTGTGTCAACATTTCCAAAATATGTACAAAACAAAATTCATCCCTTCTCTTGCAAAACCCGTTGTCCTAATTACCCTATGGAGCCATACTGACCCAGAATAGCAACTGTGGACAATAACTCTGAAAACAGCATCAGCCTCTCTCTCACACTAAGGCTGTTGCAATCATGCAATAAAAACAGGGAATACTAGAAGTGCTGGGTTGATGTCTAGCCTATCTTGCCTCAGTTCTAAAGCTGTTTGTACTGAATAGATATGGAACAAGTTAAGACTCTCATGGAGCAGAACAGTATAACTCTGAATGTCTGTTTTTCTTGGATGACTTTCCCTATGTGTCCATGTTTGTGTTCCCCTGTATCATATGTATCCTTGAGAAAGTCTTGTACAGGACTGTGCTACAAATCTTGGAATTAATATGACTCCCCAGTTCAAAAGTGACTTCCCATTATCTACTAAATAAATATAAACTTCTTAATCTGGGATTCAAGGCTTTCTACAATCCAATTTACCTTCCCAATCTTATATCACACTACTGCAACTTAAATACTACTAAAGTCCAAACAGGACCACTTAAACATTGTTGAATTGGATGATAAAATGTCAGTTTTTTAATATTCATTACAAAAGGTAACATGAAAAAAGAAAATCCATAGATAATCGAAACCCATAAAATAGTTGCTGCTAAGTAGATTACAAAATAGGCTGATTTGATTTTCATTCTTTCAGTCATGTGAAATTTTGACGTGATTGAGATCTTCAAAAGCAAAACGATGTTCACTAGGAGGCAATATGAGTTTCTTAAGAACTTACCATTACAAGCTAACAACATTCCTTCTTTTTCTAGAGTTTATAAGACTAATTGATGCAACAAATACACATTGATTTCACCAAGTTACTTTGACAATCTCTCATAATATCCATGTAGGAAATAATAATAAATGTAGTTGGGTGAATTTCTAGTCATTGAACATTCTTCAAAAATAATTAATGGATGATTGTCAAATTGGAAGGAAATTTCTTTTGGTATGCCAGAACATTCCATATTTGATCCCCCATCCTTTTTATTCAAGATATTGATGAAAAATTTTAAGATGAAGACATCTTTATTAAGATATATTACACAGATCTAAAATTTGGGGTGGGGTGGGTGAGGGAAAACTTAGCTAATACACTAAAAGAAAAAAATTTCAAAAATATGTTGACAGGCTAGAACAATGTCTAGAACCAATAATATAATAAAGGATAAATGTTAAGTCCTTTATTTAGGCATAGAAATATCAATTGCACAAGTATTAGGTGGAAGGGAGCTACTTGACTTAACAGTAGTTTATGTGGAAAAAAACTGGAAATTTTAGTTGACTTTATAACTAAATTTAATATGAGAAAATAGTGAAATTTGACTAATAAAAAAGTTAATGTAACTTTAGGCTGTATTAAATGAAATATGATCTATAAATTAAGGGAGTTAGTAACCACATTGTACTATGCATATGTCAGACCATATCTGTAATAAAATGGTTCTAATAAGGGCAACATTTTAAGAAAAAGAGAGACTATGAAGTGAAGGTAAGGAAGGAGTAGATTCCAGGCATGGGACAATATCACATTGAAGACTCAGATACTGGGGGGCAAAGTGTGCTGTGTCAGGAAACCAAGAGGATGCCAGTTTGTCTGGATCAAAAAAAATGCAAGAGGGAGAATGTCAAATGAGGCTGGAAAGAGAGTTGGAAGCCAAGTTGTATAGGGCTTTAAAAGTTAAGCCAAAGGGTTTGTATCTGATTTCTAGAAACACTAGAGCCATTGGAATTGAGGAGTCATTGTACAAGTCACATGGTTACATCCACATTTAAGGGACATATTTCAGGAGCTGTGATCAGGAGGGAGCAAAGTAGTGAAAGACTTGAGACAGGAGAGACCAACTAAGAGAATGTTGCAATAATCTAGACAAGATGTGAAAAGAGTTGGAACTAAGATGATACCTATATGAGTGGAATGAAGAGGTCAGATGGGAGAGATTTTGTAATCTGTAAGTTACAAGCAAGTTACCAATTCACATCAATAGGGAGAGTTTTCACTGTGGAAGTTCTTCACAATTCAAAAAAAGATTGCTTATCAAGTATAATGCTTCTAATGCTTTGTTGGATCTGTGTTCTCCTTGTTGTAGGTACAGTTTACAATCCACTTATGCGTTCTCACTCCATGTGACTTCTGTCCATGGCCTCCCCTAGACTCTACACAGAGGATCCAACCAATATTCTGGGGACTCTCCTCTAAATCTTCCATTAGATTATAAGTTTCTTGAAGGCAAGGACTGTGTTTTGCCTTTTTGGCATCCCTAGCACTTAACACAGTTCTCAGCACATAGTAGACACTTAGTAAATATTTATTGGTTGGTTGATGTATTGAGATTGCATGATTACCCCAGGAGCATGATTACCCACAAGCGATTAAACAGTCCTCCCTCACTTGCATTATTTGACCAGTTCACTTCCTTTTCTGGGCATACATCTCCCTGATGATACTCTTTACATGATTTCTTTTTTTAATTTAAAATGTTTTATTGATACTTTTAAAAAAGATTGCCGCCATTGGCCAATATCACACTCTCAGGGAAAGCAGCAGAAGTACTGCTAAGCAAATAAACTGAAACATTGTCTATATCTGACAGCATATGTCTTATTCTGCAACTCAGTCCACCACCTCTTTGCAAAGGGGAGAGAAGCATATTTCATCATCAGACCTCTGGAATCATGAATGTTCATCAAAGTGATCCAAGTTCTGATGGTTTTAGAATTGTTTTCTTTTACATTTTTATAGTTGCTCACCATGTGCCCTTCGAGTGACCCATAGCTTTCATTCATCGTGGATTGTGGTATTCCACGACTCACAGTCATACAAAATCCTACATTTCTGACATTTAGAAGACAGAAATTTTTCAGAGCTTTCTAATCTCTTGTCTTCAGGAATTCATCATATAGATGAAAACCATGATAACTATGATAAGTATAACAACACTAAGGGCAAATATTAACATAATACTTTAGTGTTTTTACATTGCTTTCCCTATGTTATCTCATTTGATTCTCACAAGAAGTAGGTGTTATTAATATTTCCACTTTACAGATAAAGAAACTGAGGCTGAGAGAGGTTAAATGGCTTGTCCTGAATCACACAGTGTCTGAAGTGAAATTTGAATTCAAGTTTTCTTGACTCTTAAGTCCCACCCTTTATCCACTAAAGTTAACAGTTTGTTCCTTTTTATTTTAGAGGAAGTTAATTTTTTCTTTACTTCTCCAAAGGAAAGCAGAAATTCTATCTAATGAATCAGTCATGTTCAGCTGTCTGTCACAATCCAGTAGCTGGATATCAAAATAAATTTGCACCTTGTTTTTCTTCCTGTTTACAACAGCCACACTCAGTGATGAAAGGATTTATACATAATTAGCAAGTTCCTCAGACAGATAAAGGGATTTAATAGTTACATTGTATCCAGAACAGGCCAGACAACATCGAGACACCTGCGTTCAGTTCCTACTGTCCCATTTTGGTGTCAGCAAAGAATGAAAAAATTATAACAAAATGCATATTTCTGTTGAACCAAATTCATGTACCCCTCTTCTTCATCATCTTTGGGTTGTTTTTATCTTGAACAGAGATGCTAAAAAGGTAATCCAGCCTCTTCATGGCTCTAACTCATCCTCTGTGTATTCATTTCTGATACGGTCAGATCAAGAAGAAAACAACTCCTCATTGATATCCTGCCTATTTAGCAGATGCATTTGTCATCTCTAGCGAAGGAAGGGACATCAATATTTTTAGTTGGAGGACTTTGGTTCTAATTCTGACTCAGCTGCTATGTGAAGTGAACCTCAGAGCCCTCACCTGTCCAATGAGCAAGAGTATTTCACATTCAACAGCCATCTATTCGGTGATTCATATACGCTAGGCATTGTGCTAGGTTCTTGGGAAATTAAAAGGAATTAGTCACTGTCCTTGAGAAGCTTGCTTCCTTTTGAGGGAAAACAACAGGAGCAGATACAAAATAAAGGAGGAAAGGGAGCAGAGCACAGAAGACACTAGTAACTGACAGAAGAGAAATCATTCCCTGGGGTATATCAAGCTAGACCTTGTGTAGTATTTGAGCTGAGTCTTGGGATTCTATGAGGCAGAGGTAAGGAGGGAATGCATTCCAGACAGGGGAGAGGGTGAGCAGCCTGTGGAAAAGGACGGAGACAAGAGATGGACTGTCCTATATGAGAAGCGTCAAATAGGCTAGTTGGGCAGGAGTGTGAAAAGATGAGTAATGAATGTGCATCAGGGCAACTAGATGGTTCAATGGATAGAGTGTCAGGCCTGAAATCAGGAAGAGACATCTCCCAGAGTTCAAATCCAGTCTCAGATTCTAGTTGTGTGACCCTGGGCAAATCACTTAACCCTGTTTCCCTCAGTTTCCCATCCGTAAAATGAGTTGAAAATGAAATCTATGCCAAGAAAACCCCAAATGGAGTCATAAAGAATCAGACACAACTGAAAAATAATGAATGTGCAGTCAGACTAGAAAGATATGTTGAAGTCAGGATTGTGTAGGGCATTGAAAAGCAAGTAGACCAGTTAAACTGTAATGTAGAACATAAGAATAATGTGTCAATCAATTAACAAATAAAGAAGCAGTTTTTAAGTACCTACTATGTGCCAGGCACTGTCCTAAGAACTAGGGATACAAATAAAGGGAAATGACAGTCCCTGTCTTCAAGAAGTTCACAGAATAGAACAAGCATTTATTACATATTGGCAAAGCCTGGTCAAGTATACTGGTGGTGGTAGTTGGCAGCTAGGTGGCACAGTAAATATAGAAGTGATCCTGGAGTTGGAAAGATCTAAGTTCAAACCCAGACTCTTACACTACTAGCTGCATGATCCTGGGCAAGTCAGTTAACACTGGTTTGCTTCAATACCTCATCTGTAAAATGGGGACACACCAGAGAAGGACATGGCAAACCATTCCAGTCTCTTTGCCAAGAAAACCCATGCCCAAGGAAGAGTTGAATAACTACAATGGAAAAGTCTAGCAAGGTAGCTGAAATCATCCATAAAGAGCTTTAAAAACTAAACATAGAATTTGTAGGGAACCACATATGTGTTTTTTTCTTTTTTAAATGATGAATTTAACAAACATCCACAAATATGAATATTTTACTATACAAAGAACAGTAAAAGAAAATTGTATGTGGAACTGAGAACTCCTAATGTATATTTTTCAAGTATAAATTAAATTTAACATAGCTGCCTGTTTGCCTACGGCACCTTATGAATTTTCTTCTGCATTGTTTTATGTATTTTTAAAAATATTTCACAGCAGTCCTTTGTTTCTCTTTTTTTATATATCACTATCAATAACTACCCAGTTCCCCTTACCTCATTCTCTTCAATTAAAGCCCTCTTTGTAACAAATAAGGACAGTCAAGAAAATTAGATCCACACATTGACCTTATCTGAAAGTTAATGTCTCATTCTATGGCTGGTCCATTGCCTCTCAGTGATACTCCACCATTAGTCTCCTGAAGTCATAACTGGTTAATGATCAATTTTTAAATCTTTCAAAGCTGTTTTCCTTTACATTATTGTAGTCATTGTATCTATTATTCTAGTTTTATTCACTTCAATTTGTATCAGTTCATACCACTATCTCAGGTTTTTTTTTTCAATCTGTCCCTTCCATTATATTCACATATTATAATTTGTTCAGCCACTCTCCAATCAATGACCAAACATTTTGTTTCTCATTTTTTGCTACAACAAAAAGTGCTGTCAGACATATTTTTGCATATATGGATCCTTTCTCTCTATCTTTGATCTCTTTGGAGAATATACCTAGTAATGGTATCAGGTATCATTGGGTCAATGGGCATAACCATTATGGTTCCAAATTTCTTCCCACAATGGTTGGCCCAATTCATAGCTTCACTAACAGTGTATTAATGTTTCTGACCCTCCACAATTGCAATGGTTAAGGAGGAAGATTCAGCAAAAGAGATTGAGAAATAGCAATCAGATAGGTAAGAAGAGATCCAGGAGAGATTAATATTCCAAAAACTTAGATATGAGAGAATATCAAGGAGAAAATGACTGACAATGTCAAAGGCTGCCAAGAGGTCAAGAAAAATGAGAACTAAGAAAAGGTCATTGGATTTGGCAACTAAGTGATCACTGGTAACTTTGGAGAGAGCAACTTCAGTTAATTGATGAGGTCAGAAACCAGACTATACAGAGTTAAGAAGGAAGTGAAGGAAGAGGAAATAGGAGCATCTATGTTATAAATGACTTTCTCAAAGAGTTTATCCAAAAAAGGCAAGAGAAATATGGGATAATGGCAGGAATGGACAGATCAGTTGAAGAGTTTTTGAGGATGGAGAAGACATGGGCATATTTGTAATCAATAGGGAAGCAGACAGTAGACAGGGAGAGATTAAAGATTAGAGATGATAGAGGGGACAGTCTGCTAGAGAAGATGGGATGGAAGATTGTGCAGATAGAGTAGTCTTCCTTGATAAGAAGGGACTCCTCATCACGTGAGACAGGGGTGAAGGAAGAGACAGTGGCAGAAAGCACGTGAGTGATGTGTGATGAGGAGGAAAGCAGTCAGTAAGTGGCTTCAAGTTTTCAAAAAAAATTGAGTCCAGGTTCTCAGCTGAGAGTGTGAGGAGAAAAGGAGCAATGGGAGATTTGTAGAGGGAAGAAGATGCTTAGGAAAGTGGCACAGTGAGTTAATTGGGGGGGGCGGTGAAAAACACTGCCTGGCAGCAGTGACATTAAGTAATTTTTAGTGAACCCACTCATCACTGTTTTCTGATTTTTCTCCACCTTTACTCAGCATCATGAGTGAAGGCAGCAAATGGTGGGAGTGAGCCAAGGTTGAATCCTGGCAGGGTGAGATTGGCAATATGATAAGATGTCTGGGGACTCAAGAGATGATGACAGTGTAGAGTTAAAATGGTTCACTAAGGGTCATAAAGGAAAAAAGACAAGAGAATAGCTAGTACAGAGGTTATGTCAGGGTCAGAGGTTTTAAAATATATTGTTTTATCCTTGGGGATAATATGCACTTTTTAAAAAATGGAATTGTTTCATTTAAAAAACTCTCTGGGGATGAAACATTTCTAGAATGCAATATTTTTCTGAATTCCAGCTGAAACATGATGAAAATTGCTTTTATGAAATTAAATACATAAAAATTTTTGTCTTCTGAATTAGAGTGAAAAAATATTATCTTAAATATATATATATAAATATCCCTACTCACAAATCCTGCAATAATGACTCCTCATGACTCATAAGATAATCTTGGGACCTTGAAGGTTCCATCAGGCTTTGCCAGATCCTACAAAGAGAGGTAGGCTTTGAGTACTCACCCAGTAATGAACTGTATGTTTATCTGTCATTCGAGGACTAGCTTAACTAAATACAAGAAGCAGTTCACCTGAAGACTGAGAAGCAGGTAATGAAGTTTGGGGCCACAAAACTTCACAAAGATAGTCTTAAAACATGAATACAGGTTACAATCTGCATTGATGGAAGGAGTCTGTGAAATAACATATCCTCTAAAAATTTTAAGAACTGCCCTGGAAATTTGCTACAACACTATTCATAATAAAGCAGCATTAAAATAAGACTGGGTAATTTTGGACACTGAACCGAGGAGGTTTGGTTACTAAATTACTGAAAGAACTGCATTAAAAGGCAATTCCAGCTGGACCTTGTATGGCATAACAAATTTTTGTAAATTACCAAAAGAAATACACACGCTTCTCTTTTCTTTAACTCTGAAGCTTCCAGACTTGGTTGATAGTCACCCCTTCTAGTCTCCAGTTGCCACTATCTTTTCTTTCTAAACCCTGACTTCAAACTTTTTCCCTTCTCTCAAAACACACAAAAGAACTAGGGTAAGAACTCACAAGTCAACAAAAACTTCTGGAAAAACTGAAAGCAGTATGGTGTAGAAGTATAGAACAATAACATCTCATACTAAAAGACAAGATAAGCTCCAAATGGATACATGACACACATTTAGGGTGACATCATCCTAAATGAATTGGAGTAACAAGGAAAAAGTTAACCTTTCAGATCTATAGATAGAGGAAGAGGTCATGAGTTCCAAACAAGGAATAGAGAATTTGCAGAAGGCAAAATGGATAACTTTGATCACACAAAATCAAAAAGGTTTTGTACTAATAAAACCAATGGAACTAAAATCAGAAGGGAAATAGAGAATTGGGAAAATATTTGTAGCAAGTATTTGTGACAGGAATTGATTTCAAAGATACATAAGTAACTGGTTCAAATTTATAAAAGTAAAACCCATTCCCCAACTGATAAATGGTCAAAGGATATGAACAGGAAAACTTGTGAGGAAAAAATCCACACCATTAATAGCTATATGAAAAAAAATGTTTCCAATTACTAATTATTGGAGAAAAGCATAGAAAAAACTCCAAGGATCCAGTTCACACTCATCAGACTGACCAAGTTTACAACAAAGGAAAATGATAAATACTGGGCAAGGGAGGGGAGCAGTACTGTTGGTGGAGCTACAAATGGAGTCCAATTGCATGTTGACTGTCTATCCATTATTTCTCATCCTCATTACGTGACCAATCTACCTTTCCAAGTCATATATCTCTTCAATAAATCCTTTATACCATTTCTCCCATCCAATTATTTATATGCTCCGATTTACTTACTTCCATCACACACCTCTCTACTGGCTTTTGGAAGACTCACAACTTTCATTCTTCAGATACTGTGAAGTTCCATGACTACCAGGCATATATTATCATTGAAAGAAAGTAGATGCTAAAAAGATTAGCTTTTATTTTAGGGAGAGGATCTTGGAGAGTATAAAGGCACTATACATGTTTAATGCAAGATTCAACACCAGAGGGTGCTCTGGAGTATGCACCAAGTTCTTTGAGCTTCTGTCTCTGCCAGAACTGGCTGTTGCTCCAAAGCTCTGTGGTTCTCTGCTCCTTCGGTGGGGGATGGGAGATGGGAAGTGGGAGTAGGGATGGGGAGGGGGTGGGTTATTGGAGTGGGTTTGGATTCTCCAACCAGTTTATGGGGCTTGTCTGGATCCTCCAATTAAATCTCACAGCTGATTTATCCCCACCCTCTTAGTCAGATTCACATCCCTCTATTAATTTCATTTAAGATTACTTACAAGGACATATTTTATAAAAGTTTTAATTAAAATGATCAAAATAAAATAAAGCAAATTAATATTGATATGCCCAGAATGCATGTTCCCAGATCATGATGCTTCTAGGTCTACTTCAAGCCTTCAGTTGGCAAAAAGGGCAAAAGCCCCAAAGTTTGGTTCCTTTTCGCTCCCAGACTAAAAGGAGGAAAGGAATTTGATTCAAGGCTTTGCTCCAACAACATTACCAGTTCGTGTCGGCTTTAGATTGATGTCATGTAAGAGCTTAAAACATCCTGGAGATCTCTCCCTGTGATGACAGGGGTTAAGCAAATAAGGATACTAGGAATTGGTTTCATTTTTGTTTTTGTATTTCCAAAACTTAGCGTGGTTTCTAGCACGAAGTAAGCAATTAGCAAATGCTAGTTGATTGACTGAAGCCTAGAGGGATTTTGAGATGTGGAGTAGGGAAGTCACAACAGAAAGTTTCAGTTTTCTCATCAAAGTCAGAGGCAAATCCTCTAGAGAGGCTCTAGATCCCCATTTCTCTCTCTCTCTCTCTCTCTCTCTCTCTCTCTCTCTCTCTCTCTCTCTCTCTCTCTCTTTCTCTCTGTCAGTTTTATATATGAGTTTAAGAAGAAAGATTTGGAACAGCTGCTACAGGGAACATACTAAGAAGTCAATTAAGGAGGAATAAAGGGATTGGAAATTATTACGTGGCTTGGTGGAGAGATTGTTGCTGACAGATTGGTTATAGAATGGACAAGTTCATATTTGAGTTGGGCTTTAGGCATTAGTAGTATTTAAGTAGGAGCCCAAAAAATAGAGGGAAAGAGAGTATTCAAGGAATATGGAAGAGCTCAGAATTAGGGTTAGAGATATTCAGGTTATAAAATATGAGAAATTTAGAACACAAAGTTCATTCTAGCTGAAATATAGAGTATGTTTAAGGTAGTAATTGACCATTGTCCATTTCCTGTGACATCCAAGAACAAAGTGTCTTCACAACCAACTAGTTCTGTCCAAATGAGCAAGTTGTGCACTAAATTGGCTTTCTCAATTAACAGTAATTGAATTTAAGATATGGAGATGACTCAGCCTCTGGAATACTTCCAAGTGGAAAAGATGAGATCTTTGTTTTATATGTGATCAGAAAGGATTTAACGTCCATACTTATCACCAAGTTTGGAAAGGGTAGAACACAGTGTGGAATGTCTATAATTCTGCCTATAGAAGAAGGGATCAGATGACATCTGAGGTCCCTCCCTGCTGAGTGATTGATTATAATTGTGATGTAACTTTATTATAATTACATAAAAGTATTTTATAATATTTTTTAAAGTATGAAGTCACCGCTGCAATGAGAGTGAAGTTGTTCATAGGGTTGCAAAACTTACTCAAATAGTATTCATTCCACAGTAGTAGAAGTAGAGAAAATGGATGGTGCGGGTAGTCTAGGACTGATAATCAGGACAGTATGAATGGGGCAAGCTTCAAGGTAGAGAACCACATAAAGTTGAACTGGTCAACTTCAAGGTCAAAGAGATATCTAGAAGTATGGTAACATCAGAAAGCCAGTGGTTGTAGAAAACTTGGTAAATGGGGAGGATAAAGAAAAATAAAGACCAGGCAGGGATATCGCCAACCTGAATAAAGAAGAGATCAGCGGAAAATGGGAGTGGGTAAGTTTTACCTGGAAAGATGGCAACTCAAAGAAACAAATTTATCTCTCAGAGATACAATTAAGATTTGATAGAAAGCAATTTATGACTGTAATGCATCTATGGAAGGATTCACTTTATTTTAAAGTAATAGAATACATGATAGGTAGGATAGCATTGGATATTAAGAAGATATATTTATATGAGGAAATCAAGAAACTAAAGTGGAGAACATTTGCATAAGGTCAAAAGAGGAAAAAACAGTAAGTGTAAATTACGGAACACCTAAATAGCAGAAAATAGGTGAGCTGATGGAAAAGATCAAAACCCTCACTTGGAGGTAATATATGGCAATGGTAGAAGACTTCAATTAGCTGAACATCTTCAAGGATGTTTTCTCTCCCCTCACCTTACCTTCTCTCTTCTAGAAGCAGATATTAGGTAAGCCATTTCACTTAAGCTTGCCTTAATGATAATTTTATTCTTTAGAAAGTAGAGGAAACAACAAGGGTAATTGTTATTCTGGGCCTGATTCTGACCAAAAAAAGGAGAAATTAGTCTAAAGGAGAAGTAGCAATAACTTTAGGGGAAAGCAACCACTCCTGCTTATAGTTTATAAGTATATTTCCAAAGGTATAAATACTGAGATGTGGTTGTTCCTCCTTTGCACCTGAAAAGGAACAAAATGACATCACATTGGAGTCAAGGTACAATGTGTTCAACTGTGGCTAGATCAGACCAATACAAACAAAGAATTCTCTACCACAGGTTTGAACGTTTGAAATGGAGATATCTCTAGTTTTGTACATCTCATGTTTCTTTTGAGCTACTGAGATTCTGCTTTGCTCGTGCAGTCCAGCAACATCTTTGATGTGGGCACCCCATTAAAGGCAGCCTTGTGCCAGTGTCTCCCATGTCCCACAATCAATTCAAAAGTTCTTCAGAGAGACCTAGAGGGTATTCTTGTTTCACTTCTTCTGCCTTTGTTGTGAGTTCTTGCCTTGTGTGAATTCTCTGTAAAATAACCTTTATGGCAAATGTGGTCAGCCCATCAGAGTTGCACTCTCTGCAGTAGAGTTGGAATGCTTGGCAGTTCAGCATAAGAAAAGACCTTACTGTCTAGTACTTTATCTTGAAAGGTGATCTTCAAGATCTTCTCAAGATAATTCAAATAGAAATTACTCCATTTCCTGGCATGACACTGATGGTCTGTCCAGCATTCATAGGCATACAACAATGAGGTCAGTACAACAGCTCTGTAGATCTACAGTTCGGTAGGCAGCCTAATATCTCTTTTCTCTCACACTTTCCTTCAGAGTCTCCCAAACCCTGAGCAAGCTCTTGCAATGGGTGTGTCAACCTCTTCTTCCATGTGTACATCCCTGGAAAGTATACTGTCAAGGTAACTCAACTTATCCACAGCATTCAAAACTTCTCCATTTGCTGTAACCAATGTTCCACATATGGATGTTGTGGGGCTGGCTGGTGGAAAATCTCTTTTCTTGACATTAATTGTCAGGCCAGTATTAACACAAGAGGCAAAGAATTGATTCATATTTTGCTACATCCCATCTTCAAAAGCTGTATTGAATGCACCATCATCTGTAAACAAAAAGGCATGCACCAACTCTCCTTTACTCTTGAAGTGTAACCTTTTCAAGTTAAATCATTTAATGTCAGTGCAGAAGCTGACCTTAATGACATTTTCATCCTCATTGAAGATGTCTGAAAACATTGTGAAAAACATCATGCTACGAAGCATGGGAGAATGCACACAGCCCACCTTCGTTCCATTGGTGACTGGGAAAGTGTGAGAGCATCATCCTTTATCCAGAACCCATGCCAGTATACCATCACAAAATTCATGTACAATATGGATGAACTTCTCAGGGCAACCAAATTTCATTATGTTACTCTCACATCTTGTCTCTCTTTGCCTTACAATAGCTTAGTCTATTAAATGAAACACTTGCTTCAAGGTTGCATGCATGACATTTTGTTGTGTTTAGGTAAATGGAAGATAGTGGTAGCGATGAGAAGGTCAAGAGATCCAAAAGTTTTCAGTAGTAAGTGTCCAACTGCTGCTCTTTCTGTCTCTATTCCTCCCAAGGACTCTTTGCCATGTCAGGTAGTCTTTGCCTACTCTGTCGTTAAAGTCATCCAGAATTACAAGCTTGTCCTCTTTCAGCACATGGATGATGAGGGCCTTGAGGTCTTCATAACATGTTTCTTTGACCTCAACAGGGTTCATTACAGTGGTAGCATACCCACTGATGATAGTGGCATGGCACATTCCTGCAAGTGGAAATCACATCATCATGAGCCTGTCATTTTTGTTCTATTTGGGAGGCACACAAACATGCCAACAAGAATAGATCTGATTGTGAAACCTATGCCAGCTTTGTGGCACTCCTCATCATAATGGTCACTCCAGAAAAACGTGTAACCAGTTCTAGCTTCAGTAAACTGGCCTTCATTTACCAGTCTTGTTTCACCCAGGGCTACTATCTGGATTCAATATTTGCTAAGTTCTCTCACAACAAAAGCTATTTGTCTTCCAGGTCTCCTGGATTTTGTGTTGTCCAAAAAGTAGGAATTAGTTCCTAGAGAAGTAACAATAACCTTAGAGGAAGGCAACCACTCCTGCTTATAATTTGTGGGTATTTTAAATTTTTATTTATTTATTTTTACTTTACAAAATTCAGTTCCACAAACTTTCGAGTTTTTAATTTTCTCTCCCACTTTCCCCTTCCCCCTCCCCAAGATGGCATGTAACCTGATATAGACTCTACATATACATTCATATTAAACATATTTTTGCATTAGCCATGTTGCAAAAAAGAATTATAACCCATGAAATGAATCACAAGAAAGAAGAACCAAAAGAAAGAGAAAGCAAATAGTATGCTTCAATCTCCATTCTGACTCTAATTCTTTCTCTCAATGTGAATAATATTTTCTATCATGAGCCTTCATGGAGTTGTCTTAGATCCTTGCATTTCTGAGAAGAGTCAAGTCTTATCAAAGTTACTCATTGCATAGTATGGCTGTAACTATATACAATGTTCTCCTAGTTCTGCTCCCCTCACTCAGCATTAGCTCATGTAAGTCTTTCCAGGTTTTTCTAAAGTCTGCCTGCTCATCATTTCTTATAACACAATAGTATTCCATTACATTCATATACCACAACTTGTTCAACCATTCCCCAATGAATGAGCATCCCCTCAATTTACAATTCTTTGTGTGGGTTTTTTTTTCACAAAGGCATAAATACTGAGACAATATAAACAATCATACAGAGGTTATAAACATTTTCTTTCCAATACCTGGAAGTACACGTTCCCCTATGCCATTTCAGTGCCTTAGAAAAGTGGGCTCAAATTTAAAGCAATTTCTACATAGCATTCACACAACCCCACTCCCACGTTCACTTACAAATGCAACATAACCACTGCATAATTCCCCATCTGAGCTACTGCTGGCCTGGGTCCCTCAGGTCATTCCACAGAGCACTTACAGCCACAAATCCTGATACAAACTTCATTCCTGAACTCTGGTGGTTCATCATTCCGACCTTTCTCCACTCACAAGATCATACTTACTCCTATATTCCTTCACCTAAAAAAGCATAACAACACAAAAAATGAAGAGGTAAAGAACAGAAGCCCATATTGATGGGTCATATATCTTAAATGGGAAGGACTCAAGACCTCTCTCCCTTTACATCATTGTCTGCCTCAACCGAACAGCAGTTAAAAGGAAAAAAATCAGAGCAAAGCAAAGTCCCCCACCCGCATCCCCTATAATTTATTATATGGAAGGGAAGAAAAGCTAGACATAATCTGACAAAAAGTTCAAAGAAAGGACAGAGAGGATATTATGACTCAAAAATTTTTAGGGGAAATCAATCCAAGAAGGATGAGAAATTCAGAATTAAATTCTGATTACTCAAAAGTAATTCTGAATTCTGAAAATAAACTATCTAGAGAGAATGATGTATATGCACATATCAAACAACTTAGATTTTTAAGAACAAATATAGAGGATGAAAGCAAAGGCAGGAAACTGAGGATAAATCCATGGGTAGATTAATAGATTAGTAAGAATAAGATCAGGAGTCCTAAAGTCCAGAATGAGCTAGAGTGATGAGGATAACAGAAATGTACTTTCAACTAAGGGGGAGGCAAATAAAGAATCAGAAAAGAGACAGAATTGAGTTGGGGATTTTTGGGGGGAGGCAGGGTAGATGAGACAATGGTGATAAGCAATGGGGAGAAGGCAAACTTATTCATCTTGTATTTTGTCTTCCAAAAAGAATGACCTGGGAAATAGTAAAATAAAAACATTGAATCTCAAGATAAATGAAGAAATGGTAAAAGGCTGTTTAGCTGCTCTCAGAAAATCCAAGTCACTAGGCTTTTATCACAGGGTACTGATAAAAACAAATGAATTCAAACAGAAATAATTCTAAAGAGAATCCCTCTCTTTAGACACTACTTTCGGGGTTCTAGATTAACCCTGTGGGTGGCTATCCTCCTAACAGTGGTTCACAAGACCCCACTGGTGAGCTTCCCCTTAATAATCAAGCAATAGACTCAATTCTTTAGCAAAGACCAAATAGCAAAGGGTATCATTTTCCCAACATCAAAGGTGCAGTATCCCACAGTATACACAAAGTCTGTGGAGAAGCAAGTGGTCATGAACTTAAAGTACAATGGTAGTGAGGCACATGTGTAAGAAAAACACATGGCTAAGGTAACTCATAACTCTGTAACTGTAGAACCTCAGAACTTTTTTTTCTTCAGAGGGTTCTTGCAAAGATTCCCTTCATGGTCTGGCATCAGCGATAGACAAATTGCTCTTCTGCTCATCTGGACTGGCTCCTTGAAGGATATAGCATCTCAGATGGACGAGCCAGTCTGCTGATGATAAGGGTCTCCTCACTGGGAATGGCTACCTCTATGCCAGACTAAGCAGGTCACTTAAGCACAGGAAAGCTGCTGCTAAGCCAGACTGGGCAAGTTATTTGGCCACTGGGTTTTTGCTGCCAGACCGGGCTAGACCAGGAGGGATCTCTGCCTCTGGGAAGTTGCTGCCATACTAGACCAGACAGAGTTGTCTTCCAAAGGCCAGCAGCTGCTAGACTGGACCAGGCAGATCTCTCATTGGCTTTTCTCCAAATGTGGTATTTAGATCCACTTGACTCTCTGGGCTCACTTTTTGCTGGATCAGATGGTATATGCAGTTGAGTAATTTTGGGGGCAGAGTTCCAAATTGATTTCTAGAATGAAGGCCCAAATTTTTCATAGTGGTATTCTACCAGTGTTCTTTGTTAGTAAGACATGGAAAACAACAGTCACTAAAAATGAGCATCACACAGAGGGCACTGGAGAGGTAAGTAGAGTGTGAGCAGGCTAGAATACATAACCAAAGAAGAACTTAAAAGAAAAAGAATATAAGATGTCATTAAGGAGATAATATAATAGAAAATAATAATATAATATAATTGATAATATAATTATAAGCTTATATAATTAATAATTATAATATGAAAAAAGCATCATTATCTTGATGTTGGGAAAAAAAGCAGGGAAGACCTGCAACATATTGAGCAGACCCCTTATCATCAATTTACAGGACATGCATGAGAGTCACACAATATGGGCATGCATGGATGGGTTACAATCTACATCACTGGATCTATCAGAGCCAGTGGGGTGAAAAACAAGTTTGAGATTTCTCTGCTTAGAGCTAGTAATTAACACTGTGCTGGTGAATGAGATTCATCAAGAGAATGTAGAGATAGGAGAGGAATGGACCAAATAATCCCATAGGAATACTTACATTAATGGATTAAGGACTAGGGAGAAACATATTCCAAAAGGCAGGTCATATTAAAATGTAAGATAACTATAAAACTTTTTTAAAAAATACTTTCCTTTTTTTAGAATTCTTCAAGTTCTCCACTGTATAAATTCTAGCTCCAGTGCATACCACACCGATCTTCTTCTGTACTTAATAGTTGAATCACAGGCACCCATTCTTACTGTCTTAGGCACAAACAGCATCACTCACACTACCAACTCCTGAAACCTCATCCTTCCTCTAACCAGGCCTATTACTTCTCAAGCCCACCGTTAACTGGCTCATCTACCTCACAGTCAATTTCAACAAATTCAATAACATTTGTTTAGCATCTATGGCTTCTATTATATACTAGGGAATAAAAATATGAAAAATGGTACCCAGTTCCTACCCTCAGGGAGCATATATTCTAAACATGTACACTGACAAGTACAATACAAAATAAAGTATGACTGAAATAAAGAAGGGATAGGCAGATGGCACAGTGGATAGGGTACTTGGTCTGGAATCAGGAAGACCTGAGTTCAAATTCTGCATCAAACACAAGCTGTGTGAACTTCTTAACCCTGTTTGCCTCAGTTTCCTCATCTGTCAAATGAGCTGGAGAAGGAAATGGTAAACCAGTTTAGTATCTTTGCCAAGAAAACTCCAAATGGGGTCACAAAGAATTGAACATGACTAAAAATGACTGACAAGAAGAAGATGAAAAAGAAAAGAAGAAAGCTAGAAAAAATGCTCTTGGAATTCCCACTTTATAGTTAACATACTCTCCAGTCATGGAATTTTGAGCTAGCATTTCTTCTGCCCCTTCATGTTGTCTCCTATATTAAACTGTGAATTCCTGAAGAGTAGGGACTGTTTTGTTTTCGTTTTTCCCTTTATTTAATCCCCATTGCTTAGTACAGTGCCTGGCACATAGGGCCTTCATAAATGCTAGTTGACTGGTTGATCTAGTTTTCACCATCATACCTTTTGCAAATCTCTTAATTGGAAATCTTTCCCCTCCCAATCCCCCAAATTCAGAGTCAAGAAGAGGGGTAGGTATACTCCTTTATGATAGAACGAGAGTTCCTGACCTCTTATATCTCCCTATTCCTTTTCCTTGAAATAGGGATTCCTTTTCTATAAAAGGAACAAAATTGTCCCTTGGACCTTGACTGGCTTCTACCTTTTTACCTTAAAAAAAGCTTCAAGGATGCTGAAGGTCATAAAAAGTCCCACCCGCTCAAATATTATTGGGACCCCTCTGACTTGATAGAGGTCTAAAGATGACACAAATTATAACACCGTGTTCTGCTGACCACACTCATTTCTATGTAGAGATGAGGAGGAGTTGCGCCTATAGAAATTAAGCAGTATCACATTTTTGTCATATATCTTTGCTGTGTTAGGGCAAAGTAAATGTCCTTTTGTTGAATGTTCAATGACTTAAAGAATGTCTCTTTTCATCTCAAAATTAAACCTGAACAAATGGGGTGCTAGTGTCAGGCCAGTCCCTAAGGCTTGCTCCTTACTTGCAGACCCTATCATTGTCAAATACTGACCCATGCATGGATCACTCTCTCAACTTAGTTACTAAAAATTCTTCTGTCCTTGACATTCATCCCCTTCTATCATCCTTGGATGATAGATGATACCGATTATCTAACTATCTGGATTAAACCTCCAAACCTATCCTTTGATCACTCCCACTTTTTAATTTCCACTAAACCTACTCTTTGCCCTTTTTATGGCCTCAGATTTGTGACCCAGTCCATTTCCTGTAGTCTAACGTTGTTTCCTTCTGCTACCAACCTTGATTCTTAATCTGCTACTTTAAAAAATAAAGATCACTGACATCTTTTGTTTTTAACATTGCCTAGATTTCCTCCTGTAGGTCTTCCCTCCTCCCCTCCAAAGGGTCATCTTTTATTATAGCAAATTTGAATTTTAAAAAGAAAAAAGAGAAAGAAAAAATTGGTAAAACCAATTGATAAAATGAAAAGATGTGATGTCTTGTTCCTTTCTCCCAACTTCTCAGGATATCACTGCTGCCCTGTTTACAAACAACCTAAATTTTTACTCCCAGATTCTCCAGGTTCTTGAAGCTGAAGGTCCAAAAACTATCCCCCAGCTCCTAGAAAGGAAAAGGACAAATAGAAAGGCTAAGAACACCCCTTGATGGGAGGAGAGGGGGAAAAAATAATAGGAGTTGGGACAAGGTTGTAGCTCCAGGGTGAAAGGCCCTCACTAGACGTTATGAGTTAAGGAGTTACCTTGTTCTCCCCAGCAGTCAATTCAGCAAAGCATTGGTGGGAGGGAATTTAGGTCCTTTCAGAAGACTGATAGTTCTGATACACAGCCAAAGGAAAACGGTCCCTTCTAAGAACAGGCCCCAAGCTGACCAGAACCAGTTACAGAATTTCTGTGCATGCCACAGTTACCCCAATTCTACCAGAAGTAGCTCCCTAGCATCTCCCACGTAAAGATAACATATTAGCAAGCTGATGGAGTTTGCAAATGAACCTGACCTCTATTACACATTCATGCAGCACAATGAATTTAGTTATTCTGCAATCAATAAACAATTGCTTTGTTTCCAGTTTTTGGTTACCACTAAATTACCTTCAGTGTCCACCTTTTCATCCAACTCTCACCTGTGGTTCTAAGAAGTAGCAGCCACACTCCAGTAAAGCTACGTTGGCAGACAGGCTACACCAGGTGGAGGGAAACCACTAGGCCTTTGAAAAGGATCTATGACATCACAGATGATGTCTTGGACTTTCATGTGAATCAGATTTAAGTGAGACAGAGTTGCACAAAGTCATCATCCTCACTGTCTCTTCCGGAGTCATCAAAATCCAATGGCAAGACAAAAGTGGTGGCTGGAACAATTTGTTCTCATCTGCCCATAATGCCAGGGGAAGTCTTCACATGCTTAGGGTAGACAACCCTCTAATTCATTGACATGTTTGAGGCCTGTCAGTTACCCTCATTCTGGTTTAGCCTGTCTGCCAAGGCAGTTTTACTAGAGTGTAGCTGCTACTTCTTAGAACCACAGGTGAGAGTTGGATGAAAAGGTGGACACTGAAGGTGGATGAGCAGCCCTGTAAAGGACTTGGCAAGCCCTCACAGCATACGTGTTAGTGCTCCCTGAACATCCCATATGCTCCAGAGCAGGGTCTCTAGGACTTTAACCAAGGATGCCTGACATCAATGGGGGACAGACTTCTCCCTGCCTGTGTTTCTCAGACTCCCATTAGCTCTGAACTAGGCCCCTCCCCTTCCCCCAAACATCCATGACATCATTGCTTCCATTTCCTAACCTAACCCTTGACCATCTCTACTTTCACATCTTTCTCTGATCCTATTAGTGTTGTGTCAATTTCTTGGGGTCCAGTAACTAGTCTAGTAGAAGCAATCTCAATCCAACTAAATTCAATAAACATTTAGCTAACTAAACTTTTCCATCTCAGAAATTTATGCTCTGCTATATTTCATGATCAACTGGTTGGTACAAAGGTTTCTAGTTAAAAATCTCTTTAATCTATTACACAAGTTTGGACATGATACCAGATCATTTTTTTGAAAATAACATATAAGTAGTAGAAAGGAGTAATTATTACATGTAAGCGCCTAGTTATATACATAAGACATGAAGGCTTACTCTCAAGGAGCTTATCTCATATGATGAGAATATAATATATTCACAGATAGATTAATACAAAGAATATCTAGAATAATTCAAAATAATTATAAGAAGAAGGGAGCACAGACAACTAAGATCAGAAAAAGTATCTTATAGGAGGGGACATCTGAGCTACACTTTGCAGGAAAGTAGGGACAGCATAAGGCATAGATCAGGAAGGAGTACATTCTGTCCATGGGGGAAGTGTGACTCTGCCTGACCACCTATGCAAGGCACAAAGTTGGGAACTTCTTCAGCCTCTTTTCATTCCCCATAAACTTTCCTTCTGTCTTTCTATTACAAAAGAAGAAACATTCCTACTCTTTCTTAATCTAACTAACCCCAAAATTCTATCTCCTTTCACTTCCTCTAGGCCTAGCTCTAGCCCTCTCTCCCACTTATCTTCTGTCTCCCCTTCTTAAGCCCATTTACCTACAAATATGCTCTACTCTGCCCACTACTATAAAAAGCCTTCCATTTTCCTTTATAGTCTATCTTCAGTTCCTTATTTTTCAATGTTAAATTTTTGGAAAAAGTTGTTTGATTGCCCTTCCAATTCATGTACACTACTCTAGCTTCACTTGACTTCTCATGGAGCTTTGAGTGTATAAATTAGTAAAGTATGCTAATTTAATGTTTTGCTCCCTACTATCCTAGAATGTCTTCCCATTGTCCCAGCCCCCATCTTTGATGTTCCTAACTTGTAAATAATTCCTCATCACTTAGTAATCTCAATCATATTATTTCTCTGCTCTTATCAAATTGCTGAGTAGAGCTGGAGAAATGAATATCCCATGATGGGAGGATTTACCTTATTCCTCCCTAGCAAGAAAATGGATTAAAAGCACAGGGCTCTGTGAAAACTGGGAATGGAGGCTACAGAAGGGAGGACCCAGAGATTAGAAAGCTGTCTGCAAGGAATACCAATAGAACCAGGGAAAGAACTGGCAGGGGTATGTCGGAGAGGCTAGGCCTTGCTAACAATTTATCACCTTATGTGGAAAAGCAGAGACAAGCACCGGAAGAGAAAGCTCAGATGGAAAGGGAGTTATTTGGTTTACATCAGAAGCTTTTTATTCTGCAGCATTCGAACTTTCCTTTAGAAGAGCAAACTAGAAAGTCTCAGGTGGAAGAAAAAAAGCTGTTGTTAGTTTAGATCACAAAAAGAAGTACAAAGGTCATAAGAGGAAGGAAGCATGGGAGGCTTCTCAGGCAGAAGCACACCCAGTAGTGAGGTGAAAACAGGAGAATCAGGGGGTCCCAATACCCCCCAGGAGGTGATTGAGGATTTTACTCAGCCAGAGGTCACAGATACTTTGAGTCAGTTCATCCAAAGGTTGGGGGAATCGTTGGTATCTTGGATGGTGAGAATCAGTGAAAAAAATAAATTTCCTCAAGAGTGACGAGTAAATAAGTCGCTGGATTCAAAGTCAGAATAGATTGACAAGAAAAGAATTGTTTACTGCTCCATTGAGGGCAGGGGTAGATTTTGTAAGAGTAGACGGCATTTCAACTAATGAATTACACAAAATGTACCTAGAAAAGGAGTTTGATATAAGACTGAGCAGGGAAATAAGAACTGCCCCTATAGATCCTCTTGAAATATTGTATCCACGTTCATTACACCTACAGAGAGAATAGAAAATTGGCCAGGGCACAGCTCAGATTAAAGAAAATATATCTCTAGCCAGAATGATGGCCCCCCCAAACTGCAAATTAGAAAACAATAAACAACAGTGTATGAGGCTGTGATAGTGGGTTCATGAACTCCAGATATGGCTGACCCCATATCTACCTTGCTTTTCATTATTTTGTCTCCTTGTTTTTCTCTGGTTTTTTATCTGTTCACCTTGTTTGTCAGATTTATTTTCTGCAGGTTTAATACCCTCTACGTGCAGATGCCTGATCGCTTAAGTGGAAGGTCACCCCTGTCCACAACTGTGATATGTCACCTCTGGACCTGGCGTCGACCAAGCTGCAGATGCCAGCTGAGGAACTGACCCCTCCAATGGGATGTTTTGGGGCGAGGACTGCTGTATGTCCAATCTCAGCAGGAAGTAGCTATGAAATAAGAGACCTTCGCCCCTTACCTCAAGATTTTGGGCCCCATTTGTGTGCTTGTGCTCAAACCTCATCCTAGGATATTGTTTTATGTGCTCATTTTGTGTGATTTCCTGATATGTCATTGTAAAGTTTTGTTGACACCATTTGCCTAAGATATTGCTTTATATGCTTATTTTCTGTTATCCCTGTTAGAGTTCTGTTGAATACCGATTGCCCCATTGATCTGTGTAATAGATAAGAAAGATCTTGGGATCGAATGTATTGGTAACACATTTTTGCTTATTGTTAATGTAATTTTGCTTTTAATGGGAAGATCTTTCCCATCCATTAATACGCCCATATGACCCACATGGAAGCCTGAGTCACATGAGTCAAGTCACGTGGAAGAGGAAGGAGTGGAGCAGGAAGGGTAGAATAGGAAGAGGCAGAGTTAGAGCACAGCTAAGAGGAAGTTAGCAATCAGAGCTGGGAAAGGCAGCAACTACTATAGGTGAGAGAGCTTGTTTGTGATTTTGTTTAAGGGAGCTGGTCCCCTAACAGAGGGAAGGCTTGGGCATGGTAGTGTCCTCTGCCTTGTTACTGTGTATAGATTTCTTTGTTACTATGATTGATTTAGCTTTCTGGTGTCTGAATAAATGTTTTGGTTCTGTCTTCCATGTGACAGTCTGTTGTATTTTGCGATTCAAAATTGTGCTGGCATATTCATAGCTGTTGTAGGTGCTGTGAATATCATGTTGGTGCTACATAAAATAAAGCAAAAAGAAAAAAATTCTTGGCTTTCTTAATTTTACAAATAGTCTTACTGCAAATATTTTCTCCCAACAAATGGAAAAAATCACTTTTTATTTTGAGAGACAAGAATTTTAGAGTTCTTTTTCCATAGTTCAGTACGAGTGTCAGATTTTTTTTAACATGCCTGTTCTTAATGACTTTTTATTCAAACAAATTTAGGAAACTTCTAGCTCTAGGACTATCAGTGGTTTCTCTGGTCCATCTAAATTAACTTTCAAAATAAGTCACTATTTCCATTAAATGCATGTTCAATATAGCATTATCATTCATTAATGTGCTTTTAACAATTTTATTTGCTAAACTTTTCCATGTTTCTCAATGGTTGGCTATTTTTTCATGACTAACTGGTTAGTTCAAATGTTACTAATCAACCCCTTTAATCTACTACACAGATTTGGATATGACATCAGAGAATTTTTTTTTAATAATATGTGAGAGGGAGAGAGTTGATTATGACATCTCTGATCTTTTGATTTTTTTGTAGCCCAATTGATGAAATTATAGCAAAGATAATAGGCAGGGTAAAAGAGAAAGGCACAGGTGGCACAGTGAATAGATTGGGGCCTGGAGTCAAGGAAACCTGAGTTCAAAAATGGCCTCAGACACTTACTGTGTGACCTTGGGCAAGTCACTTAACTCTGCCTCAGTTTCCTCATCTGTAAAATGAGCTGGAGTAAAAAATAACAAACCACTACAATATCTTTGCCAAGAAAACTCCAAATGGGATCACAAAGTTAGGCACAACTGAGAAAGGAAGGACTTAAATGAAGTATAAATAGCTTTATTCTTTACTCTGTTGCTTCTTTTCAAGGTGTAAAGTTCTCTGAACAAAATCCATGGAATTAGAGAGCAGATAACTACTAGCTGACAAAGGATCAACCATACCCCAGGGATTCCTTCAAAAAGTAAGACATTCTCTAAGGACTCAGTCAAGACATATGACAACTGAGAAATGTGACCTCTGAAAGCAGAGAAAAAAAGCTGATTATGAGAGAAGAATCCAGCCTTTAAGAAAGAATCATTCTTCACACTTTTGGGAGAAGAAAGAGATTTCTTTCCTCCTGCCTTCTTCCTCACTTCCTTTGGCCAAATGTCTTGAAACAGAGCTATTCACGTCTAAAGGATGTAGATACCTCATAGATGTGAAAAGCTCTACCCAGCAGTGTGGCCTCTACAAGTCGAAAAGAGAATTTGTTCTGGTCATTAGGAGTTGAAGGACCTCAGCTAAGGGTCCTGACCAGCAGAGATGTTGCACTCAGATCATGAGACCACTACAATACACTACAAAGTACATCAGGGTCCTGCAGTGCCAGAAGTGTGTTTCCTTGAGCACATGGGTTCCTTGAGTTTTCTATCTTCTAGTATACTCTAATTTAAAATCCATTCTTCCCATGTACATTTTGTATAAATGTAGGAGAGTATAGCAGAGGTTTATGGGGAAATGTTTTAAACTACATTTTCTTACCATGTCATCTTAACAAATACCTTTGCTTTATCTAATTGTGTCTATTGGTTGACTATTAAAGGTAAGCACACAGATGGGGGCTTGTCTATTGTTATACTACAGATCCACAGAATACCTTAAACCTAGGAGTAGCCATAGTTGTGGGGAAAAGACTTTCTAAGGATTCAAGTACATCCAGAGGGAACACTGCAGAAGCAAGAGTGCCTTAGTTGATGAACCAATTATGATCAACAAGCTCATTGTTAGAAAGTTTCTTCAAAAACAAAGAAGCAAAAAATGTACTGACAATATGCTTTGTGAATTCCATGAAGTTGACATTTTTGTTTATGTGATCAAGAAAATTCTCATTTCGTTTGCAACTTCAGGTCTTGAGGGAAGACTTATAATTAGCAAAAATTGAAATCTTACACTTATTTAAGTGCATCATCTTTGATTTTAAAATAATTATTTCTGTGATTGATACTTAGATAAATATTGATAATTTTAAAAAACTGATTTACTTCCTTTCCTTTTACTTGCTTTCTGGTAGGATCTTGTAGTTTGAGCTGAGTAGTACTGAAGTTTACATTCTGTAATCTGATCTCAGACGTAATACCAGTTTTGCTGAAACCTGAAGATTGTTCGAGGTTTTCATCCATGATTGAAAAGCTTTTGAGATGATCCAGTTGTGAAATTGTCAGTTCAGTATTAATCACCTGCTCATATTTTTGGTGTTGCTTTGCCATTTTTCTTCTGCAATTCTGTTTCTTTCCTTTTGGTTTCTCCAGTCATTTCATAATTAAAATTTTGCTACAGCTCTTACGCACATAAGATTATTTACTTTAAAACATGAAATTTACTTTTTTGTTTTTATAAATAGGGAGGATTTTTTAAAAAATAAATACAAACACACAAGTTGAGTGGGAAAGGAAGTTAGTTACTGTTAGCAATGGGCCATCTGGTAGCCTCTTAGTTTAATCTTTCTCCCTAATTAGGTAATAATCTCAGTTGTTTCTGCCTGGTGAAAGAGTGTTTATGTTATACTGTCTTCTTCACTGAGAGGTATTAATCGCTTGTTGCTTGTAAGAGTAGGTTCTGTGGGAGTTATTGGGAAAGTGATTATATTTTAAGGGTATTAATAAAATATTTAATTAAAAAGACTATATGTTAAACTAAATGTCCCTACTCTGGAGCAAAATCCACTTACCCTACCCTCATTATGGCTCTGCTCACCAGAAAGCCAACTTTCAGAAAGGAACCCAAAGAGCAGAACAGAGGTTCCAAAAGAGAGACAAGATGGAAAAATGTTCTCAGATTTTTTCTACAGCCTATGACCTCAAAGAGCTTTCATCCTGCTTGTCATTCACCTAATTAATGGAGTGTTAAGACTAGAGTAGAGTTCTTTTTAGTGACAGTTCAGTACTCTTTCCCAGAGTTATCATCACTATCAAAACTGGTGAGCCATAGGAAGAATCAGCTGGGAGCAGTGAACCTATAGCATTCTGGCTGAATTGTCTGAGTCTCACACATCAGAACTCTCAGGATCATCACAGAGTTTCTGTATTTCACTCATGTCAAAATACAAAATAATTCTCGCCCACATTATCTTTCTTTTTTACTTAATTTTTTTTTAAGTTTTAAACTATTTACCCAAGTTGTTTCTTCAAGATACTATTGAAGAAGTAGGTGGATTGGAAAGAACACAGGATTTGGAGTTGGACCAACATTCAAATCTCATCTGTTCTACTATATTAACCTTACCTGAATTATCTCATGCAAGACTGGAGACACTCCATAACCCCAGGCCAGACACCATGTGGTATGAGAGAGGGAGAGTAGAAAGGAGCACAGAACAGTCAGGAGGCCTGGGTTCTAATCACAGCTCTGCCACTAATTTGTTGGGTTGTTTGAGACAAGTAAAATAGTGTCTTGAAGTCTCTTGTGGTTATAAAAATACTGTGATCAATTGAGATAACATATATGGAGAGTTTTTTGGGTTTTAAAGCATTCTGTAAACACATCAGTTATTATTATTTTTTATGATCTAAAACAGACCCATTTAAGAAAAGGAGGTATTAGATCATCAAAGGAAAATTGAGGCAAGGTCTCAATCTCACCTGTCTACAAGAAACACCAAGAAAGAGAATCAGCCTGGTCTTAAAGTAGACCCCTTGGTTGTTTCTTCAGAGTTTAGGATCCTGGTCAATTAATAAATAAAGTCTAATTAAAGGAGAGAGTGAAAAACAAGATAATGCCAAGTGCATTCTGAAATGGATGTTTAATAACCTGGCCCTGAAGTGTGAACAAAGTCTACTTAGAAATAGTTCAGAACACCTTTTTAGGATGATTCCGGGGAGAAAAATCAGGTAGCTGGGAGAAAGAAAAACAAAACACTGGACTCATACCCTTAACTAGTTCCCCACACCAAATTTAACCCCGGAACTGCTCTCCTCCCCAAATGTCACCTGCCCCTTCAAATACATGAAATGCATGTGCTTTAGGAGGTTTCTTTTTTCCTTCAAGACTTCCCTGGATGTTTATTAGATACTAATTTTTTCCCCTAACCTGAATCAACCTGAAATTAGTTATCTACGTGTAAGTAATTTTACATCACCTCAGGCCTCATGTTCCTTTTTCTCATATATCTTGCACGCAAATAAATAGATTTAAAAAACATTCATATGCCCGTCCAGCTAAATTAAGTGTGTTTGATGGGAACCAGGCACGGCTGTCGCTATTTATAGCTTCTTTACAGTCTCTTTCCCCTGGGACAGCACACTCGGGCTGGGCGAGGGTCAGGCTTCTGGGGGAGCGTTTCCGCTGGGCATTCACCGGGTGGCGCAAGTCCTCAACCAGGGTCCAGACGTGGGTGCCAGCTATGCTGTTCGGGCTGGTCTGGCGAGGTTGAACGGGACCAGCACCCCACCTTGGTCTCGGGGGCTGTGAGCGCGTCCCCGGTTCCTAGATGCCAGCGGGGCCACCCCCTCCTCCCGCTCCGTGCGCCTCTCTCCCTGGGTGCCTCTCGCTCTCCACAAGTCTGGAGAGAGCCCCTTAGGGGCGCAGGGGCTGTGTCCCCAGGGCAGCCCCCGCTCTGCGCTCGGGACCGGGGACCGCGGACGCCTGGAGGGGCTGACCAGACAGGAGAAAACGCGGGGAGATTAAGCAGACGGAGGGCTAGGGCGGCGTTCTCGCCCGGCGGTGCCCCGGGGGCAGCCCAGCCGGGCACCGAGCCCTGCGCGCACGTGTGAAAGGGGCCGAGAGAGACCCCGCAGGGGAAATGGACGCCGAGTGCAGTTATAAATACATGTGGGGACACATGGATGCGGAGAGGGCCAGGGCGGGGGCGGCGGCGGCGGCAAATGCACGGTGGCAGCCAGGCGCCAGCCGGGGCAGAGTGTGGGTGTATTCCGAGGCTGCAGCCGCCGCTGCGCTCGCACACTCACCTCTGCCCCGCTGGGGCACGCTCCGGAGAAGCTGGGCACCAGACAAAAGTCTGCCCTCAGCCCCGCGCCAACCGTGGGCGCTGCGGGGTCGCTCCCCGGGCCAGGGCTGGGGAACAGCCCCCACCCCGCTCTCCCCGAGGAAGGGAGGGAGAGAGGTGTCCCTGCTGAGGCGCAGAACGCCCAAAGAAACGAAGCAGGCCGTGCGCCCCTCTGACCTCCCCCGCCCGGGCCGCCTCCACCAAAGTGATGAGTTTTGGAAGTGGCAGGGGCGTGGCATTGGCCGGCCGGGGCTACTCGCGTGGTGGGGGCAGCCATGCCCGGTCACGCATTAGGACAGCAGAGATGGCCGAGGAAGGGGAGAAGCCGGCTTCTCCTGGCTCGAGGCTCGGACGTTAAGTTTGCATGACACTTCCCAAAGAGCAGAAAAAGACTTATTAAAAGGACAAAAAGCATTCCAGCCTCGCCGTAGCCTGGCTTCTTGTCCGAGCGGCCTTGGCCCCTCTGGGCTAAGGAGTGGGGGCAGCGCGCGTCAGGTTGGCCGGCCGCGGTCGGAGCTGTTGGGTAAGCGCAGGCAGAGCGGAGCGGGCCGGACCGGGCCGGGTTGGGTCGAGCTTGGGGGGTCGAGGTGGGGGAGCAGCTCAGGAGGGGCCCCCTCGGAGGCCGCGGCGGAGGGAGGAAAGTCTGGCCCTCCGACTCTATCTAGAGGAGAGTGCTATGGGCCTCTCGGGCAAAAGGTAGGCTCTGACACCAAGCGCTTCGGCTCCCCGACCCCAGCAGGCTCCAGCTGGCCGGGACAAAGACCCCGGGGCTGACCGAGGCTCGTGAGATGTTTGCCGTCCAGTCCCCGGCCTCCAACTGCCTTGGCCAAGCTTGGGAAAGAGTTGGGCTCCCGAGGACCTTTCTGGGGACTGCGCTGAAGTTGACCTGCTGCAACTTGAGTGCAGAGTTCTTCCCGGCTGAGTAACTGTTACACAGAAGAGTTTGACTTGAAGGTGTTGATTTCAAAGGGAGCACCAGAAATTAAATAGGAGCCCAAGGGTTGTTTAGATACTTTCATGAAAAGCTTTCTTCCAGCGGCAAGGGATGGAGGACAGCTCTTTGCGGGGCAGGTTGGCATTGCCCAGTGATCGATTATGTTAGGGCAGTTCACAAATTATGATGGATATGGAGGGGGGAGGAGAAGGGGAGGGAGGAAGGAAGACACAACAAGCTATAGCTTTCGTTAGAAATGACATAGCTAAATGGCTGCTAGTCCTTACGATGTAGCTTATCCAAAAAAATTAGCAATACTTTTAATATGTTTATATTGCAGAGAAATCTTTTTCATTTTTAGAGAGCATCTGTGCATGAAATTGCTGTAAATACAGCCTTGCTTTCCTACTCCTTTGGACTCTAGTGGACCTAACTTACCCTGGAACGCCATGACTAAGTTTGTGAGCATTTATAATAATAGGTAATATTTGTAAAGCGCTTTAAGGTTTGCCATGTAGTTTACAAATATTATTCTGTCCTCAGGACAACCTTGGGAGGTAATTGTTATTAATCCCATTTTATAAAGGAAGAAACTGAGGCAGACAAAAGTTAAGTGACTTTCCCAAGGTCACATTGCTAGAAAGTGTCTTGAGGCCCTTCTTGAACTGAGGTCTTCCTTAACTGCAGGTCCAATGCCTTATCTACTCTACCACTTACTTGCTCCTGAGTTCAGTTTTATGAAGACAGGTGAAGTTTTAACTTCATCACTCAACCAAAGTATGCAGCCTGTGATTTTTTTTTAACATATATACAAAAACAGCTGGCATGAGTTTATAACCCTGGAATTAAAATTCCCTTCTAGTATATGGATTTAGTATAGTGGCAATATATCAATCATGCTAGGAAAGGTATTTGCAAAACAAACATGGATTCCTGAACAGTATAAAAGAAAGAAAGGGAGATTTAGTTGTATTGTCAGTGTCTTTTGAGTAAACGTCAGCTAATTTGTCCTGGGTCCAGCAGTTTGATTCCTATTGAGATGAATATCCAGGAAGAATACATGATCTTGGAATTAGAGTGACTGGCAAAACCATTTTATTACTGCAGGAAATTGACTAGTAGTATCTATTCATTTTCTTAAATAACTTACACAATATACTTATAATTCATGTAACAGTTTATGCAGTGTCTTACATGTAAAGGGTATTCCATAAAGACTCGTTGATTGAATTGTAACAATGAACCAAATTGAATGTATAATACACACATGACTCTATATGTGTGTATTATTTGAAGCCACACATATGTAGCTTCATAGCTGTGTGCGTATTGAAAATTTAAATTATATTTCTTAGATATTTCCCATTACTTGAACTCAGAGAACAAATATTTAACTACTGTCTGTAAATGTTTTTTATAAAATGCCCTCCACAAAATAGGCATAAGCATCATAACCAGTTACATACTACACAATCTCCTAAAGTTCCCAAATCTGGGCTTCACAAATTCAAACAAAGCAGGGATACAAAATTTTGTGGCAATTTCTGTGTCTCCCAAGATATTAGAGACATGGAGCTGAATTCAACTTACTTTAAACTTGTCATCTTTTCTGGATGTAAATCAGTAGATATGAACATAGAGTGTGTATAGTTTTATGAGTTCAGCTTCTTTTGTCACATTAGTACTCTGTGTACGCGTTTAGATCAGAAAAGGATCCACTATAAAGGTGAAGTTTTAGACTTATTCTTGAAGTTGTGGGGGGAAAATTTTAATATCTAGAACTACAGTTAGGACGCTGTTAGGGTACAGGATGGAATCCCTCTTGAAATGGTAGCATTATTTGAATTCACATTGCATATTTCCATTGGGCTAGAACCAGTTACCACATTGTATTTAATTATAACTTCAAATAATGTGAATTCGAATACATGCAACCACTTCAGGGGATTCCTTATTCATACTAATTGAGGACCTAGTTGTATTTCACTTTTCCTGCTTCTTCAAAAGCATAATATAAGAAGAAATGGCAACAATTTCTATAATCTTGCATCTACCATTTTCATAATCATAATCCAAAGAAATGGAAAAAACCACCATACTTTAAATGTTGCTAGATTTCCAGATTCTGATTACCTACAACTTTTTTATCCATTTATGAAATTCCAAATCACTTCTTTTTAAAGTGCTTCATTCTATGCTGTGGAAGATTACAGAGATTTTATGTCAAGGGGATGTCAGGAGGTCTGTGAATTTGGAAGAGAAAAATAATGCATCTTTATTTTGAATTATTTGACTCCTCTTTATTGATTATTAGTTGACTCCCTTTTAACTCATATTTTAATAATAATTAACAGTTAAATTAATAGTTAACATATACATTGCATATTAAAACTTACAAAGCACTTTACAAGTATCTTACTTGATCTTCACAGCTATGTGAGGTAAAATTGTTATCTCTATCAGATGAGGAAACCGAGGCTGAGATTATTAAGTTACTTGCTCAGTCACCCAGCTAGAAAGTGTCTGAAGCCAGAAGCCAGATTTGAATTTAGCTCTTCTCTCACAAGTCTTCCACTATGCACCTATTTTATACATTTAAAAATATTATTCTGAGAAAGTATCCATAGGAATCATCAGACTGCCAAAGGGACACATCACCCCACTCCCATCCCCCACACATCCAGAATCCCTGTTTTGGATTATTATGAGAGAAATACTAATTTTGTGATTGACACACTTTTTAAATTAATATTTGGGTTGTAAAAGTTTCAGAGATTTTGAGTGTGTGAGAGAGAAAGAGAGAGAGAGAGAGAGAGAAAGAGAGAGAGAGAGAGAGAGAGATTACTATGCCAAGACCTAAAGAGCATAAATCTGAATGTAGGAATCATCCGAAGGAAATCTTCTTTGTACATAATTAATATTATGTAAAATCAGAGTTTTCTTCTGAGATGTACTAGTGCTAACCATTTACTGAGGCTTCATGTTTTCTCTTTTGGCACATACAGATTTGAAGCAACAATTGTACTTAAAATATTCTGTATGTATCTGATCAACTGTTTTCTAACAGCGACAATATGTCCTATACAAGGTGATTTTTACTTTCTCAAATCACCATAACCTGAGTAATGTACTTTGGCTGCAGCTTTCCCACTAATCTTTACATCACATCACATCCTTATATTTTTTTTTCCTGAAGGACATTGGAAACATTTAATGTGGCTTCTGAATTAAAAGGCAAGTGTGCCTTTTATTTGACCAGGACATTTTATAAGAAAGGTATTTCAGTCACATTTTCACACCATATGATTTGCTTCCTACCTATTCAGAGAATAAATCTCATTCCTACTTCAGCTTTTTATGGAAGTGTACTTAGTTTATTATCTGCTGGGTGGCAGTTTTTATACTTCTCTAATTCATTCATCATTGTTTCATCCCTTCACAAAATAAAGCTCTGCTAGGCTGTATTTTTGGAGGCAGCTAGATGGTGCAGTAGATAGAGTGCTGGACTTGGAATCAGACTCACCTTCCTGAGTTCAAATCTGGCCTCAGACACTGACTAGCTGTCTAACCTTGGGCAAGTCACTTAACCCTATTTGCCTCAGTTTCCTCATCTATAAAATGAGCTGGAAAAGGAAATGGTAAACCAATCCAGTATTTCTGACAAGGAAACGCTAAATAGCATTACAAAGAGTCTGAAACAACTCAACAACAGGGTCTATCTGTTTTAAGTGAAGGAAAATAACAAAACTGTCTTCTGCTTGATTATTAAAAATTGGAACTTTTGTTTTGAAATTAAGCTGGGGGAATGTGGTATATTTTTTTATATCTAAAAGGAAACATTTAGATGAGCCAAAAATTTTAATGGCCCAACAGAACTTTTAGTGTAATCCCACTAGCTGTAGTTCAAGAAAATTTTAGCTTTAGATAATCATTTGCTAAACGGCTAGGAAGAATTACTTCACTGATTAGCATATTAATCATGGTAGAAGAATTTTTGGAATAAGGTTAAATTGGTGGGCCCAGAAAAAGGAGCACTGGCTTTTTGAATCAGAGGATCTAGTTTCAAATCCCACCTAACCAGGTGATTTGAGGCAAGTCCTTTGAAAATGTCAATTTTCTCATTTGTAGGATGGGGGAGTTGAGCTAAATGGACTTGGAGGTCTCTTCCACTTCTAGAGCTATGATTCTAGCAATATTTATAATTCCTATCAAGACCACTTTCTTGTCAACTGAATGCAAATTAGAACAGCTATGAATTTTAAAATTTAACTTTAAGATTCTAATTACAGATATGATTTAGTGCCAGTTTTGGAATTCATAATCTGTAATCTTAAGAGACGAGGTAAGACATGGTTTTGATACTGAGGAAAAATATGCCTAGAAATACATTGACCAGATTTGGTTCTTTGTCTTATTTTTCATTTCACAGCCTCAGGTGCTACTCTTAAAAGCAGTTATTTATAAACTAATGCAACATTAAGTTATTTTGCTTGACAAAATATAATTACCATAATCAAGAATTTAAATATCAACAAAATGTGAAAAAAAATTGTTATATCTGATTGGAATACTAGAAATCAGCATTTTTTTAACTGACAAGATAAAAAAGTCTTAAATATATTTAGCTTGGCCAAATGAAGACTTAGGGGATATGTTAACCATCTGTAACTATCTGAAAGGTCAGATCACCAGAGTGGGAAAGGAATTACTTAGGGTGTAAACTAGAAGTTATGGAAGCAGTGGGATATATTTTTTTAGGGAAAAAGTCTTGGTGTTTTTCAAGGATTTTTTTTTTTTTACTATCCAAGACCTTAGCAAATCGTGGCATCTTTTGATAAAGGATAATTAGAGGGTGTAAAATAGAAATAAATACATTTACAATTCTGTTAAATGTATGGGGTCTGAGAGAGAAAATAAGGTGAGTATGCTATGTCTCCTTGCTATAATATTAGCTTCCTGAATCATCTCCCTAAGGAAGTGGTACAAAACCGTAGTTTGAGTAATTTAAAACTAGCATCAGAAAAGCGTTGAAAATATGCCACTTGAGATAATTGCGCAGTGAGAAAGAAGATAACCTATTTTGTATTTTGTTTGTTTCTTAAAAGAGTTGTAGCAGTATATTAGAAAACCTACATGATCTTAAATAATCCCAGCGAGTTTTTTAATACAATACTAATTTGAAAATGAACATAATATCGAATGAGGCACAAACTGCTATGATGCTAGCAGACACCTTCTTCATGAAGTTCCACTTAGTTACGAAGCATATCTAAAACAGATTGTACCTCTTTGCTTACTACCCTTCCGCCCAGAATCATTGTAAGTTGCTACCTCCTTCATGAAGCCTCCTTGATCTCTCTCAGCTGAAAATATTCTCAGCCTTTGTCTTCTTTTCTTTGTCTCTTTTTTTCCCTTTTTCCTTCATGCCTCTGCATCCCCAGTTCTCTTCTCCTTGTTACAGTTTCTGAGAACAAAATGGTCCTTCCCCTGCAAGACCAGTCCCACCACTTTATTATATCCCTTGCCATTTTTTCTATAATTTTGTGCCTCTAATTATCTCCTTTAGCTTTTCTCTTCAGTTTCTCCTTATTTACTAGCTCTTTCTGTGCTCTCTATAAACAAACCTTCCTCATCCTTCAAAAAAAACAAAAACCAAAAAAGTTCTCTTCTCTTGATCCTACCATCCCCTGAGCTATCATCCTGAAAGGGTGTAGAGGTTAAAAATACCTACATTCAAACCCCACCTTTGAAACTTTGTAGCTCTGTGACCATGATAAAGTTACATAAATTCTCCAAGCCTCAGTTTACTTGTCTGTGAAATAGGGTTAGTAATAGCTGTACTTATCTACCTTTCAGTACTGTTGGGAGATATAAATGAAATAATGTATATAAAGCATTTTGTAATTTTCAAAGCACTACGTAGATTTCATTATTATTCTAAAATGTTATTTATTAGTATTGTTAATATTAATGTTATCCTATTAAGATTAAGTATTACTTGGCTTTTTCACATACAAAAAAAACTCACCTAGATTATCTGTCACTTACTTGCCCTTGCTGACGGCCTTTGCAATTTGACTTTCCATTCCAGTACTCAAATGGGATTGCTTTGCCCAAAGTTACAAGCCATCTCTTAGCTACTAAATCCCCTGGTATTTTTTCAGTTCTTACCATCCTTGACCTCTTGACAACTTTTGACACTGTTTATCACCCTCTCCTTCTGGATACTCTCTCTGCCCTTAGCGTGTGTGACACTGCTATATCCCAGTGTTTCAGCCACCTGTCTCACTACCCCTTCTCAGGCGTCTTTACTGGATTATCATCTATCTCCAGTCTCCTAAGTATGGGCAGCCCTAATTCTGTTCAGAGGCATCTTCTCTCTCTACCATTGCTCTCTCGGTGATCTCATCTGCTCTCATGGGCTCAACTGCCATTTCTTTCTAAGTGACTCCTAAGCCTAGCTCTCTAATCTGTATAATAAATGAATTCCAGCCCCACTCAAACGCAGTAGGTTAAAAATGGGTCTTATTTTCTGCTCCCCCCTCCTCAAACTGTCTTCCTCTAAACCTCCCTATTTCTGATGAGGTCACCACTATACTTTCAGTAACCTAGGTTAGCAGCCTCAGAGTGGTACATGTCTTTCTTTTCCCTTATCCCTCCTATACAATCAGTTGCAAAGTCTCAGTGATTCTACAACATCCTTCTATTTTCATCCTCTTCCCTCTATTCACTATCTACTACCCTGGTTCATATTTTCATCAGCTCATACCCTGAACTATTGAAATCCCCTCTTATAATTGATCTCCCCTCTTATAATTGATCTCCCTGCCTCTGTCTTCCTTCTTTCCAAACCATCCTCCACACAACTATCAAAATAATATTCCTAAGGCATAGACAGGTCTGACCATGACACTGTCCTACTCATAAACCTACTGTGGTTCTCTGTTGCCTCTTGAATAAAGTATAAACTCTTCATTTTAGCATTTAAATCTCCCCTTTCCCCCTCCCCCAGTCTGGTTCCTGTCTAACTTCCCACACTTATTTCTTCCCCTTCTTGCATTTTCTGTTCCAGCTTAACCACTCTGATTGCTGTATGCTCTACTTGACCATTTTGGTAGGAACTGCTGGCTTCAAGATTCTCAAGGACTGACAAATGAAACATACTCAAGGTTGGTTTGCTTCCATAGGCTTTATGAAAATATACACAGAAATAGTTGTCAGTCAGTTACAAGACATTTACTAAGTACTTAACTCTGTGCCACGCACTGTGCTAAGTACTAAGAGTTTGCTCCACAAAGATCTACACTCCTATTAGAGAAGAATAACTCCATCTCTTTTGGGAAAAGGAGTTATCACTTAAATAAGAATTTAAAACCAAGGATCTCATGTGAAAGGAACTTGTTTTGAGGTCACCTTGGTCCAGGTATCCTATCCTCCACAGTATTTTCTCTAGCCTGGATTCAACAAGTCCTGGGAGACCATAGCTCTCAGTCTATATATGTACATATGAGTAATTTTGGCAGCTCATCTCTCATCGTGTACTTTTGCACAGGCTGCCCCCCATGATTGGAATATACTCTCCCTTTACCCCCACCTCTTAGACTGATGTCTGTCTGTCGGTGTTACTCCTGTAAACCTGTCTGTCAAGGCTCAGCTTAGGTGCCGTTTCCTAAGCAAATCCTTTCCTGGTCAAGGACTCTTTGATTTTTGTCTTTGTATCTCTAGCATCTAGCACAATGCCTTGTATGTAGCAGATACCTGATGAATAGATTTAATTTAATCATATTCTTCTTTGTATAGTATTTAGATGTATTTGACATATAGCTCCTATTAGACAGTATTAGTATCTTTGTGTGTTCATTGGTACCTAATGGAATATTTTTCACATAAATTTTGGATTTTTACCATTTATGAGACAAATCTCTGGTGAGGAAAATACTTTGCCAGTGAAACTGTATTCCTTCTTCTCCCAGGTCTCTTATAAGAGTAAGGTAATGGTTTTTCTTCCTGATCTAGACTTCATTTAATTTCCAAATGTGAAAGAACTTGGATTTAATATCTGAATGTGCCTTGTACAGTGTCCTTTAGACCAATTCTCTCTCCCTGGAAATTGGAATGCCTAACGTGTTGGTTGAATTAAATTGAATTGTTATATGTCCTCTTTGTCAGTATGACCAGATAAGTAGGTAACATCTAGTAAATTACATAGTCTATCGTTAAAGGTCAGAAAGTAAGTGATAGAAGACACTAAATCATCTTAAAGGTCTAAGGCACATTTTCACTTTCACATTTTTCTTTGGGATTTAAACTTCTTTTTCACTTCTACTGTACAGCCTTGACTCATAAATGATCTTAGACGAGTATTTAAAGCCTGTCTTTCATCATACTTTTCATTCTATGGGAATGATTCCAGGGTGGGCAGCAGTAGCTTTCCCTTGTCTCCCTGTCCCCCAAATAAACATGATCAAAAGTTGAATATCTCTCTGAGATTAGGAATAAGCAGTTACATCTCTTTCTATTCCCATCATGCTTTCCACCAAAAAAGACCCAGAAGGAGGGCGATATTGACCTCTGCCCATCATTTCTACTACTATCGGTATCTGTTCCCTTTACATTTAAGTGGTGACTGTGAGTAGGCAGGCAAATGGTAGGGGGGCAAAGGAATATTTTGCCTTAATCTTGAGAATACTTGAAGATAGCATGCTTTTTTTTTATATCCTATTCCAAGTACATAGGAACATAAATTTAGAGCTTTGGAAGGGACCTTAGAGATCATTTCATCCAATCCCCTTATTTTATAAATAAGGAAATTAAGGCCCAGAAGAGTTAATTGACTTCCTCAAGAACACACAACTAGTAAATGTGTGAGTTAAGATCTGAACCTAGGCCCAAGTCCAACACTGTTCATTCCTCATTGTTCTGTGAGAGTTATAAAGTATTAAATGGTATGATGTGTTTTAAATGTTTTATAACCATAAAAGCCTAGTCAAACGTGAGTTCTCGCTGTTTAAAAATAATCCTGTGTCAAATACAGAGGGAGGGGGTAGTTGAATATTTGGGTGGGATAACAAAAGGACTCCTAAAAATTTCTTAGCTGAAGGTACTTACTTTAGGAATAACATTTAAATCATAGAGTTATTGGAGTCAGAAAGACCTTAGTTCATAACTCCATTTAGAAATGCTCTTGATACACTTTCTCCAGTTTATATATGAAAAACTGAAATAAATAAGTAGCAAATCTTTCCAAGGTATTTCCATATAAGTGAAACAAGAGAAAATAAGAGCTAAAATTTTTGAGTCTTACTCCAGACTTTGAGCTTACTCCAGACCCAATCTTACTCTTCTCTTGAGAAGGCAGAGCCAGTGAATGACACAAAACAAAAAAACCTCAGATACTTACTCACTTTGTGGCCATGGATAAGTCACTTAACCTTTGTCTGCCTCGGTTTCTTCAACTGTAAAACAGATAACAATAGTGCCTACCTCCTGGGGCTGTTGGGTCAAATAAGGTAATATTTAAGGTATTTAGCACAGTGCCTGGTACATAATAGGTACTTAATAAATGCTTGTTTCCTCCTTCTTATAGTCCCATAATGATAGGAAGATCTCCCATCTGCAAACATTTTAATTAGTACAAGAGAATATCTATTAATCAGCTTGTGTTGAAGTTATTACTGGCCAGAAAATAGTGATCCATGGAGGCACTGAATTTTTAATGACAGTATATTAGAAGAGAGACTGTATTTAGGCAAGTTATGCTACAAATCCAGCCAGTTCCCTCTTGCGCGTCCAGTAAGTGGAATAAAATTGTACCTTGTTTTTCTGTCCCTCTGTATAACCCCAGGATCACAAGACCAGAAGAAGGTACACAATGGCCAAAGTTATACTGAGGGATCTGAGTTGACCTTCTGCAGGTGGGCTTTCCACCTTCCTCTGTCTCTACACTGGTTGCTCTTCTGTATACATGACATGACATCAGGGAAGGTGACCCTCATCTCCTTCATATAACCAGAGTGTAGTGCCTTTAGGACAGATCATTCATTCTTTCCTTTTTGTAGGCTGTGGAAGAAAGAGCTGACTCCCTATGGTTAAAATTTACAGTGAGACTAGTGCTTGTATTGGGAAAGGCACGATTCATCCAATTTAGGATGCTGTAAATCTATAGATCTAGCTCATAAGTAGAATGCCAGCCTATTTCTTTTCAGACAAACCATCTTTAAGCCTAAAAAAAACTATGGTGATAACCATTCTACTTTATATTACCTCTCTAACTTCAATAGTATAGCTATTAACTTGCTTCCTGAGCTTTCTTTACCAATGCTTGGATTAAGTTATTATAAACCTATAAAACATAAGAGTAAGATCAAGCTGGCCAGACCTGAAAGTAATAGAGCAGGTCTGGTGTTCTAAGGCACAAAGTCACAGTAGTTTGCATAGATACTTGTCTCAGTGACCAGCAGGACTCCAGGGAGTGCTGAACCATAATAATAGATGATGGGACCAGGGAAGGAGGAGTCTTCTTCTTAGACCCAGAAAGTCAACTCTAATGACATGGTATTTTAGGGGTTTATTCTCCTCTTTTGTGAAGATAGGAAGGTTTAACTACCTTCCAACTAGGACCTCTAGTGTTTGGGAGCCTACATCACGAAGAGTCACTGCTCTCTAAGGTGGTAAAGGCTTTTCAGAAAGCAAAAGAGAGAGTTCTTTACAAAATTTTGCTGAGAGTAGAAAGGGAAGGATTAAAACACATCCTATAAGAGCAAAGGGATGAAGCATAGGATGTGAGGATGACTAGAACAGAATGTAAACAAAAAGGTAATTAGGGTGGAGACTTGAGGGGACAGGAAGGAAGGAACAAAAGCTGGAAGAAATAGGAAGGGGACACACTGGACAGGAGGACGATTTTAGGAATAAAAAGAGATGATGAAGCATCTGTCTCTAAAACTTGTTGCCATCTGTCAATGGGAAATAGGATAGTACATTGGAAAGGACATAGGGGCTATAATCAGTGAACCTGAATTTGAATCCCTGTTCACACTTAATAGCTGAATGACCTTGGGCAAGTCACTTAACTTCCCCAGACCTCAATTTCCTTCTTTGTAAAATGAGAGGATTGGACTAGTCGGCTTCTAAGGTCCCTTATAGCTTTAAAATGAATGATTCTCTGATCCTGTATTACCAGGAAGAACTGCCAACTAGTTTGCTTTTTGTTACAGATGAAATATTTTCTCTGAGTTCTCACATCTCATGCAATAAAGTAGGGCTTTTCTACGTCCAGTACCTCTCTGAACTCCACCATAGGGCCTGGCATTTCAAAGAACAAAATACCTGCTCTTTCTCAGAGAGGATGTTCAGTTGTGTTCATGCCTACTGGGAGGACTGCAGAAAATGAAAACCAGGCATGGCACAGGTTTGTTGTTAAGTCTTAGTCATGTCCAACTCTTCATGACACCATGAGGTTTTCTTGGAAAAAATATTGGAGTGGTTTTCCTTCTCCCTCTCTAGCTCATTTTACATATAAGGAAACTGAGGCAAACAGGGTTTAGTGACTTGCCCAGGGTTATTACAACCAGTAAATGTTTGAGGCTAGATTTGAATGCAGATCTTCCTGACTCCAGGCCCAATATTCTATCCACTGTGCTACCTAGCTGTTTAATTGTCTATTGATTAACTTCTAATGGTATTCTGTAGGATGTTTCTGAGATTCATAGGACAATTTTTTTCCTATACAAATTAGGGTGGAAAGCATTTTTCTTTTTTTTAAAACCCTGAGAAAAGTGATAATGTTATAACAGTAAGTTTTGTTTCTCGTTAACATTTTTCTTTGAGAACTTATCCTGGAAAATTACGTCTATAATAATTTGCTATGAATGTTAGCATTTGTAAAACATTTGCTAAAATGCCTGGGAGGATGGAGTTTTCTTAAGAATATCATCAGAGAGCTGTGTAGTAGGAAGAGAGAGGAGCAAGGGATCTTGTCAGAAGAGAGAAGGCTAGACAATGAGGGATGGAGAGCTACGTGCTCCTGTGACAAATACAGAATATGAAGAAATCTAGAGGAAGGTCTCTGGATTGTTGGGTGAATTCCCTATAAAAGGCCAATGCGGGGGTCATGAACCGAGAGTCTCACAGGATGAGGAAGCACAGATGTCTAGCGCTGGTGGAACAGTGGTTAGAGTGCTGGGCCTAGACCTGGAAGTCTTGATTTCAAATCTGACCCTCAGACACCTACTAATTGTATAACCATGGGCAAGTAACTCAACCTTAGTTTCCTCATTTGTAAGAATGGGGTTTAGTAATAGCACCTTCATCACAGAGTTGTTGAGAGGTACAAATTAAATCATAATTGTAAAGTTCTTATCATGGTACTGGGCACATAGCAAGAACTATATAAAGGTTAACTGTCTTATTATTGGTGGCAGTGTCTATATTGATGTGAACACAGATCCATTAACGTACAGAAAGAAATATCACAAAACACAAAACCTTTTTAGATCAGACATGTTCTTGGAATGTATAAGTGCATTTCTCTGCCTCTCACACATACACACACACACACACACACACACACACACACACACACACACACACACATTTTTTTCCTGTAATTCAGAATTTTTCTGGATCTCAGGGTTATCACTTAGAAAATCAACTTTGATTTTCAGTATTATGACTATAGACTTAAATGTCATTGGATTGTACTGAATATGAAGTTTAGTTTTTGTAGAAGTTTTTGGTGTTTTTATCTTATTAAAATAGAATCTGCTATCAGCTTGCTTTTTTGCCCTTTGTCTCGCTTTCATAGGAGTAGAAAACAGGAAAAACAAAAAAAAATTCAGTCATTTATATGTTGAAATTTCAGTGAAGTGACAGTTTTATTATACATTCCTTTCCTACTGACTACTCTTTTTTTCTTTTAATTGTTGTCACCAGAATGTGTATTAACATCATTTGAGAGATGACAAAACTAAGGAAACCACCTAAAAAATATAAGGAGTTGGAGTAGGATTTATTTAAATAAGCATTTAGCAACTGTGTTCCATTTTTACTTAGTTATTTTTAGTATTTGAGTGGCATGTGGAAAAATACATTTTAGTATAGTTAATCTCTTTCATGTCTGAAAGATTCAGGTTATGAGTGTAGATATTCCATTCTGTTGACTTTTGTGTTTTCTTCAGAGAAATAAATGAGTATTTAAGATTTTTTCATTGACTTTATGAAAATGTTTGCTTACTAGTTAGATACCATATTTGTACTCTCCAACAGCTAGACATCTTGGCTGAAGAAGAAACTAACTACTTTTGCCTCATGTTCAGTAAATATTTCATTATTGGATCTGTTTCAGAGAGGGTAAAGGAAAATTTATTTAAATATTTGTGAAGATAGTGTAACAAGCATGGCCTGAAGTCTTCTTTCATATTAGAGTTTTTGTATGTCAATAATAAGGTTGAATATACACTAATTCTAATTCAAGTTATTCTCTGGGATTGCTTTATATAAGATTCTTTAGTACTTAAATTACTAAATTCCCTTGAAATGTATCCAAGAACGACTTGCGTTCCACTGTTTTTACAAGTGGTACTAGTATTGGTGTGTGTCTGTCCGTTGCTGAAGAAGACCATGCCATCAGAGAAATGATAACTGACTTGCATTTGACTTTGTTTTGAGTGAGGGAGGGCTGTGCAGGTCATCAGCCTCACTTCTCCAGAGCCATCTGAATCCAGTGACCAGATACTCATTAGGATGACTGGAGATGACCCGGGATGAGGCAATTGGGGTTAAGTGACTTGCCCAAGGTCACCACAGCTTGTGAGTATCAAGTGTCTGAGGTGAGAGTTGAACTCAGATCCTCCTGACTCTTGCACTGGTGCTCTATCCACTGCACCACCTAGCCGACCCTCATAGTAGTATAGGGAAGTAGGACTACTAGAAGCAAATAGTAGGGAAATTTCCATTTTTAATCATTCGCTTCAATAAATTATCAAATATGAGCTGTTCCCCATTTTGAAGAATGCTGTAAAAATTAAAGACCTTCTAGATTAGAAGAACAGCTGCTAGGCTTTTACAAAGAACAAGCTTGATGATCTTAGCAAAACATGGATAGACTTGCAGGAAATAATGATGAGTGAAATGATCACAACCAAGAGAATATTGTATTCAATAACAACAGTATTGTTTTAAGAACAACTTTGAGTGAACAAGTCATTTTGACTATTGTAAATCCCCAAATTAACTACAAAAGACATGAAGAAAGACGCGATCTGCATCCAGAGAAAGAACTGATAAATGGAAGTATGTATAGAACGATGCTGTGTGTATATATACGTGCACACACACGTATAGACATATTTGTATCTAAAAGTAACCATCTCTGGAGAAGGGGAAAAATAAATTTGTGTAACATTATATACTTAAAAGGAATAGCAAATTGTGTGTTTTAGATATGAAATTTCACATGTGATCATCCTTTTTTATTATACTGTGTTATGGAAATGCTTGTTTTATTCCATAAATTAAAAATTAAATAAATAAATGAAAAATTTAAAAACAAAAAACACAGAGGGAGGAGGAAAAGAACACAGCTTAACTGGTAAGCTATGTTCTCCACCAAAGTATTTTCTCATAAATGGTTCAAAAAAAACACCAAAAGAAAAAAATTAGTGAGGGAAAGAAGGATGCTGTAGTTGTGGCGGATTCTAGCCTTCTTTACCTTGTGGAGGTAATTTGTGCATCTCTCCATGGATGTGCAGATATATTCAAGTCACTCATGTGTGAGTATATAAGGTAATGGGAAAGATGTATTGGAGCCAGTGTTGTACTGGTGAATAAATGTTTAACAAGGGGCTCAAACCCCCCATTGGACTCTCTCAAGCCAGTTGGAGCTGGCTCCAGTACAGCCTTGGTAAAACCCTAGAAAAACCAATATATGATTCAAGATGACCACATGAGCAAAAAACTCCCACCACCTAATATGATTAGAGAACTGTATTAAGTTCAAAATTTTTAAAAAGCTCAAGATAGAGCTGGAAGTAGGTTCTTCTAGAAAGGAAGAAGAGGGGACAAGACACATGTGGAGCCAACCAATTGGAGGCAGTAATGTCTTAATTAAATATTATCTAGGCTGACCAGCTTTGGTAGATGCCCCCACAAAAATTCAGGTGTGTTGAGGGTGATGGCTCTTGACCTTCAGAGGTTCAAATGATCCAGCCAAGGAGATAAGATGTTGTTTGGAAATGCTCAAGAGCAGTTTTGCTTTTAATGGATTCCTGATTAGATGCAGGTATAACCTGATCTTGATTCCTTATTTTCTTCATTCTTTTACAATATAATCATCCCTATTTCAGCCTTTCTCCTCTCTTGTCAAGTACCTAAGCATACTGTATTTAATCTTTAGATAAGGAAAAAGCAGTGAAGGACTCAATTTCTAACAGTTTACTCATTTAACTTTTAAAAATCATTAAATCTTATTTCAAGGGCAGCTGGGTGGTATGGTGGATAGAATGCCAGGCCTGAAGTCAGAAGGACTCATTTCCTGAGTTCAAATCCAGTTTCAGACCCTTATTAGCTTTGTGACCCTGAGCAAGTCACAACCCCATTTGCATCAGTTTCCTCATCTGTAAAATGAACAGGAGAAGGAAATGTCAAACCACTTTAGTATCTTTGCCAAGAAAACCCTAAATGGGGTCATGAAGATGTCAGGCACAACTCAAATGACTGAACAACAACAACAATTTTATTTATCAAATAAAAATGATTCATTGAATGCCTACAATGTACAAGGCACTAACATAGTTCCAAATTCCTTTTCTTGGATCTTGAAACCTTTTTTTATTTTGCTCTTTCCTCGTCCCTAATTTACTGCTACTCCCCAAAATACCCCCTCCTGATTCGCTTCTTTATTAGCTTATACATGGAGTCTCCTGTCTTCAGTCCTGTTATCTCCCTGACTGTTAAGGACTTTTTTTTTAATCTCAGCTTCTAACCTAGTTCGGGCCCCCTTCCTGAACTATTGTGATAGCTTCTTAATTGCCTTCAGTATTTTTTCTTTCTAATGCATCTTTTATAGAGTTGCCAAATTGATATTCTTAAATTGTAGACCCATCCACGTCACACCTAACAGACTTACACTATGCTGCCCTTTTCCATACTCTGTGATCCAGTCCAACTGGTTTCCTTTCAGTTGCATCTCTGTGATTTTACATGGTATTTCTTATGCCTACAATGCCCTCCTTTCTCACCTCCACCTCTTAAAATTCCTAGCTTCTTTCAAGGCTCTGAACAAGCAGTGCCATAAGAGGATCTCCCTCTTATCTGCTTCTCCTCCCCTCCCCAACAAAAAATTACCTTGTGTATACTTTGCATACATTTTGTATTTTCTTGTATTTATATATGTTGTTTCAATAGAATTCAAGCTGCTCAAAGGCAAGGACTTTCATTTTTGCTGTAGGAAAGATGACAAGAGGCACTCTTCCTTCTTACTGAGGCATATGTGCCTTATTGGGATGAAATAACTCCTGATTGATCCCCTCTGACTGAGGACTTCCTTTAAGGGTAATTGATATTTAGGAACTCAGAATCAGAGAGGGCAGACTCTTGTGAATGAACCTCACCTTTTCAATGGTCTTTGAGAATTATGTAATGCTTCTGTGTCCCCTGGGTCACAGTACACATCATGGGGGTTCTGTTAGGCTTAGTTTTTAATTGACCCAGAGGATTTAGATCCTTTTAGGGAACTTCACACATCCTGGGGACTCCAATTAGGTTGATTCTTTTTTGAGCTAGCAAATTTATCCTAATGTGGAGTGATCTCTAGCTCCATTTTGATGCCCAATGTCTTACAGTGATCTACTGGAAATTTGGGTTCCCTGTGCATTTTCAAGGATCCACTGAAGAAACTTTCATCTGGACCTCCGTTTGGATTGACCTATGGCTTGGCAGGGAAAATATGTTCCCCTCTATGTTGAAAGGATCCATAAGAAAAATTTTCATGCAGGACTAATTGGTTTTCCACCCAAGGACAAAAGTATTTTTTCCAGATAACCCTGTTACCCCACATGCTTTGGGAGCTTATCTGGATTGAGACTTTTTCCCCCAAGTATGAAAATTTGGTTGTGGAGGCGGGTGGGGGAATCTTTTCTTAATTTCCTTTTGCTGTGGTTAAGTCTTTGTGTAATTTTCATTTTACTTCTTGCTAATTATTTTGGATTAGGAGAGGTCTTCACAAACTTTAAGGCAAATGGTGATAACCCATGAGACCTTGGGTTGAATCTGCATTATTTTGTGTTTAGGGTTGAGTAAGCTCGAGCTATGATAAATATGGACTCAAAAAAAAAAAAAAGACTGCTAATCTGAGGAGTAAGAGTATGAGAACTATACTAAATGACTTTTTCTGTGACCCTTTGTATAGTACTCAGGAGGTCATTCCTTTTTAAATGGAAGGCACTAGGGGAAGTACTCAAAAGGAACGTTGGAGCCTCTTCCCCAGGCCTTGAGAGAACTGTCCAGAACTGGGGATAAGGGCAAACGTGCTAACAGCACTCCAGTTGGATTTGCTGGGACAGCAAATATTTAACTAGGAGGAGAGTATAGTGCAGGCAATTGGGGGAACTGATTGGAGAGAATGAAGCACCTCCTATAGATTCTCTGCTGAGGTGAATGTTCCTTGCTGAGATAACATAACAACCATTGATTGGTCTCCAGTGACTGAGGAGATACATCTAAGATATTTTGTGAATAAGAATTAGGAAGATAGATTTTGAAAGAGAGAACTCCAGTCCCCTGTTCCCCTCTCCACCCCACCAAAGTCTGTAAGAAGAGCTGTCGAAACAGGTTCTTAGCTCATGACACTCAATAGTAGGCACTTAGTAACATGTTTGTGGATTGATTGGTTGATGTTACTGCCCCACTAAAAATTTCTCTGATTTTGTCCTGCTTTCCCTCCTACCTCTGTGTTGTTGTATGAGCTGCTGAAGCCACAACCAGGGCAAGACAACTTAACCTTTTCCTCAGAGGCCCAAAGAATATACCACAATCAGAATAATTTATTATAATTGGACGCTAACAGAGTATTGTTGGTAACACTCATCTGTGAAATACATTAGTAACTTCTACTGCTGACCTGAATATGTCTTAATTTTTATTCAGATATTCTTTACATGTCATGAATTATAAAGCAGATTTGAAGGGCCCACTTTGTGCTGCTTGCCCCATGGCCAATGCTGCTAGTTAAAATGCTGCAGATTTCCCCATTTTGGTTTTACCGCATCAATTCCCTCCTCTCCTTAGTAGAAAATTATCTCTCCTCAAATGTTTCTACATCATTTTTTTCTTGATCTATACTTGATATCATATTTATTTTCCTTTACATCATGTCCCTTTCAGTAAATTGTAAATAGATCATAAACAAGAACTGTAATTTTATTTTCTGCATCCTTTGTCCCTAGGACAGTCAATAAGCAAGTATTTAGAGGATAGGGCACTGAACTTGGAGTCAGGGAGAACAGAGTTCAGTTCTCATCCTGGACTCTAACTGTGTGACCCTGGAAAAGTTATCTAAGCTCCCTGCATTTCAGTGTCCTCAGCTATAAAATGAAAGGGTTGGACTTAGGGGAAAAGAAATTCATGTAGTATCTACTAGGTGCCAGGCATTATGCTAAATATTGTTTTTTACAAACATTACATTTGATCTTCACAAAAACCCTTACGAGGTAAATGCTGTTGTTTTACCATTGTGGATACTGAGACAGAAGTTAAGTGACTTGCCCAGGGTCACACACAGCTAGTGGATGAGTCTGGATTTGAACTTAGATCTTCGTGAGCCCAGGTCCAGTACTCTATCAACTGTGCCATCGTTGACCTTCAAGTTCCATTCTGGCTATGTTCTGTGAAGCAATTATTTTATGCCAGGTTTTGAAGTAAATGGGCAGCTAAGTGGTACAGTGGATAGAGTGCTAGACCTGGAGTCAACTCATCTTTATGAGTTCAAATCAGGCCTCAGACACTTACTAGCAGTGTGACCTTGGGCAAATCACTTAACCCTGTTTGCCTCCATTTCCTCATTTGTAAAATGATGTGGAGAAGGAAATGGCAAAACTCTCCTGTCCCTTTCCAAGAAAACCCCAAATGGGGTCATGAAGAGTCAGACACAACTAAAATGACTGAATCACAAACAAAAACAACAGGAATGTAGATAACAATGCCCTTTTACGTATCTTAATTTTAGTTTAAATTTTGATTCTTTGTTAGTTCAATACTTTTTGCTGCCTTCCCAAAGAATATTTTGACATTTTTAGTTAAATTCATTTCTTCTCCAAAAAACTCTTCATTGATGTTGAAAAATTAATTGACAGATTTCAAATTGGAATCACCATTGGTCATTGGCTATGTGTGGGGTTGTGTTGGTACATGTTGACACATGGCCTAAGAAATCTCAGGGTATACCAGTATTTTTTCTTGGCAAAGCAAAGTGCAGAATTGTTTCTGTATTTTATTTTCTCTTTTGGAGATAGGGTTAAGTGACTTGCCCAGAGTCACACAGCTAATAAGTGTCTAAGGTTGGATTTGAACTCAAGTCCTCCTGACTCCATGGCCAGTGATCTATCCACTGTACCACCCAGCTACCCCTGTTTCTATATTTTCTTGAGTTTAGTGCCCTGGGATTATTGCCATGGGAGGTTTTGTTGGGGCCGTATTTGCAAAGATTTTCTAAAGTAATCCCAGCCTATTGATTTGGAAAGTTTGACACAGAATGTAAGCATTTTCTGACAGTCCCATGCTACATCTTCAAACATGGCTGTGCAAGGTAGGTTGAATAAGACTGAGCCTCTTCTGTGATTCTTTTCTTTTCCATTAGTGATGAGGAATGTGTCATACAGTGCTCATCAAGTGAGACCAACCAAGATGCATCATTATCTCATCTTAATGATTTTCTCAAGGCAGCCAGATTCTCTTAGTAGCTTGTAATACCCAGGTCAAGTATTTTTGTAAGCTTGGATTTGGGATACGGATTGGGACATGGACTAGACTATCATTTCATTGATATATAGAACTTTGGGATGAGCCAACTCCTTCCAATGCATGTTGGCACCTTCTCCACAAATGTAAAGCATTGAGAGGATCCCACAGTGAGTATGTGTCAGAGGCTCCAAGGCCAGCTCTTCATCTGCTATGCCAAGATGCCTCTCCTTGACAAATACATTATTTTATTCTCTGGACTTCTCCTCTATATGTTGTGGTATGTAACAATATAAAAAATTAATTTCATTTTAGAGAGAATACATTTGACAGGTTATATAGTGGTTGATCCAGGATTCTGGATAGAATTTTTAAAGCATTTAGGAGCAGTTGCTTCAGCAAATTTTCTTTCCATTTTGATTTGCTAATACTAGGTTTGAAAAAAGTGTCAGAGGAAAATAAATCATTTAGCAGCTAATCCCCAATCCACTACTCCAGTCTCTTGCTTCTTCAACCCTAGCCTTCATCTGGAAGTTAGTACAATCTTTGCAAAGTGCAGATTTGACCAAGACAACTCCATTCTCAAAAATCTCCAGTGGTTCCCTATTTTATCTTAAGTATTGTTTGCCTGGCATTTAAGTCCCTCTTCAATCTGACTTTAACCTGTAGTTCTATCATTGTTTGACATTATTCTCCATAGTAGCTGTAACTTCCACCCACTCTGGACCACTGAATTTTATGTTCTGTCCCACTTCCCCATGTTGATGGAGGCTTTCCCCATGTCCTCCATCCTCACTTTCTTTTCTCAGAATCGTTATCCTCTCTCCAAACTCAGCTCAAGTATCACCTCCATGAAATCTTTTCTTATCTCCCTTTATTCCCAGTTATTGATTAGAGTCCTCTCCTTCCTCAAATCCTTGGATTTACTTATCAGTAGTACATTTGCTGTATCCCCTCAATGCAATATAAACTCCTTGAGGACAGGGACTTTTAGTTATTTATTTATTTTTTGGTTTGAATTCCCAGCAAGTTAATATAAGTACCTTATACACATTTCAGTGAATCTGTGATCTCCTGATGTGTGGATTCTTACAACAGTTAATGTTCCAAATTAAAATCCAGACCACTTTCTCATCTTTTGTGACTGTTGCTCCTGACTATGGAGAATAACAGTTCTCCACATAAAGACCAGCGTGGCTGGTATGGATCATTTATTTCCTTGAACTACCACAGCTTCCAGGGATACAATTTTGTGTCTTAAGTCTCTCCCAGCCCTTAAGACCCTCAGGTTGCCTTACATGAGGCTACCCCAAGCAATAAGGTAAACCCTTGTGAGGTCTCAAGGACGTTGCTGGTATTTTTCCATCCAGGCTTCTCAAAGAGTATAAAATCCCTCAGCACCAAAGAAGAATGAGTCATTCAGAGGGCAAGAGCTATGTCCTAGTGATTTTCTCTTCATGCTGACCCTTCAAAGCCCTAGATGCCCCCTGAGGATATGAGGTTAAGAAGCCAAACTCATGAGTGATTTTTAAAAGACAGATGACCTGGGCCTCTTCCAATATCTCTGAGGGATTTAATGAATACCTGAATTATCCTGTGCATCCTTATAATAAATGTATCCCACTAGGGAAGCAGAAAAAGGAATAAACATTTATGAAGCCCCTATTCTATGTTAGACCCTGTGTTAAGTGCTTTATAAATATTATCTCATTGAATCACTAACCATGTTTGGTCTTTGTGTATTCATTCTGGAAAAACTTTGAAATTATTAATGCCTATACAGCTGGCCCTGAGAACTAAAACTATTTCCTCCTTAAAATTTTTCCATTTGGAGTCTCTTCATGATCTAGGAGAGGGGGACCTTTTCCAAGTCTCGTAACACGTACCAGTGCAATATGTAGGCTGGACCTCTGTTGCTCTCTCTCTCGCAACATAAACAGTCTTTGACCTTTTCTCCTTTTAAAGGTCATTAATTTTATCTTTAACTCTACTTCTTGCATGCAGTTCATCTTCGGTAATATGCTATAACATCCAACCATCATGCATCAACCCCATAGCTCTTTGGACAACCTGAAATATTAATTCTTTGAAGATTGTGGCATTCCATGGTTTATACTCTTACTGTGAATGAAATGTGAGATGAATCAATCAACAAGCATTTATTAATATCCTAGGCCCTGTGCTGAGTGCTAATGATACAAAGATAGATAAAAACAGCCCGTGCTCTCAAGTAGATCTCATTCTAGTATGTAAATAAGTAGACACATACACCATACATACAGAGTAGATGGAAGGTAAACTTAGTGGGAAAGGCTCACATGACTGGGGGACCTGAATGACTTCCTGCAGAAAGTAGCATTTGAGCTAAGTCTTTTTTTTTCTTTTTTCTTTTTATTTATTTATTTTTTATTTTATTTTTTATTTTTAAATTTATTTAACTTTTTACATTCATTTTCACAAGATTTTGGGTTCCAAAATTTTCTCCCCATTTGTCCCCTCCCCCCTCCCCAATACACTGGACATTCTAATTACCCATATCACCAATCTGCCCTCTCTTCTATCATCCCTCCCTTCCCTTTCCCCATCTTCTCTTTTGTCCTGTAGGGCCAGATAACTTTCTATTCCCCATTACCTGTATTTCTTATTTCCTAGTAGCAAGAACAATACTCAACAGTTGAAAGAAACCAGGGATATCAAGAGGCAGAGGTCAGGATTAAGAGCATCCTGGGCTTAGGGGTCAGCAAGTGCAAGGCCCAGAACAAGAAGATGAAATGTTGTATGTGAGAAACAGCATGCAGGTCAGTATCACAGGACAATAGAGTAAGTGGAGGGGAGTAAAGTGTAAGAGGGTAGCTCAGTGGCACAGTGGATAGAGCACCAGCCCTGGAGTCCAGAGTCCTTGAGTTCAAATCGGGCCTCAGACACTTAGTGGCTGCGGGACCCTGGGCAAATCATTTAACCCTGTTTGCCTCAGTTTCCTCACCTGTAAAATGAGTTAGAGAAGAAAATGATAAATCATTCCAGTATCTTTACCATGAAAACCCCAAATAGGGTTACAAAGAGTCAGGCATGACTGAAACTACTGAACAACAGTGAAAGTGTAAAAACATTGGAAGGATAGGAAGGGTCCAGCTTGTGAAGAGTTTTAAATGTCAAAGAAAGGATGTTGTATTTGATTTAGAGAGAATAGAGAGCCACTGGAGTAAATCTGCAAGGTAAGAAAATTATTTTGTCAAAATTATTTTATGGGAACTAATTAGAAGGAGATTATAAAAATCCAGATAAAAGGTGATGAAGGCTTGAAGTAGGGTGGTGACTATGTGAACAAAGAAATGGGGACATTTGCATGAGAGGTTGTGACATGGCAAGATTTGGCAACTGACTGGATATGTGGGGTGAATGAGCATGAAAAGTTAAGGAGAATGCTGAGATTACACACGTAGAAGACAGAGAACACAATGGTATCCTCAACAGTGATAGGGAGATTTGGAAGAAAAAAAGGTTAATTGATGGGATGAGGGATCTTGTTTCAGACATGTTGAGTTTGACTTGCCTTTGTAATAATCCAGTTTGAAAAGCATAATAGACAGTTGGAAATATAGGATAAGAACTCAGAAAGAGACTAGGAGTGGCTATGTGGATGTGGAAGTCACCGTCATAGAGCTAAGTGAGTTGGTCTATGGGAGCTGATGAGATTACCAGTAGAGAAGGTAGTAGAGAGAAAAGAAAAAGGAGCCCAAGATAGAACCTTTGCAAACACACTTAAGGAAACACAGAAAGAGCAGTCAGATACAAGGGGAAAGCGATGTCACAAAAACTATAGGGGTAGAGAACATCCATTAGGGGAAATTGAGCAACAATAACAAATTTTGACAAAGGTCAAAAAAAAAAAGACTGAGTAAAAGGTCATAAGATCTGACAATTAAGAGACCATTGGTAATTTTGGAAAGGGCACTTTCAGTTGAATGAGGAGATCCAAAATCAGATTATAATGGGTTTAAAAGAGTGAAAAGAGAGGAAGGAAAGCCATTGAATATAGATGACTTCTTCAACATATTTAGCAGAGAAAGGAAGGAAGTATAGAATTTAAGTAGCAAACATGATTGGATTAAATAAGGGGTTTTTTTTTTTGAGGATATGAAAGACATCCTCAAAGACATGGCTGTATTTTTATGCAGGAGGGAAGGAGCCAGTAGATCAGGAAAAATTTCAAATTAAAGGAGCATGGTTGATGGGGGGGAGGGAAGGTGTGGGGAAGAAAGGTGGAAATCTATATTAGACAAGACTGGAGGAGATGGGCTCAAGTACAGATATAGGGAGTTTGTCCTAGACAAGACGGGCCACTTCCTTATTGGCTGTAGTGAAGGAGAAGTTAATGGCAGAGATAATGGGAGATAATATCTGCTCTTGAGATAAAGTTTCTCTCTCTCATTTCTCTCTCAATAAGAGACAGTCTTTAACTGAGGGAGGGGCAGAGGGGATCCTTGGAGAGGCTTGAGATATTTTGTTTCAGGGAGAAGCTATAATTATTGAAAACATTGTCAAATTTCTTTTATATAATCAATAATACTTTCTTCCTTCTATCTAGTTATGGAATCAACTCATTGTTCATGTTAAGTGCTTATCCAAGAGAGCTGTTGGACTGGCTCTATAGTCTCACCATTCAATGAATATCACAGTCTGGACAATATGCTTTCTTCCTCCATTTAGTTTTTCCTTTGTGAATTGTTAGGCAGAATTCTTAGGAGTTTTTGTCGATCTCCTATAGAGACCTGTACAGTTTTCCAGGGCTTGATGCATGTGTCCCCGTGTTATACACAAACAGGAGCGTTTAAGGAGGCTTAGAGTCAATAAGAAATCCTTCTTCCATTTGGGCTGGCACTGGAAGCTAAGAACAACAACCACAATAAATAATTCATTTGTTAACAATATCAGGGGAAAAAATATGATCAAAAAGGATAAAGGACTTCCACGTTCAGTGGACAGAACAGTGATAATGGCCGATAGAGAGAAGGTGGAGATGCTCATCCCTCACCGTGATCTTTCCTCTTTGCCATGAGGAATGATCTTTGAAACTGAATAGAACTGAAAAAAATGGGTAACAAGAAATTGTAATGAAAGATAAGGGAGAGAGTAAGAGAATATCTTGCCTTACTTGGTTAATCTGAGTCATCAGACTCAGGCTAAGTATGCCAACATACTGAAAAAGGAAAGGTTGAATGTTGGGCTACTGTCAGAGATCTTTGAAAGATCTTGTAGAATGGAAGCGGTGCCATAGGATATGGGAAGAGCATATTTATCTCAATGAAAAAAAGGGAAATAGGTTAGTGAACTTTATTTCAAATATTGGTGACCTCCTAGGATATTTTATTAAAGTGATGGCTAATGAACATTTAGAGAAGGTGGCGATCACAGTGAGACAGGATGGATTCATCAATACAAGTCATTCTTGACTAAACACTTTTGCTTTGACAAGGTAACCAGATTGCTGGAAAGTGGAGTAAACTTTTCTTCATGAATGATAGAGCTACTACACATGACTCTTAACATCACAGTTCTAGATTACATGTGAGAATCAGAAATGACTAAAGAAAATAAAGATGGGAAGAGCAACTGGATGAGACCAACAGTACAAAAATCACCTGTGTTGAAGGGTTTGATGATACCTGAAAGAGAGGAAAACACCAAAAGTTTAGAAGGGGGAAAGTAGCCAAGAAAATGCTTTTTCCCATTTCTACAAAATGTTTATGAGAGTAATCAATATTTGCATCAAGGCCATGCACAGTGAAGGTATGATATGGAAATGGACTGGCTTTCACAAAGGTATTCTACTAAAGAGCACTTCTTTAGAGTGAAAAAAAATAACTAAAAAATGCAGAAGTGTTTGTTGATTTAAAAAAGTAGTTTCTTTGATATAACAAAATTCTATTTCGAAGGCTGTCCTCCAAGATAGGGTTGCCCATGCCTTTTTCAAAATCATACCAGATTCACTGAAATATACAGTGACCCAAAACTCTAAGTGTAATTTTTAACTTCAGTAGTTTTGACAACTTTTGAGACACCACATATAACAACAGAAATAGTTTTGTTTGTCCTTCTTATTACTAATGCAATAAGCTGTAAAAGAGAAAGTTGAATATTCATCCAACATCATAAAGGATGTCTGTGGAGGAGAGGTTCCCTATATGTCATGAGGTCAGAAGTTCCTGTTTGTAGATGATACTGTTCATAATTGCATCAAGCCTTAGAACTTTGCAAAGTATCCTAAACAGGAGCCACTCGAAAGAGTTCAACCTAACCATTCACATGGAAAAACTAAAAGGATAAAGGATATCTGTCATGCAATCTATGATATACAATTATAGAGTTGCTTGCTCCGTTAGCACATGTATCTTGAGTAGACATTATCCAAGGAAGGCGAAATAAATGTAGAATTGAATGAAGGTTACAAGGCTGCATTGCCAATTTTTACAATGTTTTCCTGAAATGAAAGTCCATCTTTTAACAATATTCTTCTAGTAAAACTATGTGACTGTGTCATGAAATGTCATAGTCTCAGAAGAATTTAATATGCAGGTTACTCAAAGGACATTGGGAAGATGCATAGTGAGAGTGAACAAACTGAAACTTTACCAATGCAGAATTGTGTAGGAGAAGCAGAAAAATGATGGCATGCTTATCAAATGGGGTAGCTAATATTAATTGACAGGATCCAACAAAAATTCGCTGGACTCAAGTGCTGGATCAAATCTAATATGATGAAATGTAATAAGAATAAATGTAAAGTTATAATGGCTTTTTAAAAAAGTCAGATTAGCAAGCATAAGGCAAGGCTGGACAAGAGTTCATCTAAAAACATCACAGCATTTTAGTGAACTGTCAGCTCAATACGAATCAAGAATTATTTGGCAGCCAGTGAGCTAATGCAAGCTTAAGATTCAGTGAATGCATCCAGAGAAAGAACTATGGAATCAGAACACAGAATGAAGCAGACTATTTTCTCTTGTGTTATGTTTTGTTTGATTTGGTTTTTCTTGTGGTTTCATCCATTTGTTTTATTTCATCTATGCAACATGACTAATGTGAAAATGTGTTTAATAAGAATGTATGTATAGAACCCATGTAAGATTGGATGCCATCTCGGGGAGGAAGGGGTGAGGGAGGGGGAAAAATTTAAAACATGGAAGTGATGGTTGAAAACCGAAAACAAATTAATTAAAATATTTTTTAAAAATTCAGTGAATGTATACTGTCAAGAATTATAAAGTCATTGTATTCTATATTGATTAGATCCTATTTGAAGTAATGTGTTCAATTCTGAGTGTCATATTTTAGAAAAGAAATTGATAAATTAAAGAACATTCAGAAGGTGGTATCCAGGATAGTGATGGTCCTCAAGCTTATGATAAATGAGAATCAATTAAAGAAACTGGAGGTGTTTAGCCTAGAGAAGACTTGACTAGGGGTGGCAGGGCTAGGGGGGAGTACAGGGAGAATATAAGAAATGCCTTTGAGTATATAAATACATGTTTTATGGAAGAGAAATTTGACTTTTTCTGTTTGTCTCCATAGGGCAGAGCCAGGAACACTAGATATAAGTTACAAAGAAGCAGATATAGGTTTGACATAAGGGAAAACTTTCCTAATACTTGAAGATGTGCTGAAGTAGAATGAGCTACTTCCTGGGGTAGTGGATTTTCTCACTGTAAGATTTCAAGCAAAGGCTGGATGACCCTTTGTTGGATACATTATAAAGAAGATGCTTTTTGAAGTACAGATTAGATTCGAGTGCCTCTCAAGTCCCTAGGTTCTGTGACTGTAATGGATACCTTACGTGATAGTGACAAAGCACTTTTGGCAAGCCCATAGCTCTCTCTCTTTTGTGATTGCTATTAAAAATCAGAGAATTGTTGAACAATTATCTCTGGTTTTCTATCTTTCTAGGAGTTTTTGCATGATTTTTACATATTCATAGGAGACTCTACCAAAGCTCTACTAAAGTGTTTGCCATGGCATAGAGATGACCCACGTTCTCTCTATTTAATGTTTCATTATCGTTTCATTTATTTTGTTTTATTTAATTATTTACTCATTTTCACATTGGGGGAATGTTCCCAGTTCTCTCCCTCCTATCTCTCCCCTGCCCATTAAGAAAGCAAGGTATATGATTTCAATTAAATGTGTGAAATTATGCAAAACATTTCTATATTAGCTATGTTGCCAAAAAAATCCCAGAAAAATCAAGAAAATGAAAAAAATTATATTTCAGTTTTCACTTAGAGTTCATCAGTTCTCTCTCTGGAGGAGGGTAGCATTTTTCATCAAGTGTTTTCAAATTGTCTTAGATTATTATATTGATTAGAATAGCTTTCTTTCATAGTTGATGTTATAATTTTGCTATTGTTATGTACAGTGATCTCCTGGTTCTGCTCATTTCATTTTGCATCAGTTCCTATAGATCTTTCCAGGTTTTTTCTAAAAGCAGTCTGCTCATTAGAACACAATAGTATTCTATCACAATTAAATACCACAACTTATTCAGCCAGTCCCCAGTTGATAGGCATCCCCTCAATTTCCAATTCTTTTCCACCACAGAAAAGAGCTGGTATAAGCATTTTTGTACATGTGAGTCTTTTTACCTTTTGGTTGACCTCTTTGGAATATAGACCTAGTAGTGCTATTGCAGGGTTGAAGGGTATGCAATTTTATAGCCCTTTGGGCATAGTTCTAAAGAACTTCAAAATGGTTAGAGCAGTTCATAACTCCACTAACAATGCATTAATGTCTCTGCTTTTCCACATCCCCTCCAATATTTGTCATTCTCATTTTCTGTCATGTTAGCCAATCTTTAGGTGTGAGTTTTATCTCAGAGATGTTTTAATTTGCACTTCTCTAATCGATGGTGAGTTAGACCATTTTTTTCATATGATTTTGATTTCTTCTAAAAACTGCCTGTTCATATCATCCGACCATTTATCAATTAGGAGTGGCTCATATTCTATTTGACTCAGTTACCTATATATTTGATAAATGAGACCTTTGTAAGAGAAACTTGGTAAAAAAAAAATTTGTTTTTGTGCTTTCTTTCTAATTTGCATTACCTTTGTGTAAAAACTTTTGAATTCAGTGTAATCAAAATTATATGTGTGTCTCATTACTATTATGTTCTAAGTTTAAGCCTCCTCCTTTCATAGATGCTATATGTATTTCTGATAGGGACTGAACCAGGTTTTTAGGAAAGCATTTTGTATTAACTATCTTAATCATGTTATCTGTGAGTGGTAGTAGCTGCTGTCTGTGGACCCATCCTGCCAATTCAAGCTGAGGAATGTTGCTGTTTCTTCCTCCTCTTCCTCTTCTCTTTCTTCTCCTTCTCCTTTTTCTTCTTCTTCTCCTTGTTCTTCTCTTCCTCCTCCTATCTATCCCCCAAACTACCAAATAGCTTACAAATTTTAAGGACCAAAAATTATATTCCCATGGACACAACACCCACATGTAAGGTCTTCCTGGTAGAAATATCGAAGTCTGAGGGGTGCTGGGGGACCCCGAAATACCGACAGTCCAGGTCCTGTTCAAGTGAATTCAACTCAAGTCTTCTTAAAGACAAAGTTTATTAAAGATTCGCCATATTGGGTTGACTCTTAACGAGCCTAAGCATTTGTAATGCTTGTATTCACAAGTGGGCTAGATAGAATCTCAGCTAGACAGAGTCCAAGCTGGATTGAATCTGAGCGCCTTTATGGTGGCAAGATGGAACTTAAATACAGAAAAGACTGTAGGAGGGATCTGGGGGTGGTCTGGTAGTCTAGAGTGATGGAAGAAGGGGTTTAGGGAGGGTCTTGAGGAGAAGTCCAAGGAGGCCCTCAATGGGACTGGTGTGACTGGTCAAGGGTTGGAAACAGCTGGAGGTAATCAGGAGATAATCAGACAATGGAGGGTTTGGGTGGGAAGCAGGTGGAGCAGTCCAGAGGTAACAGACAATGGAAGGCCAGGCTAGGCTGAAGCCAACAGATTTGAATATGAAAGGGCAGATTAAATGGGAAGATTCAGGGGGAACCTGTTCTGGTTACAAATTTGAAGTTAAGTGGCAAGATTCAGGGGGAACCTGTCTGCAAATTTGAATATGAAAGGCCAAATGGGGAGATTCTAGGGGAGTTCAGGAAAGTTCCCAGAGTCTGAACCCCATCAGAAGTACCCTGTCTGAACCAGATGAAAATGTCATTGGGAAATACTGAACAAAATAAAAATACAATAAAACATGGATAACATTACATCTTGAATCAAAGTCAACATGCAGCCTCAGGGACCCTTATGTATGAATTAGTGGCCCTTATTTTGACATCATCATTGGTTAATAAGCACACTGGCTCTGGAGACATAAGGCCTGAATTCAGATCCTGCCTCTGGTGTTTATTATCAGTGTTACCTAAGGCAAATCACTTAACTTCTCTGAGCCTCAGTTTCTTCAAGTGTAAAATGAGGGGATTCATCTAGGTGACCTGAGGTCCTTTCAAGACTCATAATGGAAAATGCTATCCATATCCAGAGAACGAACTATGGAGTCTGAACGCAGATTGAAACATACTACTTTCTTTTTTTTTTTTTTCTCATGGTTTTTCTCTTTTCTGAGTCATCTTTCATAATATGACTAATGTGGAAATATGTTTAATATGATCATACATATATAGCCTGTATCTGATTGCATGCTGTCTTGAGGAGGGGAGAGAGAAGGAAGGGGAAAAAATTTTGAACTTAAAATCTTATAAAATTAAATGCTGAAAACTAACAATTAATTTTTAAAAAAATGCAAATCAGAATGACTTTAGAAAAACCTGAAAAGAGTTACATGAACTGATGCAGAGTGAAGTGAACAAAACAAAGGGAATGTTATACAAAGTAATAACAATATTGTAACAATGTTCAACTATGAATGACATAGTTATTCTCAACAATGCAATCCAAGATGGTCCCAAAGGACTCATGGTAAAATATGCAGCCCACCTCTAGAGAAAAAATTTATGCTGTCTTAATACAGACTGAACTATGCTATTTTTCACTTTCTGTTTTTAAATTTGAGTCTTCTTTTACAAAATTACTAATATGGATATGTTTTGCATAATTGACCACATATAAACTATTTTGGTTTGCTTACCATTTCAGGGAGGGGAGAGGAAGGGATAGAATTTGAAACTCAAAAGTTTTTTTAAAATGTTAAAAAAAATTAATAGGTAATTGGGAGGAAAGTAAAATAGTATTTAAAAAAAAAGAAAAACAAATCAGTACCTTCTCCACAAGGCATAATTTGAGATAATTACCTGGAGCAGTGAGAGGTTAAATGACTTGTCCAGGGTCACACAGCCAGTATGGGTCTAAAGTGAGGCATGAACTAGGTCTTCTGAGCTTTGTGATGGGCTCTCTGTTCATCATACAACACTGTCTCCCAGGCCCTATCCCTATACTTATCCTAAATTATTAAAATACTAGCTAGCAAAGTATCCTGTGAAAACGTTTGTTGTTGTCTTTTGATGCATAATGAAACCAAATCTGCCAACTATCTTTATTTGACTCTCCAAGGAGAATCTAAGAAACATCTTTTCATTTCCTTTAATCTTCCAGTTTCATTTATTACTTTAAAATGTTTTTATTGTTATTTTTTACCTTTTGATGTCACCATGATTTCCTCTAGTATCCCTCCTCCACCCTATTCCAGAAAGCTACCCAAGATAACAAAAAGTATTTTTAAGTGGAAAAAAAAATTTTAAAAGAGGAAAGAATCAACATAATTGATCAATATATCAAAAAAAAGTCTAAATGTGCAACATTTGTGGACCTCCCCGCCTCTGCTGAGTAGTATATTGGAAGCATCCTCTAATCTAATGGCAATTCTTTCTAGCTATGCTTGTCCTTTTTCATTTTGTAGCATTCACTTTTGATTCGTGTGTGTGTCTGTGTGTGGTTCTTTCTTTTTGTATTTCTTACTTTACACTGTATCAGTTCATGTGGATTTATCCATGCTTCTCTGTATTCATCATATTCATCATTTCTTACAGCTCAGTAATATTTCATTACATTCATGTGACACAATTTATTAGCCATTATGCCGCCAATCGGCATCTATGTCGTTTCCAGTTCTCTGCTATCACAAAAAGTGTTGGTATAAATATTTTGGTATATATGGAGACTTTCTTCTCTTCAATGACATATTTGATGTATAAGTCAAGTAGTGGAAGCTCTGGGTCAGAAAGTATAGACATTTTTCCATTATTTGCATAATTCCAAATTGTCTTCCAAAATCATACAATTCCCATCTCCATTAATAATGCATTAGTGTGCCTATCTTCCCACAACTCCTCTCCAACAATGATAATTCACATCTTTTGTCATCTTTGCCAGTTAGCAAGTATGAGGCAAAATCGTGGGGTTTTATTTGGCAGTTTTCTTGTTTTTAGTGATTTGGAGCATTCTTTGATGTGGTTGCTAATAGTTTTCAATTTTTCTTTTCAGAACAATCTGTTCATATCCTATATTTATTGGGGCCTATATACACAAGGATAGATAGATAGATAGATAATTTGTAATTTGTTATTAAAAAAATCTTTGTATCAAATTCCTTTGATAAAGGTTTGGTATCCAAGATATATAAACAACAAATGTGTGTGTGTGTATACATATATACACATGTATATACATACACACATATACAGAATATATATAAGTGTGTATATACATATATGTATATGTAATATATATGTATGTATAAACAAGCATTTCTTAACACCTTTTGCTGTTTTCCCACTACTCTGACATTGTCACTACAAAAACAAAAGGTACAACAGAGGACTGAGAATCATTTAAAATTTAATTTAAATTTAAATATTTTCTTTGTTTTGTGAGGATGTCACTAGCCAACTAGTGATGAACCTCTCCATACCTAATGAGGCTGGTCCTTCTTAAATGACAAAAATTGTCTGTGGCTAAAACTGTACTTAAAACTTTCCTATTATGGTAGAAAATACCAGAACTTGTTTTTTGAGGACTTTTGTGCCATATGTAAACCAGATGATTAATAAATTTTATTTAGTTGAAAGAGTCTTAAAAGTGTTATCAATGCAAAAAAATTAGAAATTTAGCAATTTTTTCTCCCCAAAGGAAATAGATGCTTTTCATTATTTTTAAGAAATTACTAAGCCAATAAGAGAGTGTTGAAATATTTCTCATTCATTTTATTAAAATATTTATGCAACTATGATTGCTAAAACAATGAAAATTGCCTTCAAGTTTACCAGGGAACCTGAAACTGATGGTTTTTTTCTGGTAAAAGTAAGAAATAATTTTAAATGTCCCCACATAACCGGAAGCAATGTGAAAGAAAGGAGAGTTTTAACCTCCAGGTATGGATGATTTGATAAAACTGGATTAGTCACAACCCCCTTGAACTTTTTTTTTAGGCATCCAAAATTCAGTTCAATTCATCAGGCGCTTGTGAAGAACCTCCTCTGCTATGTACTAAGCACATGGTGCTGGGGGTATGAAGACAAAAATGAAGCCCAGCCCTGCGTATAATAGAACAGAAGTATCTATTCTATGGTGCTGTATCATCTCCTGTGTCTTTTCCAGCACTAAGATTCTATGAGCTATGCTGCAACTTCCACCATGGCACATTTTCACTTAACTTTTAGAATCTCTTTACATGCTGAAGTGACTTAGTTTACATAACAATTTTAAAGTTTGCATTGACCTTTGCATCTGCCCTGTCTTTTGAGCTCCCAGTCTTGCATAGTGTAGCATAAGACAAGGAATGAGTCCAATCTTGTAGAAACTACTACAGTACTTACTGTACACGGTTTAGAAATTTGGGACTACCTCCCTCTCCAACAAAACCCACAGAAGCTGTAGCCTGGCCTCACCCATGCTTCCCATCGGTGACCCAATAGATATTTTATGTACATATTTTGCTATACAACGTGTACAATTCATTTCATGAGAAATTGTTTATTAACAACAATGATGTTCCCATTATAGGTTAGGAATCTGAAGCAATGGGTGACTGGAGCTTTCTGGGGAGACTATTAGAGAACGCGCAAGAGCACTCTACCGTGATTGGCAAAGTTTGGCTGACTGTTCTGTTCATCTTCAGAATCCTGGTGCTGGGTGCGGCTGCAGAAGAGGTCTGGGGAGATGAACAGTCAGACTTCACCTGTAACACTCAACAGCCAGGTTGTGAAAATGTCTGCTATGATAAGGCCTTTCCCATTTCCCACATTCGCTTCTGGGTGTTGCAGATCATCTTTGTTTCTACACCCACCCTCATTTATCTGGGCCATGTGCTGCACATCGTACGCATGGAGGAAAAAAAGAAGGAAAAAGAACAGCTTAAGAAAGGCAACTTGCACCAGGGAGTAGGGGAACTCAGTGGCCCCAACAACCATGGAGAACCACTGACCAGAAAGGAGGGCACAAGGGTAGAAAAGAAAGAGAAGCCTCCAGTCCGAGATGATCGGGGCAAAGTCCGGATAGCTGGTGCCCTACTACGCACCTACGTCTTTAACATTATCTTCAAGACTCTGTTTGAAGTGGGCTTCATTGTGGGGCAGTATTTCCTGTATGGTTTTGAGTTGAAGCCTCTGTACCGTTGTGACAGGTGGCCCTGTCCCAACACTGTGGACTGCTTTATCTCCAGGCCCACAGAAAAGACCATATTCATTATTTTCATGTTAGTGGTGGCTTGTGTGTCCCTCTTGCTCAACATGCTGGAGATCTATCACTTGGGCTGGAAAAAGCTTAAACAGGGTATGACCAACCATTACAGCCCAGATTCTCCCGAAGCCAAAGTTCCCTCAAAATGTAGCAGCATTGGCCCACTTCTGCTTTCCTCTCATTCTGCCCCACCTGCAGTTGGATTCCCACCTTATTATACTCAGTCGGCCTCTTCCCTAGGACAGGCAACCACTGCAGGTTATCCTGGGGGTCCTCCACAGCCCACAGAATTCAGAATGGTGACCCTTCCCGAGGAGGGCAGTAAGGCAGCCCCAGCCAAGTATTATGGTGGCAACCACCACCACATCTTAATGACTGAGCAGAACTGGGCCAACCAGGAGGCAGAGCAACAGACTTTTGAAAGGAAGTCTTCCCAACCCGACACCACCCCTGGCACTCCCACCACCCCAAGCAGTGTTCAGCAACTCCTCCAAGAGCAAGCTGACAGTGGGGGAGGAAGTAAAGTGCCCTTGCTCTTGATTAATGGGAGTAACAGCAGTTTGGGGGCCACTAAATCAGAGGTAAACTCTAATGGGGAGAAACAGCCAGGTACTACCACAGTTGAGATGCACGCACCCCCGCTGCTTCTCCTTGATACAAGACGGTTAAGCAAGGCTAGTAAGTCCAGCAGCGGTAGAGCCCGATCCGATGACTTAGCCGTCTAACATAGTTCACTGTCTCTCTCTCTCTCTCTCTCTCTCTCTCTCTCTCCACACTCATCTCTGAAGAGAGTTTTAAAGTAACCTTTCTTCTAGAAAAATTTTTTAAAAAAATAAAATTCACAGTTGAATCAGCAAGAACCAGAAGAAAGACAGGTCCTAGGATGGGAGAAGTAAGATCAAGAAGAGGAGACTAGGTTTCCTTATGTTAATACCTGCTGTTCTTAACACACTGTGAGTTGTAGTGAACACAAAGACAATGTTCTCTGATAGAATGAAAGTAACCAAAGTGAGATCTGATTGTTAGTCCCAAAGGTGTCCAATCCCAGCAGGCACTGGCCTTGCAACCTGGGTAGAATTTACGAATGAGTTTGTACACTGCCTTCAGAGCCCTCTTATTTCTAAACATCTATATAGTGCCTACTCTGTCCCAACCTCTGTGCTAAGGGTTGGGCGAATTTTACCTTATTTGGTCCTCATAATAACCCTGAGAGGTAGGTGCTATTATCCTCATTTTACAGTTGAAGAAACTTTGAGGCAAACAAGTTAAGTGACTTGCCCAGCGTCACACAGCTAGGAAGTGTCTGAGGTCAGATTTGAAATCAGGTCATACTGACTCTAGGCCCAGCTCCATATTCACTGTCATCTAGCTGAGATCTCATCCAATAGCCATGTATTCGTGAACTGGACAGAATCTCTCTGGTTAGTGTGGTAAGTTAGTGGGCATATTCACCTCCATCCTTACTCTTAAACCTATGAGTGCATTTGCTTTTGAGTGACTATAGGCTCACCTGGTCTAAAAAATATTTAAGTGGTATGCAGATGGGTTTTTAAATTTTTTTTTTATTTTGTAGAAGCACCCAGAGGCATTTGCACTTCCGAACCTGCGCAGTAAGGCACAGGAAGCTCTCACTTCCTATGTTATGGTATAATATAATACAAAGCTCACTGATTCACCAGGGTTAAGAATCATAATTCCAAGGTGTCTGCAGATCAGTTGCTTTCACCCAGTGGGAAAAATTGAAGTAAAAGTGTGGCTGGAATGCTTTAAGATTTTTTCTTTTTTAATGACCCATTTTAGACTTGAGTCTTAAAGGACAAGTGTGGCATTCATTTTTCAACCTTTTTGAGAAAAAGAAACTTAATAATATTAGAAATTATGATAATCCAGGTAGTATTAAATTGGCCCTGTTACATATAGTTAAAGATTGGGCTTTTTCTTTTTAAAGGAAGTCTGCAACTTCATCAGTCAGATTGTTAATTATTAGGGAAGAGGAAAAAAAAACCCAGATAAGTATTTCAACTTTGGAATTGTTAAAAATTTTGAATAGAAAGTTGAAACTTAACTATGGTCATGAGAATAGTTCAGATGCATTAATGACCTTTAATTTTTAAAAGTACAGAACAAACCATCCATAAGATTCCAAGCTCTTTTTGCTTCTTAAAGTAAAAAAAAAAAACAAAAAAAAACCCATAATACATTCAACTTTCTAATTTGAGTATAAGTATAAACATAATTTTATTTGCTTATACATCAAAGGAATCTCTACTGACCAGGATATTATTTATGGATGTAAATTGGCCCAATTTTTCATTCCACATACCTCTTTTACTAAAAATTACTTTTAATTCATCATTTTTTCATGAACTAAGCAAAACCATTGATATAATAAACTTTCAAGCTGCAGAGTGGTACCATCATCTATGAACCAGTGCTGATGAAAAGTAGTAATATTAGAGTTGATCCTATTCACATTTTCCACTCCTAGTTTCCTTGGATTAGGACTGGCTGTTTTTCAACTTTCATACCATCACCACCACAACCTCCCCTTAATTATATTGTCTGCCTGTCCCATTATGGAATTCATTGCTTTTTAAATTCAGGAAATTAATTTATATCAATTTGATTTAAGACCATGTTCCCCAAAGCACCTTCTCTGATATATTTTAAAATCTGATACTGAGTAAAAGTCGTTATGATTTTGTAAACTACTAAAAAGTTTCCCATTCCTAGCTTAAATGGTACCTTCAGCCTTACGGGGAGGTCCAGTAGGAGAGTAGAAGGTTTATTCCATTACTGACCATCTCAGCATAGATGTATGCCCTTGGACCACCACCATTTTAAAAGCGTCTAATTTTAGAAAAGGTTGCAGTCAGCATGCCAAAATCAAAGCTACAACTCACAAGGCAGTGTTTGAACACACGCCTCAGGAACTTCTACCATGACCACACCTCTAACAAATTTTAAACTTCTTGGTTTCCCACCATTTGACTTTGCGTTGAGGGAGGGGGAGGATTGATTATAGTTTTAATTTTTAAATTTTTGAAAATTTAACTTTATGCATAATGGATAACGTGTATGGTTATCCCTCTGTGATACAATTGCATTTAGAATAGCTTGAGCCTCTTCTCCCTATTACATGGGCAGAGATTTAGTTTGTTTGAAGGGATTTGTGTGAAATACCTGTTTTAAATGTAAATTGGATTAAATTTGCTTCCTTCAGTAGTATTAGAAACAATTAAGGAACCAAGAAGTAATGAAATTTTGTGAGGTAGAACAGTATCTGTGGAAGGAGATATTTGTTAGTTTACAGGTGAATTTCCTGGTCACAGTTATTTTTAAAAGTGAAAAATGACATTTCTTACTTGAGTTATGCTGCTGTTTGAGGTATTAGTGTTTTTGAAACCAAAAGGTCAGGCTTCTCTGCCTCCTGGGGGTAGATGAGTGGTGTGGAAGGTTGCTCTCTTTTAATAAATTATTTTAAGTATTAAAATGTGCAATGGAAAATTAAGACAGTTACATAATATGGACAAGACACATTTCATCCTATATTTTTCACATTCATTTAAATAGTCTACTGATATTTATCAATACAACTTATGATTTAATTGGGAGATTTGGGGTGTGGTTTTTTTTCCCATTTCACTAAAGTTGTCAAAAAACCAAAAACGATTTATCAAATGCACTTGTGTATTTTTAAACAGAAGTATGAAATATTTATCTTCTCTTTTATCAGTGGATCAGAAAACCACTCCTATAATTTGTACTGTCAGACTACTTAAGGGCTATACGATTTTTTCAACCTTTGAAAGATCCAAATGCAAAGTTCTCTTTCCATTTTGATTCTGTAGGATTTCTTACAAAATCTTACATTCACTTTTTTCTTGTTCCTTCCGGATTTGTGTATTTTTAACATTTTTTAAGTGTAATTCATTTTTTTTCCCATGCTTAATGGCTAAAATAAGCTTTTGAACTCTTATAGTATTGGATCCTGAAAATGATGTAAAGTGTTGAAAAAGGAAGAACTTTTTTGACAGAGAATCAGAGAATCAATACTGATTTGTCATTTATTAAATGTGCTGATATCATGCTGTTTCCCCTTAATTTGTTGTGTCAGAACCCAAGAGTAGAGCCAATTAAATAATTCCAAGTCTTTTTTTTAAAAGCTAATTTTCAAACTAATTAACAACTGAATATAAAGAATATCCTCCTTTTTCCCACTTTTTTTCCTGATTTTTCATGAGAAACTTGCTGTATTTATAACTTTAGGTTTCCAACTGTTGCATTAATTTTTTTTATTTTCAAATTGCACATTTAGATGAGCTACATGGTACCTGACCCTTATTTTGGTTTATTTAAATATTAAGGGATTCTACAAGATATTTATGCCCCAGAAAGGACCATCTTAACATAGGAAGTCTTCCAGTATGCTGAGTATCATCTAAAGAAAGCTAATTTCACATAAATATTATCTTTTTTGTTATTTTTTTTTCACATGCTTAAGACATAGGCAGGGGCAAATTTGCATTCACTGTTAAGCTGTTCTCCAAATATAGTGATAAAAATTTGCCTTTGTTTCATTCTTTTGCATTTGTTTAAATATGAGCAGTAGCAGGGTCAAGTCTAGGAAGAGTTCAGTTATCATACAGTGCAGTTCACAGATTCTTTTCCTACCTCTCCCCAAAAGCTCATGAAAAATACTGCAATATTACTTTAAAAGAAAAAAATATTTTTGTAAAAAGCAATACAGATATTTTTTCTCAAATTCTAAACAAGGAAAAAAAGATATAACTGCAATCAAAGTAAACAATTATTTAAAGCTCAGGAGATACATTTCTGGTCTTTATTGCACAATCTCTCCCACACTACAAAGGTTGTGCCGGCTTACTCAGAGGTATCTTGTGGCCCAAAGGATGTTTGTCTTCTACATGACTGATCCTCATGACAAAGAGATTTCTGGGCAGTGAGGGATTTACAAGCAGTAAATCGCTAAAAGGGCTGCCTTTGAAGGACTTGCCTCATGTATACAATTCTGTAGGAATCAGTTGATGTCAATGTTCATTTACCTCAAATGTTTACAAAACTGTTACTAAATAAACTTTTTGTACCATAATACTGTCTTCTAGATTGTGTTTTCGTCTTAACAGTGACTGACATCTAGCCTGAGTCTCCTTTTAAAAAATTAATCAAAAAAGGAAAAAGTAGTCCAGTTACCAAGCAGAAGTGGGTTTTATGTTGTTCAGACTGACTCAGAAAAGGTGTTTTGTTTGTGACTATAAGTAAGATAACAAGTGACATATTACCTTTCATTCACATATGATTTTAAATTTAAGCTACTGTTTTTATATAGTTACTTGGTACTAATCTAATCTGTTTTCTCTGAGAGAAACCCAGGGTCCAAGGTTTTTAAATTATAATTTTCAGCATCCTAAGCAAAGACATAAATCCTCCCTTTCCTTGCAACAGGAATCAGGGACAAGAGAAATATTAAGAGAACTGCCAGTTTCAACTTAGAAATGTATTATTTTGTAAAAGTGGTATGCGTGTTGGTGTACATTGGAGGAAGATGAGAATTCTGTATTGCATCTAGGCTCTGATCTGAGAGGAATTCGGGGTTAAAAAAATCATTCTCAATAATAATAATAGCCCGCATTTGTATAGCATTTTAATGTTTACAAAGCACTTTACATATATTATCCTGTTGGATAATGGCTCTGGGAGGTAAGTGCTATTTTTAATCATCATTTTACAAATGAGGAAATTGAAGCCAATAGACTTCAAAGTGACTTGCCCAGGATCACAGAGCTAATGTATGAAGCAAGATTTTAATTCAGATCTTTCTGACTACAAATCTAGTCATCTGTTCTCTAAGTCAACCAACTGCCTTAACATATATTTATTTAGCATCTATTCTGTGCAAGGCTAGCTTGCTAGTCTAGTTGGAGAGAGATACATATACCCCAGTAGAATGTAAGATCCTTGGGGTTGGGGCTGGTTTGTTGTTATCACCCGTCATCATCATTGTCAATACTGTCTTCATCATCATTGTTATCCTTGTAATAACATTATCTAACATTTATAAAGCTCTTTGATGTTTGTATTAAATTAACTTAATGGTGTAGCTGAAAAGTACTAGAAAAGTTCCAAGGAAGGAAAAATAATCGTGATCGAAGAAAACCTCCCAGAGAAGGTGTGGGACTTGTGTTGGACCTTGAAGGAAGAGCCAGAGTGCAATTGGTTGGGGAGAGCATATGGCCATCCAGACAGGAAAATAGAATGATCAAAAATAGAGAGATGGGCAGAGGCCAGAAGACTTGTAGAGTTTCTGGGTGAGCTGTGCTACTGCCTTCACATTCCATTCCACTGCCTTTCCTAAGAATTCAGCACACACTCAAAATGGAATGTGTGATGGATACCCACCAAGTAGAAGCCCAGCACAGACCAATGGAAGATTTCACTAAAGCTCAATTAAATAGACTCTGGAAATTAGGGACTAAGGCAGTGACCCAAGTGAGAGTGATGAGTGGTTGGAGAGTTTCTCATTTGTGATTTTCAGAAGCAGTCGGTGAAATTCCATCATGGAAAGGGAGATTTTAACTAACATCTGCAAGGCATCTATGATAAATAGCCAATGAGTAGCACAGATAAAAAGGAGCCCAAAGAACAGAAGAATTATCCTAGGGATCTTTAAAAGTTTAATACAGCAAAGGGAACTTGAGATGGGCCTTGAAGAAGGGTTCTATATATAATATAATCATTGGATTTAAAGCTCAAGGAACCTGAAAGATCTTCTAGTCTAACTCATTTTTCAGATGAGGACATTGGGAGGACCCAAAGAGTTCATAAGATCATAGATCTGGAGCTGGAAAGAACATCAAACAACATCTAGTCTACCCTCTTCTCTCTGATTTTACATTATTGGCTAACATCTGGGAAGATTAAGTTGTCCCAAGTCACACAGATAGTATGCATTAGAAGTGAGATTTGAACCCAAGACTTTTAAATCCAGTGCTAGTGTCTTCCCCCGGGGTACCATCTTGCTTCTTAATCTATGGGATTCTCAAAATTTCACCTATCTTCTCAATTCTCTTTGGCTCCATCTGCATTTCTAATACCTCAATTCAACTCAACAAGCATTTATAGCATGCATAATATATGCTAGGAACTGTGCTAGATGCTATGGATGCCAAGATAAAACCATCTCCATTACTTGGCATGTACCTCAAGGAAATCAATGACAAAAGGAAAGACTATCTAGACACCAAAAATGTTTATAGCATAGCAGTACTTTTTTTGTGGCAGCAAAGACCTGGAAGCAAAGTTGATGCTTGTCAATTGGGAAATGGCCAAACAAGTTGTGATACAGAAATATAATGGAATATTACTTATTAATTCATCTAAGAATAACAATAAACTCATTATGCATTAATGTAAGTAAAATATTTCATGAAAAATAACTTTTCTATAACAAAAAATTTGTGAGATGAGTAGTAATATGTTACATATTCTTATAAATCTCTGTAATGTCTGACTTAATAGAAAACAACTGGATTTTCCTATCTGCTTCTGACTAATCTGTTGCAACATTGTTTTGGTTGAAGTATATGAAGAAAACCAGCCTTTCACAAATGAGTAACTGGAAAAGTGAAGAATATTTTAATACATAAATAATGTCTTAGTAGTATTATAAATATAGTTTTGACCTCTTGGAGACTCTAAAAGGGGGAAACTTGACAGGCCCCTTGGAGCCCTTTTGGGGACTCCAAGAGGTCAAAATATACTGGTATAAACCACACTTAGAGAACTGCCACTTCATAGTAACACCACTTTTTAGACCCCAGCTTGACCTTTTTCACTAGACCTGACTTTTACTTACTTTTGGCTGTCTTCAAAATTCAGGATCATCCTTTAGAAAGCAAATGTTTGTCTTTGACCCTTGAGTCATTCAAAAGACATGCCCCAGGTTCTAAAGAAAATTCCAAAAAAGGAACTCCCATAACGTTTTGTAGCATCATTGAATTAAGTAGATAGGTGTTCTAAGGGGACTATTTTGAAGAGAACAGCGCTGAATTTGGTCCTATAAATTCCAGTATATTTATTGTTGTTTTAAATAGTCACATTATTTTATAGTCACACATTATATCTATTACTTAGAAAAAAGATCCAGGCTCATTTCCCTTGAGACTTTCACATTGCATACCTGGCACAGTAAGATTGAAGTCAGTGGATCTGGACTCTTTCTGGTGGTGTGGACCAGAGTTAAGTCATTTGCACTCCTTTACTGTTACTACTTACTACTTTTGCTACATATTACTGATATTTATCTGGCATTTTTCAGACTCAGAGGTTTCTAAAGTCATGTGTTATCAGAATTGATTTTTGGCAAGTGTTCATTTACTTATAAATATAAACTTTGCATGAAAACACCAAAAATGTTAATCAAAGGAGATTCAACTTATTAAATGTCCTTAAGCCTCACTCTTGGATGCATTATTTGCCCAGATTTCATTTAGTCATTGCTCACATACTCATGAGAAAGGCTCTTCTGACATTGGTCATAATAGCAACTCCACATGCACTATTTCCACGTCATCATTGCAAGTTGAGAATAAATGTTATGGATCGAAAATTATCTTAAGGTATTTGTACAACTGATAGTTGATATGGTGCATTTCAGATAAGTTACAGAACAAAACAGTTTTTCTGTAGTCAGTGGGGTGCTACTGAAGATCTTTAGAGGATTGTTCTTATTGGTGTGTGGTTAATAGTAACTGTTAACTGACCCTCAATTATCACTTTAGAGCTTTTGTAGTATTTTATTTATGCTCATTTGATCCTTACAACCCTGTGAAGTACTATAGGCATTATTATAGATGAGGAAACTGAGACTTTGAGAGGCAATGAATTAGACACAGAACCAGTAAGTTTGCACAACAGACTTGAACCCAGATCCTTGCTTACTCCAAGTCCTTTGTTTTTTCCCACTACACCAGTAGGAAGATGTCTCCTATAGTGATATAAAGGATGATTAGAGAGTGGTAGGACTGGAAACATGAAGACCTGTTAGGAGGCATTAAAATCATCTAATTGAGATTGAAAAAGAATGTTTTCAGTGAAAATAAAAATGAAGGGATAAATGTAGGAGATTTTGCCAAGGTAGAATTGATAGAACTTGGCAACTGATTGGCTCCAAAATGTGCAAAATAAGGAAGAGTTAAATATGACATGCCTGAGTGATGAGGAAGATTGTTGTACCATCAGCAGAAATAGGAGGGGAAAGTTGTAGGGGATGTGATGAGGAATTCAGATTTGGACATGTTAGATTTGATATATTTAGATGGAGATAGATATTCAGTAGGCATATGCAAAAAAAGAAAATGAACTCTAGAAAGAGATTTGGATGGAGATGCAGATTTAGGAGTCATTTGCAAAAAAAGTGATAATTAAAGACATAGGAGTGGATGCCATATCTGAGAGAGAGTGTAAATAGGGAAGAAAAGAGAGCCAAGCATAGAATGTTAGAGGGACATCCATGTTTAAGGGTTGGAAGGAGGATGGGGAGACAGAGAAGTAGTTAGATAGATAGAAAGAGAGCAATGAAACTGCAGTGTCTTTGGAACCAAGAAAGAGGAGGATCTAAAGGAGAGGCTGTTCAAGAATACTAGATTCTACAGAAAGGGTCAAGGAGGATGGGCTCCAATAAAAAAACCAGTGGATTTATCTATAAAGAGGTTATTAATGTGCTTAAAAAGGATTGTTTCAATAGAATAGTCAGAAAAGAAACTAGATTGTAAAGGCTGAGTAGGAAACAGATAATAAGGAAGTAGAAGCGGTAAGTCTACTCTTCCTAAAAGTTCAGCAATAAAAGGGAGAAAAGAACTAGAACAATAGTTTGAAGGTACTGCAGAGCCAAGAGAAGTAGATTTATTGGGGAGGGAAGTAAGTTTAAAGGAAAATATATTTTTAGATGAAGGAAAGGAGTTAAAAGAAAGGGAGAGGTTGAGGATGTATGAGAAAAAAAAGGATGATTAATGGAACTATGTCATGGAAATAATAGGAGGCAATGAGAATCAATGTTTTAGCTTGCTAATAGCTCCCACTGATTTCTAGCTGCAATCTTCTGCTTTCTAGACATCCCAATATCTGGCTGGACCTTCAAAAGAGAACTCAAGCTTTTTCCCCTACCCTATTCTCCGAAAATAGCATATAATCCTACTTTTAGGTGTTTTACAGCTAGTATGATAGGAAAAAAAGAAATTCTAGGGTGTAGTAGATAGTAAGCTAGCCTCAGTCAGGAAACTGTGTTCAAGTCCTGCCTCTGACTGGTTGTATAACCCTGAACAAACTCATAATTAGGAGAAACTGTCCTAATATAGAAAATTGCAGAATGATCACACAACCATATTGGGAGAAGTTTCCTATTCCAAGCAAATGACAAGTCTGAAACAAAAAAAGAAAGGAAAGAAGGAAGAAAACTTTAGGAAAGCCAGAGGGAAGCAATTTTAAAAATAATCAAAAGGGAGGGGAGGTGGTGGGTGGAAATCACAAAACTGACAATGGTCTTTTCAATCAGTCTTGCACTGCACATTTACATATTTACAGGATACTAGAGCTAGATCCTCCTTTTGTCTAACTGACCACTTCTTTTTAGATTTCATCCTCACTCCCTAGAAGTTCTGCTGGGCTAGATGTTCATCAAATTTCAGATCCTAACCAATGAATTCATTTGGCAAAGCTGTAGGTAACTCACTCCTTGAATCTATTTCTCAGGCTTTTATCTCTAGGTATGTCAATTTCTGAACTAAACAATTACGTCTCAATTTCTCCTCTCCACCATCAGTTTTTTGCTCTCCCCGAAGAGAAAAGTATCTTTTAAGAACTTACTATATGCAAGGCACTGGGGATACAATAGGCTACCCTTGATGGTGCTTTATTCTAATGGGTTATCAGGATCTTCATGACAAGACACTCTGTTTTCCAGAGCTAAGGCCCAGCAAATATAAACCGTACTCTGAGCTTGGCATAACAGCAGTCCTTTGCACTCACCCTCTAAATGAACTCTGCTGCAGCAAAATCCCAAAATTGTTTCGCATCACCCCCAGGTATTCCTTGAACTTAGATAAATACCTGCAGAAACCATGTTCTGGTCATGAATCTCTGCTATGAATCAAACTTGTCTCATTGTTCCATTACCCGTCATTGTCAGGGCTACAGCTTGCTGTGTAGCTACTGTTACATGTATTAAGATTTGACCTCACTAATATGGGTCTCCTCAGTATCTAACATATCATCAAAAAGGATAAAAACACAATTCATCAATGAGCTGGGTGTTTAGTACCCTACTGCACTGGAATGCTTCTACAATGCCACTTACTATATAAGACTGATTTTTGTGTTTCATTTGTAGTCTTGATTCTTAGAGTGGAATGCAAGAACAGGAACTTAGACAAGCCCATGTAGTTGTTGAAGGACCAGACAAATTTGATCATACCAAATGATGAGGGCTTTCTGCACCTTGACACTAGAAAATCTGATAAATTGTTGGGTTGTTTCAACTATGGCAGACTCTTTGTGACTCCATTGGCAGTTTTCTGGGCAAAATACTGGACTGGTTTGATATTTAGCTCTCCAGCTCATTTTACAGCTGAGGAAACTGAGGCAAACAGGGTTAAGTGACTTGCCCAGAATAACACAGCTAGTAAGTGTCTGAGGCCAGATTTGAACTCCAGAAAACATCTTCCTGATTCCAAGCCCAATACTCTATCCATTGAACCATCTAGTTGCCTTGGACTTGACAAAAGTTACTGATAAACTAACTTTGACACATGAAAATAATGATGACCATGTCTGCTCATGCATTCACATATGGAAACATGGTGATACGAACAAATGAATTCATGATTACTTGTAGAATTACAAATGGAGCAATGGGAACAGGGTTGCACAGTATCACAAAGTTGAAGAGACCATGGCCAAAACAATTTCCCTTTCTTCCTCTTTCTTTCTCTCTGCCTTTAGTCAGCCAAGGTTCAATAATCTCACCTAGAATTAACCCCCACAACTGGAAGGAGGAGGTTCTTTTATCTGCTGGTTTGGACCTGTGTTTTCATTGATAAAGCAAATCTCTACTAATGTGGATCTGCTAATCTTAGAGACTTGAGTAGGGCACCAAGAGGTAAGTGATTTGCCCAGGGTCACATGTCAATATTTATCAAAGGAAGGACTTGAATTCAAGTTTTCCTGATTTATAGACAGACTCTCCATCCAGTAACACATATTGTTTTTCTCTCTTATGTTACTTAGTTGGTTGATAAGGAAGACACTTTGTCTTTATGTGATAATCATATCACGTAGTTTATGCAGAATGAATCTTCCCTTGTGACAGAAAAAGAAATTAAGCAAAAATATTCAATATTATATTCACGTGAAATATCTATAACTTATGTGATGGAAAAAGGAATACCCTATGCTGTTAGGATTCCTTTCTACTATTTTTTCCCAGTAGTATGACTTCAGAAAATCCTGGAAAGATTTACATGAACTGATGCAAAATGAAGGGAGCAGTACCAGGAGAACATTGTACACAGTAAAAGCAAAATTGTACAATGATCAACTGAGAATGACTTAGCTATCCTTAGCAATACGATGATCCAAGACAATTCCAAAAGAGTCATGAAAAATGCTGTCAACACCCAGATAAAGAACTGATGAAGTATGAATGCAGATTAAAGCACACAATTTTTCATTTTAATTTTTTGTGGGTTGTTTTGGGGTTTATTTTATCTGTATTCTTTCACAACATGACTAATATAGAAATATGTTTTGTATGTTTAACTATATCAAATTGCTTACTGTCTCAGAGGGAGAGAAAGGGGAGAGACCGAATTTGGAACTCAAAATTTTTTAAAGGATGTTTAAAATTGTTTTTATGTCTAATTGGGAAAAATAAAATATCCTTTTTTAAAAAGGCACAGTATAGAGGGGGACCTGATATATTTATGCCACAAACATTGGGAAAATGCCGGCTCCTGCAACAGGTAATTGTTTTGATAAATTTGTTCACATATTTCTGTGGAGGCTGACAAAATTAATGATTGTGAAGAGGAAACATCTGTGAATAAGACATTTAAAAGGGTGGGGGAGAAGCCATATCATTGTTGCAATACTGAAGTTTTCAAACCATATTTTTTATATTTCTCTGAGTTTTTATACCTTAGTTACCAGCATTAACTATTTCATAGTATCTTTAACACGTGTAATGAGCCTACCATGAAAAAGAATGGGACAATAGCCGTTGGTCTCAGATTAAGGTGGACAATAGCCATCAACCCCAATTTTTCTATTAGTGCCATGTTACTGACAGAAGGCCAAGTTTCAGAAGCCCTGAGGGACTCAGGTACCTACCCTGCTGGACCAAGTGGAATTATCCAGTGTCCCATGTTCTGGGGTCCACCCCTGATGCTGACCATGAGGGCAGAGGGCTTGGTGGGAACAAGGAGTTAGGCCTGAGAAGCCAATCTCAAAGAAAGACGACAGTGCAGAACCATGAAAAGTAGACAGCTAAGAATTCTGTTCAGCTGGAATTCTCCCTGAGCTGGGTGATAAGGATGATTGTAGCACTGGTTATGATTGTGGCAAAATCTGCACTGCTTTTTCCTCTCCAGCCAGAAGCTGAGTGTCTCTATAGGATTATTTAGTCACTTTAACTTCCCATTCCTACAGCTAGTCTCTAGCTATTGGAAAAAGGCACCTGGAGACTTGATAACATTGTTCCTTTTCTTTAAATACTCATAGTCTTCGACAATAAAACCTAAGCTGTTTTTGCATTTTACTTAGATTAGATGAGATGTAGGAGATTGCTTTTAGGCTTGAAACTTTAGAGAGAAAGGGGTGGATTCTCTGTTTAGAGATAGGAGACTGTTAGTTCAGTGGGAGGTAAACTGGGGGCTGAATCATTAAGGCAAAAGGCATAGAACTGGGTTAGGCTTTGCATGCCTGACAAAGACTCCAAGACCAACAGTATTAGTGTGGAGGGCACCATTATCTTATCAGGCTCATATCATTATCCTCTCCTTAACATCTCTCTCTCCGAATATCCAGTCTGTTGCCAACACCTGTTGATTTCACCTTTGCAGCATCTCTTAATACACACCTCCTTCTCTGCTCTGAAACTGTCAACAGTCATGGTGCAGGTCCTCATCACTGTAGGCCTGAACTGTTGCTGGAGCCTGCAGGTAGGTCTGCCTGCCTTAGGTCTCTCCAGTCCATCTTCTATTCCACAAGTCTGACCATGGTAAAATACCCTCTTCCCCTTAATAAACTCCAGTGATTCCTTATCACCTCCAGGACAAATACAAAATCCTCCATCTGGCATTCAAAATCCTTTATAATCCACACACACACACACACACACACATCCAATGTTCTTACACCTTACAGCTGCCAACACACTCTTTAATCCAATGACACCAGCCTCCTTGCTATTCCTTTAGCAAAAACAGAACTTCATCTCCCAATTCCAGGCTTTTTCTCTGACAATGCCTAGAATGCTCTCCCTCTTCATCTTTGCCTCCTGGCTTCCTTCAAATCTAAAACAGGAAGCCTTTTCTATTAGGTCTTATTTCTTCTGCCTTTCTTCTAGTCACTATTCCTTATTTATTCTGTATATAGCTTGTTTGTACCTGGTTATTTACATGTTGTCTCCCCCTTAGCGTGTGAGCTCTTTGTGGGCAAGAATTGTCTTTTGCCCCAATAGGTGCTTAATAAATGTTTATTGACTGACTAATATCCAAATAGTAAAAAGTGTAAGCCAATATAGTCTCATAAGCAGTCTAGCTAAGGTGGCAGCTATTTTCCTTCCCTGGAGAGGCAGCATTCAGAGTTTGAAAGAAAAATCCCAAAAAAGGAAATAAATTGATTGAGGATCAATTCCTATGTGAAGAGAGGTTGGAAGACCATTCCCAGGCCTGTTAAAGTCTGGTGTCTCAAGATTCACAGGTAAGGGACAGTTCAGTCTACCTTGCTTATCATCTCCAACTGATGGCTAGAATTAGTGCCTCCGGATTTTATAGAGCCCATCCCTTCCTAAATCTGCATCCAGATTTGAACTTGGACTCCTGATGTGGTGACTAGTACAGAGTACTTAAAATTTCAATACTGCACTTCTGTTAATGTGATGTATGTGTATGCTTGTTTAACAGGAATCTTTTACTGTTAGTTTATGGTCTACTAAAACCCCCAAGATCCTTCTCCTGTGAACTGCTCCTAAATCAGGTTTCATCCCATTTCCTCACCACCCTCCAACTTAATCTGGCTAATCTTTCATTTGTGCTTTTGATTTTTTTAAACCTAAGTTCAATACATATTATTTTTCTTTAATTTGTCTTGAGGGTTTCAGCCCTACATGCTAATCTGCTTCATTTTGAATCTGTTATATTAACTATGCTATGCTCCCAGTTTTTTGGGAGAACAAGTTTTAAACCTAATCTTCTATGTCTCCATCCAAATCATTAGTAAAAATGTTCAACAATCACATAATGATGGGATATCAGAGCTAGAAGGAACCACAGAGGCCATCTATTCCCACCTGTCAGAAATCCCTTCTACAACATCTCTGCCATGGTAGTTAGATAGCTGTAATTGTTAAGAAATCTGATCAAATCAAAATCTATTTCTTTGCAACTTCTACCCAATGCTCCTAGTTGTGTTTCCTAGTACAAAGAAGAACAAATTTAATCCTTTTTCAAGGAACAACCTTTAAAATACTCGTGTTTGAAGGAATAATCATGCCCTCCTCATGACATACCATCATCCATCCTATACTTCACTATTTTTATCCACAAAGATTTCCGGAGATAATTTGTCACATGCTTGGTTGAAATCATAAGACAGTTTCTATTTCAATATCCTAGGAATCTTATCTAAAAAGGAAATGAAGTTAGTTTGGCATGGCTTGCTCTTCTTGTGAAAACATAGAATTTCACCATGAAATATCGGAAAAGGGATTTCATTTCCTAAAATAGGGTTGATAAAAGTACTCATTGCAGATTATAAGGAGTAAAAATAATCTGCTTTATTATCTAAGAAATGTTGCTATGAGGTAGGTTTTGCTTATTTATTGGTGTTTTCGTTAATAATATAAGTGTGATAGAAAGTGCCCTGGACTTAGAAGATCTGTCCTCACCAGGTGACTTTCTGGATATATGATCTCGGACAAGTGACTTCATATTTTCCCTCATCTATAGAATGGGGGATGAGAGGATGGTAGACAAGGTTACACTATCTCATGTGATTATGAAGTACAGCTAGATCTTTATTATAGTGGATCCCATGAAGTGGATACATTGTTCACATTTGTACTGCATATTTGCACTGGATCAGAACCAATTATAGCAGCTAGGTAGCACAGTGGTTAGAGTGCCAGACTTAGACTCAGGAAGATCTGAGTTCATATCCGGCCTCAGACACTAGCAGTGTGACCTTGGGCAAATCGCTTAACCCTGTTTGCCTCAGTTTAGTCATCTGTAAAATGAGCAGGAGAAGGAAATAGCAAACCACTCCAGTGTCTTTGCCAAGAAAACCCCAAATGAGGTCACAAAGAATTAGACACAACTGAAAACAACTGAACAACCACAACAAAAGAACTAATTATGATATTTAGCATAATTATAACTTCAAATAGTGTGAATTCAAATACATGTGACCACTCTGCAGGACTTGTTATTCACACCAATCAAAACAAAGTTGTATATTCAAGGATAAGGAAATTTTATGAGTAAGTAAAAAGGGGCTGCTGGTAGCACAGTAGATATGGAACTGGATCTGGGGTCAAGAAGACCAAGTCTGAAATCTGGCCTCAGACAAAGACTAGCTATGTGACGCTGGGCAAGTCACTTAGCCTCTGTTTGCTTCTGTTTCCTCAGCAGTAGAATGGAGACCATCCTAGTGCCTACCTTCCAGGTGTATTCTGAGGATCAGTGAGATAATAATTATAAAGTACTTAGTCTAGCACCTGGCACAGAGCAGATTCTACTCAAAAAATAGCTACCAATATCCTTGTTATTACAAGCAAGCAGGAAGTAAAGAACTTGTAGCAATTTTCTCATCATCCTGTGAAGTTGCATCTTACATGGGGTTAAAGTCAGCATATAAAGTAAAACATTTTATTTTTTGCAATACCCAACTGTTCTATTAACCAGGAGACATAGGAAATACCAGGATGTCTTCACAAAAAGAAGGAAACAAAAATCAGGTTTTAACAGGGATTGTACAGAGTGTAGTTCAGTTCAATCAGGAGGGAATTTAGGAGGTGGCTTTTCTAGTATGTGTGACTTGGGGATCATATAAAGGTTTGCCTTCTCCTTCACCCATTTTGGGTGCTCTGCTCTGGATGTTCACATGCACATCAGGTTTAGTCCTGAGAGGGTGAGAAATCAAATTGCCCTGGATGAAAATGATGCCATGAGTCAAGCATATAGGGTGATCCCAGTGGATATCTATATAACAATATTTATGTAACAGTAACTGGATATCTGTATAACAATTTCAGGTATCCTTTCATGCTGTGTGTACTAATATTTCTGGTGGTTTGCCGAATAGGAACTTGACCCTTGAACTTTCAGATTAAAAAGTCTGATGCTCTACCAGCTGAACTATCTGGGCTCACCAGTCACCAGTGGAGCGAAACAGTGTGTTTGATCCCATGCTTTTTAGCATGATGTTTTCAGCCATGTTGACAAATGCTTTCAATGAGGATGAACATAGCATCAAGGTCAGCTTCTGTACCAATGGTAAGTTCTTCAATTTGAAAAGGCTACAAGCCGAGATCAAAGTGGAGGAGTGTTGGTGCATGATTTTCTGTTTGCAGATGACTGTGCTCTCCATGAAACCTCTGAAGCTGAGATGCAACAAAGTACAGATCTGCTGCCTGTGCTAATTTTGGTCTATTAATTAGCATCAAGAAAACACAAGTGCTCCATCAGCCACTACTACACCATCCTTACATGGAAACATCGGTTACAACAAATGGAGAAGTTCTGAATGCTGTGGATAAGTTCACTTACCTCGGTAGTGTACTTTCCAGGGATGTACACATTGACAATGAGGTTGATGCATGCATTGCCAGAGCTAGCTCAGTGTTTGGGAGGCTCTGAAGAAAGGTTTGGGAGAGAAGTGGTATTAGACTGACTACCAAACTGAAGGTCTACAGAGCCGTTGTGCTGACCTCATTGTTATATGCTTGTGAAAAATGGACAGTCTACCAGCACCATGTCAGGAAACAGAATCAGTTCCATTTGAACTGTCTTAGAAAGATTCTGAAGATCACCTGGCAGGATAAAATACCAGACACTGAGGTCCTTGCTCTAACTAAACTGCCAAGCATTCAAACTATGCTTCAGAGAGCGCAACTTCAATGGACTGGCCACATGGCTCAAATGCAATATATACACTTGCCAAAAAGACTATTTTATGGAGAACTCGCATGGGGCAGGTGATCATATGGTGGTTGGAAGAAGTGATACAAGGACACTCTCAAGGTCTCTCTCAAGAACTTTGAATTTGATTGGGTGACATGGGAGACACTGGCGCAGGACTGCTCAGCATGGTGTGCCCACATCAGAAAGGGCGCTGTGCTCTATGAGCAAAGCAGAATTGAGGCAGCACAAAGGAAACATAGGATGCACAAATTTGGAGTAACCACCCCAAATGTTCACCTGGACTTTCTGTGCCCAACCTGCTGTACACCAAGGTTGTATTGCTCTGATCAGTCATAGTCAGACACACTGAAACTTCACTTTATCATGGTGATGTCATTTTGGTCCTCTTCAAGAATGAAGGACAACAACCAACCAGTATTTCCCCAGAATCTTTCATGCATAGGCAGACCCTACTAGAAGTTCAGATGAAATTTATCTCTGCATTATAGAGCACCTGAAAATTTCCCAGTATGTCCCTACCACTTCATAAGACAATCCTAACAATTTTCCTAATAATAGGAGAAGCAACATTAGTTCAAAAGGAAATTAAACAGAGTTCAAGGTGGTTGGAATAAGTTCTTCAAAAATCAGTCAAGGTCCCCACATAATAGTACTGAGACATTAAGTGAATGCCCAGCCTAGTACATAGGGACAGGGTCATTTTGTCCTGTACACTGAAGTTGGTAGGCTGGATGTAGTCCTCAGAAAGCATAACTTCTACTTTATGGAATTAGACTCTCTGTTCTTGTTAACAAATCCCTACTGTATTACCCTCAGGAAAATTGCTTATGGTTAAAGTTGTAACTCAAGTCTAAGTCTCTGAGAGAGGATAAAAAATGTACTTAGTGTAGAAACAAGAATCAAGTATGGAACTTATTCCTACGAAGAAAAAAATAATAAACATGGAAAAATCGTAGCTCATATTAATAGAATTAACAGGATTCAGTAACTTAACTATTACAATTAGCTGGAAGGTTGGTATTTAAGCCTGATAGAGAACATTATGTGCTTTTGCAGAACTGCTAATTAGTCTTTTTATATTTCACCTCAGCTCTACACTGTCCAACGAGGCCCAACACATGTCTTCTGGTAATGTAATCAGAACTTGATCCAGTTTTCATATCAGTGGCCATCTTATCTTCTTTAATTTAGAGGCTTTCCTTCCTGTCCACCATTCTTACCCTGGGAAACTGTAGCTGCCACACTCACAGGCTTAACTTAGAACCCTTCAGAATGAACAAGGTTTTACTGCCAGTTCTAAACACATCTACCATGAGATATCGATTTATCTTGGATCAGGAAAGAATGAACTTGAGAGAAAGTGGTAACCATGTGTTTACAGTCATATGGAGGCTGACTGGGATATATTCTAATCTCCCTGATTCCTTGACTTATACTTGACTCTTGAGACACAACTGGAAAATAATCTTTACACTTTATTGATGGAAAGAAAAGAGAGATATTCCAGAAGTCAAAGGAACTAGGACTAAAACCAAGAATCACCTACCCAGCAAGACTGAGTATAATACTTCAGGGGAAAAAAATGGTCTTTCAATGAAATAGAGGACTTTCAAGCATTCTTGATGAGAAGACCAGAGCTGAAAAGAAAATTTGACTTTCAAACACAAGAATGAAAAGAAGCATGAAAAGTTAAACAACAAAGAGAAGTCATAAGGGACTTACTAAAGTTGAACTGTTTACATTCCTACATGCAAAGACAATATTTGTAACTCTTGAAACTTTTCAGTATGTGGTATTACACACACACACACACACACACACAGAGCACAGAGTGAATTGAATACGATGGGCTCATATCTTAAACAAATGAAATTAAGTGGTGAGAGAGAAATATATTGGGAAGAGAGAGGAAGAAATGGAATGGGGCAAATTATCTCTCATAGAAGAGGCAGGCAGGAGACTTTTTAGTGGAAGGAAAAAAGAAGGGAGCTGGGAGAAAAACATGAAGTTTACTCTCATCACATTTGACTAAAGGAAGGAATAAAATGCATACTCATTTTGGTATGAAAACCTATCTTACAATACAGGAAAGTAGGGGAGAAGGGGATAAGCAGGTAAGGGGGATGATGGAAGGGAGGGCAATGGGAGGAGGGAGCAATTTGAAATCAATACTCTTGGGGAGGGACAGGATCAAAAGAGAGAATAGAAGCAATGGGGGGCAGGATAGGATGGAGGG
>CM053771.1:152365029-152388104 GCA_028658325.1 Potorous gilbertii | reverse complement strand
GAAAGTTATCTGGCCCTACAGGGCAAAAGAGAAGATGGGGACAAGAGAAGGGAGGGATGTGTATTGGGGTTGGGGGGAGGGGACAAATGGGGAGAAAATTTGGAACCCAAAATTTTGTGAAAATGAATGTAAAAAGTTAAATAAATTTATTTTTAAAAAAAAGAAAAGAGAGAAAGAAAAGAGAGGAGCAGAGATCAATACCTCCTTGTGTATATCTACTTTTTTTATCCATCAGCTCTTTTGTCTGAGCAGCCTATTGAGGGACTCTTCATTTCCTCATCGCAAGCACTAAGGCAGCTAGTGGTGCAATGGATAGAGTGCTGGCTTGGAGTCAGGAAGACCTGAGTTCAAATCCAGCCTCAGATACTTAGGAGCCATGTTATTCTGGACACCTTGTTTAGCCTGTTTGCCTTAGTTTCTCCAGCTATAAAATGGGAGTAATAACAGTATTTGCATCTTGGGTTGTTCTGAGGATCAAATGAGATAATATATATCAAAAAGCACTTAGCGCAGTGCTTGGGACACAGTAGGCACTACATAAATGCTTATTCCCCTTCCCCCTCCTCTTAGTTATATATGTCCAGAAGTAAACCCCCAAAACTCACCCATGTTCCACTAGAAACAGGCAAAATGAAAAGCTGTTCATGGTTTAGCATGACAAGATGCCTTCCATCTCATACTCCAGAGCACGTGCTCTTTCAGTGTGGTGGCTGGCAGAATTACCCAGACTAGTCAAATTGTTTTTATTCCCAGCTCTTTTGGGAATATGGGCAAATATCATGGAATTAATGCATATATGATGTGATTCCTTTGTAGTCAAACATAATGACTGAAGTGATCAATGCATCATAAATCACCTTATTTGTAACTTACTTATACTAATGACTCTAAAAACTGCATACCATCCTCCAGGTTTATTTATCTCTCCTTGTTAAGAATACCACTCTCCATGCAGGAAGAACTAAGTGAATGAAGTGGTCCAGATAATGATACAGTGGATGTAGAATCTAAAGAATTGACTCATCACTACACATATCTGGAACAGACCCATGATGGACAATGAACTGGGCCCAGAGGTGAATTGAATAGGGTTTGTATTCACTGTGGGAACTTATTCAGTGCTTTTAATGACTCCAAGATTCCCCTTGAAACAAAGATCCATTTGACATCAATATTATTCCAGTTATATGTGGATTTAAATAATATAATTTTACAGTCTTTGAAGAAATGAAGTTGAAGATCACCTAAAGAGCAATGGAAAAGCTCATAGCAGGTTAGTGGTTAGAATATTGGACTCAAAGCCAGGAAGAAGCAGGTTGAAATCCCACCTCAGATACTTGCAGGCTGTGTTACCCTAGACATGCTCTCCTCATCTGCAGTGTGAGGCTGTTGGATTCAATGGTTCCTAAAGAGACTAGCTTTAACTCCATGAGGCATAATATTCTATTTTACTATCCTATGAAGCATAATAAAACTGATAATTTCATGATATTAGGAAACTAAATAAAAATTTTAGAATCTATGATTAACCAGGTTATATGTTCTGCAGCTGATGATCCCTAATTGACTACAGCAGCATTGTTTGACAACTTAAACCTTTTGGTAGCAGTGATAGCTTAATACCATACCAGATGATACCCGAAACAAAATTTCATTTACAATATTTGTGAATCATCATCTGTAGTATGGAAATCAAGTGCCAGAGAAACAGTTAGGACTGATTTTTTACTTTAGAATAATATAATAAAAATTTAAAGGATCATGGCATAATATCACTATTTTATTGAGTTTTCCCATTAAAACAAGTAATAAAGTAAATAAGGAAAAGATTCAAACCTCATCATCACCATTAAGAAGTGATAGTAAAATGACTGAAATTTATTTAGCACTTCATGTCAGCCATTTATTAAGCACCTATTATATGCCAGACACTGGTCTAGGATCTGGGGATACAAGGAAAAGCAAAAAAAAGTACCTGCTCTTGAGAAGCTCGCAGTCTCATGAGAGACAATATGAAAACAAAAGAGATACATGCAGGACAAATTAGAAATAATCAATGAAGGAAAAACACTAGCATTAAGCAGGAGCAGGAAAGGTTGCTTTCAGAAAATGAATGCTAGCTAGGACTTGAAGGAAGCTAGGAGGTAGAAAGGAGAAAGTAGCGAATTCCAGGTAGGGATGACCAGGGAAGATGCCAGAGCTGGTATATTGGAATGTCTTGTTAGAGGAACAACGTCATACAGTGAGTGATTTACAGAATTTCCTTCCACTCACTTATGAAGTAAGTAGTGAAAATACCATTTTATCAGTGAAAAAATGAGACTCAAAGAGTTTGTGAAAATGATGATTGAAAGTCTACAGATAATAGGAATACTTTACATCATATTTCATAATTACCAAGTATTTTCACATACACTGTCTCTTTTGATACCTTAATAGGACCCTTGATAGAATTTGTTCCTGGCTCCCAAGTTGCTTCTCTAACTTGAGCATGTCTATTGAAGCAACATGCTTTCACTTCCCCACTAAAAGTTTTCTGCGTCCTAGAGGTATTATGGGAAAGCACATATTTTCATATCGGTGAAGTGTTTTGAGACCCTTGGGTAGAAAGCATCTATTCAAACAAAAAGTGATGAAGAGTCTAACTAGAGTTGGCCAAGGCATTCACTTAGGAATTAAGTTTATTCCTAAAGGAGACTCTCTACTCGCTACATTTACCCTTCCCATTTTAATTCTCTTGTGTTGCTTTTCTGTTGCATAAACAATGTTCTAGAGGGGGCCAGTTTTTTCATTATTTTCTCCAAAAATCACACTGACAGAAAAGTAGGTGTATGGTTAGTCCTTACAAAGGGAGGTTCACAACCTTTAGATTTATTGCAAACACTAAGAACTTTTGTATGTTGTTGAACAGTGTCTTCTCTCAGTTGGGACCCACAGATAATACTTTAAAATGTCAAATATACCTACTTGTATTTTTCCACTAATCAAGTGTATGTTGCCCATATAGGTTATAGGTATGTCCACATGGATTTGTCTAAATGCAACTCAAGAATCTTGTCAGCCTGTCTTCAGTGAGGGAGTATACATACATACATACATGTCTGTGTGTGTGTATATATATATATGTATATGTAAATTCTAGTCCAGTACTCCCTCTCTGAAGAGAGTAAAATGGGCAATCTTGTGGTTCCTGTTCCTCTCCAGCAAGAAAATATACATATATATATATATATATATATATATATATATATATATATATATATATATATATATATATATGTATACACACACACATACATATATATGTGTATAGGAATGTGTATGTATAATTTATAAAAAAAATAGACACACATCTCACTAAATGTACTGGTCAAGAGTCAAGAGTAGAAATGATTTTTTTTTAGGTTCCAGTGCTTTCCTGGTTACGATCTCTTTAAAAGGGGTGAGGGGGAATACCCAAACCTTTTTTCTAAAGGCTTGATTCCTTCAACTAATGAAGTTATACAAAGGACCATCACAAATAATAATAGTAAACCTATATTTCCAAGCATATTACAAGCAGAAATCAGAAAATTATACAGATTAGGATATAACAGGTAATAACACAAAGTGAATAAGGTCTCCTACTGGGAGCAAGGAGAAGAAAATGGCAAACCATTCCAGTATCTTTGCCAAGAAACCCTGAAATGGGGTCACAGAGAGTAGGACATGACTGAAATGATTGAATAACAACTAGGAGTGAGACATTTCTGCTCAACCAAGAGAGAGAGACTTACCCAAGAAGAATTTCTCAAAGTCTCTAGGGAGGTAAGTGAAAAATTGAAAACATGTTGAGGAGTCAGCTTTCCTTTTCCCCTACATATCTGCTTTCCAAAGTCTATTCTCTCTCCCAAAGGATCGCTCCCACATATCCTCTCTCAAAGCAGGAAAATCTCTCTTTTCCAAAACTCTCACATCAACATTTTCCCTCATGAAGGCATGGAGGAATTGAATAGTACAAATTGTATGAATTCTGCATGTAATTCAAACCCATCAGCATCTTCACTTGCAATTTGTACTCTAGTCCTAGTACCAACATCTACCTTTGACCCCTTTCTTCTCTCCTCAAATCACAAGACTTTCCCAGGTATCAGAGAAGTTTTCAGGTCCAGACAATGGCAGGTCATGTCTCCAGCCCAACCCGGGGTTTGCAGAATTTGCAGTACTCAGTTTCCACATGTCATTTTTATGCACAGCCATAGGAGATCAACCTATGTCTTCCAACTTTCTCAAGAGCTGAGGTTCTTGATATTTTTTGCATGATATACTCCTTTGTTGGTCTGATGAAACCCATAGACTCTTTCTAAAAATAATATTTTTTAAATGCATAAAACACTAGATTACAAAAGAAATCAATTATGTTGAGATAAAAATGCTGTTTTTTTCCCAACCAAGTTCACCCACCCCTTGAAAGCTGTCATAGACCTCTCTGCTCTAAATCGGTTAACAGCAAGATGACTCTTCACTATCCTTAAAGCATTACTCTGTAAGAAAATGACCGTAGAGAAGCAGGTGGTGAACATATTCCACTACATTTCTTGCTGGCTCCTGAAATTGAGGACAGTAAGGCAAACACCCCAACCTATTTCTTGTAACTGGGATAAATGAGGGAGCAGAGGAAGCTACTTCCTCTTTCACCAGTTCAGTTCATGGCATCCATGCTAGGTTCGAATTGTGATTTTCACCCTCTGGGCACAGCAGGAAGGAGAGAGTGGTAAAAGGACAGTGAGTACTTCAGTCTTGCCTAGTTAAAAGACAGTCTTTTCTGGTCTATTGCAGCTGCCTAGCCAATCAAAGGAGGCTATACTCACTCACATGATGGGAGACACAGAGTGCCTCTATGTTAAGTGATATGGGGGTGTCTAGGACAAGCCCAATAACATATAGATATGGACACACACATTTGTTCTTGTTCAGTTGTTTCAGTCATATTTGACTCCTTAAGACCTCATTTTAGGTTTTCTTGACAAAGATACTTAAATGGTTTTCCGTTTCCTTCTCCAGCTCATTTTGCAAATGAGGAAACTGAGGCAAATAGGGTTGAGTGACTTGCTAAGGGTGACTCAGATAATAAGTGTCTGAGCCCAGATTGGAACTGAGGAAGATGAGTCTTCCTTAATCCAGGCCTGGCACTCTGTCCACTGTACCACCCATCTGCCCAAGACATACACATAGACATAGATATAGGTATATCTCACTCAGTCCCACATTGGGCAAAGAAACCTGATTTGGGAAGAGTGCTCCAGAAGGCTTGTCCTGTCAGTAATGAGGCAATGATAGCTCATATATCAGGGCAAAGAATATCTTTCTGTTTCAGGTTAAACTTTAGCCTCGGTGAAAGCAGGAACTGAGGCAATCATATGGCAGGATCAAGGAAAATAGTAACATAAAAAGCTTAGGATCTAGAGAAGTAGCTCCCAACCTTTTCCAGTTATGGGGCATTCTTTTTAATGTAAAAAAAAAATTTGCCGAGTCCTCATGGTAAAAGTTGTACTCTTAATGCCTCTTGATCAAGAAAGCACATAATGACAAAACCCTCTAAGAATTCAGGAACATTTTTAAATGAATCTGTATTTTGTTCATGACAGTAACATCTGCCTATATTTGAAAAATAGGGATATATAATACATTATTTGTTTGATCTTCATAATAACAGTTAGCATTAATATAGTGCTTTAAGGCTTGCAGAGTACCTTACATATATAATCTTATTTTATCCTCACAACAATACTGGGCGGTAAGTGCTCTTATTATACCCATTTTACAGCTGAAAAAACTGAGACAGCAGTTAAATGACTTGTCCAGGATCACACAGCTAGTAAGTGTCTTGGGCTACATTTGAACTTCTTGACTCTTGTTCCATCTCTCCATTTACTATACTACCTAGCTGCCTATGTAAGGTAAATGCTTGTTTATGGATTCACATATGGATTTGTGGGACCTTTTGCAAAACCTCTTTCGTCCCCCAAGGATCTATGACCCATTGGTTGAGAACCCCACTAATCTAGAACAAAGGTATAAAAGTAGCCACTGCAAGAAAGGTGACTCTTTCCAATGAAGACGTTTATCTGGCAGTTAATCAAGGTTGAGGAGATGCTCTGGGAACCTCAAGATATTAACCAAAAGAAGCTAAAGAACTAAGTGTGTTACCCTTAATAAAGGATATTTAATCTGATTGGTTAAGTTAAAGAATTATCCACTAGATGGGTCATATCAAGTTCTAAGATTCAAATGCAGAATAGGAAAAGGTGGCTATATTTGATGTGATTCTCTTTAATCTCAAAGCTTCTCAAAGCAGGTGCCTGAATTCCACATTGATTGTAAATTGAATTCCATCTCCCAGTGACATTGATCTTGAACTCACACTAGAAGTAAAGGGGTCACACCCAAGGAGAATATAGCGTTCTTGAAACACAACTTAATTCCATAACTACATCTTCCCTTTAATTCTTTCTCCTTTGATGCCAGCATTAATAATTAATAAGTGTACACATCCTGTCTTTCCAGTTTGGTTTTCAGGGTAAGCCTATGTTTTAAATGGTAATTTAGAGTTTGGCCACTCTTTGGTTGTTACTGGGAGCATTAATCTTTTCTCTGTTTGTTCAGACATCTATCAGTAATTAGGACTTCTTCACTTTTAGAGAAATAATTAGCTGTATACTAGATTCCTTATTGCTGTAATCTTTCTGGCTCACACAAGGCCCTCCACAAAACTGAGCCTGCTTTCCATCAATTTGTAAAGCCCATGAATAAAGTTCATTATGGGATTTAGTTCTGAAAACCCAAGACCTTCATTTTGCAAATGAAGAAAGAGCTTATATGACTTACCCAAGGTCACATAGGTAACAGAAAGTACTTTTTTTGAGTACCCCCCTAAATAGATGTAAAAGGCAGATTTAAAGGGATATCTAAGAAAGGTGTAATTAGTCTTCCCTTCAGCCTGGATGATCTAATGCTAATGATCTAATGAGATGGCAGTGTTGGAGAAGTTGATTTAGATGTAAGGGATGGTAGAGGCAGAGTTTTAGTAGCAGTCTTAGGGAAAGAGCTTGAGCAAGTGACAGTGAAGGAAGGAGGAGGGCGAAAGGAAGGAAAGGACAAACAAATGAACAGATCAATGAACTGCCTGGAAAGGTGTTCTAGTTGGCTTCTCTCACCTTGGTACAAGATTTCCCCATATGTGAGTCTGTGGAAGATGGTTTTCATTTTTTAAGGAAACTAAGGCTGATCCCATGATATTTTTCTACTTATTTATTTTGCTAGTATGTTTCAGTAAAATGGAACCACTCTTTTGCCTGTTATTGTAACATTGACTCTAATAATAATAACTTACATTAATATAGTGTTTACTATGTAGAAAATAGTTAATATTATCCCTATTTTACAGATGAAGAAACTGAGACAGGGGTTAAGTGACTTATCCAGAGTCACACAGTTAATAATTATCTGAGGTCAGGTTTAAACTCAGCCCTTCCAGGCCCAGTGCTCTATTCACTGCCCCCCTTAGCTGCCCTTACCATACTTAACCATGTGCATCTTTCCCCACAGTTGAATGGAAGCTTCTGAAGGATATGTATTGTATCCATTTTCACTTTCCTGTCTCCATTGATTTTCATTTTCTGGGGAGTATTTAGTCCTGTAATTTCTTCAATGTAGGGAACTTCCAACAAGGAAAACCCTCCACCAATGCAATTTAAAGGCATAGAGATTTGCCTGTGTTTGAGGTTATGAGACCTGACCATAATAAGAGGCAGGAAATGGATTTAGGTCTTTCTGGCTCCAAGGCTGACCCTCCATCCATTATACAACATTGCCTCTATGTGCCTTGCACACAGTCGTCATTTAATAAATGTCAGTTGAATTAATTTGTTTCTCATCTTCTGTCTTGATCAATGTGTCATTGGACATTGTGCCTAATAGCAAAATTCAGTGATAATTTTTTTCCTGAATTTCCATTTAAAACGTTAGGCTCAGTTTAGATGAACCATGGTCTAAACTTATCCAAAGATCAGCAGACTAAATTTGAAAAAAAAAGATTGAATTAATGACTTTACTTGGCAGTTTATTATTCAGAGGAAGAAGTCTGAGATGGTTAAACTCTAACTCATAGGACAATAGATATAGAACTGAAAGGGAGCTTAACAACCATTACATCTAACCCCTTCATCTTACACATAAGGAAAATGAGGCTGAGTGGCTTGTCTGGATCATAGTAAATAACTTAGACAGGATTTCAACTCAAATCTTCCTGATTCCAGCCCCAGTGGTCTATGCACTACATCACCTAGCTGCCTCGCTGCTTGTCTGTGCCAGCTACCTGCCTTTATATCTAGTTCCTTAATAAAAAGCTACCCTTTCAAAAGCGGATAGTTTGGGCTAAGTAACCTATTCTGAATAATCTGTTTTACAATCTGAATTCACAAGTTAGTGAATTTGTGAGAGCTTTAATGGTATACAATCTATTATTGACTGTTTTCATCTGCTAAGCAAGAAAAGCACAAAAACTAAAACATTTAAGAATAATTAGAAAAACTTTAGGAAAAAAATATTTTTCCAGTCCTAGCTTTGCCATTATCTAGATAATCTAAAATTGGATAAGTCCCTTCATGTCTCTGAGCCCAAGTTTACTTTTCTACGAATGAGGAAATTAGATGGTCCCTCAGCAACCTGTAGGAAAATCACTTAAAGCCTAAGTTTGGTTCACTGTTGGGTCTCTCCAAATGTACAATATGGATCAGGTATAGGATTGCTAGTTACTTCTAGGCCAGAAAAAATGCATAAAACCCACAAGTACATATTGGTAGACTTAACACAGGATATAGTAACTTATACCTACTATTTTACCTACCCAGCAGGGCAAAACACCAAAATATAAAGCAGTTTTGTGAAACTGATGAGTAGGCATATTTTAGATTTCACCTAGATTTTGCACTATCTATACAACTCCCTCCAGATCCCTGTCTTCTGGTAGACCTGGTCTGAGTTGAACTATTTGCTTTTGTCAGCAGTATTCTCTCCAATATAGAAATTCCTCCTCTCTCCAATCAGCTCAAACCAAGAAACTCTTCAAATCTCTCAAACTCATGAGATTGCCTTCAAGGTTAGACATGCCAATTGCAAGATCCTTTTTCAGTCACCTGCACTCAGATAAGGAAACACAGTAGAGAAAAAGCAGATTGGAGCTCCAAGGTCCAGGCTCAGCTCACCTAGTTCTAGTGCCTGTTCTAGTTACCATATGGGAGCAACTGCCATGAAGCGAGCACCAGATGAAGGGAGGGTATTACACCTCGCACCCTTCACTAGAGAGATTCAAATAGTCCTGATGTAATCTCCATCTGGGAAAAGAAGACAGATAACTTAGAGTGGGCCACTCCTTTTCAAAGTTCTAATGGGATTACCTTGTCATTCCAAAAGCTCTCAAGTCCTTTATCACTGACCGGAAGCAGGCAGGGCAACTCTTGATATGTAACAGAATTATTATTATCCTGACCCCCCCAAAAAAATTTATTAAGTACCTGTTGTGTACAGAGAACTATGCTATTTATTTAGAATCTTACCTCTTCAGATTTTTTCAATGTATTGATTTGTTTTGCTGTTTCTCTCCTCTTTTGATCCCCAAATTTATTAATTTATTTGTTTTCAGTTTGCATTATTCACTTCCATAAGTTTTAAAATTTCTCCCCCTTCCTGCTGCCTCCTTCCCCAAGATGGCACACAATCTTATATGGGCTCTAAACATACATTCCTATTAAATACATTTACATACCAGTCATGTTGCATAGAAGAATTATAACCATGAGAAAAACAAAACAAAACGCAATGAAACATAACAAAAAAGAAAACAGTCTGTTTTAGAATCTTTTTATACATGTATGTGTGGTCTCCTTTTATAGAATATGAGCTCCTTGAGGAAAGGGATTGTACAAATTTATCTTTCAATCTCCAGGGCCTGCCACAATGTTATAGCAGATGCTTCACAAATGCTTGCTGAGTGAGTGAATGAGCAAAAAGGAATCTTTCCATCAACTTTGATGCCCTCCTTGGAACTATTTGGCTGGTGCTTTGTGGCAGTCCAAGAATCCTCTTGGAAGGACCCCTCTGACTACTTGTTACATGCAACCTCTACTTTAGGTCTCCCTATTCCCATGTCTTTCTATAAATTTCCATGTGCCATGGTAAAAATAATGGTAGCCATTCCTTTTCAGCAAGGCCTTATTGGTCAATCCTTAGCACCACTCTCTGTATAACATCAAAGGTGGAAAACCAATGAGATATACCTGAGTTAGAACCTGCCTCTTCCTATAAGACCCATAGCCTTAACAGGCTGTCATGAAGTGGAAGAGGCAGGACTCCAGATGGCTCACAAAAAGCTTAGAAAGAGTAACTAAGCAATAAAACTGAGTGTGGGCAGTTCCAAAGGCATTATTTCTAGACACAGGATGGCACAAGATGATCACTACTATTACCTCTTCCTTTTACTATATATATGGCATGAAAGCTACTGACCTCCCTAGTCGTTTTCATTTACTACTCCTGGCTCTTCCCAAGGAGGTTTCATTTGAGAACTACAGTCTTTCCTTGCATGAATTAGGACATGGTATAACAAAAACAGATTTGTTTTGTCTGTCTGATACTTTTCTGGAACCTCTTTCTGGTCCAAAAAATTCTAGGATGGACTGGAATAAGGAGACATTCTCACATGTGTCCCTCAGATACATCTTTTCTATCTTTGAGAGACCATAGCATTACTGCTAAGCAACCACAAAAAGTCCATGAATCCATATATACACTAAACACTGTCATGAGGTTCTTTAATTCCAAGAAAATATGCAGCGTGACTCAGTGTAATACACAAGCCCTGGGATGTGAGCTCCGTGAGAACAGGGACTGCTTTTGTGGTTTTTGCTTTTCTTTCTATCCCTAGCACTTAGCATAGTGACTGGCACATGATAAGTACTTAATAAATGCTTATAGATTGACTGATTAACTCATTTATTGATTTTAGAGACCGTAAAACAATGCCTTATATTTCATGCGTTGTTATTTTTCAAATGTGTGTACAAGTTGTTTTGATTAATAAAATAAAAATTCATTTTTAGGGCATTACTAATGAGCTAAAAAAAAGCCAATGACTGAAACAATGTATATGAAAAATTCACTAAAAAGAAGTCAAACTCCAAATAATTAATAGATCAATAATTATCTAGGAGAATAAATAATGAAACATGTCTCAGAAGAAAGTTCAGGGATTACTAGGGTAGAGTATAAACTGTTTTTCTTTGTTACAAGGGAAGATTCAATGGGAAAGGGTAAAAAAGGGTGAGGGGAATATTTATGGAAATGACTGTGGTATAAAATCAAAAGATATCATTAAACTTTAAAAAATACTTAGTGAATTCATACTAGCATTTTGTCAACATTTTCTTGATCAATGGATATTAATAATGCAACTATTATGTGGATATTCATAATATTTTTAAATGTTAAAAAGGGACTCATACTCAAACATATTGTAAAGCACTGTACTAAGTGATTAGTCAGTCAAAAAATATGTATTAAGTGGCTACTATGTTCTAGGGATTGTAATGTATTAAAAAGGAATCAAGCAAAACCATCTGACTCCAGAATGGGCATCCTGTGACTCAAAGAATGCATTGATCTTCCTTCCTTATGCACCAGATTACTAGCTAAGGAATTATTGGGAAAGCAGAAAGGCAAAGAGACTTGCCAAGAGTCACTCAATACATCAGTGGCAGAGCCAGAATTAGAATGCAGAATTTAACTCCCAGTTCTGTGTTTACAACAATAAGGTAGTACCACTACAGGTCAGAGGAGCAAGGAAAGTACTGCCAAGAAATTGTTTGAATGGCCTAGCCAGAAAAAAAGCAATGAGTAAACCAGGCACATAGGGGCTGGCACAAAATGTGAATTTGGAAGAGGTTGGATATATTTTTAGAATTTCAAAAGGAGAGAGGAAAAACAAAATTAGAAAGTTAAAGGTATTTTTTGTTTTGGTTTAAGAATAGTAAAAATATTGCTAAGTACAGAATTACCCAACCTACATCTTTAAAGTTGTACATGATTTTTCTAATTTTTGTCTCTTCCCTTAATGTCAGAATGTTTGCTGGTTGCTGCTATTGTCTTGTCTCACTCTAGTAGCAGTCCAAACCCACCCCCAAATAACCCAACCTTTTAAATTGCTCTTGCAACTGGCACATAGGACTGGTCGGTGTGCAGTGCATAACTACTCTTCTGAGGCAAAGTCTCCAAGTGGGAGACATTGGAAAACCTAGTTTTGGGGGAGTCATGAAAATGCATAATGGCTCCTTCTTAGAGAAATGTTATAGACATTTGGTTACTGGTTCTGGTCAGCTAATCACATGGTGAATGGTGCATGTAATGGACATAGTACCTAGCTGTAAGTGTAAGCAAAATGGGAATTTTTGTTGTTTTATTTTCTGGGGTTGAGTTTCCTAGGCTCAGGATAAATTGAAAACAACTGAAGGATAATTCACAGCTGTGCTAAGTCACATGGGTTGTGATGCCTTCTGGCTCTGAGCCTATTCGTTGAAAACTATATATACTGGGAGGTTGGTATTTTGCTTTGGGGGGCTTACTCATGAGAAGGACCTTTTGATTCCCTGGATGGACTCTGAATAGCCATTTGTTAAGACCCTCCCCCCTCAACTACTCAGATGTTGGTGCTCTTGGTCTAGTGGTGTATGTAGGAGATTGTATTACTTTGTTCGGACAGTTGGAGCCCTGTCTGTTGAATCTCTGTGCTAATTTCTCTGCTTGTATTTTCTATATTTGCTTCTTTCTACTTATCTGTAATTAAAATAAGATTGTTGACCCCTTTGAAGCTGTCTTTCCTTTAGAAAAGCAGGTCAAAGAACCTGTGCCAGCAACCCACCCTGTGTACTAGTGGGATTGCCAATACACTAACACAGAGGAAGAGTTTACTAAATGCTTGGTAACTTGGCTTCAATGGTAGCCTTTGATTGGCTGCAATCATTAGTTGCAATGCAGTTAACTGGATCTGGAATGCTTTAATGAAAGCATTAATAAGTAGAGCTTTATTCATTCTCTTTGGCTGCTCACTCTTGGTTTGACTCCACTGATGGTGTTTGATGAGAGACAATGGGCCGTGAGTCCTTGCCGCTGAGGCCAACAGGTGTCTCATTAAACAGGACTCAGTCCTTGGCCTTTTCATTTGTTCTTTCCTGTTCTCAATGAAAGGACTAAAAACTCTAATCCATGAGTTCCAAAGGGTCAGAAAAGCAGTCAGCTTTGCAATCAGACCAGCACTGATGCCTTTGGGAGCAAAGCATTGATGAAGTAAGACCTTCAGGAGTGACCTTCAAGACCTAACCCAGCAATAGCTGGAAAAAGCACTCACCTGGAAGCAATGTCACATGTGGACTTGAATTTGGTAGGATCAGTGCTGGTTAGAAACCATGCTCAGACTGGGCCTCTTCTCCTCAGAGACCCAAGTGGGATAGGGAAGACAGTATGCCTCAGAGGTACTGGGGGGGCAGGTTGGAGGGAGTGAAATATCTGTATATCTTACTCTTATTATACCTTCAAAGTAAATATCTTTTTGTAAGAGATAAAGGATTAAATGAAAATGGGGTACTAGTCACAGGCACCTTGCAATGGGAGGGAACCATGATAGAACAGGGACTTGAGTCAATGGTATTAAAGAAAAGACATCTATGGCTCCTTAGGAATACTCCACCAGAATCCTGAGGAGATGCAGCTGGGTTTCTTTGGGATAATGAGAACAGAGAAACACCAAGTACAGCAGCAATGTTTGTGGTAGCCAAGAACTGTTGTTCGTCCTTCATTTTAGATCAGTCACATCATAGGGTGATGTCTTGACTCACTTGTGAATTGGATTTAAGTGAGGCAGAGTTGCACAGAGTCATCAGCCTTACTCTATCTTCCAGAGTCATTGAATTCCAGATGACTGGTTATGACCTGGGATGCAGCAGATAACCTTGGCATCTTCAATGTCTGACCAATCTCTAAGCACTCCATAGCACCTGCTTCAGCCACTTTTATGGTCATTGGAACAAATTGTTCTCCTCTGCCCATTCTACCAGGGAAGGCATTCTCACGCTTGGGGTAGACATCTCCCTAACTCACCGACAGGTTTCAGGCCTATCATTTACCCTTAACCTAGTTTAGCCTATCTGTCAAAACATATTTACTGGGTTGTGACTGCTACAACTTCTTGAAGCCACAGGTAAGAGTTGAGTGACAGGTGACACCAAAGATGGATCAGCAGCCTTGAAAAGAGTTAAGCAAGCCCTCATCTAAGAGGTGTGAGTCCTCCCTGAACACCCCAAAACAAAGTAGATGACCATGGATTGGAGAATGACCAAACAAATCGTGGTACATTAACATAATGAAACATTACTATGCAGTATAAAATGATGAGTATGAAGAATTCAGAGAAGGCGGGAAAGACATAAAAATTAATACACTGTAAAATAAGCAAAGCCAGGGAAATGACATATACAGTAACTATAACAATGGAAATAGAACAAACAAAAAACCAAAACTGAACACTGTGTAACCATAATGACCAAAATGGTTGGCCCTGGAAAGGAGTTGAAAAATCTCACCTCTCTGTCTTTTTTGGAGAGGAAAGGTTCTATGCAGAATACTACATATACTACCAGAAGTAACTAATATGTCAGTTTTGCTGATGGACTTTCCTTTTCTTTGTTAATAGACATGGAGAAAATGCAAAAACAAAATATATCAATTATCTAACCTGAAACTAAGGGCCATGAAGTCCTAAATGCTGCCTTAAAGATGCAGCTCAAGTAGCACTTTCTCCATAGAGCCTCCTCTGACTGTCTGCCCACAGGCAATGACTTTCCTCTGAACCCCTATAGCCTTTGCTTTTTATTTTCTCTCAGTACTTATAACAATAAATAAGACTAACTAGCATAGAAAACACTTTGAAGGTTCGCAAAGTGCTTTACAAATACTACATTTTATCTTCAAACAAACCCTGGGAGTCCCTATTATCCTCCTTTTACAGATGAGGAAACTGAGGCACGGAGAGGTTAATGACTTGCCTCAGGTTATACTGCTAATGAGAGTCTGGGGCTGGATTTGAAATTAGGACTTCATCCTGATTTGAACCAGTTGGTTTCCTCAACAGCGATCTTATCACAGGTTTGCCTTGTGTAATAGTTACTTGAGTCTAATCACAGATTAGGTTGAATTCTTTTACTTTCCCTAGACATAAGATCTCCCTCAAAGCACTGGCAACAAAACTGCATCTTATATTCCCTCCTTACAAGGGGAGAATCAGATGGTTTTGGTCTGACACCAGTTGATGAGAGTAGAAGGATTTTGGAAATGATCCATTTGGCCAAGTTAGAAATGATTCGGTTGCCATGAAGACCCTATGAAATTTGTAGTTTTTTTTAACATCTTTTTAAGATTCTGACTTGGGAGACCTTCTTTACTGAGCAGGTGAATTATAGTTTTCCAACAATCTGATTCAATTCAATGAACTTTCTTTAAGCCCCTACTACAAATAGTGCATCGTGCAGGGCACTGGGGATGAAAAGACAAGAAACAAAATAGTCCTTCCCTTAAGGATCTTACAGTCTCCTAGGAGGATACAACAGTAATTTCAAGAAGAAGACACTACAAAGCAACAACAGAGGCAGTCAGGTGGTTCAGTGGGTAGAGTGCTAGGGTGAAGAAGTCCTGAGTTGAAACCCCACTTCAGACACTTAATAGCTATGTGACCCTACAGAAGTCATTTCGCTTCTGTCTGCCTCAGTTTCTTTACCTGTAAGAAGGGAAAAACAATCGCACCTACCTCATATACCTTTATTTCTTTACTTGGAACAAGACCCCAGCAAGTGAGATAGCTTATTAAAGGTGCTTTTGTTGCTAGGTTGATGCTATTTTAATTGTTGTTCCTTCCTCATGATGCATTCTAATTAATAGTTATTTTCTGAGATCAGTATAACCATTTCAGAGTTGTTCACAACTTTAGCACCCATCTCCACTGAGCCATACCTAATAAAGAATCCCCTCTACCATGTTATTGACCAATAGTCAATAACAGTCTCCTCTTGAAAATTTCAAATGTTTTTTTTCTGCCTATTTCTTTGACACAGGTTATTCCACTGTTGGACATTACTAATTATGAGGAAGTTTTTCTTTATTTGAAGGTAACTAGACCTCTACAATTTTACCACACCACTCCTAGCTCTGACCTTTAGGGTCAAGCAGAATCAGTGAAGTCCCCATGAAAGCCCTTCAGGTAATAATAGCTATCATTTACATAATGCTCTAAGGTTTACAAAGCACTTTACAAATATCATTTCCTCATATCTCACAATAGCACTCCATTTCACAGATGAGAAAACTAAGTCAGACAGAAGTTAAATGACACCTCTAGGTCACACAGCTAGTAACTGAAGACAGATTTGAACTCAGGTCTTTTTGACTCCAGTCCCAGCTCTTACTACACCACTTAGCTGCCACTAGAATGTCCCCAACTAGCTTTTGTCTCTTCTCTAGGTTAACATTATTTCAACTGACGGTTGTGTGGCATATTTGTCCTTTACAGCTTGTGATTGTCCTTCCAGAATACTGTACCCAGAATCCAGAAGTTATCTGATCAGGGCAAAGGGCAAGAGGACAGCTGCCTTCCATGGGTTTAGGTAAATTGCCTCCTGTATCAAAGTCCAAGAATGCATTAAGTTTTTTAGTTATCATGTCATACTTTTGGTTCATATTAGTCTTACAGATCTCTAAAACACTCAGACCTTTTTTCCAACAGTCTAGTCATGCCTTCTCAATCTTGCACTTGTAAAGCTGATTTTTCTTGTAATGGAAGTACAAGACTTGGTATTTATCTTTAGTAAATTTCATTTGGCTAAATTTTTATATCTTCTTTATTTCAGTTTTTAAATTTTCTTTTCAAGATCTTTTTGAATCCTGTCTTTATCATCCAAAGGATAAGCTAAACATTTTGTGAGTGTATTTTCCGTGTCTTTATTCAAGTCATTGATTAAAATAGAAAGATCATAAGACCAAGCACAGTTATCTGGGGCACCACTATAGAGGCTTCCCTTCAAGTGGGCATTAACTCATTAATAAGTACTCATTGAACCTGCCAATTCATCCAATTCTACATACACCTACCAGCACTGTCCTCTGTCCAGCATCTCTCCATCTCCTCCCCAGAGATTGTGCCCAGTGCTTGTGTTGAAGGCTGTCGTTGTTGTTTAAGGAAATAATATTAGTCTGACATGACCTGTTCTTGATGAAGTCATAGTGGACCTTAGCTATCAACACATCATTTTCTAGATGTTGACAAACCATTTGGTTCATGAGCTCTAGAATTTTGTTAGAAATCCAAGACAATTTCACCAGCTTGGAGGCAGGGGGGACAGGAAGGGGTGGTGTCAGGGAATGGGAACATTGAAATTTCTCCAACAACATCTCATTCTTCGTGATCCCTCCAAAGTCATTGACAGTAGCAATCACATCCACATCCACCAGTTAGTTCTCTCAGGACCCTTTTATCTGGACCTGATAACTTGAACTCATCAAAGGTTCTTATTTTAGTAGTGCTTCACTTATCTTGGATTTCAACTCCACTTACACTTTTTTCATTTTTTGTTATTCTGTCCTTCCCAGATGAAATATCAAGCTCCTTTGCAGAAAAAACAGAAGCGAAATACCAGTTAAGCAGCTTTTATTGCTCCCTATTCTCTGTTATCATTGCCTCAGCAAGTATTTTCTCTTTGCTTTGATCTTCTAGCCTCTAACACAGCTTCACTAGCCTGGTTTGGGGGCCTGATTCTCTTTATCAGCTTCAGCTCATTCTGAGCTTTAGCAATTCTAACACTGTTTTCACAAAACTCTTTCAGGTTTTGTAGGCATTCTCTGTTACCTGTTTCTGCTTCCATTTCTATCCAAGACTTTTAAAGTCTAAATGGAACAATAAATTCCATGTACACACCCATCAATATTTTTAGATACTTCTTCCTTTTTGTTTTCACTGAGGTTGTTTCTGTTTGCATCTCCAGAACCATGTTTTTGAGAGCTTTCACAGTACAACTGGTGAAAGAAAACTGCTTTGGTTTGGGCACCTAGACTTCTTGCAGCTTCAGCTCTAGACATATATCCTCCTCATCCTTTCTTCTCTGAAAACTTCCAAACCCCAATCTCTATACCCAAGATGTTACTGGCCAACCCCCTGATATTTCCCTGCCTGTGTCATGAAGATGGAAAACCAATCAGACATGCCTGAGCAAGGACTCCCTATAAAACCCATGGTCCTCCCTTGTGTCATCAAGCCACTCTATTTGTATCCCTTGATGTGGGGGCTCAGATGCTATTGTGATGTGGAAATATCTGCTGCTATCTTGTTTTTATCCTTCCTTGTTGCCCTGCTCCTTTCCTTCTCCTCCAGAGGTTTTCTTAAGCTTTCCTTGGTGTGATTAAGTTAAAATAAGCTGAAATAAAAGGCCTAAGGTAGGAATTTGTTCACTTGACTATTCACATTTGTTAGAAGAAATTTATTGCTTTTTTTCAGTGGAAGGAGAGATAGGAAAGAGAAAAATAAAAGCTTAATAATGGAAGAAATTAAAGAAATAAATGTTTAGGACTTTAATCTAGAGGCAATTAACCTTTTTGGTAACATGCCCTTCTCCCTGTAGACCCCATCTCAGAGTGAGATTTGTTGTCTACATTCATAATTGGAGGAAATACTAAATTTCAGTTAGTGAAAATAAAGATTTAATTTTGTTGCCCATCCAAGCTCATGAACCCTCTAAAAATCTGTCCATAATCCTCACAGAAGCCTATAGATCCCAGTTAAGAGTCTTTGCTTTAAACATGTACTTGCCTAATACTTTTTCAAACCTCTTTTCCCTAAATGGCTGAAACAGATTATGATCTCCTGAAATCTAAGGTAGAAATCAGATTATACATGGCTTTATTCTCCTTTTCTAATATGAATTCTAAGAAACAATGATTCCTTCATTTCAATGTTTCAACCAGTAGTATCTCCTTGCTGCTTATAACCAGCTCAAGAATAGCATTTCTCTTTTGCTTCCTCTACCTTTTGAATGGAATTACAATTAATATAAGTTAAGAATTCCTTAACTACTCTGTGGTAGGGCAAGAGCTCCTGTAGATGTAACTGGAGACTTGCAATACTTCTATATGCCATATATTAACCTCCATGGCAGGTTTTTATTCTGTTTTCATTCTGAATATAGTATATACTATGTATTTCATTCTGTATAGAATATATGTTATATACTACCCTCGGTGCCAGATTTTCATTCTGTTTCCCACCTCCCTTGTTATACATGGAACCTTCAGTGTCTTCCCACTGGAGTGCAAATTATATTGGGATACTGAATTGTAATACCATGTTTTTTCTCTTTCCACTGATCTTTACCCCCTCTCCACTATGTATCACCCTCTCTACTTCCTGAATTTCCTCATATGAACATATCCCCTTAAAGAAGAAGCACATTATAAAATTAGATATGTGCTGGTATGTCAAAGTCGACAGGTACCAGAACCAGTCAGAAAGTCCCTGAGCAAATGTCTTCACACACAGCCACTACCCTAGGCCCTCATCAACTCCAGACTAGACTATTACAACAGCCTTTTAATTAATCTCCCTCCAATCCATTTCCCACTTCATTGTCAAAGGGATTTTCCTAAAGCATAATTCTGTCCATGGCATCTATACTCAATAAAGTCCAATGATTCCCTATTACCATTAGGATAAAATATAAAGTCTTCTGTTTGGCATTTAAATCCCTTCCCAAACTAGCTCCTTCCTACCTTTCCAGCCTTCTTACATGTTACTCCCCTCTATCCACTCTACATTCTATATGCATTCACCTACCCCTTGCTATTTTTTCTATATAACACCCATCTCCCATCTCCATGCACCAGTTGAACCCTTAGGCCTGAAACATTCACATCCATCACTTCCTCTTTTCAGTTTCTTTAGCTTCCTTCAAGAAACACAACTCTTGCTTTCTGAGGAAGGTCTTTCCTGGTCTCCTCAGCCACTAGAATCTCCTCTAAGATTCTTTCTCTAAGAGACTTTTTACATGTCTCTCTCTGCCATTAGAATGTGAGCTCCTTAGGAGCAGGAACTGGTTTTTATCTTTCTTTGTATCCTCAGTGCTTAGCATACTATGCATTGAACACATATTTGATTGGTTGATTGATTGGTTATTAGACTTTGCTAGGTCCCTCACCAAGTTGAACCCATCCTTCCAAAATTTTAGGCCTTGGTCTAAAAATCTGAATTCTATTCTCAGACATCATCTTCTTAATCAAGGGTGTGCTTGTGCAAATTTATTTTTTTTCCCCTAAAAGTTCTTGCCTTTGAGTGCCAATAAAGTTGAAAATACCACCTGTCCCCCTACGGTTTTCAAGGGATTTTGCCTAGGATTTTATAATTCCCAGTAATATTTTCCAGTTTCTTTATGAGAGTAAATCACCAGAAATGGTTAGACACCATCAGGTCTGACCAATCTCAGGATCTGTTACATACTAGTACCTGTGCATTGTTCACATCAGGTCAACAAATAGCTGCTTCAGCACCATTTCACAGGAAGCCATGACCACCTCTGATCTTCCCTTCTTCTTTTTCACCTTTCCTGGGTGATCTCTTTCCTGATGCCCCCTGTGGATCTATCTATATAGCACATTCCTTTGAGTACAAGAAACTACTTCTTTCTTAGAGGATCCAGCCCCCATCTTTATAGAAGTTTCTTCATATGTAACAAATATATATATTTTGCATATATACATGTATATATACAAATATATTCGCAAATGAATGAAGCAAATAGTTTATTAGAAATGAAATGAGATTGAATCCAAGCTTTATCACTAACTAACTAGTTGCATGACCTTGGACACAAGAACCTCCCTAGATCTTAATTTCCTCATCTATAACATTAGAAGGTCAAAAGATATAATTGCTAACGTGTTTTTTTACAAAGATTTTGTTTTTCGTTTTAAATTTTCAGTGGCAGGGGGGGAATAGGAGAAAGAGGAAAATCAATTTTTGTTCATTGAAAAAAGTGGATTTTAACTTAAAACACTAAAAATAATTTTAAAAAAGAAATTATTTTCAAGCTCATACATTTCTGACATTCTGTGGTTCCATAGAATCAATAGCCTTTCATATTTGGGCATTACATTTATGGTTACTTACTTGGTTAGATAAGTTTCTGCAACTACAGCTATAGAAGCACATAAATCAAGGCTTTCTTTGGAAAGGCAATTTGTCATATTTTATGCCATGGGTCTAAAGGAATAAGTGGAAATCCTAAAGGGGGACATATTAAGTTATCTTTGAACCAAATACTTCAGTTGAAAAAGAACTCCTCCTCCACCTGTGTATCACTGATATAAATGCAGCTGGAATTCACAAAAAAAAACAAAAAACAAAAAAAAAACATCAAAGACAGAACCAGAGTGTCACTCTCGCAATAATATTGAGTACAATTTTGTTGTGGACAAATCAGACTATTCTCTGCCTCCCAAACACATTGTCCCACTTCCTGTTTTGTATCTTTATTCACACTTCTCTCTATTCAAGAATACTCTCCCACTTCATCCATCTAAAAGCTCAAGCCACATACCCACTGTTCCATGTCCATAACCACCTTCTCCTGAGATTTCAGAGAGCATCATTTACACCATATATTATGGTGATCCACCATGGGTCTTATACTCCTACTAGACCATAATACCCATCAAGGCAGGGACTATGATTTATCTAACCTGTACATCTCTTCCCACCCCTTAAACCAATGCTTTTCATGCAGCTAACATTTAATTGATACTTATCGAACTGAATTCACCATGACTATATAAGGAACTCTTCAGAATGAATGAATGATGATTGTTAACAATTAGTGTTGCTAGATAATTATTATTCAAATAGTCAACCACTAATTCTTTACCTATTCTCTTCAAAATATTGTGCTCCGCCTATGGCAAATACAAAGAATCAAACATGCATTATGTCCTTATGTACTTACATTCTAGTAGAAGAGGTAAAACATATACAGAGTGTGGAATGCTCTCTCCCTCTTTATCTCTGTCTTCTGGTTTCCCTAGCATCTTTCAAATCTCAACTAAAACTATACCTTCCATAATAAGCTAGTCCTGATCTCCATTAATGCTATTGCCTTCCCTCCTGTTGATTATCTCCAGTTTATCTTATACAGATCTTGTTTGGACATAGGTATTTGCAGGTTTTCTTCTCCATTGAACAGTAAGATTCTTGGAGCAGGGGCTGTCTCTTGCCTTTCTTTGTATCTGCCAACACAATATCTGGCACATAGTAGGTGCTTCATAATGCTTGCTAACTTGGCTTGACTTAACTTGATATAAACAGTCATAATAGGATACCAAATATAAAAATGCAATAAGAAGGACCATTCTTATTTAGGGAAGGCAGCAGTTGCTTCTGACTGACAGAAGTTGGAGAAGTTTCATGGAGAAAATGGCACTTGGGCTGAGTTTTAAAAGATGGGTAGTAATCAGAGAGGTAGAACAATTGAAAGAGAAATTCTAGGCATGGTACCATTTGAATGACTATTAGAACTGAGAAATGAGATATGTTTGAAGAACTCTGTAAGTCCAGTTTGGCTGGGCTGTAGGATATGGGAAGGGAATATGATAATCCTGGGAAAATTAGATGAACCAAGTTGTAGAAAATCTTCAATAAATTCTAGGAAAAAATATATTTTATTCAGCAATGAATGGGGAGCTACTGAAAGTTTCTGAGCATGGGAATGATAGTATAAGAGTTGACTGTTAGGAAAATTATTCTGACAGCAATGCAAAGGATATTTAATAGGATTCAGATTAGAAAGGGACCTTAAAGGTCATCTAATTTAATGTCTTCATTTTTTTTCTTTTAAATAAATTTATTTAACTTTTTACATTCATTTTCACGAGATTTTGGGTTCCAAAATTTTCTCCCCATTTGT
>CM053771.1:152285062-152364529 GCA_028658325.1 Potorous gilbertii | reverse complement strand
GGGGGTTTATGCAGAGACCTTTTGTAATGGAGCTGGGGTGGAGCTCCTGCCTGAGCGGCCTCTGCCTCTGCCACAGCGGCCGCAGCCTCCCGAGGGGGTCTGAGTCCCGGAGATACCCTGCTCCCCTCTCAGCCCATCTCTCTCACTGACCTGTGCGTCTGTGGGTGGAGGGACCTTCGCAGCTCCCGGAGATTCAGGTCCCTGACGCCTGCTTGGGTCTGCTCGCTCCTCTCAGTGCCGCGTGGCCGGGGTGGGGGAGGGGAGCGCTCAGCAGGGCAGGACTCCGCTCCCGTCCGGGGTACCTTTGCAGTCGGTTTTTCAGGGCTCTCTGCAACGGAAATCTCCTTCACTGTGTTGCTGCGCAACTTTCACTGTTCCAGAATTTGTCAGGAGTTCTTTTTACAGGAAATCTATGGGCTGTGGATTCGGAGCTAGCAAATGTGAGTCTTTCTACTCCGCCATCTTGGCTCCGCCCCCTAATGTCTTCAGTTTACAGAAGAGCAAACTGAGGTCCAGAGACTTCCCCCAAGCCACATAATTACTAAGCATCACAGTTAAGATACAAGCTTGGGTCTCCTTTTGGGTGAGGGAAGTGTATGGAAGGATAGCATAGGATAGGATAGGATAGGTTAGGTTAGGATAGGATTGGATACAATTCGATACGATAGGATACAATAGGATAGTATACGATAGGTTAGGATAGGATAGTAATCTGGGTGAATGGTAATAAGGCCCTGAACTAGGGATAGTAACAGTAGGAACTAGAAGGAAAGAGATAGATGAAAAAGACAATTCATAGCAGAATGGAGCGTTAGCCTATTTTTTGGATTGGTGCAAGAAAGAGAAGAGGAAGGGAAGGGAACACACATTTATTAAACACCTACTATATGCACTTTACACTTTAGTACTCTATCCACAATGCCGCTGTCGTGCCATTTAGAATATGACACCCATGAATGGAAATGGGAAAAACTGTCAAGCTTATTGTCCACTTCCTTTTGTGGTCATTTTATTCCCAGTAGCAAACTGTGGCCAGCTCTGAGGAGATTTGACAGTTTCGATACCTTCCACTGATCACTTACTAGAGATGGCCACATTCAAAGTACCTGGTCCAAAGGATGGGACTCAGCGGCTTTATCTGATCATGTCACCCCTTGTGGTCCTCCGGGCAGCGAGGCACAGTTTGACAGAGCACTGGGACTGAAGTCAGGAAGATCTGAGCCCAAAGATGGCCCATGTGCTTGCTCACTCCGTGATCCTCCACAAGTCACTCAGTTTCTTCAGCTGTAACATGAGGATGAGAACGCCTGCTTCGCAGAGTCGTTGTGAGGACTGAATGAGACAGTCATGGTAAAGCACTGGGCAGAGTGCCTGGAACATGGCAGGCCCTACATACATGCCAGTTATCATGATAATTATTATGTTATAAGGCTTAAATGAGATCATACTGATTGGTAGGACATAGGGGTGAAAGAAGAAGAAACTGGAAAATTGGCACAAGCTTTAAGCTCTAGATGGCTAAGATAATGCTTCCTGACGTTGACAGAAATTGGGGAGGTTGGAAACAGAGTTGATTTAGGAGAGAAGGATTAGGAGCTTAATTCTGGACACACTGAGTTTGGAGGTGCCAGCATGACACTTTGGATTAGCTTTGGAGACATCCAGAATGCAGAAAGAGTGCAGGGGTTGGAGCTGAGGAGAGAGCTTGGGGAATCCACTGCTGAATCATAGGTTGACTACATGTATAGGTAGATAAAAGGTGCTAAAGAAGAGGACATGGGGAATATAGGGGTCCCTGAGGCAAAACAGAGAGGATGGAGACATCAGTCTTAGATCAGAGCCCTAAATAAATACTGGAGAAAGAGAGAAAAGTAAGTAAAAATTTTAGGGGCAGAGCCTCAGGAAGATTGACAAGTTTATGAGGGAGGTGGCTGAAAAGTCAACAGTTTTGTCCAAAACCGATGACAACAAGGTACAAGAGTGAACCTAGGGCCCCAAAAAGAAAGTGAGATTTGAGCCCAGCCTTTAAGGAGGCCAAGAGAGAGGGGGGTAAAGTCAAAGGCACAAAATTAGAAATGTTGGGTATAAGGAACATTTCTATCTCAACTCTTGCCACACCTAAAAAGGTGGCCTTTCTCTTGCCAATGCAAACAACCCAACATGTACCCTTCATCCTAACCCCTCGTCTTTTCTGGCAGATTGCCCACCCTCTATCATCCTACTCCCTCTCAAACCCACAGTCTTTCCCTGTCCATGGGCTTTCTCCCTTAAGAAACCCTCATTTGATCTAACTATCCATGCTAACTCCCATCCTACATCCATCTAAATTCCTTGAGAAAGCCATCTCTACTCAGTGCTACTTCTTCTCTCACTCCTAAAGCCTTAGCAGTCTGACTTTTCACCTCATCATTCAACAAAAACTTTCGCTCCAGAGATATTAATGATCTCTTCCTTGCCAACACAAATAGCATGTCTCAATCCTCATCCTTCTTGACCTCTCTGCAAACTTCGGCACTGTTGATCACTCCTCCTGAATACATACTCTCTCCTCTCTAGGTTTTTGTGACATTGCTGTCTCAGGGGTCTCCTCCCACCTGTGTCACTACTCTTTTAAAGTTTCATTTGTTGGATCTCCATCCAGGTCATGTCTACAAATAGTGGGTATCTCCCTAAGGTTCCACCTTGGACCTTTTTCTCTTTCTCTTTTAACTATTTGGTGATGTCTAGAGGAATATGTCTGAATGCTGAGATGAGGAAAGAGGGGAGAAGTGGGAACTCTTAGTCAATGGCCTCAGTTTTGGGTAGTGAATTAAGAAGTGAGGTTTTTTGGTTGACAGCGGGGAAAGGGAATGTCATGCTTGAAGAGAGAAGAAAAGGTCTGAAATTGTTGTGGTGAGTCAGTGGGAAAACAAATTGAAAAATTGGAGTAAGTGAAAAAATTTTTCTTAATCCTTAGGTGGCATACTACTATGCTAGTAGCTTATTCAGTATTGTTTTAGCACAGAAGATTAAACTTGAGAGGATACAGCGACAAAAGAGCTGCTACCCTATCTACCAGGGATCATTTTTTTTATAAGTGGTGAGATTACAGCTGCCTGTAAATGCTGTCGGCATTGCTAAATTAACAGGAGGAGATGCCACCTTAACAATTTTGGAGTACAGACCCATGAGAGTTTGACCAAGGAGAAGTGCCCCCATAAGCCTGGAAATAAGAATGTCCATAAGAGCTGACTTTTTCCTGCTTTGGGAATGTTTCCAAGTAGAGTCACTATGCTTCCCAGCTGACTTTAATCTCCCTCCAGTTCCAGTAGAGATGGGTGAACATGTTTTTAACCTGTGGATCACAGAGGCTGCATTTCCATCCCTTCTTTTCATTACCTCTAGGGAAAAAGAAAAAGTGTAAGGGAAGAGAATGAATAATCATGCCACAGTGGAGCAGCTAATGCATGCAATACTACAGTGTGAGCTGGAATTTGGAGATTGTTCCCAGAGTTTAATGTGAACTTGCTCTCCAAACAGTTCTCAAAATAAGGATTGAAAACTACTAACAACCATATGAAAGAATGTACAAAACCACCAAGAATAAGCAAAATGAAAACAAGGTGAGGTTTCAGCTGATACCCAGTAAATCGTCATAGATGACAAAAGATGGAAATAGTTATTGTTGGAGGGGTTGTGGAAAGACAAGCAAATTAATATATCGTTGGTGGATCTATGAGTTGGTCCTACTTCTCCGGAAAACAATTTGGCAGTTTGGAATTATGCAAAGGTAGTGACTAAATGACCTAGAGATTCCACTATCATATACACCAAAGAGGTATATTACAAAAATAAAGGCCCCATATGCGTTTGAAAATACTTTTTGTGGTAGCAAAAAGCTAGCAACAGAGTAGATATTCAATGATTGGGAAATAACTAAGGAAATTGTGGTACCAGAAATGTAACAGAACACTGCTGTGTTGTTTAAAAAAATAATGAAAGTGAAGAACACAGAGATGCATGAAAAGAATTATATGAAATGATGCAAAGAGCTAAGAAAATAGTACACACATCTACTACAATAATGTGGATGGAAATTAGAATAATCTATTCAACACTGAATGTTATGAAATGATAATGACCCAGTTTGATCCTGAAGAAGAGATATTGGAAGCTGCCTCTCTCCTCTTTGCAGAGGTGGAGATCATGGGTGTTAAACACTGTGTAGAATATGAGACTTTTTCATATACTGATCACTTTTGTTGATCTTTTTTTCCTTTTTTCTTCATTATTATAAGATTTCTGGGGTTGGGAGAAGGAAAGGGATATAATAGGAAATGCAGGTGATCTGAAAACAACATATAAATACAATTTTTTAAAAAGATACACTAGTTCTTGTTGCAGATGCAATGCTAGGTACAGGAAGTTATACCTAGAAAAAAGAGATGCAGTAATAATAAAAGTATATTGATTATGACGAAACAGAGGTCCAGCAAAGTTAAATAACTTGCCCAATCTCATACAAGAAATAAGTGTGAGAAGCAGGGTTAGAATTAGGTTCACTGGCTCCAGAGCCAGTATTCTTTCCACTATTAATATCTATCACAGATTACCTAGAGCACAGTTCTCCCCAACTTTCAATTCCTAACCTGGGTCCGTATGTTCATGCTCCCTTGACATTATACCCAGCTAGAATTTCTTCTGTCTTATGACCAGTTTGCTCCTATCAGACTCTGAATCTTATCGTTTCTCTTGTGTGCATTTAGAAACACATCAGTTATATACTTTGAAACGTGTGATTTAGTTTCTAATAACATGGTCTCTTTTCCCTTTTGTTATCAGTTTCGAAATCTGGAAAATGCTTCACTCTTTCAACAACAGCTCACATGGAAGGCACTATGCCCGAATGGTTAGATCACTGGATTTGAGGACCGGACAAAAATGGTTCAAATGCCACATTGAATATTTATTAGTGATATGACACCCATCAGACTATGAGAGCCTTGAGAACAACAATCATCTTCCGTCTTTTTTTATATCCCCAGCAATTAGCTGGGAAAACTAAAAATTGCTCTCTCATCTACCTTCAAGGGTTATTGTAAAACTCAAATGAGATCAAAATAGCTAATATTAACTAACACTTTTTGGATAGCACCTACTATGTGCCAGGACTGTGCTATGTGTTTTGTAAGATTTTCTCGTTTAAGCCTCACAAACTCACAACCTGGGAGGTTGGTGCTGTTGTAACCGAGGCAAACAGAGGTTAAGTGACTTGCACAGGGTCAAGAAGCTAGTAATTGTCTGAGTACAAATTTGAACTCAGGTTTTCCTGAATCCAAATCTGGTGCTCTAATATGTCCCCATACTGGTAAGAGAAGAGGGTAGGAGGCAGGGAAGCGGGGGCAGAAGTGAGGTGGCATTTTTTATGAGGTTTTCATTAAAGGTAGAAAAAAAGTGAAACTTTGGTTAACCAATAGCTGAGGACATGGCTGCCCCAAGGAATCGTGGAGCCCAGCATGCACACCTGGCTTACTTTTTCAGGTACTTAAGAGTTGAGTGATAAATGAGAGGGGGGAGGCACCCTGCTCCTCCTAAAAGTTAGAAAAAAGAACAGAGGAAACATTTGCCATCCACTCCCTATTACTCAACAATTGTGACAGACATGTAAGTCCAGGCCCATAGAACATGAGTGTCCCCTCCCTGAGCCCCCAGGCAGAGCACAGAATCCCTCCTGGCTGTCCAGTCTTGCACATACCTGTGCTGGAGTTTTCACTGAGATTCAAGCTTAGCAACTAGAATGAAGAATTTTTTACTGGATTTCCCGGGATGATTCAATTCAACAAATATTTGTCTAATCTTCCAAACCTATCTTAGTTTATGTTTATCTAATGCTTTAGAGCTGGCAAAGGATTTCACTTGTGTTAGTTCATTCAGTCCTCACAACTCCAATGAAAACATTATTTTCCTGGTTTTGCAAGTGAGGAAACAGACACTCAAGGAAGTCAAGAGATCAGCATTCCATACAGCTAATAAGTAGTGAAGCCAGGATTCAAATCCCCGAAACCATTACATTTCTCACTCCCATATGTTGTCTCACACTGCTGCACACTAGGTAAAAGAATGAATAAATAAATGAAAGGACAGAGACATTGCATCCAAACAAAGGGCATCATTCGAGTTTTGGGCAAACTAGTTGGGAGCCAGGGTTTTTATGACAATCAAAAGAAATAATATGTGCAAAGTTCTTTGCAAACTTTAAAGCATCATAAAATGCTAGCTATGCCTATTGTTGGGTTAGCTAGGTGGTACAGTGAATAAAATGTTAGACATGTAGCCAGAAAGACCTGAGTTCAAATCCAGTCCCAGACACTTGTTAGTTCTATGACCTGGGGCAAGTCATTTAGCCTGTTTACCTCAGTTTCCTCATCTGATAAGACAGATGAAAAAGAGCAATTTGAATATAACAAAAGCTGTCGTTGCATCATCAGAAAAAAAGCAAGAGTAAGTTGCCTTTTGGAGAAGTCTTAGTAACTGGCCTCTTTTGCTTTTGCCAAAACCCCACATCCTCCCATCTTCTTTATTCCAATTAATTTACCAGTTGTACCTAGTGCTGTCTTTTCTTCTGTTGTTGCATGGTAACAGCTTAAATAAATCCTTTAACTCTCAACAAGACCAGGCATTGTGCAAATGTGAATCATGGTTCACAAGGGGAGCTCCGCATAATAATCTGGATAGATCGGTGTAAATTCATTAGTTGTTGTTCAGTCATTTCAGTTGGACACAACTCCTTGTGACCCCATTTGGGGTTTTCATACTGAGTGGTTTGCATTTCCTCCTCCAGCTCATGTTACACATGAGGAACTGAGGGAGACAGGGTTAAGTGACTTGTCCAGGGTAACATAGCTAGTAAGTGTCTGAAGCTGAATTTGAACTCAGGTCTTCCTGACTCCAGGTCTGGTGCGCTATCTATTGCTCCGTCCACCGCCCATATTCATCTGTACTATGGAAAAATCACTCAAAACCCATGTCAGTTAGTGTCATCCCTGCATCCAGGGGTCCCCAAACACTCCCATAGTACTTCCTTTGGAAAGACAGGGTTTACTGCTGTTTAAGGAAATCAAAAGACCTGGGCATGAATGCTGACTTTGCCATTGTTGTACATAGGATCAGGCCTAGCCTTAGAGCTAGAAGGAAGGCTCAGAGTCATCTAAGCCACATGTACCAAACACGAAGCTCACATCACTCCCCTACTACTGAGTACAACCCAAACCAAATTAAATTGTAATTGGGAAATATTCAACAAAAACATAAAAATAGAATGAAACACATAATATTAATATATTGTTTTCTAAGTCAATATATAAGGATCCATAAGGATCCTTATGTGTGATTTAGTGGGCCACCATTTCTATGTAAATTTGACATCACTGCTATAGTCCATTTCCCCTATTCCCAACACATACCACACAGTAACACACATCCACAGAAATAGCAGACCCCTAGCTGGTCTAAGAAATCATTAGAATTTCAGGTCCATGTAATTAAGGTGCTCCTCAGGACTAGAGGTAGGGACTCTATATGGTCAGTGAGGGAAAGAATAAGCATTTACTACCTGCCTACTATGTGCCAGGCACTATGCTAAGTGCTTTACAAGTCTTATCTATTTGGTCCTCACAACAACCCTGTAAGGTAGTCTTTTATCATCCCCATTTTACAGTGGAGGATATGAGATTAAGGTACTTGCCCAGAGTCACACAGCTAGTAGTAAATATTTGAGGTCAGATTGAAATTCATCTTCCTGACTCCAGACTCAGCACTCTATCCACTTGTCCACTTTTGACACCTCTGCACTCTGCTAAGTAAGCACTGGGATACAAAGAGAGGCAAAAAACAGTTCTCAAAGAGATGTCTCTCGAAGGGGAGAAAGTATGAAAACAACTATATATAAATAAGATATATAAAGGAAAAATTGAAGGTCATCTCAAAGGGAAGAGTCTAAGAGGAGGACTTGGAAAGGCTTCTTGCAGAAGGTAGGCAGGAAGCTAGGAGACAGAGATGAGGTGGGAGAACTTTCCAGGCAAGGGGGAAAGCAGTGAACATCCTAGGGATCAGGAGATGGAGTGCTGAGACGGAGGATCATATGATCAATGTTACTGGATCACAGAGTACATGAGTAAGGTATAAGAAGATTGAAAAGGTAGAAAGGAACTGAATTGTGAAGAACAGCTTTAAGAAAAATGGGATTTAATATTTGATCTGGGAGGCAACAAGGAACTACTAGAGTTTACTGAAGGAAGGGAGGGGAATGACAGTCTACTTTAGGAAGGCCACTTTAGCAGCTGAGTGGTTGAACTTCAATGGGAGAGACTTGAGGGAGGGAGATCAATCAACAGGCTTTTTCAATAGTCCAGGAGTGAAGTGATCAGAATCTGCTCGAAGGTGGTTAAAGTGTCTGAGTCTCATATTCAAGAGATGTCATGGGGATAGAAATATCAGAACTTGGCAACAGATTAGATGTGAAGTATGAGAGACAACGAGTAGCAGCTGACACCTAGGCTGTGAGTCTGATTGGGAGTATGTATTAATAGGATATATAAATATGGTGTGATGGTATATATTAATAGGTAAGTTGGGAAGAGGAGAGAGAGTTTGGGGATAAAAACATGAGCCTAGTTTTACATGTGCTGAGTTTAAGATGTTGGTGGAACATCTAGTTCAAAAATATCTAAGTTGGAGATAGGAGACTGGAGGTCAGGAATGAGGTTAGGGCTGGAAAAGATCTGAGAATCATCAACATGGAGATAATTATTGAAACCATATGAGGTAATGAGATCACTAAATAAATTATTGCTATTATTTTATTATTATTATATATGTATACTATATATATAATATTATTAATACAATATTATTATATATTAAACATTTATTTATTAAGCACCTGCCATGTAGAAAGACGGCTGTGATAGATACTATGGAAATAAACAAATAGTTCCTGGCCTCCAGAAGCTTTCATTTTAATAAGGGTATGCAACATTGTATCAGTTTATTGCAACAGTTTCAGAGACTTAAAAGCTTTCACAGAAAGGGAAGACAGGTCACTAATACTAAGAAGAAGCAGAAAGTGATATAGTAGATAGAATGCTATGATCAAGTCAAATTTAGCCTTATGTGCCTGCTAGCTGTGTGACCTTGGGCAAGTCACTCAACTTCCATTTGCCTCAGTTTCCCCATCTTTAAAATGTGAATAATAATAATTATCCTAATTTACCTCAAAGGGTTATTACAAGGACCAAATGAGATATTTGTAAAGGTTCTTAGTACAGAACCTGGCACTCAGTAGACTCTAGATACATGCTTACTACTTTCCTTTCTCCCCTTAAAAAAGGAGGAAGCCTTTATTAAAGGAGGATTTTAATTCACAGAAGAAAGTACAAGAGGTCCAAAATTGGATACCAGTTTCTTTTCCATTTACTTTGCTGTTCACAATGTTTGATACAACTGGTATTTTGAAATAACCTAGAATCTCATTCTGGTTCTGATGCCTTAATATTATATGAGAATATCAGGAGGGAGATCAAGAAATGCACAGAGATTCTTTATATCCCTGTGGCTTATAATTATTCAGAACTACCAAAAACAAAACAAAACCATCCTACACAGTAAAGATCAAACGCTTTCAGATGCTTTAACTGAGAAGAATAAAATCTTATCCACATTTTTTTCAACAGAATATGAGTAATTTAATGGGCTTACTTCTCAAATCTACTACAATTTTCCCTTATGATAAAGATAGCATTAACTTAGTGTTGGGGATAGAGTGTTTGGCTTGTAGTCAAGAATACCTGGGTTCAAATGGTGCTTTGACATTTAGTAGCTATGTAGTTCTGGGCATATCTCATCATTTATGTGCCTTAAACATATATGACTTAACATACTACTAAGTACTACAATACTGTTAAAGGCCGCTAGGTGGCATAGTGGATAGAACTCTGGTTCTGGAGTCAGGAAGAGGAGTTCAAATCAGAAAGTTACTAGCTGTGTGACTCTGAGCAAGTCACTTACCTTCTATTTGCCTTAATTTCTTCAGCTGTTAAATGGGGATAATAACATAAACTACTTGACAGAGTTTTTGTAAGGATCAAATGAGATAATATTTGTAAAATGCCTGACATTTATTAGGTGCTATATAAATGTTTATTCCTTTCCTGGATAGGTTGCTATTTGTATTGATAGAGTGAGTTCTCATACTCTCTTAAGGAAGTCACAAATCCTTCCTTATACACATGTATATATTATATTTAGGCACGTATAAATCTACTGACATTTATTTAACACTTTAAGGTTTTCAAAGCAAATTACATAGATTATCTCATCTGAGCCTCCCAACAGCACAGTGAGGTTGGTACTACAGACATTATTTCCATTTTACAGGTAAGGAAACTGAGGCTCAGAAAGTTAAATAATTTTGTTATGGTGAAAGGGGCAGGATTTGGCCTCCTCTGCCTGAATACAAGTCCATCACTCTAGTCATCACTCTATGCCATAATAAAGTGGTACTATGTAAACTGCATTGGACTTGGAGGAGAAAGGCCAGTGCCAAGTCCCACCTCTGCACTTCTTTCTGTGTTACCACCCATGGACAAGACATTTAATTTATCTGAGTCTCAGTTTCCTTACCAGTAAAAATGGAGATAAGGATACTTGTAGCACATAACTCATAGGATTGTTGTAAGAATAAAATGAGATACGCATGTAAAGCAAATGTCAGATATCAAAAAATAAAGTTTTGCAAGATAGGCTGTGAGGTCCCTTCCAACTCTCAATCTTTGATCCTAGGATCAATTCCCACTCCACCTCCCCCCCCAAAAAAACTTAAGAATGAATGTAAATTGATTAAAAAACAACAACATAGATTCACTTTGCTGAGTGACTAGGTGCCTCAGAAACACTGGGGCCAGGATGAAAATACTTGCAATTTATTTAAAACATTTTCTTTCTTGTTTTTTCCTTTCTGAAATGATTGTGCTTCATCGGGTCAAAAACAAAAACATTTAAAAACTCTGTGGTCATCAATTCTATTACTCCAAGAGCTAGGCACTTTGTTTTATAATAAATGATGACATTAGTTTATATCATGTGACTTGAAAGGATTCACCACCCATTGGAGCCCCTAATCACAGCTTACAATCCCGTTTTTACATTTCTCATTGGGCTATGCCACTTGACCCTGCTTACCATAGCACTTTTATTGTATTTTTTAAAATGACAAGGGATTGAGTCCTAACAAATAGACTGGGCTGAGAACTGCTTTCACACTCTCTGTTCAGTCTAGCTTTAACTCTCAATGAATAGAGATCATTGGAGGGTGGACAAAGTCATCTGATGGAAAGCTCCGCCTTCCAAAAGAAGTCCTGTTGTTTTTGAAATCCCTCCCTACCCCCCTTCCTCACATGTCCAGGTTGAGAGAGAAAAGTCTGTCTTTTCAGAATGGCATCACAACAAAGGTAGCCTGTTGGGGGGAAAATATCTTGAATATTATGCTATGAGAGCTTGTCTTATCCTTCCTTCTTGTTCAGTGTTGGTTGATTTTATGAAAGTTGGGTTTGAACTGTGTCAGTCAGTCAATAACCACTTTTTAAGCATTTACTATGTGCCAGGTTCTATGCTAAGTGCTGGGGGTATGAAGAAAGGCAAAAACATGACCCCTGCCCTTAAGGAGCTCCCATTCTAATGGCAGTGGCATGTGGAATTAGCAGAGTTGTAATGATATTTGAGGGAGAGAGAATTACAGTAGCAACATTGACATTTCAGTGACTTTCAAGCCAGATAACTTGTTGCAGAAACTAACTATGGGTGTATGGAATAAACATGCCATACTAGCTTTCATCAGTCTCAGTTAAGAAAAATTTCAGTAGTTCAAACCTAAATTTTCTCTGGGATAAAATAGAAAAGGAATTAGATGTAGAGCTGGAAGGGACCTTTGAGATTATTGAGTCTAACCATCTCATTTTACAGATGAGGAAACTGAGGCCCAGAGAAGTTGACTGATTTGCCTAAGTTTGCCCAGCTAGTCTCCATCTCTGAGACAGGATTTGAACTCAGATCTTGCTCATTCCAAGTCCAGCAGCTGAGGCATTGTGCCTTCTAGATGCCTCTGTCTTTATGGTTCAGCCTTAAATGCAGGCTACGAAGTACCAAGGGACTGGCTGAAAATGAAGCTACTACAAAAAGAGAGTCAGTTCATTTTGAGAAGAGACATATGACTAGGCATTGCAGAAAGAGAGAAATGAGATATAAACCACTCAGCAGAATGATGAGTTAGTTAGTATGCATGGCTCAAAGGCAGTTTTCAGTGGGTTCTTTTTGAGGGGAAATATGAAGGGAAATTGACAGGAAAGATTAATTGGTCATGAGATCTATAGCAAGTACTCTCTGGCTTCACTCTCCCAGAGTGTTGCCAGCTCTGTTGCTAACTCAAGGATCTAGGGGTACCCCAAAAGGATTGGAATATCTCTCCTTTAATGTCAGATTGAGACCCCACTTCTAGTTTGTTCACCTACAGTTAAAGTGACAGTGATTAGTACCCAAGTTTCATTTAACCAATTAATATAAATTAGCTTTTATGAAAGGATATTTACTTTAAAGATATAGCAAGAACAGAAGAACAAACTTTTCTCCTAACACCCTCTCTGCCCTATATCACCTTGGTCCCTGGGGAAAATGGTTCAGATTTTACATTTTCTACATAGCATTAGTGCCATCAAGATCACATTCAAAGGTGGTATCACCTTTGCTGGATAAGACCTTGTTTCAGCTATTTTGGGGCTAGATTTTGAATGCCACCTTAACAACTTTCTTCCCACAAGATGTTTTTTCCTTGCATATGTCAAATTCATACAAGAAGTTTAATGAAATTATATAAGATTTCTTGAAAGGTACAACAGAGATAAATTTGTTTGATGATTCTTTGGTCATTATGGGGGAGGAGGAGGGAAGGTGATGAGCACTGATATAATGCCTACTACGTGTCAAGCACTATGCTAAGTGTTTTTACAAATATTGTCCAATTTGATCCTCAAAACCAACCTTTTGAAGTAGGTGCTATATTATTTTTTACACTTGAGGAAATTGAGGCAGATAGAAGTTAAGCGACTTGCCAAGAATCACACGGCTTTTAAGTGTCTGAGGCCAGTTTTGAACTCAGGTTAACAACAAAAGATGCATGAAACAGGGAACATAGACACTGGAAAGAAAGATAGGGAAACAGAGATTATTGGCTATCATCATGGAGGATGTTCAGTGCAGAGACCAAGATGATAATGTCCTTCAGCTGCTACAATATGTAGATTACATTGTTCTGGCTACAAGCAAAGTCTATTAAATGAGACCCATAATTCCTCAGAACTGTTTGACCTGATTTACCATGCAAGAAAAGAAAATTAGGTATAGAATACCTATTGTCTATACCAGTCTATACGCAAACATTTTTGATTGCTCATTTCTCTCAATAAAAGAAATTTTGAGTGTAAACCCCCATTCTGTGGTAATGGGTTAGCCAAGATTTACTGTGAGTTTCCAGATGGGGGAGGGGCATCATATGCCCTGTCTCTGCCATATGTCCATTCCTGCATTGGTGCCTCTATTTTTCTTGTGTTTATTCTTCCCTGATCTTTGGTGAAGGAGTATTCTGAGAAAGGAATGCCCAGGAACATAGTCAGATAAGAAGATCCATCAAGAAGGTCCCACCAATAATTGGAGCTGATAGCACCACCTGTATCCAGTAAAGAACTGGTAGAGCATTTGGACAGTCTGCTTCACCCAGCCCCAGTGAACTTACCTGTCAGCAGAGACAGTATGCCCAGCAAAGAGCTGGCCCAGTTGAGTAAAGAAACGACTCATACACCACAGATGAAATATTGTAAAACAAATTTGCTGGGGACATCTGACAGAGAGAAAAAGTCTCCCAAGGCCAGGAGCCACAAGTATTTCTCTATGCTTCCTGATTGCCTTTATATTTTACATTTAAGTGTGTGAGAATGTGTAAGGGGAGAGTATGCCCTCCCTCACCCCAGTTTGGAAAGATTATGATAGTTAGTCATTGTACATAGTAAATTTGTGGTTTCATATGCAATCATCTTTTTACTGCACTATATTATGGAAATGCTTGTTTTATTCCATGAATTAAAAAGAATTAATTTTAAAAATAAGCATTTATTAAGTGTTAACTATGTGCTGGGCACTGTGCTAAGTGTTAGGAATACAAAGATATGTAAAATCGGTCCTTGCCCTCTAAGAGATAACATTCTAGTGGAGAAATGACATGCAAACAATCATGTTCATACAAGAGGCACACAGAAATAGATGAAAGGTAATCTAGAAGGAAAGGCACTGGCAGTGGGGGGGGGGGGGTAGGGTAAAGGTGAGGCTAATAAGTAAAGTAAATAAAGGCTTACTGCAAAAGGTAGGACTTAGAACTGAGTCCTGAAGAAAGACAAGGAAACCAGTAGGCAGAGATGAGAAGGAAGAACATTCTAAGTATGAAAGACAGCCAGAAGACCAGAGATGAATAAAGACTTCAAAATACAAATACAAGAGAACAGAGAAATCTAGAAAGGTGAATTTGAGTAATTGGAATGAATTATATAATGATGTAGTTCTAACGTTTAAATAGAAGAGGAGAAGTAAGTGTCCTTTTAAAGTCTTAATATCTTCAAAGAGTATTAAGGAAGTTATGGGGGAAAAATAGAGGACCTAGGGATGGATTGATTCTATTATGAGAGTTTTAAGAGGGGGAAGAAGGAGGATATACAGATAGCATCATTATGAAGAAAAATAACTTGGAATTCTGATCAAAGCAATAACCAACCATGCCTTCCCAAGTACCAACAATGAAGCACATTACTTATCTCTTGGCAGAGAGAAAATGAATACAAGGTAAAAACAAGGAAAAAATGTTTTTGGACCTGGCCATGGTATGAATTAGTTTTTGTCTTTCTTTCTCTTGATTTGTGGAGGAAGGAGGGGAAAGAGTTGTCATGAGGTAAGGAAAAGTGACATCAAAAATAAGGCTTTTGAAACTTCTTTTAAATGAACAAGTGTCCACTACTTCCCAACCTTAATCCCATTCCCTTGGTTCCTGATCTGACCTCTAGTCACCTCAGCTACTGGGTCACTTCCATCAAGACCTTCCCTAAACCTTTCTTCTAGTCACCCCAGACTACTTGGTCACCCCTAGATCCCTTCCTCAGTCTTTCTGTATATAAGATCCATCTTTTCTCCATGAAGGTGCTCAAATTAATTCTGGTCTGCTTATCAATACAAGCATAACAAATGTTTTGATTCCATGAGTCTATCCAATATGGCGGATCTTTAATAAACTTTGTTTTTCTTTGACTGAAAAAAAGTAAATTTACAAAAGAGAGCAGAATGTGATTCAAAAGGAAACACAGATAAGCAGGACAGTTTTGAAAGTAATGTGTAGAATGTACATGCAGATGATACAATATGGAAATTCAGCTTCATAAAGAATATTCTTTTGTTTTCTGAAATGTATGGAAATACTCTTTTTTGGTGTTTAAGCTCAGACTTTTAAAAATAAAAATTTAAAATTTATGCTAAAAAGTCCTATAATTGGAGGTAGTCAGTATTTATGACTAGGTCAGCTAAATAGTCAGTCAATAAATATTTATATACCAAGAACAGTGCTAAGTGCTGAGGATACAAAAAGAGGTAAAAGACAGTCTGTGCAAAAAGTGTAAAAGATTGATGTTTGGCAAATTTGAGAATACAAAAGAATGGGGAAGAGATTTATTATTTAATAAAAATTATTGAAAAAACTGTACGAATAGGATATTGGTGCTACTATAATTTTGGACAGAATTTGTATGATGTAAATGAATTACCATTACCAGGAGAATTGAAAACTGCCTAAGTTAGCAAACACTTGCCAAATGAAGCCAAGGACAACATCAGTTTAGAATATAAATTCATTTGGAAAACCTTACAGAGAAGATTATGAGCAATATCACCTCATAACACAGTGAGAAGTGGTGGTAGAAAAACTGGTTTAGGGCAAGTTTGGCAAGAGACACAACTAAACAGAATCATCTTGAGTGAATTTAAGAATAAAACTGGAAGACAACAAACAAATGAGAGAGCTGGAATAAGGTTACAGAGATGCTTGTAACAAATTCTGTTCACCATCAAAGGCAGTGTAACCATCACTTTTAGGGATTCTAATATCACAGTCTCAGATATGCTTATAGAGGAGGTGGAAATTATATTAAAGAGGACAAAGATAGGAAAAACAAGGGGTTTAAACCGAGTGTACACAACTATGAAAGGGTTAAGTGATTGATTCTCAAGGTATCTGAAAGAAGGAGTTATATGAAAGTGATAGAATACTGTAAGGATAGGTAGAATGCTCTAAGAAATGATGAAGAAGATGGTTTCAGAAAAACCTAGAATGATTTGTATGAACTGATGCAAACTGAAATGGGTAGAACTAAGAAAATAAATTATACAATAGCAAAAATATTGTAATGATAGTTAACTTAGAAAGACTTAGAAACTCTGATTAACACAATGACAAATCCCACTTCCAGAGGACCTATGTTGAAATGTGCTATCTACCTGTACGTAGAGAGATGATGAACTCGAGTGAAGATTGAAACATACTTTTTCTTTTTTTCTTTTTATGCAGGGGATGAGGATCATGAATAATGAAGGAATTTGTTTTGTATGTGTATACATATTTGTAATAAGTTCTGTTTTCCTTGATTTCTTAATGAGTAGGGAAGGAGAAAACTCAGAGCTGAAAATAAAATAAAAGTTTTTTAAATGAGAAAGAGAACAGCCTGAATTTTCTTGGGGAAATTGTAAAATTTTTTAATGACTCCAATCTTCTCCCTGAAATAAAGACAAATCTTTTTAATACAAATATTCATTCAACGCTATTATGTAATTGAGAGTTGTGGGATTCTGAAGCCTCTGAACAATTGAAATGGAAAAATCATCTAAAGGTTGATGGAGACGAAATAAAGTAAAAGATGTCATCATAAAAATATATGATTGTAAAAGAGGATGATCTGGTTATGTGACAAGATGAAGGGATAGCCATTGGGTGGCTGGTGTTCTCCACTGGTATCTTAATAATGTCAAAAAAAAATGAGAAAGATCCTGGCATGTTAGACTTATTCCCTGATGAATTTATGGGAAGATATGGATGATCATATAGTATGGACTGGAATGAATAAATTGCAATCTACATCACTGGATGGGATACCCATATTAATGGGTCACACATCCTGAGATGTGTGTAAAGAATATGACACTCAAATAGGAATTGATCTAAATCTCATATCATGCACTAAAATAAATTTTATATTGATTACTGATGTAAACCTTTTAAAAATCATTTTAAGTGGAGCATGATGGAATATTATTTTTATAGCAATAATTATGAAAAAACAGAAAATTCTTATCTATTCAACAAGTAGAAAAAACTGTAGTGACAAAGTTGATGAATTTGAACATATTAAAACAAAGTTTTTATATAAATAAAAATGCATTCAAAATACAAGAAAAAGAAACAAACTGGGCAAAAATTAATAAATATTTGATAATATTGATAGCCAATCTCTACAGAGAATTGAAAATTAAAATTTATTTCCAAATAGATAACTGGTCAAAAAGTATGAACAGGCCATTTTCAAAAGAAGAAATACAAGCCACAATATCCACCTAAGAAAATGTTTAAACTCTTTAATGATTAAAAGAAATGCAAATGAAAACGCTGAGAATGAAGTGAAAACACCTTATATCCACTAAAATGGCAAAGATTATGTTCACTCTGTTATAGTTATGAGTTTGTTTTGAATGTACAAACAATATAATGGCACCCAAGATCCATGTAGTTCCCTCTTCTACAGTTTTAGGAACTTCATTTTTGACAAAAAGTTATTTATTCAGTCACATACACAATTCCCCCAGACACCCTAGTTAAGAAGATTACTAACACTAGGTTAGGTAGAAATTGTGATCTCTGCCTAAATTTATACTTTTATGTATCTCTAGTTGGATACAACTGGACCTCTAGCCTCTTTGTAACTGAAGCAAAATTCAGTTTACTAGAAATACTTGTTAACAAAAGCAATTACTTTATGGAGTCTGTGGATTGACAGGCATTGAGAGAAAGACCAGACCTTTTCTCAGGATTTTCTTGGTCCATGAATGCATGATAACATTAGTGGCATTAATTTAGATCTTCTGCTCCATGAAGTAAACGACCCTCCTTGAAATCTCCTTTTTTCTGATACATTCTTTTTTTCTTTTTATTGGTTTTCCCAGAGATATCAGTTGGCTTAGTTCTATATATTCTATGCCTTCCTTTCTTCCTCTAAACCTTCCAAATCTCTCTGATTCTAAGATAATGGGCTAAACAAATCTTGGTTTATCATAATGAAATATCTTTTCCTAAGAAATAATGAATATGAAGATTATTAAAGATATAGAGAGGAAAATAAAGTGATATCAATTGAAGAAATGAGAAGCAAAAGAACAGTATGACTGATTATAACCATGTATTCAATAATGACAGATAATAAAAATCAATAAAATATGTAGAAAATGGGGGAAAGAGACAAATCAGAAGAGTTTGAAATCACTTTGGTGAAGTTAATTTATATATTTTGTTGAACTGTAATTGATGTAAGATTATGATACTATCATTTTTGCTCTCGTTCATGCATTTCAGGGCTTGTATGTGTTGCTTTCTGCCTAGTTTATAATGATTTTTTAATTAGTAGAAAATGTGGCCAAAATTGTGCATAAAGATTAATCTATTAGTGATATGAAGAATGAATTGTAGAGAGTAGAAGTAGAGGCCAGTTGGAGGTAGTAGTCCAGAGGAGTGGTCAAGTAGATAAGAATGTGTCCTTGAGTTGGGGGCAGTAGGAATAAAGAAGAGATGATGGATATGTATTGGATCTGGAGCTCAGAAAAGAGTTCATGATTAGGGATGATGATTTAGCATTTTGATTTTCCCAAGGAAAATCCTAGTTCCAATGTCAAAGCAGAAATTCTGAAAATTAAAGGCGAGATTAATAAAATTAAAAGTTTGAAAAAAACCCACTGATGTTTAATTGGGGGGGGGGTTAATTTTTTGGTTGGTGACAGGGAAACTCAAGACACAAATACAGAAGAAGACAATGACTTGAAAAAATCTATAAGCAACACCCCCCACCCAGGCTCTGAAGAAAAATGTAGGTTGGACACGAGCTGAACAAGAATTCCTCAAAGAGCTAAAGAAAGAGATAAAAAAGCCTCCTCAAAAGATTTTTAAAACCAAATAAGAGTGATAGAAAAAAATTGAAAAAAATGGGAAAAGAAATGAGAGCTAACCAAGATAATTATGAAAAAAGAATTAACAACTTGATAAAAGAAGTACAAAAATCTTTCTAAAAAAAATAACTCCTTCAAAATTAGAATTGGCCAAATGGAAGCTAATGATTCCATGAAACACAAAAAAATAATAAAAACAAAAGACTGAACAAATAGAAGAAAATATGAAATATTTGATAGGAAAAACAACTAAGGAAAGGATAGTGCTCCAAAGCACTAATAATAAAAGAAATATAAATTTAAAATACTCCAAGTTTTCACTTCCCACCTCACAAGTTGGCAAAAATGACAAAAAAATGGCAACAATCAATGTTGGAAGTATTATAGAAGTATAGATACTTTAATACATTGGTGATGCAGCTTTTTGGAAAGCAATTTGGAATGGGGAGGGAGTTATTAAAATGACCATATCCTTTGAACACCAGGAACTATATCACTGGGCTTATATACAAAAGAAGTCACATAGAAGAAGCAAATATCCATATGCTGTAAAATATTTATAGTAGCACTTACTGTGATAGCTAAGGATTGGAAACAAAGTAGATGCATAAGACTAAACAAACTGTAGTACATGAATGTAAAGGAATACTGTATTACTGTGCTGTAAGAAATGGTATGTGTGATGAATATAAAGAAGATGGAAAGATCTATGCAAATGCATGCAGAGTGAAATAAGCAGAACCAAGAAAACAATAAATTGTAAATTGTAGCAATGTAAATGGAAAAGATGACACATCAAAGAATCAAAAGTAAATGTCACAAAAATTATAAAGATCAAGAAGGACTTGAATGAGGAGATAGGAGAAGACATCATCAAATCACCCCTTCATGGAGGTGGGAGGTCATAAGTATTAACCATTGCACATGGTTTTGAATTTTTTCAATGTATCAATCAATCATGATGATTTTTTTTCCTCTACAAAAAATACTATTTGTCATATGGGATAGCTCTCTGGGAGGACCAGGGTGTGGGGAAGGGCTATTTAGGATAAATGGTGACTTAAGAAACAGAAGATATCAATTACATTTCATTATATAGGGAACTGAGTCAAATTTATAAGAATAAGATCCATTCCCCAGTTGATAATCAAAAGATATAAATAGTTTGTAGAGGAAGTCAAAGCCAGAAATAATTATATTTTCAAATCTTCTAAATTATTAATAATTAAAGAAATGCAAATTAAAACAACTTTGAGGTACTATTTCACATCCATCAAATTGACTAAAATGACCAAAAACAAAGGAAAATGACAAATGCCAGAGATGATGTGGGAAAATAGGAACACTAATGTACTGTTGGTGAAGCCATGAACTATTCTGGAAAGGAATTTGTAACTGCATTCAAAAAACTATTAAATTGTACATACCTTTTGATTCAGAAATACTGCTTTGAGTATAAAATTTTTGGTCATGGCATTTTATGTCTTGTTTTTGAACCCTTTGAAGTTTCTTCTCCCAAAGAACATATTGCTTTACCCCAATTTCCTCCCCATCTATGCCATGAGCACTATGATGGAATGGTTACTTTTTCCCAAAGTTCCCACCATTTCTACTTCTTCCTTGTAGTAATGTTAATTAGAATTAAAGATCTTCCCTGCCCATTAATAGGTTTCAGGTAAGGGAAGCTTGATTAGGGGAGGCTCGGAGGTGAGGTTTTGCTTTGGGGCTTACTCTTTGGAAAAAGGTTTGTGTACAAGATGAGACTCTGGGTAGTCATTAAGAAGGCCCCCTGGCTTTGAAAATCCAGATGTTGGTGCTTCTCTCTCTCTGATAACTATGTATGCATATATAATGGTCAGAAAGTTGGACCTGTCTGTTGTTCTGTGACGTATCAATTGCTTGTGGTCGGACAGTTACAAGCCTTGTCTTTATTTCTCTGCTTGTATTTTCTCTGTTGGTATATGTGATTAAAGAAGATTGTTGACCCCTCAAAGTTGCTTTCCTTTCAGAAAAGCAGATCTAAGAACCTGTGCTAGCTGGCCATCCTAGATACGTCAGGGTGCTTGCTGCTATATTTGTCTGGGAAGGCCAAAAAAGAAAAAGAAAAGTGAAAGATGGATCAGAGGAATGAGATATTGGGGGCAGGGAGACCAATCAAGAGACTATTAGAATAGCCTGAATAATAAATAGATGATAGGTGATAAATGAACTAGGGTGGTGGCAATTTGAGAGAGGACCAATGAGGAAAAAATGTGAAGTTCAAATCAACAAGACTCTAGTTTACCAATGTACTTGACAATTTCTTCCTTTGTTGTTTATTTTGCCTTGCAAAGTATGAAATTATCATTAAGGTAAGTCAAAAAATTTATCAACTGTGCCACTGGTTTTTTTCCCAGAAAAAGAAACCCTGTGGGATATCTAGACAATTGCAGGCTCCCATCACTACCATACCATGCCTCCATGTTAGCATTGTGATTTCTTTCCTAAACTCACTCTCATTTTTTCCCAAAAAAATCACCTCTCTTCCAAACTTCACCGTTTCTGTGGAGATCACCATCCTTTCAGTCTCCCAGGTTCTGGTCTTGTTACTTTTGACTCCTCATTCAACTCAAATTGTTCTCCTTAAAGTTACCAGTGATTGACAAAGCTAATGGTCTTTGGCACAGTGAATAGAGTGGCAGGCCATGAGTCAGGAAGACCTGAGTTCAAATCTTACCTCAGACACTTATTAACTCTGTGACTTTGGACAAGTCATATAACTCTGCTTGCCTCAGTTTCCTCATCTGTAAAACGAGCTGGAGAAGGAAATGATATCTTTGCCAAGAAAATCACATAAGGGGCACAAAGAGTCAGCCTCTGCTCTGTCTTCATTCTTCTTGGCCTATCTGTAGTTCGACAATCTTCTATTCCTAGGAACTTTCTATCTTTTCTTTAGGTTATCTACGTACCTGTCTGGCTACTCCTGTTTCTCCTTTGCTGAATCATCATTCATATATAATAACCCCTAATTGTAGGTATATCCCAATGCTCTGTCCTAAGCCCTCTTCTCTTCACTTACAACTGATGACCTCAAAAGCTTCCAAGGATTTAACTATGATCTCAATGTCACTCAAAAATCTATAATCATCCCATTCACATTGTGAACGTATTGCAGTTTTGATATATAGTGGGTCAGCATATGAAATTAAATAGGAATTTGGGGGAGTTTAGTGGAAGCTGCACATGACACACAAAGGCCAGCAGATGACACAAAAAGCTAGAAACTCAGAAATGCATCAAATTTATGTATATCATATAATATCAACATATTTTATCTTTTAATACCATAGTAATTCAGATTTCTTCTCTGATACATAGAAAGGACCAAAAAAATTTACATGGAGTTTCCAGACCATGGGGGTACCACACCCATAACCCCTGTGATGTAGAAGGGATAACTGTGTATCTATCCCTGGTTTGTCTTCTGGACTTCATTCCCACATCACAAGCTGCCCATAGGTATCCCTATGTCCCACAGGCATCTCAGATTTAATATGTCCAAAATAGAATAGTGTTTTGCCCCCAAACCCATCATTTTTCTAAATTTTCCTGTTTTTTCAAAATTATTACCATCTTTTCAGATAGATACTCAAGGGCTTTTTTCTTTGACTTCTCACTTGCCTTTAACCCACATATACAGTCAGTTACCAAATCTTGTTATTGTTATTTCCATATCCTCTCTTTGATCCATTCCCTGTTTCTACTAACACAACTCCAATGGGTCCTCATCATCTCTTGCCTTAATTGTTGCAATAGCCTCCTAATTGATCTCCTCAAATCTCTACCCTCTCTACTCCATTCTCTACACTACTCCAAGTGATTTGCACAAAGCAGAGGTTTGATCATATAACCCCTATACATATATATAATCTATATATTAGGGACACATGCTCAAAAATTTCTTTACTAAAATTCCACCCCTTCAAAATTACATTATATCTATTTGATGTTATATTGTATGTTCTGGTTAATATATGTTGTTTCTCCCATGTAAGCTTCTTGAGGGAAATTTTTTTTTTGCTTTTTCTCTTATCCCCAATGTTTTAAGCACATGATAAATGTTTCTGTAAGTGCTTGGTGATTGTCAAATAAGGATGCATAATCAAAAGTTTGGACAAACAGCTCTATGGTAAAGGCTTGATAGATGTAAGCTAGAAATATTCTACTTTGAATATAGTGAAGTAGAAAGACACAAATACTCTGGAGCTTCCCCCACAGCCAACAAAATACTTGTAAAAAATGGCTCAACAAATTCTAAAACAGCAGAAGCCACAGAATGACAGAATGAAAGAGATTTCCAGTCAAAGATAACCTGGAAGGCCAACAGGAAAGGTTTATCCCATAAGACACTGAGCAGAGCAGAGCCCAGCCCTGGCTGTGTGGTTGGGGAGGAACAGGACTTGAACAGACCTCCGGGGCAGAATCCCCAGTAGGGAGGGTCACAGATCCCTCAACCCAAAAGCGACAAAGAAAGCTTCAAAGGTCAGTGTGGGAGGGCTTTTCCAGCTGTGCGGGAAGGGAGCGGGGTATCCCTAACACTGGCCCCAGACTGCGGCAGAGGCTGTGGCAATAGCAGCAGTGGGTGGCTACGGTGACCACGGAAGCAGCCTGGGTGCATTGCCCCAGCAGTTCAACTTAAAGCCTCTGGGGGAATTGAGCACCTGATCTAAACCTCAGTCCTGAGTGGTGGCTCCACTCCCATCCAAAACCCCTGGGGAAATTGAGCAGCTGATCTGAATCTCAGCTCTGATCATGATACTGAGAGGAAGAGGAGCACTAGGACCCTCCTCTTGACAAAGGATTCAGAAGTCAATTAACTGGCTGGGAAAATGCCCAAAAAAGAGGGAAAAATAAGACCATAGAAGGTTACTTTCTTGGTGAACAGGTGTCTCCTTCCATCCTTTCAGATGAGGAAGAACAAGGAATACTATCAGAGGAAGTCAAGGCTTATGCCTCCAGTACCTCCAAAATGAATATGAAATGGGCTTAGGCCATAGAAGAGCTTGAAAAACGAGTCAGTAGCTTGCTAAAGGAGAACCAAAAAATGCTGAGGAAAATAACCTTTAAAAATAGGCTAACTCAATTGGAAAAAGAGGTCCCAAAAGCCAATGAGGAGGAGGCTTTAAAAAGCAAAATTAGCTAAATGGAAAAGGAGGTTCAAAAGTTTGCCGAATAAAATAGTTCTTTAAAAAAGAGAGTGGAGTGCAGGGAAGCTAATGACTATATAATAAACCAAGAAGTTAGAAAACCAAACCAAAAGATTGAAAAAATAGAAGATAATGTGAAGTATCTCATTGGAAAAACAACTCACCTGGAAAATACATGCAGGAGAGACAATTTTAAACTTATGGGACTCCCTGAAAGCCATGATAAAAAAAAGCCTAGACATTATCTTTCATGAAATTATCAAGGAAAACTGCCCTGATATTCTAGAACCAGAGGGCAAAATAAATATTGAAAGAATCCACTGATCACCTCCTGAAAGAGACCCAAAAAGAGAAACTCCTAGGAATATTGTGGCCAAATTTCAGAGTTCCCAGGTTAAGGAGAAAATATTGCAAGCAGCAATAAAGAAAGAAAGAATTCAAGTATTGTGTTAATACAATCAGGATAACACAAGATCTGGCAGCTTCTACATTAAGTGATCAAAGGGTTTGGAATAGGATATTCCAGAAGTCAAAGGAACTGGGACTAAAACCAAGAATCACCTACCCAGCAAAACTGAGTATAATACTTCAATGGAAAAAATGGTCATTTGCTGACATAGAGGATTTTCAAGCATTCTTTATGAAAAGACCAGAAGTGAAGAGCAAATTTGACTTTCAAACATAAGAATTAAGAGAAGTATGAAAAGGTAAACAGGAAAGAGAAATCATAAAGGACTTTTTAAAGCTGAACAGTCTATATTCCTACATGGAAAGATAATATTTCTAACTCATGAGACTTTTCTTAGTATTTGGGTAGTTGGAGGGATTGCACACACACACACACACACACACACACACACACACACACATACACACACACAGACACAGAGAGCACACAGGGTGAGTTGAATAAGAAGGGATGGTATTTAAAAAAAATAAAATTAAGGGGTAAGAGAGGAATATATTGGAAGGAAAAAGGGAGAAATGCATTGGGGCAGACTATCATTCATAAAAGGGATAAGAAAAATCTTTCAATGGAGGAGGAAAGGGAGGAGATGAGGGGAAAAATGAGACTCTTCACATATGGCTTATGGAGGGAATAACATGCTCACTAAATTTGGTATGAAAATCTATCTTACACTACAGAAAGTCAGGGAGAAGGGGACAAGTGGGGTAAGGGGGATGACAGAAGGGAGGGAAAATAGGAGAAGGGAGTAACTAGAGGTAAACACTTTGGGAAAGGGACAAGGTCAAATGAGAGAATAGAAAAACAAGGTGGGGACAGGGTAGGATGGAGGGCAATATAATTAGTCTTACACAATATGACTATTATGGAAGTCTTTTGCAAAACAACACATATATAGCCTGTATTGAATTGCTTGCCTTCTCAGTGGGGATGGCTGGGGAGGGAGGAAAGGAGAGAAGTAGGAATTCAAAGTATTAGAAACAAATGTTGAAAATTATTTTTGCATATAACTGGGAAATAAGAAATACAGGTAATGGGGTATAGAAGTCTATCCTGCCCTTCAAGAAAAGAGAGAAGATGGGGATAAGGGAAGGATAGGGTGTGATAGAAGGGAGGGTTCATTGAGGGAAGGAGTAATCAGAATGTAAAGTGGGGGGGAGGGGAGATGGGGAGAAAAATTGGAACTCAAAATTTTGTGGAAATGAATGTTGAAATCTAAAAACAAATAAGTAAAACTAAAAAAAGAAATTTTCTACTTTCCCTTTTTTTCATTTAAAGTTCTTTTGATCAGATTTTAAATACTACAGGCAAATATATTTATATTGGCCCTTGTTTTTGGTATATTTCCCCTGGTCAATGGTTCAGCATTCCTATTTTTTAAGTCTTAGCCCAGATATCCAAATTCTGCTCTCAAATACTGACTTATTAATATTCCTTCACTTTCTAAACATACTTATCTTTTCTGAATCCTCTATTTACATCAGGGAAGAATAATGAAAACACCACTTGTACACTTAAAGATTTCAGATTTTTCACCCAGGCCTTGATCATCGTTAGGCAATATTTTCTAGGTTCTTTCTGGAACTATAATTTGTCTCCATATGAATCATAAGTGGTCAACAAATTTAACACATTTTTGCTTCATGGCATCTTACCTATCCTGGCTCTGGATCCTTTTGAAATGTTATTCCAGAATCTAGGGTATACTACAGATACCTATATTTCTTTTCCTTAACTATCATGAGCTTTGTAAAGGGGGGATTACTTGCTAATTCTTGGTCTCTTTTCATGTACATGACATGGATGATATGAATTGACTCCTGCACACCCTTGGATTTCACATTGGGAAGACATTAGACCTATTGTTTGTCAAGTAGACAAATATAAAGATCTTATACCCCTAGAGAAAGAATTATTTGTTTGGTCTCATCTTTTGCTAAAAAGTGGAAAATCATGTACTCAAGGACAACTAGGGGTCCCTAACATCATTGTTTGGAGTACAAGGATCTTCTTTCTTCTAAGATGGGATAAAAAGATATGGGAGAAAGATAGTTATTACTTAGCTTTACATCCCTTTCTTCCATGTCATATTCTACCATCACACTCCACAAATTAATGGCACCAGTTGACCACCTCTGCTTCACTTCCTTTTTTTCCTTCATTTCTGTCCATAAGTTCCACCGCCCCAATTCACTTGATCAAGAAATACTTCATTCAAGGGGGCAGAGCCAAGATGGCAGAAGTAGAAAGACACATCTACTCTAGTTCTTCTATCATATTCCATAAAATACTTGTAAAAAATGACTCTAAACAAATTCTCGAGCAGCAGAAGGCACAAAACGACAGAGCGAAAGATTCCCAGCCCAAGGCAGCCTTTAAGGAAAACAAGAAAGGTCTATTGCCCAGGGTGCAGAGCGGAGCACAACCCATGGAGCCCAGCACAACCTTGCCTGAACAATACCAGCAGGAACAGGACTGGAAAAGGCCCCAGGGGTGGAACCCCAGCAGCAGTTGTGGTTCTCAGATCCCTCAACCCACAAACACCAAAAAAAGCTTCAAAGGTCAATGCAAACAGCAGCATCCATTATTAGAGCCCTTGGCCTAAAGCCCATGGGGGAACTGAGCTGCTGATCTAGGTCTCAGGCCTGAGTGGTGGCCTTGGGGTAGGAAGAGTGCTGGCTGGCTTGGTGGAGCTGATGGAGGCTCTTGAAAGGGAATTTTACTTGCAGATTCTGGGCAGAACATTTTGGTAGCTACCAGAGTGCAGGACAGGAGAGGAGTAAATTCCTCTCCTTTGATTGTGCCACCTTGGAGGAACTGAGAATGTACAGGTCCTCAGAGTATACTTCCCCTTGACAGAAGCCTCAAAAGTCAAGTAACTGTTTGGGGAAATACCCAAAAAAAGGGGAAGAAATAAGGTTACTTTCTTGGTGAACAGGTATTTTCTTCCATCCTTTGCAATGAGGAAGAACAATGCAAACCATCAGAAGACATAAAAAAGAGAAGTGGGTAGGGGTGACGATAGAAAGGAGGGCAAATGGGAGGAGGGAGCAATAGAAGTAAATGCTCTTGGGGAGGGAAAAGGTCAAAAGAGAGAATAGAAGAAATGGGGGGCAGGATAGGATGGAGGGAAATATAATTAGTCTTACACAACATGACTATTATGGAAGGCATTTACAAAACAACACATATATAGCCTATATTGAATTGCTTGCCTTCTCAGTAGGGATGGGTGGGGAGGGAAGAAGGAAGAGAAGCTGGAACTCAGAGTTTTAGGAACTAATGTTGAGAATTGTTTTTGCAACTGGGAAATAAGAAGTACAGGTAATGGGGTACAGAAGTTTATCTTGCCCTAGAAGACAAGAGAGAAGATGGGGATAAGAGAATGGAGGGTAGAATGAGGGTAGAGGTAATCAGAATGCAAGGCATTTTGGGGTGGGGAGAGGGGAGAGATGAGGAGAAAATTTGGAACTCAAAATTTTGTGGAAATGAATGTTGAAACGAAAAATAAATAAGCATTAAAAAAAGAGAAATACTTCATTCTTACTATCTGGAGCACAAAAATGTATTTCTTCAGGCTAAATTTTCCTTTTTTTTTTTTCCAGAGGGAGATTTTGCATTAAAAGGGGTTTCTCAGTACCAGGAGAAAATTAAATATTACCAATCCCTGAGGATTACAGCAAAATTCTTCATTTGAAGCAAGAACCTCAATCTTTTATTTTCTATTTAGTTGCATTCTGGGCTAACCTTTGTGGTTGACTGCTAATGCAAGCTACATGATTACCAGGATTGCTGAACAGTGGAATGATGGGTATTAGTCCTTGAAATTTTAATCTTCTAAGGTACCTTTAATGGGCAGTTACCACACTGCTGCCTAGCTTAAAGATATCCAATCATCTAATTAGGTCCACAGCTCATTAAAATTCATGGTCTCTAGTTCTATTTGTTCCTTTTCCTTACTGGACAACCTTCTACCACAAGGGCCAACTTTTTTTGTTACAGATGTCTGTGAAAATTATAGACCTCTTCTCAGATTTAAGTGAATAAAATACATGAGATTACAAATGAAACATAATTATATTACAATAAGGATGGCAAACCACTTTTAAAAAAAATTCACAGATATAAACTGTTTGGAAAAATAAGCAAAGAAGAAGTCCTACCAAATTCATTCTATGACATAAATACAGTGCTGATACCTAAACCAGAATGAGCAAAAACAGAAAAATAAAACTGTAGACTAATTTCCCTGATGAATATTGATGCAGAAACTTTAAATAAAATACTAGTAAGGAGATTTTAGACATATATATCACAAAAATCAAACACTATGACCCAGTGGGATTTTATACCAGGAATGCAAGTTTTTTAACCAGGAAAACTACTGGCATAATTGACTATTTCAATAACAAAACTAACAAAAATCATGATTATCTCAATAGATGCAGAAAAAGCTTTTGAAAAAATACAACACTCATTCCCATTATAAAAATAAAAATAAAAAATACCTCTAGAAAGCATAGGAATAAATGGAGCTTTCCTTAAAATAATGAGTATCTATCTGAAATTATAAACGTGAATGATCTGTAATGGATATAAGCTAGAAGCCTTTCTAACAACATCAAGGGTGAAGTAAGGATGCCCATTATCACCACTATTGTGCAATATTGCACTAGAAATATTATAGTAAGAGAAGAAAAAAATTGAAAGCATTAGAACAGGCAATGAGGAAACAAAACTGATATGATGGTATACTTAGAGAATCCTAAGGGATAAACTACAAAACTAGTTGAAATGATTAACAACTTCAACAAGTTGCAGGATAAACAATAAACCCACATAAAAAAGTCCATAGGCCAAAGGTTAAGAATCCCTGCTTAGTTTTTATTAATTTCAAGTCATATGCCCCCAAACAAGGAGTCTAGTATAAAGAAGCATGACTTTGGGAGGACTACCAGGGTTGGAAAAGGAGCTGTACTGACTAGCTATGTGATGTAAGGCAAATCATGACTGCCATGCCAGTCATTTATTGAGACAAAAAAAATTGTCTTATCTCGTGGAACACATTATAATGTATGTGTTTATACATATATATGTTTGTATATTTGTATTATGGGTGTGTATGCAAATGGAAGCAGATAGGTGCCTCCATGGATAAAGTGCTGGGCCTGCCGTCAGAAAGACCTGAGTTCATATCCAGCCTCAGACACTTACTAGCTTGTGTGAACCTGGACAAGTCACTTAATGCTGTTTGCCTCAGTTCTCCATTTGTAAAATGAGCTGGAAATGGAAATCGTACTCCAGTATCTTTGATAAGAAAACCTCATATGGGTTCACAAAAAGTTGGCCATAACTGCATACATACATATGTACACATACACATATTGTATCTAGTTAGTTATCTCTTGAGAATAATAAGGAATCACTTGGGCAAATGACTTAACCTTATATACTTAGCTTTCCCTTCTGTTAAATTAAGGGGTTGGATTAGATAAGTTTTGAGGTTCCTTCTAGCTCTAAATCAATGATTTGACTATCTATTCAGAACTCTATTCAGAACATGCAACAAAGCTTCATGAAACCCACAGAGTAACAACCTATTACCCAAAGATTTTAGGACACAAATATAGTTGCCATTTTTTTTAGTTTGAAAATGGTACATTAATGTACATTGTACATTACCAAAAAAATATGATTTAAAAATTCTAACTGCATTACTCAAATGAAACAGTTAAATTTTACAAAAAGCAAGTATTTGGACATTTCAAACTCTGATATAATCAATCACATTTTACTTTCTCCAATATGAAATTCTTTCAAACTTGTTTTGTATGATGTTCCTGATTTTTCACTGTTAACAAAAAAGTGGTTACATCAACATTTCATTGTATGTTGTGCCCACTCTGTGGCTATAAGGTCTTTGTTGTGTATTGACTGGAAGCTAGGTCATATGATTGTCTCAGACACTTACTACAATAGGATAAACAGCCTTCTTGTCAGCATCACCAGATTTGACGAGGGAGAGGGAAAGGGAGAAATGAAGGTTACATACAATTACCTTTCATTGTAGGAACTCCTCTTTTACAGAAAACCCTTTGAACTAGCGGGCCTTTATTGCTTAATTGAAAAAAAAAATTACATCCACAGTACTTCAAGTATCCTTTACTATGCAGAAAAGTCACAATGGAGCAGATTCCCACTCTAAGATAAATCTAAATCTTTCTAAGGCTGAATCACAAGATTTCAAACTGGAAGTTGCCTTCAAGGTTACTCACTCCTAATGTATTTGACAGGTAAAGAAATTCAAGACCGCAAAGGTCAGATGGCTTTCTGAAATTCATATTTATTAGTCAGAGCCTAGATTAGAACATAACTAGAATATAACCCAGGTCTCCTGAATCCCAGCTGTAATAAATCAGCAAGCATTTTCTACCCATCAATGCGCTAAACCCTGAAAATATGACAAAAACAAATGGTTCCTATATTGAAGAAGCTTACTATTATGGGAGATATGTTCATAAATATGGACATTTAAAATAGATAAATGAGAAAAAGCAGGGAGCATAATAGCTGAAAGGATCCAGGAAACACCTTTTGTGATGCCAGAGCTGAGACTTGGAAGAAATTAGAGATTCTAAGAGACAAAATTGAATAGAGTGCATTTCAAAACAGCCAATGCACTGGTTGGAATGGAAATTTTTCTCATTTTAGCTTGCTGAAAATGACACAAAAAAGAGTTATTTCATAAATCTTGACTTTGAAACAAATCTTCTTCTTCACACAAAGAGAAGTTATATGCATAACAAATGCATATAAAGCAGAAAATGTTATGTGAACTTGGTTGAATTATCAGTGTCCTTCAAACTGAAATAGGCTTTGCTTCCTTATCTAAAGAAATAAGCGCACTTGCCCTAAACTGAAATGCATGGCAGTCAACTTCAGATAACACAACGGGAAAAGATTTTCTTTGCCCCTTGGATGACTTTTTCTGTAAGATACAGGTTCTAAACCTTTAACATCAATGATTCTCAAATTTGTTATTTTCTAACTAAGAAATTTCATTACTCTAGTTAATTTCCTAGCAGTCCTCAAATAAGTCTGTTTTATGTGTAGCACAAGTCTCTCTACCACAATGGAGCCTAGTATCTTTTCTGACTTCTCCCAATATACGTTAATTTGTACCACATATTTTGACACTTAATGACATTATCAATGCTTTTTTTTTTTTTAAGGTAATTTGAATGGCAGAAGAGACTATTAACTCAGCTTTAAAATTTCTGAAAGGAAATTTGTGTGTACACACGGATACACTTGTACATGCAGTGCATATCTCTCTCTCTCTCTCTCTCTCTCTCTATATATATATATATATATACATATATATATATATATATATATGTATGTATGTACATGTATTCCCTAATATAAGTTAGTCTTTCAGAATAAAATACTTCCTAAATGGTATACTAAACTGAAACCTTAGTTCTCATCGAAACCATGGGGATACCCATCAATTGGGAAATAGCTGAATAGCTTTTGTTATATGAATGTGGAGTACAATTGTGCTACAAGAAATAGATGATTTCAGAGACATGGACTTTGATTTAAAGTAAGAAATGCATGTGTGTACACTGAATAACTTGTATAAAGTCATTAAGAGGCTGTTTCCTTGATTATTCATATTGATTACAAGAAATGCAGCTTTTTTCCAGTCAGGCAAGAGGGTAGGAAATAGGTTTTTTTTGATTGTTTAAGAGATGTGAGGGGGGTGCTAAATGTGAAATGCTCCTTTTATTTTCAGATATTAGTATTACTTAACTTTTCAATTTGCTCTAAACGACCTCACAGAGGAATTAATCTGAAAATATCTGCAAAAAACACATCAATAAAAACCTTTTTAAAAACCACTTAGAGAAATAGACTCATAGAGCTGGAAGGGACATTAGACCATCCAGTTTGGTGGTTAACCTGGGAGATGCAGAACTAAAATTTTCTTTACTGAAACAAAAATTCAGGATTTCCTTCAACTACGAAGGTTGGAAACATTCTGAGTTGTCCATTAACTTCTCCAGACTGGTTACGAACTGGGACTAGAATCTAGGTCTCCTAACTCTCTATAGGGGTCTTTGCACCACATTATCTATCTCACTAAACAGACCAATAGACTTTGTCTTATTGCTTTTGAGCTGCTTATATCATCTAACATCAAATTTAGTTTAATTCAAACATCCAGTGATATAGATTATGTGGCACTATTTGGACATCATGGACTTGGTAGATCTGGTTCCTGTCTTTGAGGAGCTTTACAGAGTAGCCCTGATAAAACTGTTAGTATAGCCTAACCGCTCAGAACCCATCCTGGATACTGTGGGGTATAGAGAAACACCAATAGCCATATTCTTGACCCCAGGAGATGTCTTTTTTTAAAAAAGCACCCTAAAACATGATACTAATCACAAGAAATAATTGTATAAGTTGTGTAGTGTGTTACAAATACTATAGGTGTTCTGAATGGATTTACAATTAGTTGAAGGCAGGACATGTGGATTCCAACAAGCAGAGGAAACCAGGGTGGTAATTACAGGAAAAAGTGATGAATCAGGAATACAGCAGCTGTGTAACGTGAAGCCTTAGCACCACCTATCTACGAGTGTGTGGTCTAGATGTTCTAAAACAGAGCCTCACAAACTATGGCCTATGGCCCGCCAGGGCAAAAATGTGTAAGCCATTCTTACTTCACAAGCAGCAGACCAGTTCACCAACCTGTTCTAAAATGCCTCTTCTAGCTCTAAGAATGGATTCTAAATTTCTGAGAACCTAGGACAGATCTTGACTAAAATATGGGATGTGTGCATGAGTAGTGGGAAGTAACCTTGCACACGCAGAGTGAGAGCTCTGAGAGCCAGGAACAGATTAGATTTAAAGCCATAGTCATGAACATGCTGTGGAAGGTTTTGGAGGTTCATAGGATGAAAAGAAATGCTTAAGTAAATTTAATTTGGCAATGGTTTCTATAATGGCTCTGGAGTCTGGAGGAGCCTGGAATCCTAGGTGGTGACTCTGGCCATCAGCCTTTGTAACCCAACTTTATGTTTAGGCCAAACTACCCTCCATATGTTTGTTCAAGGAGTTTTCTCTGTGCCAGGAAGAACATCACTGCACTCTCAGGTGAATTCTTGGTTACCTTTAAAAATCCCAAAACAAGTGGGAATCCCAAACACAATCCCACCAAGCTTTTCCTGACCCTGACGTCATCCTTACTTTTGCCATTCAGATCTCACATGTGCTTGCAAGACACTTCTCTTTTATAGTGTATGCTCTGTCTTTTGAAGTTTCAAACATACATTATTGGAAAATTGTACCACTGGCTAAATAATCAAGTTGAGGAGAAATTTGTAGAAATTGGCTGGGGAAGAGGAGTTGGTTTGGTTTTAAGCACAGTTTGAGTGGACTACTAGTGGAAATCACAAATATACAAGATGATATATAAACATGTTGGTACGTACAAATATTGTAGTTTAGTTGGGTTTCTATTCTTTTAACGTCAGAAAATGTTTCATAGAAACAGCAGATTACACTACATATATGTCATGTAATATGAGAAAATATTTGTCTGTAGAATTCAAGGGTTGGTTATATGGGTCAGTCTCACTGGAACAAACTGGTAGTTATTTAGTGACTAGAGCAAGGTCAGAGATCTTCAGCCATAATTTTCAATCTCTTATTCAAAAAACCCATTATTTACACAAAGATGCTAACAATCATCCGTCAATTAGGCAAAATTCCTAGCAGAAATGAAAAATGTTGTTTTAAATTGTTATGGGCTTTAGGTAATAATTTCAAAAATTATTCAACCTCTTCCAATCATTTTGGAAAATTGATTTTGGAAATTGAAAATTGAAAATTTTATTGGGTAACAAAACTATTTTAACATTATTCTGGAACCTTTACAAAATAGGCTTTTCCCTTGGTTTGCTGTCCCAGAAAAGTATCAGTTAAAAACTGTCTTTTGTTCAACAGATTTTTGAAATAAGTTATTTAAGTACTTTATTGTTTTCCTCCATTATGTGCAACTATCATCAATTAGGAACTCAATCACACATACAAAAAAAAAAAAGATAGCTGCCATACCTATCTCATTTTCACACCCACTCTGACTAAAATCTGTATCAGAATACAGACTCTAGTATTCAGGTAACTTTGTACAAGTTACTTTAACAGTGACATAAGAGTTAGCAATGTAGAAGAGTAAAAATTATTTCATCTAAGTGGGATGGCAGACCAGCTCTTTTAAGTTCAGGTAACGATTCTCTTCGTCCCCCCCCCTTCTCCTTAGTGCAGACAGAACTGAAAGATGTGAGGAGGGAGATTAATGGAAGCTGTGTGAATCGTTCTCTAACATTTAACTCCCACGTGCATCATATTTAAAAAACAAAAACTTCACAAGTGGAAGCACACAGACACGTCTGTACTAGATTAAAATATTTTGTTCTACGCTGGCAGAGTACTCAGAATATAACTCTGCACCTGTGAATTCTCAATTCCACAAGCACTGAATCTTAAGCCCATAAATCTTCCAACACTTCACAAAGAGAAGACTGGAAGAACGGAGAGGAATGCTAAAAAGTAACGGCAGGAAAACGAAACATACTTGTCCTATCTTTCCAAATGGAAAATGGCCAACAATTCTTCGTATACCTGGAAAAGGATTTGAGATATCCAAGAATCAACGAAGCAGTAAAATTAACACCTAGGTCATGCTTGCAAATTGTTTCTTTTAGATTTCAAATTCTCTAAAGGGCTTTTTGTATGTTTGGAGGTGTCAATGAAATAATGCCCCAAACCTTCATTAAACATATTCTATTTGTATTGATTTCCAGGTGAGTTTCCTTTTTATTTTGACAAATAGGAGTCCATATCAAAGGAAAAGCATTCTTTTGCAGCCTTGCTAGCAGGTGTATCATTGAAGAGCCTCCATAAACTAATGCTATTTGTTAACACTAAAAGTGTAAACAAAACTCTTAAAGTTTTACTTGGAAGGCAAACATAAGCATTGCCAATATTCATGATTCCTAAATGCCAGTACCTCAAATGGAAGGCACATAGTATTTGCTGACCTTAACACAATGGTATGACCACAGAAATAAAAGCACTGAGGGAGCATGACAGTGCACTGGCTCCAGAGAAGCTAGGTCCAAATTCTGCCTCTTCACATTTGTGTGGCCTTAGGTAAATCAAATTCCCTGGGCCCATCTTCTGTAAAAGGATGGGGCTGAACTACATGGCCTCTGAAATCCTTCCAAATAGATGATCCAGTGTTCACAAAATTTTAGAATCAAGTATCACGATGGTCTCTGCTGCCATCTGCTGGCTTCGGCACAGAACTACAAATATATACATAGAATGCATTGGTGAGAGAACTGAACACTCACGCTCAAAATATCAGCTTTTCTTTTAATTACCAAGTGTCTCTGAAAAGTTGTCCAAGGCTTTTGCACTGACATCCCGCCCCCAATTTTCCATTTGCATGCTGAAAAGAAATTTACAACAGAAACAAATTCCCCCATGGAATCAGCTGAACTGTTTTGGGGGGCAAAAAAGAGGGGGGCAGAGGAGGGGTGAAAGGTAATGATTGTTAACCTAAGCTGAGTTTTAGCAGCACTACATTGGCTAGAAATGCTCTACTATATTCACTCTGGCATCTTTCAACAAAATATTATCTTTATGACCTAGAGAGGCACTTCTTTGGGTCACACACCTTTTGGGACCCCTTCCATGTCTCTTTAAACCATTCCTACTAGACCAAGGCCAGTTAGTACCACTATTAGAACCAGACTATTTTTTGGTGTGTGTGAGGCTGAAGTTAAGAGCATAATGGCATATTTAATCAGTGGGGGGTGGGGGTTGGAGAAACTTGTGTTCAATTCTAGTATGCAATGTAGTTCCTTTATTAAAAAAGATCTACTTCCCAGATTTCATCTTTCCTTAGCCCCATTCCACAATAATATTTCACCTCTCCATGGCACTCTTTCGAATCACACAGGTTAGTATATGTAGCAACATACAACAGCTATATCTTTTGCTTTTTTTTATTATACCATATACTAGTAAGATGCTAGGGATGGAATAGGTGTGTTTAACAAATGCTTATTGACATAACTGCTAGTGAGTTTTCATGTATTGAATTTATTTGTATTTAAGGATACCTAGATAGGTCCTTTAAAACTCTGTCCTATACATATATATTTATTTGAAAGAATGAAAATGTTTGTGCTATTTTAGGAAACATACTTCTTATAAGTCCCTAAGAAAACTAAATGTATGTAGAAACCTTAAGATTTAAAGTTATTTGTACACAGGAACAAAATCATAAGTACAGATTCACAAATCACATCAAAAGCATTAAGTTCTGTATCTGTTGCCTCCCAGTGGAAGTAACCAGCAGTGACCATAAGGAAAAAAAAAACATGTCCTGAATCAATTGATTTAACCCAACCAGAAAAGTCAATCACTTCTATATGTCTAAGATGTGACACACTGCTTTCCATTTTCTACAATGAGCAGAAACTGAACTTTGTCTGAATATACATCCAAGGCTTTCCCCTCAAGATAAAAATCTGCTAAAATATTATCTTATTGATACTCTCCTTGGTCCTATCACAATTATCTGCATATTAAACATTTTCTTTGGTCGGTTTACTCTCAAAGATTGACTTCATGAATCACTTTAAAATATAGCAGTTTATTAAATGACCTTATACTGAGATCTTCAGGACACTCTCTATATAGCCAGAACTGTTATTTCTTAGATCTTTAAGACTGAAAATGAAATGTTAAGGAGTAAGAGTTAGTTAGGCTGCTCAGTTGCTCAGGTAAAGAAAACAAAAGGTAGAAATCTTCCTTTACTACATCCACAAAAACAAGACTTTCTGAATTTGAGAGGTAGATTTTAATATATTTAGGCTGTGGCCAACATCTGAATACTTATGTATATAAAGGGACATGTATTACTGAACAAGAAGCTGAGAAAAGCTAGCAAAGATTCCATTTTCTCTGTGTGTATTGGTTGCTTACAGGTGTGGAAAATACAAGCACAACTTGAGTTTAAGAAAAAAGCAGAGTCATTATTAGGAATTAAAGGGGAAAAATGTGAAATTTTAATACTAGTAAAATTTCACTTCTCATCCCTCCTACATAGATAGGTTTTCGTTAAAAGCAAGGGAACACAGTGAAAGGGAAGAGGTAAAATATATGGAGCAACTGGAAATAGGAGAGGAGCTTATTAAGGATGAAGTCCAGAACTAAAATTGTAATTGAAGGAGGAAAATTAATTCTTAAACACTACAAAAGAAAAATTAAATTTTCAAAATGTTTGCATGTACTGAAGTGGGAAGCCTTATGGGCAATGCTGACTTACTGGAACCAAAAGTAACTGATATATTTGTAACAATAGAAAAAATTTAATTCTACCTTAATAAATCCTTATAATAGTTTTAGAAAATTAAAAAAATCTTGAACAAATTAGGCCCAGGGCATTGGTGAATAAAATAACCTAAAATTTCTCAATTTGGGGATAGCTCTAGTTATTTTTTTAATGTTATAAATAAACTTAAAAAAAATAGAATCCCAGTAACTGCCAGGAAAATACTGAAAACATCCAAATGTATAGTACAATATGCACCTTCTTCTCGTTCCAGAATTTCACCATGTAACACCATGTAAATTAGTAACAACTTTTTAATAAAAAGAAAACCATGAACCAGTTCTTGCAACTTACAGATAAAAAAAACTATTTAAATATTGGTATTATTATAGTGATAAAGATATTAACTTCTTACCTAACCAAACCCCCTTTAGCATCTTCACCTGTCTTCTAATAAAAGTTTAAAAAAACAAAACAAAGGAATGAGTTATGGAGACTCAGTTATCTAAGGAAACCATTTTACTTAATGTGGAGATAATAGCTTGTACTCAATGAAGGCAAAATAAACTCTGTGAACAAGCTCCCCATCCCATCCCACCCCAACTCAAAGAAAACCCAGCAGCTCTCACAGCCCAGCATATTTAAGACAATGCAAAGTCATGTTTACCAGATGCTACATTCAGAAATCACCAAGGAACAATAAAGAACTTCCTTGCCCTCTATGGCATCTTTAACTACAGAAACAACAATCCAGGAATGGATAGAAATGTGGTTGGGAAGAACCTCAAGACTAGTAAAACTTCCATATTACAATTAATTAATTTTGAAAAATAAACAGAATAATTGCTGGGCTAAACATAAAAGTTTAGAATTTAAACCCTAAATTGTGTCAAGGTCTAATTATTGCCAATTCCTTTCAGAAAACAGATACTTTGAATTACATTAAAATTTTGAACTAAAACATGTTAATGTAAATAGCAGCAAAGTCACTGATGTGCCAATTATTTAACATTTGGGTAACTACATATTAGATGACATTTGAAAAAAACATTATTGCCCTTGACAGATTATTAGCACCATATTATGTGGAATAAAAAGAGTATTTGTATCAACCACTTTCTAATGTCATCAATATGTAGCTAAAGCATAAGTATTTGAAAAAGCCTGATTATAATTAGTGTTCTAAAAAATGGGAAAAGATTGAAATGGTCATTTTTTGCATTATAAATTGGGAACTGCTTACTCAGATAAATAGAAAAGTAGCAATCTATTTTAGATAAGCGGTTATCAAGAGTTGCTACTGGCAACATGATTTTTTTTTACCAATAGATATAAAACACATTAAGGAATAGAAAAGTTATATAGAGACTTACTAAAAATCTCAAGGACATGGAGCATTACAAAGAAAGTTTCATATGCCCAAAACAATTCAAATAATTATTGCCTGAGTATATTAATCACTGTACCTGTGAAATTTTTCTAAATGATGATTACTTTTGTAAGGTATACTAAATATTTTTCCAATAAAATAGGGCAGAACAGCCTAGGAATATGTAGCAATTTCTTGGGCACTGTGGAGAATAAGTTTGATTTTCCCAGCAATCATAATAATCTACATTAGTTATCATGATGTTTCAGTAATTATAAAGACTACCACATACATGCTATCAAGTTAGCCATATGTTCTTACTGATGATCTGCAACGAGCATTTTTCTCAGTATCCTGGAAAATACAACTTTAAATGAATTTCTTTCTTTTCAAAGAAAGGGTCTTAAAGTATAAATTGCTACGCAGAAGCACAAAGCCTTTTAATGCAATCTTCTATAAGAAGTAATTTGAATTTTAAAAGACAATCTAACAGCAGATATGATTCCCACTGAGATACACCTTAATCCTTTCTTTCCTTGTTCACTATTAATATTTGAACTCTAGACATTAATAAGTTGTACTAACAAGCATCCAAAGTATCAGAATTACCACACTGGAAATTTTTATAGTAAAAATGTGAGACCATCTTATTTACATGAGCTCAACTTCTGTTAAACAACTGTTTCTGGGATTGTGTTGCTTAAAACAACTCCATACAAAATAATACCTCATCAGTTATTTTTGGGTGCAGATAAATGAACTCAAGAGATTAATTAGTAAAGTTTCAGATTATTTCAGCCAATACTGCATTATGGTCCATTTACTATGGGCAAAAAAAACCCCTCTACAATAGAATGCTAAGGATATTCGGGTACTTATGACTGGCTAGTGAAAACAAAAGACAGTTATAGCAATTTCATCAGACATTTTTACAAAGTAAATGTCTTGATGAGTATGTGCTTTAAACTTATAGTCATTCTTTATATTTATTTTATTTATTGGGGCGATGCAGAAAGTCACAAATGAGGAAAGGACACTAAGGTTTTAATAAGGGGAACAAAAGAGTTGTTTTCACCAGTATAGATTCACATTACAGTACACCAATATTGACAGCATTCTTTTGTCTATTTTTGGTACATAAGATGGAATCCTCTCTACATAACCTTGTAAGGCTTCAGAAACTAAAAAGTAAAAAAAAGACCTATTAGTTTACAGTTTATTTAAAAATTCTGAAAGACACTGCAAGTTCTAAACTTTAGTAGTGCTAACCCATACACAGCCACTGAGTTAAGAACCCAGTAAAAGAGCCCCTCTTCGAAGGAAGCTTGGCGACAGTGGAGTTGTGCAATATGGATGTTTCTTACTACAAGAAAAGAAATTACACATGGCACATTCTCATTCATATTTTGTAATGTAAAAAGTTACAAACATACCTAATCAAATAAATAATAAAAAAATGAATTTGAATGTGTTTGTTAAGTATCCTAAAACCACTACATAGAATAATGGCAACTTTCACTCACAGATTATTTACATGGTAATACCCAGTGTGGGTACACTGCTACAAAACTCAAAACAGAAGGAGTAAACTTGAAATGTTTTCCATAATAAAGATCTAGCAGCATGACTATCTAATGCTGTTTTATCCCAACTGCTTCTGAAAAGTTTATTTTAATCCGTGTCTTCATCCAGTTCATAATTGTTTTTATCATAAATATCTTTTACTAAAAGAACCCGTACAAGCATATTTTCCAATGTATTTCGGTCCAGTGAAGTAGAAGTATACCAGACAGGACTATCTGTTGAACTTGAACATTCTGGTTGCAAATAAAAAACATCTGTTCTTTGATTAAGATTCTGTGGGCTGAGGGAGAGAAGGAGGGGGAGAGAGGGAGAGAGAGAAGACCAATCATTTTCATGTAATAAAGAGATATTTATTTCCCTATAATATTCTCTTTTTCCATTAGAAAACTTAACCAAGACCCATTAATCTCAGAATGTTGCAATTATTGTTAACATTGTTTTACAAAGTACATGAGACAAGCACATAGTTGCAACATTACAAATATTATATTTTTAAATGAAGTCCCACACATATAAACAGCTACTGGAAGACAACTGTTCTTATGGCACTGGTTAACAGGTTCTCTCTTGCCATTGCTCATCACAAAATTAATTATTAATATGGTTTGACTGCACTGTTCAATCATACATTTAGGGGTTGGCCTAACCATCATTTATAATATCATTCCTATAAAAATTCAAACTATACAGTGAAATGTCTAGAATAGAATCTGTTTGTAAAATAGGAATTGGCCACATCAGAAAAAGATGTGAAACATTCTAAGGACTCTAACCTAAAAAGTAAAAGCAACAGGAAATAAAAGACATTATTATTTCTCTAACCTGATACTGATAAAACCCTGGTAATTAAAAAAAAATGGATATAACTAGCCACTACAGTTATCACTCCTTTTTACAAGTGCTACTGCTTAAAATTTTATTACTGCTTGATTCCACTTTTTTCTTTTTAAGACAGCTTTACAAAGATTAGTATCACAAAAGTTCAAGTGCAGAAATATAACAGGCATTAATGAACATTCTAATAATTTGGAGAACCTTCTTAAAGTTCTACTTGGATTCCAAAATTCTCAGTTGACTGGGTCTAGAAAAATATGAGTGAATTAGGAAACAGTCAAAGGCAGCAAAACTAACTAAAAATAAGAAAAAATATAGCAACTCCTGGAGTTGTAAAATCCAAATCCCACTCTTCAAGACACTTAGCTGACTTCATATACACTAACAGATATTATTGTACTTTACTATTTACCTTTTTGCTAGGTAGCATTCAAACATTTTCACAGGACATCTAGAAGGATTGGCCGTGTTTTCAATTTGTTCAAATACTGGCTCATCATCTTCATGTTTTCTTTTTCCAGTGGTAATTTTATCTTCAAAAAACAATAATAAGAAAAAAAAAACTTCCTAATCTCATTAACACAGAGTAATAGCTATTTTGTCACTCTACACTACAACAAAGACAGCCACAAAAGTAATTGTAATCTATGGATACTAATGGGTTTTAAAAACAAGAACCACTATGTAGCTGAAATTGATAGTTCCCAAGCTACAAACGTTATTTTTGGAGAAAAGCAGGGCTATGAATCACTTAAGTTTTATTAAGTATAACCGGATACCTGGCATAATATCAATGGTGCCCCTCAGCTAGACAAAGTAGGGACAATCCTGCCATAAATAGCCCCAAAATGAAAATTGGCTACTCTACCTTCACTATCAGCTCCACACAAGGAAGACACTTGGTATCGAAGACATGCTTTGTTTTCCATTGTTACAGAATTTTTTTTCCACTGCCTAAATACGGTGCCAAAGGAAAGCCTTAAATGTTGCTCCACTGTTTTCAGGCCAAAATACTTAGTGTTAAAGTAGAACAGTGTGTTCAGAAGAGCTACTGGAGAGTGTGATCCTAGCTGTTTAATCCTCCAGAGATAATCTTCTTCAACACGAGAAAAAATTGACCCTTCAAAAAGAATAAGTATTAAAGGCAATAAACAATAGAGGTAGAAATTATGTAGAAATGATACAGGTATGACCTTCCCTCTCACAAGCCCATATCATGCTTCGAAAATGTATCAATCATGAAGAAAACATCAAGAGATTCCAAGAATTTTTATCAAACTGACCAAAAAAAAAATTCCTATCTGAAATTTCAGGTTAATTTAAAAATGTACAAATAGATAAAAGAAGGTCTATTTTTATGCTGATCATCACCCTCTACTTCCCATCATTTCATTAAAATAGAATGAAAGCAGAAAAGGAAAACATTTTCCACCAATTGGAAAATGGATGAACTGTGGCACATATTAATATATAATATACTAAAGTACTAACAGACCTCAAAATGATGAAAATGGACTGAAAGAAACCTTGGAAGAAGTGCAAAAATAGATGTGGAGAAAAGCAGAAATAAGAGAAAAGGCACCAGAAGGCAATAACAATCTCAATCTCATCTCCTGAGGGCTGATATGAAATAACTGCCCTCTCTCAGCAGACACCTAGTAGTAATATAGGTGAAAAATAAGGCATATAGTAACAGCCTTGGTCGATGTGCTAGTTTGGTAATCTTACTGTTTTTGTTACAACAGAGGAAATCTATAGGAATAAAGAGGGAGTTATGGGGAAATGATAGCATCATTTTTTAAAAACATCAATTTTTATTAAAAAGGAAGAATCCAAATATGGTGACATTCTTTGAACCATAAGATAGTCACATACAATTTGGGAAAGGATAAGCAGAACAATCACTTTTAAGAATATGAAATACATCTCTGCTACACGATTATAATTAATTTATAAATTTTCTCTGAGCAGCAAAATTATCAACACCTTTATCTAACGTATCTATATTTCTTTATTCGATCCTTAAACTATATACAATTTAACATCTCATACCTATTTATTTTAAATAAACACACAAAATATTACAGAAAATATTCATAGCAAAAAGAATATTACCATCTGGAAGTATACTTGGTTGCCAACTTCTAAGAATTTTACTTAATTCTTGTTCAAATGTCTGGTAACCTGGATCAATAAATATGTTGTCTTTTCGATTACTACCACACAAGTACTACAAATTTTAAAGAAATAAGAAAAAAAAGAATTAATTCTAGTAGAATAAAATTTGCTAGTTAGGAACAAAATTAGAAGGAATAAAAACAGTTTATTCACTACCTGACTGAAAAACTGAGTAAGAGAGGTATAACATATAAATCAAATGAGGTATCTGTAATGCGCTTAACACAGTACCTGCAATATATAGTTAAGTGTTTAACAAATACTTTCTCCACTCTTCCCCCATTCCAATTAAAAAAGAAAACTGTTGGCTTCGGGTAGTTTTGGTAGAAAAATGATCAGTACTTAATGGCTCTAAATTAATCATGAATGATCATTAAAGTACTATTTTTAAAAGTTAAAACAATCACTTAGGATTGTAAAATAATCTTCCCACTAGCCAGATACCAATTTTAAATTTCACAAATTGTAAGAAATAAATCAGAAAAAGTTTAGAAGGAAACACGTGGCAATAATTAAAGGTGTGGAAAACATCAGGAATGATAATGGTCCTGTTAACTCACCTACAGACATCTTCATTCTCATCTAACTTAAAACACACATTTCACATCTTAGTGGCGGCGTAAGTTTGCATTTTGTTGAGAAACTAAGTCTCACTAAGACAGAGAACGTCTAAGAGTGAGGGTTGTTCATGAAAATGACTACAGTAAAAGCCATGAAAACTCCATCTCATGAACCTGGAGTAACTGTGGTTTTGTCAAATTACCCCATTTGAATAATGCATAGAACTAAATGAGCCATGGGTTACATGACCACTTGGAAATGAAATTTGTCCTTCCTTGGTTACGTAAGTCTAAATTATACTACTTATCCTACCTCTCCACTCCTGCTGTAACTGAAAAAAAGGCTTTCTTAACTCAGTTCATGAAACTGTTAACGATAATACTCATAAAGCTCAACACCAAAGCTGGCTTTCATATTCTACCTTCATACTCTGGGACTGCCACAAAATTACTAACCTCCTGGATGCCAAGGCAAAGATAATAGATGCTGTCAGGTGCGTAGGTCTCTCCATTTGGCCTTCGGATTTCATTGACAAAATGGGCCAGGCCGTAATTAAGTTCAGCTGTAGTGTGAGATAGTATATCCTCTTTTAACTTAACTGATTTAGCTAGAAAAAATATGGCAAAGTGGTTATAACTCATTTATGATTATCATTTAAGACTGTTTCAAGCCACAATCAAATACATTAAGATTCAATCTAATTCACAAAGATTTCTTTTTGGTGGCTTTCCTCTCCTATGCTTCCCCACACCACCCCCCCTCCACCCCCCTCCAACAAAAATAGCTTTCAAAAGCTTAGGGTCACAAGACAAAATTCTAAGGAAACGGAATCAAAATACTCACTGGATTTTAGTTCATCTGATACCAGTAGGTCTTCATCAAGTTGCCTAGTTTTGACCCAGTGTTTCCATGCATTCACACCATATGTATATTTGAAAGGAAAACTGCATTCCGAATTATCAGAACTATCATCATGGGACTGGTATCCTGACACAGCTTTTCTTTTTGCTCCCTATTAATGAAAACATCCCTGTAAAGTCTTTTTTTTTAAATTTTAAACCTAAATTCTTTTGCATATTACAGAAATCATCATTCTTAAAAACAATTTTCAAATTGTTAAGTTAATCTTGTAACAGCTGCACATTTTGCTGAATGTAGTGAAATTATGACTGGCCCCAAAAAAAGAGATATAAGAAAATATTTCCCATGCACCCATAAAAGTGGGTGACTATGGAATGCTACATATAAAAGTAAGACTCAATATTTTTGTTAGCTTTGGAAACTGTTTTCCCCTTCCCTTTAATATGGGAATGTCTTCTGAGAGGGCAAGAGAGATACACTGAGAAATGTAGATGAAATAAAACAATAAAACATATTACAACAAGTTGCATACTTTAAATTAAAAAAACACTTCTGAGGTTAAGAGAACTTTCGCAAGATGACATTGAACCAACATGTCACCTCAGGAATATCAGAACAATTTATAGAATTACTTTATTTTTGAGAAAATTTAACATGAACTTAAATATGCTTGCCTTCCAATGGGAAGTTAATGTAGGATGGGAATTATTTTTTTAAAGTATCCTTTAAAGGAACTCTTAATCTAAAAATAATTGTGCATCAAAAAAAAGAGAGGAAATTCAAAAAGCTACTGTTGAGACAACAAATTTTGTATTCAAGCTGTCTCCAAACAATTATTATTTTTGAGACTAACAAATTTAGTGTTTCAGTCATCTGTAATGGATGTGATAAACCTCAGAAAATCAAAATCTGGAAACCTGGTGATAAAATATTCAATGATACTACTGGATTGGTCAACTTAAGCCTGCCTACCCACAATTGGTGGGAAAATAATTGGTCAAATTGATTAGGTTTATTTCTGTAGACCTCTAGTTCTAATAGCCATTTATAGCATAAACAACCCACTCTTGTCCAAAGAACTGATTTTATTTTTTTTGAGCAACTATTCAATTTCAATATATTTATAAGAATAAGTAAAATGTTAAGTAAAATATAATTATTTTTAAAAAGTCACTGATGAACCAGATAGAAAGGGTCCTCATAATTTTAAAGTAACCTATATATGACACCTCTTAAAGGATTTTTTTTTAAATTTAAGAGAAAAAAATATGAATGATTGCTTTCTCCTTATTTTAAGGGTATATTAAGACCACACTTAAGTACTATTCTCAACAACCAAAAAAAGACAATGTAGCAGAGAGCTGGAATTTTATACCTTCTTTTTAGACCGAGGTCGTGGCTGCTCCTCATATTCTTCCCCAAAGACAGGTGGTAACAGAAATTCATTTTCCATATCAAGCTCCTCAGCAGCTAAAAAGTATATTAAGTTATTTTCATATACAAACATAAAGTGTCTTAAGTTCCAGAACTACAAGAAGAATGGGATTAAGACAGACTGCAAATCAAATGAGCCCTGTCTGAGCAATGCGTAAATGTGCATTTTCATTCTGCATTTTCCAGGAGAGGTCAATCCTCCCCACTAAAAAAAGCAGCACAATCTGCTTTTTAATAGCCAAATGAATACTATAATTAGAGACAATTACAGCATGAAATGCATAGAAAACTATATAAAATGAATAGGGTTAAGAAAACATTTCATGAACTCTGAAAGACAGGGTTCAAAAACAGAACTGTTGATCAAAATATTAAACTTCATATATGACTTACAGTCAAAAAGTAACTTCTAACAAAGAACTTACACTGATAAGAATATTTTAGTTATTTCATTTTTTTTAAACTGGGTAACACCTATGAATTGGCTTCTTCTGACACATGGTAGGACAACTTCTTAGGTGGATACATAAAAACTAATCTTTTCTTACTTGATACAAATATAATGTCTTGATTTTTCAAAAAGTTCCCAATACACTACATATTTAATCTCCACTACTTTACAACATTCTCCTATGATCCTAGTGACAACCTAAAACTGTGTTTCTTAGGTAAGTCATGCTAATTCAGCTTAAACAATTGTCACTAGTACCAAATGAATCCTCTATAGTGCCTTTTTGTGATTTCTGTGCCATCCCAGGTAATGAGTTAGGGAACCAGGCAACAAAGGCAGTGATGCTACAGTTTTCAGTGAATGAAAAATTCTAAAAACAAAACAAAAATATAATGAACGTATATAATGGCATTTCAGTACCTCTAGGAAAATCAACTTCAATGTCGAGGTCTGGTTCATATGGAACATCAGGCATATTTGCTTGTGTTTCTGTGTCAGAATTCTTCATGGCATCTGTATCTACTGTTACATCTGTTTCAATAATTACACCTGAAATAAATTTAGAAATGCGTAAAAATACTGACACAAAACACATAACATATTCAAAATTATGAAACCCATCTCTACTGAATTTTAGAAAACAAAATCAAGGGAAGGCACTTAACAAAACACACTAAACATCAAAAGAAGAATAAATCTGCCAAATTCTCATAGGAAATTCCAGAAAGCAGAAAAATAAAGTTATCTAAACATAAAAAATTTTACAATTTCATAAGCAATAATCACACCAACAGTTAAATCTAAAAAGTCTTTAACTTCAAGCTATCTAAATTCTCACAACAATTAATGAAGAGGTAATAATATAGCCTTAATATGCAGAATATTCTGGAAATGTTCTGATTAGTAATACTCAAAAACATTTTAGATTAAAATGTGTTATTTCATGTTCCAGTGGAAGCACAAATATCCTCACTGAACAACAGAATCAATTATTCTACACTCATTATTAACATTTTTGTCTAAACAGCCAAACCAAATCATTGAATCCAAGAGGTTTCCAATCAGCTGTCTATGGACCATTGCTTGTCTGTCACCATTAGCATACAACCTGCCCCATGTACTAGACTGCCTCCAATACAGGTTTCACTTATTTTCTTTAGTGACTTTCATTTTTACATGGAACAAGAATTTAGTACGTTATTTTTACCATGCAAAACTCAATGACCTTAAGCTTCTACTGAGTATTTCATTGTGAACTGACAATGTGTAAGAACTATGGGTAATAATATTATCTGAGGTAAATTTGTCAACCATAATCCCTCCATAAACAATTATAACAATGAATATTTCTGACCCTCTGGTCTACTCTATCCAGTTAATTCAGATGTAGATGATAACCATGAAATACTATCAAGAATTCCTAATAATTTATGTATATAGTGTCTTGAATATCACCTAAATTTATTTCTTATCCATCTGGATATCTCAAACACCCCTGAAAAGCAGTTGTGTACAAGACAAAAATAATACAAAAAGAAAATGCATGAGGCATTCAACATCAAACACAATGCTGTTTTAATATTAAAAATGCAGTAAAAACACTCTAATGTAGCTCTGAATCTAACAGTTTGGGGAAGATTCAATGTTCTTTGTGAACAGTGATTCGGCACAATGCTACCAACAACTTGGCTTCAGTTAGTATCTGCTATTTATCCTTTTCATGAAGTCAGCATACATTATATTTATATAAATGCATTCAAAATTTTTTTGCATTTAATACCTTTTGGTAATCACAAATTCAGGTACACCTGTGAACTACATATAATCTTTATATTCTTCCTGAATTATGTCACCAAAAGTATTTCTTGCAAAACCAACACAAAAATCTGAAGGTTTGCAAACTTTTAATGAGGATTTTAAGCCTTGATGAGTTATGATTAAGAGGCAGTATGAGATAGTGGAGTGAATGCTTCACCTACAAAGTTCATGTCCATCCACTGATAAGTCTAAAAAACATTTTATCCCTGTGGCCATCATCCTACTATCCTGTTGGCATATTAAATAATTCAAAAGATCCATGATTCCATTAGTATTACAGTCCCTCGGATAACACAGAACAGAGTCTTCAGGAGAGGCAGCATTCATGATTTGCTATGGCCAAAAAATTAGCACCTGGTGGTCCATTCTATGATGATGAGCTTCTCCTAACTTAGCTAGAATGTAATTTAAGACAACAAACACTAAGCTGGCATGCCACTTAGAAAGAATAAGCTTTCAAGAAACTACAATGAGGAACTGGTGAAGAATTTAAGAAAGGAAATAACAAATTATTTGTGCTACCTTTACTATTAGCTTAAAATATAATTATGTTGTCAATCTGTTGTCAAAAGATATTATTCTCTAATGTCAATTACTGAATTTTTGGTGGTACTGCTCTCCTTCCATTATCAATTAAGCAAATGTAACTCTTTACAAAACAAATTCTATTAAAATAAAAATGCTAAATCTTGTAATGTAATTTCATTACCACGAACATTGTTTTGAAGAGGTAAATCATTACCAACAACAGGGAACTGTGGTAAATACAAGAGAAATAAAAATTCGTGATAAAGAGAAAATAGAGGATTTAAATTATGAGGATGCTTTGGAGTATCTATGTTTGAGTAAGGGTAGCTAGTTAAAGCAATGGATAGAGTGACAAGCCTGAACTTAGGAAGACTCATCTAACCCCAGACACTTCCTAGCAATGTCACCCCAGAGAAGTCACTTAAACCTGTTTGTCTCAGCTTTCTCATCTATAAAAAGGGCTGGAGAAGGAAATAGCAAAACACTCCAATATCTTTACCAAGAAAACCCCAAATGGAGTAACAAAGAGTCAAACACAACTAAAAAATAAGTTTGAGTAAATTGGTTTATACTACATACACACACACGCACGCAAACACACACACACACACACACACACACACACACACACATTTCTTATTACTATACTCACTGTTAATGTCAGTAGCTTCTGTTTTTTCTTCTTCCTCAGTCATTTCATCTGCTGTCACTGTAAGTAGCTCACCACCAACGGGATCTGAACATGCTTTTTTCTTTAACTCTTCAGGTACTACAGGAATTTTTTCATTACTCTCTGGTGGAGTAGGCAAAAATATAGGTACTGGCACCTAATAAACCAAAGTATCCACTGTTATTATAAACTAAAAAACTATTAGTAAATATCTATTACAGTGAAAATGATTGATACCCATTTACTTTTATTATGCTACAATGTGTGCAACTTTGAAAAGAACATGTTTTTTTAATTGCTAGTATTTTCCAGGTAAATATAGAAAAATGTTTTTCAAGCATCTAGACAAAATTAGGAAAAAAAAGGGTTTTTAGAAGCTGAATTACTCATATACCCAGTGACAGGAGCAGAACACTGTCAACATAATGAACAGGAGATAAAACTGATTTAGAAAGAAATAACGAAAGTTTAAAGTCCAGAATTAAAACGAAAGGCAGGTAATATCCCAGTATTTGATAAATCCTAAGTAACAAAATATTGGGGAGGTGAATTAGATTTAAGAACTGTTGGGGAAACTCAATAATAATATGGGGAAGGAGAGATAAAACACAGCGACCTTAGATCCATATCTTATAACACAAACAGAAAAAATTCCAAACATAACAATAAATATTAAAACACAGCATTGAAATATTGTGAAAAACTGAATTCGTGGTTTGAAATTATGGAGATGGTATTTATTGAATGAACAGTATGATCAGGAACAAAGCAAAATGATCTGAAGACACTGAGATGTTTTCCCATATTCTTCTGTATTCATCATACTGGGTTTAAGTTGTTTTTTTTTTTTACTGGTGTCTCTTTTAACTTAGCAATATATACCCCAGTAGTCTTCTCTCCTCCCTCAAAACCTTCCCATATAATAAATAGCATTTTTAAAAAAGACAAATAAAAAGAGGTTTTAAAAAAACTATTAACACTGATCAAAACACTGGAAGACTAAAAATATGCACAATGCAACATGCTTATGGATCCTCCCACCTCTGCGAAGAGGTGGAGATATCTTTTCTTTCAAGCCATTTGTAATTTTGCAACATTTGTTTTTATAGCTTATCTTTCCATTTGCATTGTTTAGTCATCAGATATATTGTTTTTCTGGCTTTGTAGTCTTCAATCTGCATTAGTTCATAGGGATCATTCCATGAGAAATTCTCTGTATTCATCACATTTTTAATTTCCTTCAGCACAAAATATTCCATTGCAATCATGTAATATAATTTTTATAGTCACTTCCCAATGAACAACTACTTTTGTTTCCAATCCTTTTCTATCACAAAAAGTACTGCTGAAAATATTTTTTATCAATATCCTCCTTGGGTATAAGTGTAGTGGTCTTAACTCTAGGCAAAGGGGGTAGAGACAGTTTAGCTAACATAAAATGTATATTTCCCAAATTACTTCCCAAAATTGCTATATTGATTCACAGATCCACCAGCATGCACCAGTGTACTTTTCTTCCATCAACCCCTCTAATAATCAAATATTTCCCATTTTTTTGTCACCTTTAACTATCTGCAAGAGGTCAAGTGAAAATTCAGGGAAGTTTACGTTCTACAACGAAGGATGAACACACACACAGTCAATTCAGGTATCAAAACTTGTGTAGCTTTTAGTTAAGTACCCAGAAGATAAAAGCATCCGCTTTGTAAACTTCTTTAAACTGATTACAAAGAGAAGCAGAATCAGATGACCAATTGTACATGATAACAATAATCATACAAACAAAATCAATTTTAAAAACTGCTGCAAAATCATAAAGAAAAAATCTGGACTCAAGTAAAACGTGAAGTATGAACATCATATAGCCAGATTTTTTTTTTCAATACACTGCTATTCTTGATGAATGTTTTCCCTCTTTTTGATCCTTTATTAAAAAAGATGGCTCTCTAAGGAGGTGGAGGGATACATCAACCAGGGCAGGGGATAAAAGGTTGCAGTATCTCAAAACAGAGATGTTATATACCTCAAAGTAATGAATAAAAAAAAGTGAAGCTCAATCTGAGAAATACTTTTCCCCTAAGTCTTCCAGGAAACAAAATCAGAGAACCAATATTTATGATTTATACAATAAGACCCATTTCTGTAATATAGTTAAGTGGTCAAAAGACAGTATAGAGCACGTTAAAAGGAAGAGAACTTATCGATAGCATATCTATGTGTGTTCGTCCTTCGTTGCCGAAGAAGACCATGCCATCAGAGAAATAATGACATGACTTGCACTTGACTTTGTTCTGAGTGAGGGAGGGCTGTGCAGGTCATCAGCCTCACTTCTCCTCCAGAGCCATCTGAATCCAGTGACCAGAAATTCATCAGGAGGACTGGAGATGACCCAGGATGAGGCAATTCGGGTCAAGGTCACACAGCTAATGAGTGTTAAGTGTCTGAGGTGAGATCTGAACTCTGGTCCTCCTGACTCCTGCACTGGTGCTCTATCCACGGCACCACCTAGCTGCCCCTTCAACAGCATATCAAATTAGGAATGAAGTCATATATGTCAGATTTTTTAAATGGAATGTCCCTCTATCTCAGCAACCTCCCTGTGCTCAATTCAAACAGTATCTTGTTTACAAAAGTCTGATGGATCTCAAAGATTTAACTTACGGGAACAGGAACAGTTGCAGGAACAGGAATGTTCTGACTGTACATATGCATGGGCACTGGGATATACACAGGTACAGGTATAGGAACTGGAATATATTCAGTCTTCCAATTGTCTTCTAAAAAGCCAAGGTAAGCAAGTTTAGGCAATGGTATTAAATAGTACTTATGTTAACTGGTAAGAGTCAAATAAATTCAGAAAATCGTAACATTCTGAGTAAAAACCAACTTGAAACTCTACCATGTAAAAAAGGCAGCTTACAAAAATAATTAAGAATTGGATCCTCTTGAAGCTCTGATATTCCTGATGCAGAGTTACATTTCTCCTGAGATATGTAAAAACGGAATTTAGGCATTCACAACACTCCTCTCCCCAAAACAAATGGACATTGAAAGGAACTTTTTAAAGTATTAAAACTCCTAAACAAAATATTAGATTGAATGAAAATAAAAAAATCCATTGGCCAATAGGTGAAAAGTGAATAAACCTAAGGTTTTTATAGAGAATAATTGCTTGCAATACTACAGCTTATATTTAAAAGAGATAAAATTGTCCTGTGTTTAATTAGTTTCATTTTAAGGAATGTGAAAACTGAAATATTAAGATTTTAAAAAAAAATGATTTGTCTACAATCACACAAATATTTTAAAAATAATGAATGGAAACCATTACTCATATATTTTTAGCACAAGAAGCAGTTACAAATATTTTTTTCAATTTTTATAGTTCATTATGCCACTATGTATATTTTCTCAGAAAACTAATTTTTAATTTCCATTATTTAAAATGTTTGTTACATATACTGAAGTTATAGTATTTCCCAAGAACTTACACCTCAAATTCAACTATCAGTTTTTCTGAAACTGAAATGGATCTGTTCCACTTAGTGAAGTAAATCACTACTGAAATGTACATTAAGTCACACCGTCAAAAAACTTACCTGTCTGGCAAGATTTTGTTTGCATGTGAGGTTTACAATACGTGGCCTTTGTCATTGTCAAAGGTTTACAAAGAACTGCTTTGTTCTTCATCTCTTTGTTAGGCGTTGGAGAAGGAGGTGGTGCTGAACTCTAGGAGGGGAACACATAAGAGTTGATTTCTTAGCTACCCACTTTGAATAGCCAAAAGTAAGGAGTTAATGTTATGATTCTGTAGATATCAATGTTTGTTTTGCCTAGCATGTAACAAATTCAAATAAATTTAACAACAGAGTAACAGAAATCAAATATGTAAAAGCAGTTCCATTGGAAATCCATCTGTATATGTATGTATATTATACATATAAAATTAAAAGTACATGCCCTAGAATTATAGGTCATGTACAACATCTTTGAAATAAAAGATCATTTTGCCAAAACATGTGAAGACAGAATACTGATTTTTAATGTAATAGTACAATGTAAGGCCAAAACAAAATGTTTATATCTTGAAGAACAAAAGTCTCTGAATTAAAAAAATACTTTTAGAAGAAAAATACTTCTTCCTGATCAGCTAAAGTGTAACTGTAACATTCTAGCACCCTTGACTAGATAACTACAAAGTATTTAGAAAGGTAAGATATTTTAATTAAGGAAAGGGAAATACTTTTACCTCACATCAGACTACTTTGCTATTATGAGTACAGTTTCAAGAAATAGAGTGAAGGAAACTGTAGCGGGATCAAGGCACATTTTAATAGACTGGGGAAGCCAAACGACTAGAAACAGTTCACAACTGACAGCATAACAAAACAGGCTTGAAAGATCCATTGCCCCTTACAAAACTACCTTCTCCTTCCTGGTGTGTCTCTCATGAAACAAATGCTCTAAATTCCCTTGTAGCATTGTAATAAATCTCTAATGAAAAGAAATGCAATGGAGCTGAAGGCTTATTTCCTGTGCCCCAACATAACATAAAATTCAAAGAACTTAACAGAAATAATAAAATCTTTTCATTAAATCTTTCTTAAAATAAACTGGCAAGGACATAAGATGCAGGAAGTAATTTAGTAGAGGTAAACATGTAGTTCATTTTACAGCACTCACTGTTTTAGTAGAAAGAAATATGATCTTAATATTCAAAAATATTCTGTGAGGAAAGGTAATCTGGCAATTTATTACATTCAAATATGCATATCTGTTGCAAAGACTTTTGTTTTTATTTTTTTGCCCAAGAGGGGCAAGAAGGAAATAAGAATATGGTAGCAAAAAAGAAAAAGCATTAGAAAGGTGTTGACAAAAAAAAGACAGGAAAAAAGTCACACAGAATAAATTTAAAAGTGACAGGTTGATTGTGTGTGCATGCACACGCGCACGTGCTCTCTCAACAAGAATAAGTCATACAAAAAAGAGACCTGAAGTTTCATGTATAATCCTCTTCTTTTTTTTTTTTTTTGGTACGTGCAATTTCCCATTCTATTTGGTGTGTGTTGTGTTCAGAACAAGAAGAAAAATTAAAATGAAGTAAAAAATGTATCAAATTTAACTGACTCACCGTCACTTTTGTCCGAGGAGTCTGGCAACCTTGGTCTAAACATAAGCAGAATGAAAGTAAGACAACTTCATTTCATTCCATAAACCATTTAAATAAACATTACAACAATAAGACCTGTGATGCTGTTGGCATGAGAACAATCTCCCAAAACATTAACCTCAACTCTTCTGAAATTTATAGGATCCAAATGTGCCTGACAATCAGCAAAGTAAAGTGATTGTCTGCCATGACACCATTTATCAATTAAGAAAAATTCATTAAGGAACTATTAACGTGCCAGGCACTGACCTCAGTACTGAGGAGATAAGCATAAAAATATAACAATCACTACACTAAAGTTTACATCTTTAGATAAAACATTAAGCGTCAGAAGGGGTATTTGAACTCAGGTCTTTCTTACTCCCAAATCCAATCCAGTATAGCACAATGTCCTTCTAAATTAATATTACTTCTATTAAATTTTAGTGGATTTTAAAATAGTCATTGGAAGATCAAGTTCCAAAATTCTGGTATCCTTAAAATGGAAATTATTATCAATTAGCCAAAATGTTACAATGAAAACATCCTTGAGATAATTTGGCATAATATGTCTGCAAATAGGCAATAAAATAGGTTTGCTGAATGAATTATAAAAGGAAAAATCAGCTTGCCTCAGCAAAAATGGATTTTCCTTTATGCAATTATGAGTCTTCCATACACAAGTCAATGCCAAGCACTTCTAGATGTGTTTTAAAACACAGAAGCACAGTAAATACAAAAAAAAAACAACTTAAAAAGATTATTTTTTTCAGTAAGTTAGATTTAAAAAAGCTTTTTCTCAGATTCTTTCTTAGATACTGTTATTCCCTAATTTCAAATGCTCTGAAATTTTTAAACATGGAATGATAAAAGACAATGCAAGCAGCTAGGAAAGTGGCAAAGTGGCTTGTTTTCTAGATTTGGAATCAGGAAAAACTGAATTCAAATTAGTCACAGATATTTATTAGCTATATGACCCTGGGCAAGTCACTTAACCTGACTGCCTCAGTTTCCTCAACTGTAAAATGAGGATAAGTGCACCTAACTCCTGGAGCTGTAAGGATTAAATGAGATAATGGTAAAATGTTTTGTGTAAAGCTTAAGCCATTACACAAATGCTACTCATTTTGTTATTGGCAAATAATTTAAATTAATATTAACATTTATAAGAATGGATACTAACATGGCTTTGGAGATCTGTGATGTTTTCTTAATGGTGTTTAATTCTTTAGAACCTATAAACTTAGGTAGAACTTAACCACATACAAATTCAGAAATATCTACAAGACTATTAAAAAATTCAGCAAAACAGAATTTTCATTAAAAGTTGTAGATAAAAATATACATTGTCAATAATATCTGGCAATAGGTATAAGTGTTAACATACTTTGCACTATTTTCATGAAGTACCATTTACGTAACGAAGTTTTTTAAAATGTCAAGAATTTTGAACCTTGCCTCAAAGTCCATGTCAAGTAGAAAATGAAATAGATTGCAGATAAATATAGGTCCTTCCAATCTCTGATTCTCTGATTCTAAGTTAATTTTTTTTTTGTCCTCAACAACTCCCAGAAATGGAACACTGTTTGCTTTCAAAATGGAGAAACTGAAAACTTTGCACAAGTTTTCCAAGTTACTAACCAAAGCATTACATACCATAATGTAAGTTTTCAGGTCCTTTTTGGGTTGCCATGTTAGGTTCATTTTGCTGACAGTAAAAACGCAATAAGCAGTGCTGATCACAGAAATGTTTCATTTCCCCACGCCACTGCACACGTTCTTTAAGAGTTCCTTGGGATTTACAACAGTCACACCTTGCAGCCTTAATATAAAAGGAAAGTTTCAGATATTTTAAATAAGAGTCCATTTAAAGAAAAATTGTATACGTACACAAATTTAAAGATTTCTTAAACTAACTTTTCTCATCAATTTTGAAATTCAAATCCAAATGAGATTTTTACAAATAAATCTGATGATAAAAAAAAATTATGACCCAAATTAAACTGTACACATGCAATTTAATTAACAGTATAAAAAAATTTTTCTTCCTTAGCAAAAAATGACTGGTTCACCAAATTTTCAATAGACTCTTATTACTTACCAAGGGTCAGAAATACCAAAAGTATAAATTATCAAACTTAAGTGTGTTATTTTAACCCAAATTAATGTCAATATCAAGTTTTATGGAGGTGTAGTTTTAGGCCCACCTGGATATACTTATGTTGGAGGCTAATGCAAATTGCCAAGTCACATGTCACACCAGTCAAAAACCATGAAAAAAATCTAACAATAAAATGAAATTTGACTGTATAATAAAAGATTTCCTTTCCAAACCTCAACAGATGTTGAGTAAAAACAGAATGTATATATAAGGATTTTAACAATCCTGAAGACATCACTGCAAAAAGCTTCTGAACTGAAATACACTATGACAAGCAACACTGAAACCACTATTTGTTTTAAATTAGAATAGCATCAATTAATGCTTTGAGGTTAAAGTTTTTAAACAGCAAATTACTTTTAAGATCAATCTATATCCCAGTCAAGATGTGGCTAGGGTCCCATTCTAAAATATTTCCAGACGGAAAATGATGAGAACAAGTAAATTATCATGATATTAAAAATATATACATACAAACAGTAGTTCATTAAGATTAAATTATTCAGGGATATATATCTCTATAGGTAGATACGTATTTCGTTTGCAGTCTTATCCATGGCCTGTTTTCTCCACCCTTCATCCACTTTCACTATCCCCTAATATCTCTCTATGAGAAAGTAGACATGGGAGAGATAAAGGTTGAATTTCAAATTCTGTTCTGGTCAAACAATTTCCCATAAATATAAAAAGTGCTAAGCAATTTTAAAAAATCATCCACCTAAGTGCAGGTATGGTTGAATAACTAAAGATTTTTCCATAGCTTAAGGTTATCCTGGTCATGATTTTCCCTGATGACCCCAAATAATCAAAGAACTGGTATACGGTTTCTATATACTTAATAATTTATTAGGACTAGAGAGATTTTAGAAAATCTAAACTTCAAAATTCCTTTTCAAAAATGTTGACTGTTATGTTCTTAAAGTCTTACGTAACAGACATACCCAAAGATTAGAACACAGGATCTTTTTTTTCTCCAGGACAGGTTTTTCCCCTGCTAAATAAAGGTTGAATAAATGATTCTCAGTATCAATTATGAATACCAGTGATGGCAATGTCACTTCTCATCAGCAAATTTCTGAGACCAGAATTATAATGCTACCTAGGAGTCATCCATATTTACAAGCCACAAAAATAAAATTAATATTTAGACATAATATTAATGCAGGTAATACTTTAATACTAACCACAGATAATATTTTCTGAATATGATCCAACTAGAAATTAAATTGGCAAAAGGCTGCTTTCAATTGTCCTATATTACACTCAACAAATAACAGCTAAATACAGAAAATGGTAACTTCATCTAATCTACAAGGGGTTAGAACATTATAAAAGTTGTAGAAAACTCTTGTCTGTATTAATATTAATGATCTGATTATTTACATAAATAAGTTCTCTTAACTTCTAGAGGCTTATTTTCACACCTGTTTTATTCTCTGTAATCTTATATTCATTCAATACCATGCAGACCCATACTATGTCACTATCTACCTCTGAGTGTGAGTGCGAGTATGAGTGTGACAGTGAGAGTGTGAGTGTATGTGTGGTGTGTGTATAAAATAAGCAAAGTCTGATTCTTTCTAATCATATGATGTGAACATTGAGAAACTCATAATCCTTCATTTTATAATTACTGATTTCCATAATTTACACTGAGAATTTAGTATAATCAATAAGAAAAACATGTAAAACCTCAAAATAACACCAAATAGCAGACATGTATTTTCAGAGCATCCAAAGAGCAATTACCGTCATAATCCCTTCTTTCCAAAAACTTCTCCCCACAAACTTAATAGATTGTTTAAAAAAAATTGATTGACTCAGTATCAAATGTATGCAGTTAAAACACCAAAGCTCAGAACTTAAAAGTTTGGAACTCAAGTTCAAGTTCAGTTGTATTCCAAAGACAAGTATTTTCTCTTTAAAAAATTTAGTGTGCCTCATTATTACCCCAAAACCTGTCTAAAAGATGGTCTTTCATGAATTAAACATATATTACCTACTATACACTTTTATTTCTCATGGTACTTAGGGCTTAGGGATCCCTGGCATTTCATGTAACAGAGTTAAAAAAATCACTACACTAGACTTAGAAGTCAACCAAAATACAACTGAACAATCTACTGGACAATATTGTCATTTTAAAATGTTGATTACCTGTCCTGTTCACTCCTGATTCCCAACCCCACACCCCCAATTCCATCATTCTAGCAGAATAAGAACTTGTTATTTTCTGTAAAGAAACATGTTTGTTCTCAGTTACTGAGTAAATTTTGCCTCCCTAGTGATTAGGCACAGACAGAACCGAAAAGAATATAATTTTAAAAGGAACTTTTAAAAACCCTCTGTCCATCCACTGCAGGAATTCTTTCAGGTACATCTCCGAATTGCTGCTGATATAGACTTTGCTTGAAAGTGTCAAATGAGTGGAAACATCCCACACTTTCAGGAGGTAGTCCCTCCACAGCTAAATTTGTATTAATTTCTCAAGATGCTGAGGTCTAACCTAGTTCCAGTTCTGAATTCTGTAGCAATAAATCCCAATTTAAAATTATTGTGAGGATGGGGTGGAAAGGTGTTATAATTTGAAAGATGGAAAAATATTTTTACAAATCTTCTGTTAGGAAGCTTTTATTATTTTCTAATTATTCTTTTGACTAAACAAGCATATGCATATACTTGGGTGGCCAAAATGAGGCTACCAGACAAGTGGATAATTGCACACTTCCAAGTACCAATAATAAAATGGGATATTTGTGGCTGAGTAACTATGTATTTGTAAAATGGCTTTCAAAACTAAAGATATATAAAATCATATACATAACAGGTTCTGGAGAGATGATGACCAAATAGATGCCATTTCTAATATTCAAGGAAAACAGCTTAAATTTTTTTTAAAGCAATTTGTATTAAATGAATCTTCAATGTGATGAAAGGTCATGTATGCTTTTTAAAACCACGATAAAGCTCCAGAGAGAAGGGGAAAAAATGTCAGATTTCTATAAAAACTTTTCAAACAGCCCAAACAAGAAAAAGAGTAGGGACATCTTGTAGAAACAGTAGGTCTTTTTCAGAATGGAGACTTTTATACCAATTTATACCAATTGTTTCAACTGTCAGGTGTAGAGAAAGAGGTGCAGGAGAAGGGAAGAGATAAGGGGAGATAGTAAATAGAAAAAATTTCTAGAAAAAGGCAAAAGCATCACTGAAAATTAAATATGTGCCAAGACACCAAGACACATTTATTTTGGGAAAAAAGCTGGAGGATACTGTCTTTCCAGGTATGCATGTGAGGGAAAGGTCAGTAAATGTTTCTAATATTTCTGGTTGACTAAATGCCAATACATTTGATTCTCACTCACAATGTACTTTACACAAGATGACAAGTTGCCTCAATTTTAACTCTTATAATGTTTTAATAAACCACAGAAAAGAAGGGACATATATACTAAGAAACCTGATGATTTAACGGTACAGTATAATCCAGAGCTTAAGAGACCATTAATGTGAAAACTTCATGAGTACCCATTTATGCTAAACAGTACAAGATAAGGCTGTTTTAGTTCTATTTATGTTGGAGGTAGCCTGGATTAATTTATATAACTAGGCCAAACTCCCAAACTGAATTAAGATAAAACTATGGATATGGTTAAAGACAGTTCAGAAAGAAATTCTGTGAAAACCTTAAATAAAGAAACTGGAATAAAATAATAATATATTTTTGCCAGTTTTTAAAAAGGGTCCTTTAAAAAAGCTGAATAAAGGAGACTGAAATAAATGTATCGTTTCACTCAAAAATAATGGCTCAGCAAAAACAACAAGAAGAAGAACAACAACAAAAAAACAACCCTCTTTCTATTCTGCCTGTTGGCAACTTCATCTGAGATGCCTAAGATAAATCATCTTGAGCTCCTTTAGATCAGCCAGCACATAGTTGACTGTGTTAAGATACCAGTATTTTTGGCTTACTCTACTGGTCCTTATCAGGTGACTTGCTAGTTTAACTCTTATACCTCAGATCAATAAAATACAAATGCTTTTTGCCTGAAATGAGAAAATTACTACCTTAAAGGAAAAACACTTTCAAATACACAAAAGTATTCTGGGTTTAAAGTAAGACAAAGAATACATAATAAAAATGTGTTTAAAACGAATAGAATACTGCCATTAAACATGACTAGATAATTAACTGGCTATTTCACTAATTTTTAAATATTTTGAAATAAATTGTTTTATTGAATTTCCAACATTAGACATTGCATGAAAAAGAACATTAAATACAATTATTCTTTAAACAAGTGGTAAAATGAACAAATTACATATTTAATGACAAATCATTTGTATTAGTTTCTCATGAAAAAATTAACAGATTTCTCTATTTAGGTTATAGTATGAAAAATAAACACAAGGTTAAGACCCTCAAAGAAAGCAATAAACTAGACAAAGGCACATTCATAAAGTTGTGAACACATTACAAAATTCTGCAAGATAATCTTTACGGTCTAAAAATATTTAAGGCTTATGTTCACAACATACCAAGAAGGCACCAAACTGCACAATAACTACATATCATCACAAAGTAACAAGTTTTATCTCTGGTATTAAAATATTAAGATAAAAATTGAATTGGTGGTAGGATCAAGTTTCTTAGTTATGATTTTTCCAGTACTAAGATGAGCCAATGTTAATTTGTTCCACCCCCTAAAAAAAAATCCTAAATGCAAAAATAATTTTTAAAAATTTTAAAGAAATTCTTTTTTTTCAGTGTTTACCTGAAGCCAATAAAAACAAACCTTTAAATGGAGCAAAAACTCAAAATCTGAATACAAGGAACAGATTAAAAAACAAAAACAAAACTCCAAATCATTGGTATAAGAAGATATGTGTCAACCTGTATTTTAGAGGGTATTTTATTTCTCCCCTACCTGGCTTTTCAACTTAGACCTGAATTTCAAAGGTTTAGATCATTATCAACAAAAAAGCAGTAATTTTTAAAATGACTTTTAAACAAAATAAAACCTTTAACCTCAATTTTCCACACCTGACAATTCAGAAATTATATCTTGCTTAATGTTCTAGAATGGCATATATTCAAAAAAATTTAACTGTCGCTTTTCACCTAGAAAAATAACTATATATTTAACTGCAGATCTTCTGGAGTCATTCCAAGATATCCTTCAAGTCGTCATGAGTTAGTTCCATTTCAATGGCCAATCAATTTCATAAACGGAATGCATTAATATTCGCCAAACTCTTATTGTTTATTTCGTAGCTCACAATTTTGTAAAGGTGATGCACTGTCTTCTTATGCTTTAAAATTGTATCCATAATGTAGCTTTAGTTATTGAGATGGTTCTCCATGTTGCTCACACAGGAACTAGCAAATACTTTCTCCAGGGCAATATTTGACTACCTCAGTCCAATTTTAAACTCTCTCCCACCTAAAAGATATACCAATGTGGTGCGTAAAATGGACTGAAATTCTTAAACCTTCCTGAGTATTAAAAAGTAAAATAATTGGATTAAAGCTTCAAAAGAAATGCCTTTGGTCTCTTGTTTTTCCATTCTGATTCTTTTCATCTCGAAAACACTGGAAAAAAAAACGTCTCCAAACTTCACAATTAAACTTAGGAGCAGGCTGAGGTGGCAAAAAAAAGAATACATCTAAAATACATCTCAAATGTTCAAAGCAATAATTGCCTGATAATATTTTTGAATATTTGTAAATGGCCATCAAAAATTTTTTTATTAATTAAAACAAACATTATAAAAATAACCTGATTTATAAAACTAAATTTGTGAACAGATATCAATTGTATTATCTAAGACTATAAAACAATATTTCACAAAAAAAACCCGCTACTTCAAGTTACAAACATCAACTGAAATAACAAAAATCATATTTTTACTGACTGCATGGCAGAGAACTATTCTAAACTCACTCTCATTTTGGACATTTTAAACAACTACGAATTGTAACATTTGTAATGAGGTACTCAAATGCAGCTCTATGTTAGTGACCAGTTAAAAGTAACTGTAGAAGTCATCTAAAATTCTGAGTTACTTGCCTTATAATACCAATCTTGAAATTTTTTACAGCATTCTTCACTGCAGAAATCTCTCACCACACCATCAAGTTCTTTAGTTGCTCCCTTTTTACAAAGTTGGGAACAATAGTTGCAAGTAACACATCTCAATCCTAAACGTCTTGCAAAATCTTGTTTATAAAGCAACTTACAGCCTGAAAGAGATACCAATATTTAATGAAATAACCATTACAGGTCATTTTCTTCAAAAGAGAGAAAAAAAGGTGATAAGTCATCTATCGTATCCCCCAAAACATTTGGCAATATAGTAGCTATATAAGTGGATTTAAATAATGTGTAAACTGCTGAATTGAACAAACTTGCAATGTAATGTGATAATAAGCCTGAAAAATCAAAAGTATACTATTAAGACACTATAAAATAATTAAACTGGAGTCAAATAAGACTTTAAGGTAGTGAAAAATCATATTTGGTTGTTCTTCTCAATTTTATCTTTCCCTATTCTATTACCTAATGAATGATGCATTACAAGCAAAATCCTTCACTATCTCCTAAAGAAGCCTTTCCATTTCTTACCTCTGAGACCTCATTTAGATCATTTCACAAAAAAAAAACTGTTATCACACCAATGTGAAATATCTATCTCCTTCCTAATCTACAATGAGTGCTCCTAACCCAGGGTCCATGAATTTGATTTTTAAAAATTTAACAACTATATTTCACGATAATTGGTTTTCTTTGTAATCCTATGTATTATATTTTAAAATATCCTGAGAAAGGGTTCATGGGTGTCATCAGATTGCCAAAAGATCTATGACACAAAAAAGTTAAGAATCACTGCTATGGGAAGTTTTTTCTTCTAGTTACCAATTTCTTCTGCTAGTATAAATATTTTTCTTATTTAATTTTGTTAATATGTTTTTAATCAATAACATTCTAAGCGCTGGCTTAGGGCAAAGATCATGAATTATATTTACATGTATATCATCCACAGTTCCTTGAACAATAGTAGGCAATAAAATTATTTTATAAGAGATTAGTATTAAAGAAATCAGAATTGACTACTTTTAGCCAAAGGGACTATGGTATTAGATCAGTTTTTATTGAAATCTGAAAGATATTTCACTTCTTCCTTCCCAAGTCAAAAAACAAAAATCAAACTGTATCATTCCAAAAGACTTTCCTAGCATTTATAACTGACTTTAATTTTATAATTTCCCTGAAAAGACAGGAGGGCCAAATAACTATTCCCATCTTACAGAAAAGAAAAACTCTGATCCAAATTAAACCGTCTAACTAAGCAATCAGTGAAAAAGACAAAAATTATTTTTTAACTAGTCTGCTTAAAAAATGTTTGCCATAAAAATTACTCAAAAATTTATTATCCAAGTTTACAAAACCACATACCTTCACTACAGAATGGCCTCTTAACTCCAGAGAAATTTACTGTTTCATGCAGGGTCTTCTCTTCTTGGCAATATTCACAATATGTAACAATACAATGCAACTTTTTGTAGTCATCTGAACATGTCTTGCTGCAGAACTGATAGACTTTGTTCTAAACACAATAAAGTAAGAATTTAAATGAGAAGTAAACATTATAGTAAAAAGTAGCAGTTAATTTAGCTAAAAACAGGGGTCCAGAAACCTTAAAAGAAGATATCCTGACTCAATGTAGGCATATACATAACCATAAATTCCAGGTACCTAATTAACTTCTCTTTCCTGGTAAAAAAAAAAAAAAAGGTATTGTTCTCCAAAATGCTCACTCCTGAAACCTTTGAACTAAAAAGCAGAAACAAACAAGCTAAAAATCTGGCTTTGCTAATAACAGTAAGTTCACAATTATGAAGTACTATAAAACTTATGAGTAATCACAATCCTGAGAGGTAGGTAATGCAATAATTAAAACTAGCACTCACTTGCAGCTTCAAAATGGATTCACAACTAATACAATATCACATAGCGAAGTGTTGGATATAGGATTGAAACAGATGTAATTCCTGTGTTCCCGGTGACCATTTTCACTTCTGCCATCTCCCTCAAAAGTCTTAATTTTTTCTCTGTGAAGATCAGAATTTCCAAGAAGGCATATATATCCATTTTCTACCCGTGAACTGTCATGTGAGGCACCAGTTGCCTTATGAAAACCCACCCTTGTCCACCCAGTTGTCAACACGCCCACCTTAAATCACTGTAGTTTACCTATCTTCTTACATGTCATATACTTTCCACACCAATGAAATAAGTTACTTGAGAGCACAGATCATGGTTTTTCATTTTTTGCATTCACAGAATAGGCCATGTGGAATTTTTAGAGTCCACATTATTAATTTCATTGGTGCAGGGAACTCCTAGCGTGTCAAGCAGCTCTAAGAGATACATGTCAGAATCTCATCTGATGCATTGATGTACCTAAGGCACTAAAAGACTGGTCTATAAAGTCAGAACTGGTCTTTAAAGTCAGAACATAACAGAAGCTAGATGTGGCCTCTGGCCTTCCTGACAAGGCAGACCCAGAACATTCATCTTCTCTCTGGTTCCCAATCACTAGATATTAAATCAAAATGAAGACAATCATAACCTTTTCCAAACCAAAATTAGGGACAATCCGTAATTGTAGGAGGACTTCTAGCACTGAAATTCTAGTAGTAGAAATAGCTAAACAACTATAAGAAGACAAAAGGATATGCTGAATTAGTCCTCCAAGATAGGACAATGACTAACTCTTCTTCCAAAATGATAATAACCAACTGAATATGCAGCCTGACAACTTTGTGAGACTAGGAACTTGGAGAGAAAAAATTTTACCCTCTTAATGGGAAAATAAGAGCTTGAAAAAAAGACAAAGTACTTGAACCTGGCAATTAAAGGGTATTGGATGAAACAGACTGACACAAATTGGAATAAGCTATGTGACAAACACACCCAAATGTAGATAGCAAAAACATACCAAGACAATCTGAAAATTAAATTCGATATAGTTTTAAATGTGTTGAGTCTTCACGGCTGTAAAAAAGCACCTACCTATGACTATTCCAATCACTTAACTCCCTCCAGAAATTCACATTCCCTTGCCCCCTGCTGACCAATGGGATACTATGACTCAATATGACTTAATAATATTAAATCTTCTGCTAGACCAGATTCTTAGTCCCTAATGTAGAGCATTAGAGCACCCATCTAACAAAAATCTTGATTTTTTTTTTTTCCACCCCAACTCTGCCTGCAATTAAAGTGAAACAATGAAGAGAGATGCTGGATTTGGAATCAAGAAGACCAAGTTCAAATTCTGCCACAGATAATTACAAACTGTGTGACGATCATAGGCAAATCATTTAGATTCAGTTTCCTCACCTGTAAAATGATAGCAGCAATTTCTACTTCACAGAGCTCCTTTCAGGACTACATGAGAAACACATGTGAAGTGCTCTGAAAACTTGAAAATGTCATTGAAAAGCTAGTTACTACTTAAGAGGCAACTAGCTGACAATGTATAGAGCTCCAGGGCTAGACTCAGGAAGACCTGAATACAAATACAGCCTCTGACACTTCCTATTAGCTGGGTGAATCTTGCCAAATCACTTAACCTGCCTGATTCTGTTTTTTCAGCTATAAAATGGGGATAATAAAAGCACCTGCCTCACAGGGTTGTTGTGGAGAACAAGTGACGTGTTTAGCACAGTGGCTGACATAGAGTTAGTGCTATATAAATGTTTATTTCTCTCCCCGTCCCAAGTTCTGACTGCTTTTCTTGTTTCAAAGACATCAAGTAAGTGTTTTTACAATCAGCCTGGTGTCCTCACTATAGAACCAATACATTTATCTTGGAGAACTCTACCATCAAGCATGGGCTTAAAATAAGAGCTTTCATGATTTCCTAAAGGTTAAAAGTGGAAAATGCAAATAAATTTTTATTAATGAAAGAGGCCTTAGAAGGATCATACAGGCCAATATATTGATAATATGGCTGAGGAAACAGGAAAGACAAAGAGATTTGCCAGGAAATATTGATCAGTTCTAGCTCAAAAGCTAGATTTTACATGGCAAGTTAAACATGCCTTAAAGAAAAGCTTAATTATTTGAAAGAATGCAAGATATCACATCTGGGTACAAAATGTGCCTTAAAAGGCAATCATAATTGAAAAAAAAATTCCTTAATTGAAATATATATTAACAAACAATCATAATTGAGAGAAAAAAGGAAAAGGAGGGAAGACTGAAGAAACAGGGGCTATAAAATTAAAAGTAACATCTAAAAAGTTAGGTAATATCTCAAAGACAATTAAAACCTAAAATGGCAAAGTTAGGAGATAATTACAAATAAAAATAATTACGTGTAACAATAAGGAAGAAAAAAATGTATATATTTCTGGGGAAAGAATGTTCTTACAAAAACTAAAATTATTTCTTTCCCCCAAAGAAGTATTAAACATACATAAAAAAATAAAGTTAACCAAAACCAATGATTATGTGAAATGTGTACTTTCTTTTGAGAGGTCACATTTACTGCACTGATGGAACTGTTCTATAATAGGGAAAAAATTCAACATTTCAACAAATTATTATTCAGCACTTACAAGTGCTATATATATATGCATATATAGAAGGACTATATAAATGTTAGCTATTCATTATCATTACTATGTTTAAAGTACTGGACTAAGACCTGAAAAAATTAAATAGCAGACAGTACACCTGTATTTAATTAATAATTGGGTCAAACAACCAAGTAGTTTTGACAAAGAAAAATAATTTTGTATACCTGTAAGATTACTCATTCTGAACGATAAGGCTAACTTTAAAACAACAACAACAACTTGCCTCCCATTCCAGTATCTCAGGTTTGGAACAAAAGGAATTTTTGCAGTAACTGCATTTCAACTGAATATCACTTGGTGCTGCAAACTGACCATTTGGGGACGACTGCATACTAAGAGCCTGAAACAAAAATGTAATAAAAATAATTTTATATTTTAATTAACCTAAAAATGATCACTGAAATGATTAGAAATTTATCTGTCATAAAAGTATAAATTTGAAATGTATTTTTAAAAAACACTGATATACTGAAAAGATAAAAGTTTTTGTACATTTAAATTCAGAAACCTTAGTAAATTCATAGCTAAAGATAGCTTAAGAAGACACTTCTACAATTCCCTCATGATGGACATCCAGAAACTACAATACAGAGCAGTTAAATAATTTTCCTGAATTACCTGCATCAAGAGCAGCAGAGCTAGAACTGGAAATGAAGTATTATTACAAAAATAAATCCATCTACCTCCCTTCCAATGGGGAAATGCTTCTTAAAGAAGGCCATTTTAATTTTAAAAACTCTAAATTAATGAGTCAAATGTAAAAGAATTTCTTTAATGATTAATCATTCTTATCTCCAAACTAAAAATGTGATATCTGAACCTAAGCAATGGCACAAGACCAGCATGAGTCCATGACACCACAACCATAAGCTCATCAAGTCATGAACTTTAACTATGTTTCAAGAAATTAAGAGAAACAAACACCAGTGCAATGACATATCTGTGACTGGGATTTCAATCAAGTTGAGGAGTCAAATGCTATAGCAAGGTCAAAGATTTAGGGTAAATTATGCTACAACAACTTCAGAACTCTATAATGGACTAAAATATGGACACTGCAAAATAAAATTAATTCTTTTTGATAAAATATAGTTTATCAGCTTCATTTATACATAATTTGAAAGCAAGTATTTGTTCTTTTTCATCTCTTGAATGTCAGAGGTCTGAAAAAATAACACAAATGTATTCTGTATTCTCTGGCTCAGATTTTATGTACTACATTAAATCCTTCTGTGTTACCATCAACAAAACTGGTGTACAAAAAGTAAAATTTTGATTATCCACTAGTCTAATTAAAGAAATGTGGTTAAAAAGTATAAAATAAAGGATAATCCAAAAGTAGTTTCTATATAAAAGTATGGCACATATGTCTCCTACAAAACTGCACATAGTTTTAATTGAACATTCAAGTTAGTGTTCTGAGGTCCAGTAAAAGTATAAAAGATAATTTGGAGTTTTCATATATTATTTCCCTATCACAATAGGTAGGAAAGCTGAATTAGAGAATCTAAGAGTTGATGGCACAAGTATAAGGAACCTATACCACATACGTATATAAAAATTACATAAAACAAATGTCAAACCTGAAATTTAGCCACACAACTGGAATTGCAGAAGTTGTACAGTTTTCCATCAGGCATTGTGGCTTGATACTGAGGTAAAGAATTTCTCTTACAAAAGTGACAAATGATTCCCACACCTGAGAGAGAAAAGGTCCACATATGATTTCTTTGCAAACTAAAGTGATAAAGTAATTGGTTTTAATAATTAAAACATAACTCATCTATTTAGTGCTTTAAGGTTTCCAAAGTACATTCCTCAATATAACACTGTGGTAAACAGCACAACAAGCATTATTATTCTTATTTTAAAAATGAAGAAACTAAAACTCAAACAAATTAAGGGACTTCTAAACTATCAAGTCTCTGAGGTGGGAATTGGAACCCAGGTCAAATGATTCCACTTTTTCTATCTATGATGCCAGCACTGATATTCAGAGAGTAAACTCTAAAGCACCATAACAATTTTAGAGACTATCCAGTCAGAAAATTATTTGATAATAAAAGAAAACAGTAATTGTTACATGGCATACTTTTCATAGGATCATAGGATAATAGACTATGGGTCTGGAGGAATCCTTAAGGGAATCCACCTATTCCAGGACCCTCATTTTATTTGGATGAGAAAAATGAGAAAGGATGACTCTACCACGGTCACGAAGCTATTCAGAAAAATTTGAATGAAACCTTCTCCTGTCCTCAATCCTTAGAACATACCACACTATCAAATGATTTGTATGGTTAGTATCATATATTTTACTTAGAAAGCACAAGGTAAAATATAAACAGTTCAGTCTCTCCTATATTTTAAAAACACAGATGGAACATAAATTTTAGCCATGAGGATAAAGAGGGAATAAAATGTTACAAATATTTTAATAAGCTTAAATTGGCAGAGCTATGAAAAATATAATTTACTTTGAGGTTTTGTAATTTCATTGGTTTTGTTATTCTGAATCCCCTTAACACTGAAAACAGAGTCTATAATTTGCCAAATAAATTAAGAGTTGCTGTGACTGGAGGTTTCATCACCCTACAGCTAAACGTGGTGAAAAACTGTTTGCATTATAATAACCTGGGACCTCAAAGACTAGGCCCAGAGTGAAAGATCTGGTGGTAGTTCTACGGAGCTGGTTTCTGAATATTGACTCTCCTGTCCAAGGAGACATCAACAAGAACATTTAAAGATAGGAATCTTTCTTTAGTGGGGCATGGAATTAGTAATTTTTTTTTTGCTAAATTAATAAAGTAACTAGTTTTTAAAAAATAACAAAAATGAAAGAAAAGATGTCAAAGGGAGGAGAAAATGTCATTCACACACAGACGCACACGTACATATTATGACATACATATTTTTAAAAATTTTAAACTTACTTGCTGATTTTGCATATTTTGTCTTGTGTGTGTTCATGCAAGCAGTTGAACAATATGGCTCCATATATCCATTAGGACCTATGCACTGAGTCATATCAAAAAACCGGCACTGAGTTCTACAACCAGTACAAGCTGTCAATTTGCCATATTTCTAAAACATAAAATAGAAAACAACGGATTGCTTAAAACATTAAAAATCAACTAAAAATTATTTTTTTAAAAAATCAGTTTACATATTATGGTATGATTGTAAACATTTATAAAGGCAAGCAAAGATGCTTACATATTTAGATGGATGAATCAAAACAAATTAACAAAATATTTAAAAAAATTAAAAAAATCTGATCTAGTTTAATTTTTTTGACTAGATTTTTTTTAAAAAACCTAAATATACTATATCTGAAACAAAAGGTGGTGAAGAATTCAGTTCACAAACAAAAAAATGCCAGTTCACAATTATGCAGACATTTGGGCATTAACTTTTTTTAAAAGAATTTCTGCAAAATTAACAGTACAGATTACTACAGCTGCAATAGTTGACAGTTATTTTAAATAAAGATACTAACTTCAAAAAAAATTTACCTAAATCTCTTTTAAAAGTTTTCCTCTCTACCAAAATTCACATTACATGTAATGTTGGATTATAGATAAAAGACTAAGACAAGAATTCAAAACACTCAACTTTGTGCTTCTTTAGTGAAGAGGGGTTACACATTTCAACATTAACTGACAGAGATATTAAATGTGGCTAATAAAAATAAGGAAGTGAAAGTACAAATCAATAGAACAAGTTTGAATTCAACATATACCAACTATAACATATATAACTGCAATCAAAGTTAACTGCCAGAAAACAAATATAAGTTAATAAATCAATTCCCAGACTAAATTAAGGACTATTTCTCACTTTCAGGAATATCTAATCTAAGATTGCAATGCAACCTGTGAAGATAGAAGCAATGTAAGAGTTGCAATGATTACAAGATGCAGAAAATTAATTCAAATTCAAATAAAAGCCATTCGAACTAATACATGTTCAAAGAATATTAAAAGGTGGTTTTCAACGTAAGAAATTCAACTGATCAATGTGTTGAGAAAAAAACTTGAAAACTAGTAAAAAATGAAAATTAAAGCAATTCTAAGATTCTTGCACACCCTTCAGAGAGTCAATGAGGGATGAACTGTGGGAAAACAGGCACATGAGTGAAATTAACACCAAAAACAGTAACTATTATATAATTTACTTTTCGTTATGAAGTGGTAGGTAAGTATTAATTAGCAGCAGTCATATGGCACAATGAACACAGCATGAGGCCTAGAATTAGGAAGACATGAGTTCACATAGGCCTCAGATACTTATTGGCTGTGTAACCTGAAGAGTCAGTTAACTTCTATTTGACTCAGTTTCCTTGTATGTAAAATGGGAACAATAATAGCAACTACTTTCCAGGGTTGTTGGAAGGAAAAATAAGTGAATTGTTAAAGACACATAATAAGCTCTATAAAAACACTAGCTGCTATCACTAGAACAAAGAATAGCAGACTACAAGGCTGGTGAGAACCTCAGAAGCCAGTTGTTGATGGAGCTGGGATTTCTTCCAGCCGTTCTGCAAAGCACTTGGAACTATGTCTCCACAGCTCACTAAACTATGCACATCTTTTGACTCTATTCCTCAGTCAACATTACAACGAGATCCCAACTTTAGTAAAAGGAAAAGGAACTTTATGTACACAAATATTGTAGTACTTTTTTCTAGTAGTGTTAAAGAACTACAAACTGAGGAAATGACCATCAACTTGGGAATCACTGAACAAATGCTATATGAATGTAACAGAACATTACTGCACTGCAGGAGAAACTAAAAGGGACATTTCAGAGAAACATGGGCAGACTGGCATCAATTGATACAAATTTTACCAAGACCATTAAGACAATACAAACTAATAATGCCATTACAACCATAGTTCTTTCTTTTTTGTAGTTCTTCAGTCATTTTTCAGTCGTGTCCAACTCTGTGTGATCTCATTTGAGGTTTTCTTGACAAAAATACTAGAGTGGCTTGCCATGTACTTCTCCAGCTCATTTTACAGGAGAGGAAACTGAGGCAAACAAGGTTAAGTGACTTGCCCAGGGTCACATAGCTAGGGGCTTTTTTTCATACCATATGACATTTGCTTGCCTGCTGGTCATTCAGGGTTGGGTAAGAGTTTTATATTGTAGCAAAAGGTTAATTACAAGAAAACTTGTTTAGATAAGACAATGATTCTGGGGAGGGTAATGTCCTCACCACACTGATGATTTTTTTTACAAATCTACTTGTAACATAGCTGCCAAAACAAATAGTATTGGAAAATGGGATTTACATTTCTTATGTCTTAACATAAAACATGAAAGGATGTTTAGGGAAATAGTGCCATGAAGGAATATACTTCATATATTTGCCTGATGATCAGGATCAAAAGGGTCTCATATGAAACTGAAAATGGACAAGGAGAAAAAAAGCAGATCATATAGAAATAGCCAGAAAACATGAAATCACAGCAAACATGCCTTAGGAGGAAGCAGAAAAGTAGTAATTCTTCTTGGTTCTTATCTATAAACTAATAAACAATTAACAACAAATTAAATTTGAATCAAATATTATCACAGGTTTTTATGGGATGTGACACACTAGAAAAACAATGGCAAGTCTTACTTAACTCAGAGTTGTTTAATAAATGAAACTTCAAAGTTTAAAGACTTAGATAAAATAGGAAACAGGCAGGATGGCAGGGTAAAGGCAGCAATTTGCCTCACTTTTTCAAATTACCCTGCAAACAGCTTTAAAATAATGCCTCAAAACAAAATCTGGGGCAACATAATAAAAAGACAAGGTGAAATGATTTTCTAGCTTAAGAAAACTTAGAAGAACAGCAGGAAAAGTTCTGTCTACCCAGCTAAGCATGGGGCATAGTCCAGCCCAGGCCATACTCCAGCAAGGAAGCAGCAGGCCTCCAGCATGTATGCACTGATAATAGATTCTGGAGCTTTCAGGCTACAGACTGTAAGGGGGTTGGACAACTGGTCAGAAGGAGATTTCAAGAGATCCTTGACTGGCACTGAGCGCAGGACTCTTGCATTGTAGGTCCAAGCATGAGGAGGAGCTATAGCATACTACAGCATGAAAGCACAGGGGAGTAGGGACCATGGCCACAGTTCCAGAAAAGAAAAGAGTGCTTGTGGTCATTCACACATCAAAGTACAGGTCAGAAAAGCAATGATCTTTGGAAGAACTGAAAACTTACAGACCCCCCCAGAACTAACTCTGAAAACAGCAACATGAAAAACCTGAAGCTTGGAACTGTGCTGCCTCCACCCTGGCAGTAGAACCCAATTTGAACATAAAAAGTTTGCAGTCAAAAAATATCCTGGAAATGTGAGCAAAGAACAAAGTGAGAGAAAACAGCAACAACAACAAAACCTAATCCCACCAGAGAAAGTAACTGTGATGACAAGAAAGAACAAAACACAAACTCAGAAGAAGATAACAAAATCAGAGCAGCTACATGCAAGGCCTCAAAGAAATGTGAATTGGTCTCAGGTAGAACTGACTAAATGGGAAAAGATGTACAAAAATTTACTGAAAGAAAAAGTAGAACTGGTAAAATGGAAAAGGTGGTACAAAAGCTCACTGAAGAAAACAATTCCTTAATAATTAGAATTGGGTAAGTAGAACCTAATGACTAGATGAAACTTCAGGAAACAATAAAGCAAAATGAAAAGAACAAAAAAAATATTAGAAAATTTTCAACATCTCATTGGAAAAACAAATAACCTAGAAAAAAGAATGAGGAGAGATCATTTAAGAATTATTAGATGACCTTACATTATCCAAAAATAAAAAAGCCTAGAAATCAAATTTCAAGAAATTATCAAGAAAACTGCCCTGTTATTCCACAACCAGAGGGGAAAACAGACATTGAAAGACTCCTCCAATCACCTCCTGAAGAAGGTTCCAAAATGAAAACTACCAGGAATATAATCACCAATCCAGAGTTCTCATGCAAAGGAGAAACGATTGCAAGCAGTCAGAAAAAAAACAATTCAAATATAATGCAGCCACAATCAGGATAGCCCAGGATTTAGTAGCTTCTACATTAAAGAATCAGAAGGCACAGAATGATAGTCCAAAAGGTAAAGGAGCTATAAATACAGCCAAGAATCACCCACCCAGGAAAACTTAGTATAATCCTTCAGGGGGAAAATGCAGTTAATGAAACTGAGGACTTTCAAGCATGCCTGATGAAAAGAGTAGAGCTGAATAGAAAACCTGACGTTCAAATACAAGACTCAAGAGAAGCATAAAATGTTCAACAGGAAAGAGAAATCAACACTTTACATTCCTATGTGGGAAAGATACATGTAACTCCTAAGAACTTAATCAGTATTAAGGCAATTTGAAGGAACATACATAGAGGGCATGAACATGAGTTAATTTTTTAGGAAAGATAAAGGATACCTAAAAAAATGAAATTAAAGAATGAGAAAAAGGGATGCATTGGGAGACGGAGGAAGGGAGAGAAAGAATGACATCTATGTCACATAAAGAGGTATTCAAGAGTTTTAACAGTGAAGGGGAAGATAGGAGGTAGAAGTGGCAGACAGTGCTTGAACCCTATTCTCATCAAATTGATTCAACAGAGGAAATAACATGTGCATTCAGGTGGGTATAGACATCTACCTTACCTTACAAGAGAAGTAGGACAGGAAGAGTCTAAGAAGAGACGGGGGGGTGGATTGGGAGAGGTGATGGTCAGAAGTAAACTGATTGAGAGACAGAGGATAAACGGGGAAATAGGAAGTCGGAGATACACAGTAATCATAACTGTGAATGTGAAAATCTAGTGCCTTCCTATTGTCTCAAGTAAAATATAAATTTCTCTATTTAATTTTGAAATCCCTACACAATCCAGCCCCAACCTTCATTTTTGGCCTCACTAGATGTTACTCCCTCCCTTCTGAACTCTTAAATTCAACCAAACTGGCCTCTTTTCTCTTTCCTTTGAACTGTTTCCCATACCTATAACGCATACCATCTTATACATCATGGCCTCAAATGTATCTTCCTGGTCTCATTGGACATCAGCTATTCTCCCACACTGTGTATGCAATCCAGTCAAACGCAACTTCCCTAAGTTCATTAGATATAAAATTCTAAACCCTCTCTCCATGCCTTTTCATTTGCCATTCTTTGTGACTACAATATACTCCATTCCAACTCCATCCTATCACTCAAAATCTCACTTAGTTTAGGCAGCTGAGATTGTACAGTTCAGACACCATCTTTAGCATGAAACATTCTGATTTCCCCATCTGCCATCCCACAATGCCTCATATTCAAAATTACTTAGTTGTACTTAATCATTTTATATTTATACTATATTTATTTATAGTTACTTGTTTCCCTCAATAAGAAAGTGAAGTATCTGTGAAAAGCGAGTGTCAGTCTTTGTATCTGTATCCCCAGAGTCTAGCCTGTACCAGGTGCTTAACACTTGCTCATTGATTGTTCCACTGGTAAAGTAAAGATAGATGGGGCTGCTTTCTGGGCAGGACCAAACTGATCGGTTGCTAAAGTAAAATGAAGAGAAAGGAAGTGATCACATTGTCTTAAGTTCATAACAGAAAAAAGTTCAATACAGTATGATACATAATCTAGATCCAAGAACTTAAAACTAGGATAGTCATTCACTTTCCCTATTTGTACTAAGGGTAATACAATATTCCCAGTTTCCTAAACTTTAAAACTATGAATCATCTTTTGACTCTTCCACCTTACTCATACTCAAACAGCTGCCAATTCCTGTTGAATCTACATCCACATCTCTCCCACATTTTTCCCCTTCTTTTAATTCATTCTGGCCTATCCAACTAACTCTTCTACAGGCTGCTTACGTGGCCTTTTACTAACCTTACTGGTTGCAGTATTTCCTTTCTCAGAACAATAGCTCACATACTTTAATAATATAAGGAGTACTTCTAAAAATACCATTCCAGTATAAAGTATGGGTATTAGGGGAACACAAAGATCCACATATGGGTAAATACTAAACTACAAAAGCAAGTTAAAATCTTAGGAGACTTCAGTAAATAACTTTTTAAAGGAAGAGACCCTTTTGGGGTTGAATAGAGCCCAGAAGAATGGGTTAAGAAGGATGAAACAAAACGCAGGTAAAGAAGAAAGTGAAAAATAGTATACTATTAAAGTGGTAAAGTATGTTTAAAACTATAGAGGGATGAGAAAATAAGTATAGTCACCCACCCTACAATGCCTAGGTTAACTTCTACATTCCTTCCACCTCAGAAACACTAAAAACTCAAAGCTTAAATGTAGTAAATTCTAATTCATTCGGTAGGTTTTTTGCTAAAGGAAAACAAGGTGAAAGATGTGAAGCTATTATTACCAGCTTATACTGGAAAAATTCAGTGGATACTTTTTGCAGCTTTGATTACTAAAATGGACAATGGGCAAAGCACTAAATATTTACACTTCAGGTCACTCATAATACCCAAGTTGTTAGCAATGATTTTGTCAAATGATTTCATGCTACATGGTGAAAGAAAAAACTTGAATTCAGAACATAGAAAAGTAATGAATTTGGGATTATTTTTCAAGAAACTAAATCAACTTATGAAAAGTAAATTCAGTAACTAATACAATAAACTAAATGTTGACAATCCTTAATGAAGAATCTTTAGGTAAGATTAAGGATTAGAGGTAATACTGTTTTATAATTAACATGGTTCATTAAAGAGTCTTTTAAAAGTACTCAGTACCAAGTGGAGTGCAGGCCAGCACAGCCACCGTGTTGCAGCAAGGACAGGACTGGAACAGGCTTATTCAAGGTGCCAGCCCATTGGTAGCTGTGGACCCCAGATTCCCCAACTCACAAATGCCAAAGACAGCTTCAAAGGTCAGTGAGAAAGTTCTTTCACTTTGGTGAGAAGGGAAAGCAGAGGTCTAGCCCTGGCCACAGGCAACAGCAGCTTCCATTGTTGAAGCCTTGGCCTAAAGTCCCTGGGGGAACTGAGCAGCTGATCCGAATCTCAGCCCTGAGTTGGGGCCCTGAGGAGAGAAGGCATGCTTGCTGGTGTGGTGGAGCTAGTGGAAGCTCTGGAGAGGGAATCCTGCTCACAGACCAGAATGCAGGTCAGGAGGGAATAAACTAGAGGGAATAAACTACAGGACTCCCTTGATTTTGCTAGCTTGGAGAAACTGTGAACTTCCAAGTGCCCAGAGTATACCCTCCCCTTGACAAAGAACTCAAAAGTCAAGTAATTGGCTCGGAAAATGCCCAAAAAAGGGAAAAAGAATAAGACAATAGAAGATTACTTTCTTAGTGAGCAGGTATTTTCTTCCATCCTTCTGGATGAGGAAAAACAATACATACCATCAGAGAAAGACCTGAAAATCAAGTCTTCTGCATGCAAAACCTCCAAAATAAATATGCAATAGTCTCAGGCCATGGAAGAGCTCAAAAAGGATTTTGAAAATCAAGTAAGAGAGGTGGAGGAAAAAATTGGGAAGAGAAATGAGGCATGCCAGAAAACATGAAAAGCAAATCAACATCTTGCTAAAGGAGACCCAAAAAAATGCTGAAGAAAATAGACTAACTCAAATGGCAAACGGGGCCCCAAAAAGACAATGAGGAGAAGAATGCTTTCAAAAGCAGAATTAGCCAAATGGAAAAAGAGGCTCACTGAAGAAAATAGTTCTTTAAAAATTATAATGGAACACATGGAGGCTAATGACTTTCTGAGAAACCAAGAAATCACAAAACAAAACCAAAAGAATGAAAAAATGGAAGATAATGTGAAATATCTCATTGGAAAAACAACTGACCTGGAAA